>CM055128.1:62307584-62926959 GCA_029206835.1 Rana muscosa
ATAGTAACCAATCAGCTTCTAACATTAACTTGTTTAGTTAAGCTTTAAAAGCTGATTTTCATGCACCACTGCTCCAGATTCTGGCTTCTGGAGGGATTTTGGTCCATTCTTCTTTGCAGATCTTCTCTAAATCCTTAGGGCTCTTTCACACGGGGCGGATCCGTGAAGATCCGCCCCGTGAACCTCCGCTTGCTCTGTGGGGATCGCTCAGTAGATCCCCGCTGAGCCGGCGGATGACAGGGCGGTCCCCGCACACTGTGCAAGGACCGCCCTGTCAAAGCGCCGCTCTCCCCTATGGGGAGATCGGATGAACACAGACCGTCTGTCCGTGTTCATCCGATCCGCTCCGCCAACGGAAGGAAAAATAGGGTTTTCCTCCGTCACACTTTGGCGGAGCGGATGTCAGCGGACATGTCACCGCTGACATCCGTGGCTCCATAGGGCTACATGGAGCGTCCATCCAAGTCCGCCTAAAAAACTGACAGGCGGACCTGAACGGACCCTCCGTGTGAAAGGGGCCTTAAGGTTTCTTGGCTGTCGCTTGGCAACTCAAAGTTTCAGCTTCCTCCATAAGTTTTCTATAGGACTACAGTTATCATATCCTATCATAGCCGCAGATTGCCCACTAGGGCCTACCTTGGTGAGTCATGTTTCTTGTTTTTCTACCACACTCCTTAAAAACTGTATTATGTGTAGCTGCGCGACAATGGAGCATACTTTGAACATATAATCATGAGACTACATATCGTTCCAGATGTTAGAGCTTGACGCCTCCCGAGGAAGTGACTTGGTCACGAAACATGTCGAGGAAATGTCAATAGCCACATCAATCTTGTTCTCTACACACCTGTGGAGCTTGTAATGATTTTATGTGACTGCTAATTTGTATCATGTATTCTTCTTTTTTGTACATTTTGTAATAAATTGTTTATTTTTATATACTAAACGTTTCTTGTCTGGGTGCCGCAATAGTCCAAACCACCATTGGCGATCAGGGCTTTATTTTGGAGTGACCCTGACTTATCTCCTCCCTCCTAATTGAGGATTACAGTTATGCCGCGTAAACACGGTCGGAAAACGTCCGTCGGAAATTCAGACGGAAAAATAGAGAACCTGAAATTCCGACAGAAAAAGTCAGATGGAGCATACACGCGGTCAGAATTTCCGACCAAATGCTCCCATCTGACTTTTTCTGTCGGAAATTCCGACCGTGTGTACGCGGCATAAGATCTGGAGACTGCTAGGCCACTCCATGACCTTAATGTGCTTCTTCTTGAGCCACTCTTTTGTTGCCTTGGCGGTATGTTTTGGGTCATTGTCATGCTGGAAGACCCATCCATGACCCATCTTCAGTGTTCTTGTTGAGGGAAGAAGGTTCTCAGCCAAGATTGTACAATACACGGCCCCGCCTATTGGCCCCTCAACGTGGCAAAGTTGGCCTGTATCTTTAGCAGAGAAACAGCCCCAAAGCCTCATGTTTCCACCTCTGTGCTTGACTGTAGGGATGGTGTTCTTAGGGTCATAGTCAGCATTTTTCTTCCTCCAAACACAGCCAAGTGTCAAATTAATGCCAAAGAGCTCAATTTTGGTCTCATCTAACCACAGCACTTTCTGGCTGCTCTGGTCTTACTAAATTCTCCTCAGATTTGAATATTTAGTTCCTACCACTAGGAGGATATTTGCCAGTGGAAGCAGGGGGGGTGCCCCAGAACTGAAGCACAGGTGGTCACACCCACTGCTACACTAACCACTCCCTGCAGATCAAAACAAGCAGGCCTAGCCTGAAGCATAGGCCTGCCTAAATTTACCTGCGCTGGCAGCTTACCTCACAAACATCCTCACTCTAACACCTACCTATGGTAGAGGGTGCTACACCAGCATGACAATGACCCGAAACACGGCCAAGGAAACAAAGGGGTGGCTCAAAAAGAAGCACATTAAGGTACTGGAGTGACCTAGCCAGTCATCAGAACTTAATCCCATAGAAGATATGTGGAGGGAGCTGAAGGTTCGAGTTACCAAACGTCAACCTCAAAACCTTAACGACTTGGAGAGGATCTGCAAAGAGGAGTGGGACAAAATCCCTCCTGAGATGTGTGTGTAGCGGGATGTTCAATTTAAGGGGAGTGTCTGAGCGGTAATTAGGCTCAGACACACTAATTGTAAGGGTTAATGGACCATTTCTGTTCATGGGAGATAGTATTGGTGTAGAGTTCCCTGTGGCCTACAGTTTGCGCTGTCGCCATGGGCCAGGGTTGAACCACCAATAGAGGGCTGTGCCTTTTGTGTCCCCTCTCGGCAGTAGTACGGCAGGGTGGGTAACCTGCTGTGCCTGTCGGGAGAGGGTATAAAAGGGGCGGACATCTTCCATTCGAGGTCCACACCCAGGTACCTTCGGCCTGGGGGTGAGTAAGGGTCGTCTCCGGGTGCCTTAGGCCCGGAGGTGGAGTTCCTGTTCCATCCCAGACACCTTCAGTCTGGGGTGAGGTACTATTTTGAAGGCCCGGGGCCCAGCAACCTTCGGCTGGGGTCCGCTAGGGATCGAGAACTCCCAGGGTGCCGCCTTGTGAGGGGATCTGTATCTGGGACGAGGAGGCCAGGGAGGTAACCCTTTCTGAAGACCCAGCGCAGAGTCGTGGTGATGGTGGGGGCCTCTGGTAACTCTCCGGAGGGATGTTTTCTCCTTGACATGGGCCAAATACTTCAAGAAGGAAGTTCACGTCCAGGTCAGTGGCAGTGACCCTACTCTTTAGGTCAGTGGCAGTGACCCTACTCACTTCAAGTCAGCGGCAGTGACTTTATAGGGCAAGGCCCATTTCACCCGGTTAGTGGCAGTGACCCTACTCTCCAGGTCAGTGGCAGTGACTTTATTCACCTGGTCTGTGGCAGAGACCAACCTCACGGTCTGTGGCAGAGATCGTGCGCCAAAGCTGTTTGAGAAACCTAAACAGTCTAAAGAGTTAAAGTGGTTTTTAAGGTTGTTTTTTTATTTTCTAAATAGGTTCCTTTAAGCTAGTGTATTGTTGGTTCACTTACCTTTTCCTTTGATTTACCTTCTAAATGTTTTTTTTCTTTGTCTGAATTTCTCACTCCTTTTTCTCCTCAGTAAACTTCACACCATCATATGAGTGGTGTTTAGTCAGCCAGAACAGCTTACTGAACAGCTTACTGAGGAGGAACAGGAAGTGAGAAATTCAGACAAAGAAAGCAAAGAAAAAAAATATTTAGAAGGGAAATCTAAGGAAAAGGTAAGTGAACCAACAATGCACTAGCTTAAAGGAACCTATTTAGAAAATAAAAAACGAACCTTTACAACCCCTTTAAGCTACATTTGTGCCTGGACCTCCTCCACATCCAAGCTGTCCTGTATCTTCGCTCCAACCGGTCTGCTCTCAAAGAGGCTGTTTATTATCCTGTGTAAAATAAATGTTGAGTTGGACTTTCAGCTAGTGTGGACATTCACATTCCTGGGGAAAACAAGGACTTGCATCTATCTAAGGTAGAGGTGAGATCATTCTCAGGAGGACTTTGACTCTGGCCGCAGACAAGGCCCAAAACTAACACCGCTCAACCTCTTTACACAGGAGGGTACGGCAGTGTTGCCAACCGTCCGTTAATTTACGGACAGTTTGGAAATCTCACCCCATTTTCGGGGTGTCCGTGAATGTCCGTTACGGGCAGCCGGTGCCAGTAAGAAAGATGGCTGCGGGCCAGCAATGCAACTGCGCATGCGCCGTTCCGAAGCCTGCAGGACTCGGGAAAGATCGTACAGGCTCGGCTGGGCGGCACATGCGCAGTAACGTAATGTCGCCGCCTGGCGGCATTTTTAAACGGAAGCCGCCACTCGTTCTCGGTGGTTCCGTGGGGAGAGTGCGCAGAGTGGAGAGGAGTGACGTGATGGGTCATGTTGATGACCTCCCCCTCTCGCACCGTGCTCTATGAGCACAGAAGACAGTCTCCATGGAAACTGTAGACACGTCCAGTTCGTACACTTCCTGTATTTTGTCCAGAAGCGCCTCAGCTTGTACTCACCTTTGATTGGCCAGCTTACATGTCAGTCACACAGAACAGCTGCCAGCCTGCCAGTGTACATTATCCAGGCTGCCGTCCTTACTCAGCCAATCAGCGAAAGTTCAGCCGCCATGTCCCGCCCATCTTGTGACAATTTTGCTGTTTCAGGCAAACCACACAGGTACTACTATCTACTTTGCTAGTGGTCTCCAGCTTATCCAATAGCATAATTCGGAGAGAAGATAGCCAGTGTTATGAACCAATGGGCTGACGACATCCTGGTGTGGGCGGCGCTTGTGAAATGTCCTCTGTAAAGTGGAAGACTGAAGGGGTCAGGACTGGCAGGTGATGGTGTCTGGCACACATTGGCTTTGTGGTGCGCACAGGGATATCGCTCAGGCTATAGCAACCTGACATGTCTGGAGGACTGTGAGTCCCAGTGTGCTCTCATCGTCATAGGTAGGGATGAGCTCGGTGTTCGAGTCGAACATACGTTCGACTCGAACATCGGCTGTTCGATCGTTCGCCGAACAACGAACGATTTGGGCCGTTCGCGCCTAATTCGCGGCCCACAATGCACTACGCCATCGCAGTGTCATCCAGGCGCTGTGATTGGCCAAGCATGCACTGTGACCCCGCATGCTTGGCCAATCACAGCGCCGGCAGCGAGGAGAGCAATGATTGGCCACAGGCAGGATGCCTGTGGCCAATTATTGCTGAGGGTGTTTAGTACATGCCCCACACTATAAAAGGCCGCCAGCACGGCGGCCTAGTGTAGTGTGTTCCGGAGCAGGGAAAGAGAAGCATAGGCAGGGACAGTGACATTTTTTTTCCTTGCTTAACCTGGATTCCTTTAGTTTAGGGAAAGAGAAGGATAGGTAGGGAGAGTGTCAGTGTGTTTTACTGTGCTAATCCTTGTTTGTAGGGACAGGGAAGGACAGTGAGGGAAATTCTCCTTGTGCTATACTGTGCTAAAGCATTGATCATCAACCATCTTTAAAAAAACATTTTTTATAGGGACAGAAAACTATAGGTAGGGAGAGTGTCAGTGTGTTTTACTGTGCTAATCCTTGTTTGTAGGGACAGGGAAGGACAGTGAGGGAAATTCTCCTTGTGCTATACTGTGCTAAAGCATTGATCATCAACCATCTTTAAAAAAACATTTTTTATAGGGACAGAAAACTATAGGTAGGGAAAGTGTCAGTGTGTTTTACTGTGCTAATCCTTGTTTGTAGGGACAGGGAAGGACAGTGAGGCCTCGTACACACGACCGATTTTCTCGTCGTAAACAGTCAAGAAAAGTGCCGCGAGAGTTTTTTTGTCTAGAAAAACGTTCGTGTGTATGGTTTTACGACGAGAAACTTGACGAGAATCTCGACGAGAAAATAGAGAACCTGCTCTCTATTTTCTCGTCAGGAGTCCAGATTTCCTCGTCGTGTTTCTCGTCGGCCTGTTTTGTGACGAGAAAATGGTTCGTGTGTATGCTTTTACGACTCTTCCAAAAGTGCGCATGCTCACAAGCAACTATGAGACGGGAGCGCATCTTCTGGTAAAACAAGCCTTCATAATGGAGAGAGCACATTCGTCACGCTCATAAATATTTCATCGTTTAAATGTTCTGCATTGAATTCTTCGTTAGAATGTTACATTAATCAAAACGAGAGACCTTCTTTTGCTGCTGATATTCACACAGAGTTATGCCTTATTTTTAACCTTTTTCATGCTGCTCTTTATAAGATTTATGTGTATTATATCGTGCAAGTTTTTAGGAATAATTTAAATGGTTAGATTTTTCAAAATGATGTTAATTATAATTTCTCAATGTTTTGATAGCGATCTCCCATTTAATTTTCTAATCTATATTTTTAAAATTTCACACCATGTTTTTGAGCTAATCAGATTTAGTTATTCTTTTGGGGGGGTGATATCTGTGCCTTTTATTGTCAGTCAAATGTATCTGCTTACTCCAAAGCTTGTTTTTTTTTATTTAAAAATACACATAGTCAAGTATGAACTTAAACAAAAAACACATTTATTCATGTTTATAAATTAAATAAAGAGAAGGCAGCGCTGGAGAAGCTGCTGCCATTTGTGCATCCCAGGGACCCCAGAGCACACAGCAACCCTGTGTGGACACTAAAATTGGGAGCTTGAGAAGGCCCACATTTCAGAACACAATCTGATGCTGGCCTCCCAGAGGTCAGGAACAGCAGCAGGTGAGATATATGTCCCAAGTGTGTGGTACTACAACAGGCTGCCTTCTGTCCGACCAGTGCGACCACAATGAAGCAAGGCCATCACTTCCTCTTCTTCCTGGCAACCTTCCCTGCAGCCTTTACTGAAGCCTTCCTTCTTCGTTTAGCTGGAGGCTGGCCCACTGGAGGGGTACTCCTGTCAGGAGGAGGAGGTGGAGGTGTAGCAGAAGGGGGTGGGGCAGAAGAAGAAGGTGGAGGTGTAGCAGAAGGGGGTGGGGCAGAAGGTGGAGGTGTAGCAGAAGGGGGTGGGGCAGAAGGTGGAGGTGTAGCAGAAGGGGGTGGGGCAGAAGAAGAAGGTGGAGGTGTAGCAGAAGGGGGTGGGGCAGAAGGTGGAGGGGTAGCAGAAGGGGGTGGGGCAGAAGAGGAAGGTGGAGGTGGAGGTTGAGGTTGGGTCAGTTGGGCCACCTCACATATGGCGGTATTGGGGGTAATTTGCTCCATCACCCCCTTGTTGAGCAAGGTGATGAGCAGGGGTTCGCATAGGAGGCGTTGCTCCATGCTCATCACCTTGAACTTAGCCTCCACTAGGCCGGCAATGGCCTCTTCAGGGGATGTGGGCTCCTTGAGGGTGGCATGGGCCTCTTTAATAAGGGCCATTGCTGCCTCACTGGTGGTCCTGTCCCTCCTGCCTCTTTTGTGAAGCCTGATGGGAGGCACCTGGGATCTGGTGCTTCTCCTTTGCCCTGCCACCTCCTGTCTGCCACTGGGCCCTGCCACCTCCTGTCTGCCACTGGGCCCTGCCACCTCCTGGCTGCCACTGGGCCCTGCCACCTCCTGTCTGCCACTGGGCCCTGCCACCTCCTGGCTGCCACTGGGCCCTGCCACCTCCTGGCTGCCACTGGGCCCTGCCACCTCCTGGCTGCCACTGGGCCCTGCCACCTCCTGGCTGCCACTGGGCCCTTCCTCCTCCTGCCTGACAGTTTCCAGACCCTCCTCCTGGCTGATTTCATCCTGTGTATGAAAAAGAAACATAGTTTAATATGTTGGTTTAATCTTTGCATCAAACTTTGTAATCCTGATGGAAGCAATTAGAATGTAAATGCATAAATCCTTGCTTTAAATTTACCACTACATCAGCTTGACTATTTACCACACAATTAAGTGCAGAATAATGTCTACAGATCATGATTTCACTTGTTGAATACAAAATAATGTATGTTTCTCATCCTGACATATTTGGGAAACATTAATTTTATCCCACTACATTTTCAGTTAATACTATACCTGGCTCCAGATGGCCAAATCAGGAACATCCAGGATGGCTGCCTCCTCTTGCTCCAGAGAAGGCTCAGGTTGGCTGCAGGGAAGTCTGGGGGGAAGAGTGGAGAGTGATGGCCTTGGCTCAATGTGGTCATCCAGGAAGGACATCCTGCTGTAGTACCACAAAACCGGGACATAAACATCATCTGCTGCTGCTCCTGACCTCTGAGAAGCCAGCACCTTAGAGCGTTCAGTCCTGTAGGTACCTCTCAAGCTCCCAATTTTAGTGTCCACTTGTTTTGCTGTGGCTGTGGGCACCTTGGTATGCACAAATGGGAGCAGCTTCTCCAGCGCTGCTTTTCTCACCCCTTTTTTTTTTATGGATGGGGTTTTTGGTCTCCCACAGAGCCGGCAGCTCCCTTACCCGGTCAATAAATTCCGCCAGGAACTCTTTGTCGCTAATAAATACATTCATATTGTATCTGCAAGTAAAATAAATTATATTTAAATAATGTGAGGCAAACAGTCTAACCTCCTTCACATCCTAGTCACCATATATATCCTCCAACAATCTCAAGACAGTATAGGCCAACAATTTTAACAAGTCTCACAAAATCACATACCTTCGTTCGCACGTCCGTCACTTGAACTCCTCTCTCCGCACACCGAACGTACTATAGTCACATGTGTGTTTGCTATATACACACCACGCATGCGTCCAAATTCGAACACGTCGCTCCGCACACGTCGCCCGCCCATGACGTTCTAACTAACATCTTTTCCCCGCCCCTTCTCTTTCGGCGCGCAGACAGATATGGCGGAGTTACAGCAGGTGTCTGATAATTCCGCAACTAGCGAGGAGACAAGCCCGGAGACCGAGGACACGTCACGATCAAGGAGGAGATTCAAGGCATCGAATATGTCTTTGGCGGAGATGGCGGAGATGGTGGACATCTTGGTCAAGGCTGATTATGATGCCAAGCATGGGCCGTATAGCAAATCAAATAGAAGGAAGGCCAAAATCCTCACTAAAGTTGTGAAGAGTCTGAGGGCGAAGTTCGGGGTGAAACGCTCAAATGAGCAGCTCAGAAAGAGGTGGTCAGACCTCAAACTGAGGGAGCCAGACCAGTTGAGGAGCATAAAGAGGATGCTCGCTAAAAGTAAGTAAAATGACGACCTTTCTGCTATTAATCTTTTTAGAAACTGACTTTTTTTTTTTTTTAAAGCATATTGGACTCCCTTCCAAAATGTATTATTTTGAACTAGGTTGGGCACAGTAATCGTTCGTTACGTTACCGACACTTCGTTCGGCCACTATCCGTGGTTTTGGCTTATTTAAGACCCCCAAAAGTAATTAGACATCTGCCATTTTTGATCAAGTATTGTGGATAATTTTTAAGTCTAGATGATGTGTTTGTAAGGAGAATGAAATGCAAACTTTAATCAGTGTAAAGGAGAGGACACTCAGCAGCTGCTTCCACATCTGTACTTTGGAGCACTATAGTGTGGGCCACCAGACCCGCCTTTTTTGGGTGTCCCACACAGGTGCATCAGAGTTTATTTGTGGTGCCTCCATGTCCAAAAAATTACATCCAAATGTGAATAATAAACATATTTGGGGTCATAAAGAATGCATTTTTCTTTAAATTCCGCACAAACACACACTTGTACCCCACTTCCAAACAATTTAGCCTGTTTTAAGTTTAAAAATGAGATTTTTACAGTGTGATAAATAGACCTTTGGTTTTATTCTCATAGGGGAGAGAAGACTGGGAGGAGGACACTCCAGGGAGCACATGCACCCCACAACTTCCAAGCAACCCCAAACTCCCAAAGATCCACAACCGAAAGATGTGCAGGAAGTTGAGGTGGAGGAAGGAGAAGTGCAGGAAGGAGAGGTGGATGACGTTGTGGATCTGGTCACCACAACAGGTCAGTATCTGACACCACAGCTTAAGGTAAGCGAGGTAGGCCTGCAGAGTTTTATTAATTTTTTTTTATGGTTTTTAGGGGATGGAAATGTTGTGAAGGATAGCACACCGTTCTCTGCTGACAGTGCCCTCCGCCTCATCCAGCAAGTGATGGAATGTAGCACGGAACTGGACCTAATTAAACAAAGAATCCATGTGATGGAACAAACATTTAAAGACATTCTCGATGTTTTGGGGAGAATTCAATAAGCCATCCAAACACATTTGTTTTTACATGTTTGTTTTTATATTTTTACTAATTTTTTGAGTAACAAAGCAGCCAAAAATTGAATATGCACACAGTGTGTGAACATGTGCTATCTGCCATCAGGGGATATCCATGTACGTCTTTTGTGGGTGCAACCCCTTCCTCGTATCAAAAGTCAGTGAACTGAGGAAGGGGATGCACCCCCAAAACACATCCATTGATCACCCCTGATGGCAGATAGCACATGTTGACAATAGGGATCAGGATTGTAAACTTCCTATTTGCAAAAAAGTAAAAATGTGTGCATATTGAATTTTTGGCTGGGCAAGGGGTGGCAGGACCCCATATTAGGACGGGCACATAGAGACATAGTTTGTGTAACTGAATGTCTCAGATTGCTCAGAGGTATCCAATGTTGTCATTTTAGAAATGCAAGTGGTATTTTTGTATTTTCATAAGCCAAAATTTGACGGGTTGTGGTCAGGCCAACCCCAAAGTAAAACAAAAAAAAATGTGCAGAGAGTAAAATATTTGACCACAAACAACGTGTAGCTTCTTTTTATAATACACTCTAAGCTTATTTGGTTCTTTTGTAAGGTAACATAGTGAAATTGGTTGTTATTTACTAAAGTAAAATACACTTGCCACTACAAATGCACAAAGACAAACTAGGAGACAGGAAAGAACAAATAATTAAAGGTTTAAACAAGATTTTTATTGGGATACTTAGACATAGGCTGGCATAGGAATTGCCCCCCTACCCGTGAAATACTCCATGTATTTGTCCCGAACCACACGGGCATTTTGGGGGGGCAAGCCAAGACGGGCAGATTCCAGGCCCGGAAGGGGATTTGCAGGGGAAAGTCCAGCCTCTGGCAAAACTGAGGCCATATATGAATTCGCTTTGCGGCAAAGAAAATTGTGTAGCACACAGCAGCATAACACTACATAGTTTATTTTGTAGTCCGCCAAGTGGATGGAAGTCATAAAAAGGCGGAACCGGCTGGCCATTATGCCGAAGGCATTTTCAACGACTCTTCGGGCCCTGGCCAGCCGGTAATTGAACACACTCTTCTCTGGGGTCAGGGTCCTCTGTGGAAATGGCCTCATAAGATGCCGTCCGAGTCCGAAGGCTTCATCAGCCAAGAAAACAAAGGGGAGTCCTTCAATATTCCCTGCATCCGGTGGCAATGCAAGGTCGTCACTCTGGAGACGGAGGGCAAACTCCGTCTGGATGAAGGATCCCCCATCGGACATCCGGCCATTCTTCCCTACATCAACATAGAGGAATTCATACCGTGCTGACACCACCGCCATCAGCACAATGCTATGAAACCCCTTGTAGTTGTAGTAGTAGGATCCAGAACGGGGTGGCGGCACGATGCGGACGTGCTTCCCGTCTATGGCACCACCGCAGTTGGGGAAGTCCCACCGCGTGGCAAACTCTGATGCCACAGTCTGCCATTCCTGTGGCGTTGAAGGAAGCTGTGGAGTGAAACAAGATGAAATAATATTAGAAAAACAAAGGCATACATTACAAGCAAATTCAAGACCAAAAAATTAGAGACCAACATCAATCTAATTATACGTTTATTAAGGTGTGTAAAAAAAGTATAATGGAAGGCTCATTTATCATATTCATCACCCCCTCTGATGGGCCATTACTAAATTATTTTGGGGGGGGGAGATGTGTTTGGCCACAGGATAGCATTGCAGTGGCGGTGCGTCCAGAGTGGGCGCTGGAGCACTGTCCCCTCTCTCCTGTGCCCATCACTCAGAACAATACATAGGTTCATGCGTTGCATGAACCTATGTATTGTCTATGCCGCACACTATTCAGGTGGATGGCCTCTTGTAAAGCGACCGACATATGATTAATTGCGTCATTTAGGGGGTTAAAATTGCAGAGCAGAAACAGGTATTAAAAAAGTCTTGCAAATTACAACCTGAGGGATGTAATTGGCTTCCTCAAAGAAAAATCGGGGACGCAAGGAGGGGGCATTCCTTGTGTAAACACTGACAGGCAGCTCTGGCAATCATGTTCACCAAGTCTGTTTAATGGTAACATGATTGGCTGATGCAACATGAAGGGAAGGAGAAGACATCAAGGACAGAAGAAGGATGGCGCTGACCACAAGAAGGTAAGTGCAGGGCTGGGGGGAAACTGGCTGCAATAGAGGGGACTAAATGGCTGCATTGGAGGGGACAACTGGGGGCGTTTATTAGGCAACAGAGCAAAAAAGGAGGAAGTTTATTTCCGAAATTGGGGTTGTAACCCCCCAACATTTGGAGCAACAGGCGCCCCTGCTGGAAAAGTTAGTGAGGGGAAATATTTAGGGAGGATAAAAAAGGGGCATTTAAAAACTTCCAGCATGCATGGGGACAAAGGGGACATTCTCAGCATATTACAATCATGGTAATTAGGAAAGGATGAAAGAAATACAATACATTAGCATACATGTAATACATAAAATGTGATGTGAAGGGAGAAAACTTACCCTAATATAGTCCTCCTGCAGGACTTGTATAATAGCAGAACAGGTGTCTGGGATTATGAGGCCCAGAGCCTGGGGGGAGATGCCTGTGGTGAACTTCAAGTCCTGAAGACTTCTCCCTGTCGCCAGGTAACGCAACGTGGCGATGAGCCTCTGCTCAGCACTGATGGCTTCCCGCATAACGGTGTCCTTCCTGGTAATATAGGGGGACACCAAAGCCAACAGTTCCTGAAAAACGGGGTCAGACATCCTCAGAAAATTCCTGTAGTCCTCAGGATTATTCTCGACGATCTCCCGCAGCAGAGGCATGTGGCAGAATTGGTCCCGCTGGAGCAACCAATTCTTGGTCCATGAACTCCTCCTCACACCATTCATGGACTGGTCTTGGTCCAAAACAAGCAGACCAACACCAAGCGCACGCACAGCACGAACTCGACGACGAGAACGTCCAGGCGACATGGCTAGGAAACGGTCGTCTAATCAGAACGTACAGAACAGAACGCACTTTAGAACAGCAAGGCCTATGAATAACGAACTGAAATTCAGAAACGAACGGGCAAGAACGCACTGTAAAACAGATACGACCTGCCTAGACGCCCTGAAAGTCAAGATACGAACCCACAAGCACAAACTGAACGGCAGAAAACGATCTGAAAAGTACGAAGACTGAAAAGCGCGAATCGTCTCTTCCCAAACTTTTACTTCACACGCGGTAACACGAGATCAGCAAAAGCAGCCCAAGGGGTGGCGCCAAGAAAAAAGATCTTCCCCTTTATAGTGCCGTCGTACGTGCTGGACGTGAGCGCAGAGAACCACGAGGAAATTGGGAAATGACAGTGTGTACGCATAGAAAGCTTGACGAGAAAATCGACAAGCTTAACAAGAATCTCGTCGAAAAAAACGACGTGTTTTTTACGACGAGAAAATCGGTCGTGTGTACGAGGCCTGAGGGAAATTCTCCTTGTGCTATACTGTGCTAAAGCATTGATCATCAACCATCTTTAAAAAAACATTTTTTATAGGGACAGAAAACTATAGCTAGGGAGAGTGTCAGTGTGTTTTACTGTGCTAATCCTTATTTGTAGGGACAGGGAAGGACAGTGAGGGAAATTCTCCTTGTGCTATACTGTGCTAAAGCATTGATCATCAACCATCTTTAAAAAAACATTTTTTATAGGGACAGAAAACTATAGGTAGGGAGAGTGTCAGTGTGTTTTACTGTGCTAATCCTTGTTTGTAGGGACAGGGAAGGACAGTGAGGGAAATTCTCCTTGTGCTATACTGTGCTAAAGCATTGATCATCAACCATCTTTAAAAAAACATTTTTTATAGGGACAGAAAACTATAGGTAGGGAGAGTGTCAGTGTGTTTTACTGTGCTAATCCTTGTTTGTAGGGACAGGGAAGGACAGTGAGGGAAATTCTCCTTGTGCTATACTGTGCTAAAGCATTGATCATCAACCATCTTTAAAAAAACATTTTTTATAGGGACAGAAAACTATAGGTAGGGAGAGTGTCAGTGTGTTTTACTGTGCTAATCCTTGTTTGTAGGGACAGGGAAGGACAGTGAGGGAAATTCTCCTTGTGCTATACTGTGCTAAAGCATTGATCATCAACCATCTTTGAAATCCTTGTTTTTTGGACAGTCAGGGAAATTGTCATTGTGCTATTCTGTGCGAAAGCAATCATCCTCAACCATATTTAGAAATCCTTAAGTAAAGGGACAGAGAAGGACACCTGAAGGTAGCCCTTATTGCTTTTTTCCCATCTCCCTGCAGGCCATCCATTAGAATGTCTGGAAGGCAAACAAGGAGAGGCAGACAGTCAGGAGGCAATAAAAGAGGGCAAGCAGGCTCTGTGTCTGGGGGCAACAGTGCTGGTCGTGGACGCGGTGCATTGTCATCAGCACATGGCCATGGGACACGCTTGTCCTTCTTTTCGGCAGCTGGACATGTTGAGCCACATCATGCCGAAGACTTGGTAGAGTGGATGACCAAGCCCTCCTCCTCCTCCTCATCCTCTCTCACTCAGGCTCAGGGTACTGGCAAAGCAGCTGCCAAAGCGTCCTCTTCCCTGGTATCAATGTCAGACTCATCATCAGTCACTCCTTCCCTAGACCCACCATGTCCTCCTCCTGAGGAGTCCCCCGAACTGTTTGAGCACAGTGTTGGGTACATGCTCCAGGAGGATGCCCAGCGTTTCGAAGGGTCTGATGATGAAACCCAGCTACAGGAAGGCAGTAGCGTGAGAGCAGACAGAGGGGATGCTCAAGAAGGACACCAATCTGGCAGTCATGTTCCAGCAGCTGCAGCATACTGCCAGATTGGCTCCAGTGATGAGGAGGGAGGGGATGATGAGGTCACTGACTCCACGTGGGTGCCTAATAGGAGAGAGGAGGAGGAGGAGGATGAGGAGGAGGCACATCTCCAACGAGGCAGGATGCCCTTTGGTGGCCAGCGTAAGGGCAGTACACCGACGGAATCACACCGCAGAGCTCCGCTTGTGCAGGGCGCTGCCTCTGCCCGTCATTCAAAAAGTTCTTTGGTGTGGGCCTTTTTTGAGGCTAGTGCATCAGATCGCACAGCTGCTGTTTGCAACATATGTCTCAAGCGTATATCGCGTGGCCAAAACATCAGCCGCTTGGGTACCACATGCCTGACCAGACATATGTTGACCTGCCATGCAGCTCGTTGGCAAGCCTACCTCAAAGACCCACACCAAAGAACAAAGCGGACCTCTCCTTGCACCGCATCAGCTGGGATCTCCAACCCCACTATAACTTCAGTCCTCTCTGAAACATGCACTGAGAGGAATGAAGGTGTAGAATTAGGTGTGTCACAGCCAAGTACTTGCGGCCACTCTGCTAGCAGTACACCGACGTCCGATTCTAGCAGGCAAATTTCCCTGCCCCAGCTGCTGGACCGTCGAAAGAAGTTCACTCCCAGCCATCCACATGCCCAGCGGTTGAATGCTAGCTTGGCTAAATTGCTAGCGCTTCAACTGCTGCCTTTTCAGTTGGTAGACTCGGCCCCCTTCCGTGAGTTTGTGCAATGTGCGGTTCCTCAGTGGCAGGTTCCCAAACGCCACTTTTTCTCACGGAAGGCTATTCCGGCTCTCTACCGGCATGTGGAAGGCAATGTCTTGGCCTCGCTGGACAGGGCGGTCAGCGGTAAGGTGCATATTACCGCTGACTCATGGTCCAGCAGGCATGGACAGGGACGTTACCTTTCTTTCACGGCCCATTGGGTCACTCTTTTGGCAGCTGGGAAGGATGCAGGACAAGGTGCAGTAGTGTTGGAGGTTGTTCCACCGCCACGCCTCCAAAATGCTACTACTGGTTGTGACACACCTCTCTCCTCCACCCCCTCCTCTTCTTCTTCCTCCATGGCCTCTTCCTGTGGTTTGTCCTCGGAACCAGCGGTGCTCCGTAGGCGTTCAAGGGGCTACGCAAGTACGCAGGCAAAAAGATGCCATGCCGTGCTTGCGCTGGTGTGTTTGGGGGACAGAAGCCACACTGGGGCAGAGGTCCTGTCTGCTCTGCAGGGCCAGGCCGAGAGATGGTTGACGCCACGCCAGCTTAAGCCAGGAATGGTGGTTTGCGACAATGGCACCAACCTCCTCTCCGCCCTCCGACAGGGACAACTGACCCATGTGCCCTGTGTGGCTCACGTCCTTAACCTGGTGGTGCAGCGGTTCTTGGGCAGGTACCCGGGCTTACAGGATGTCCTGAGGCAGGCCAGGAAAGTCTGTGTGCATTTCCGCAGATCTTATAATGCCAGTGCTCGCCTGGCTGAGCTGCAAAAGGAGTTGAACCTGCCCAAGAACCGCCTTATATGTGACATGCCCACCAGGTGGAACTCAACGTTGGCCATGCTGCAGCGGCTGCACACGCAGCAGAGGGCCATCAATGAGTACCTGTGCGACTACGGCACCAGGACAGGGTCAGGGGAGCTTGGTTTTTTTTCTCCACGCCAGTGGGGCATGATCAGGGATGCATGCACTGTCCTGGCACCATTTGAGGAGGCCACGAGGATGGTGAGCAGTGACAGTGCATGCATCAGTGACACTGTACCTCTTGTCCACCTGTTGGAGCACACGCTGCGTGGAATAATGGACAGGGCACTTGAGGCAGAACAGAGGCAGGAAGAGGAGGACTTCCTTGCCTCTCAAGGCCCCCTTTACCCAGACAGTGTTCCTTCTGTCCCACCCATCGCACAGGAAGAGGACGAGGAGGAGGAGGAGGAGGAGGATTGTGTCAGCATGGAGGTGGAGCCTGGCACTCAGCATCATCAGCAGCAGTCTTTTAGGGATGATTTACAGTCCCAAGAAACCAGTGGACTTGTACGTGGCTGGGAGGAGGTGGCTGCGGATCATGTCGTCCTTAGTGACCCAGAGGACTCCGGACCGAATGCCTCAGCTAACCTACGCTGCATGGCCTCCCTGATCCTGCAAAGTCTGCGGAAGGATCCTCGTATTCTTCGGATCAAGGAGAGGGACCATTACTGGCTGGCCACTCTCCTTGATCCACGGTACAAGGGTAAGGTTGCGGACCTTATGTTACCGTCGCAGAGGGAGCAGAGGATGAGACAACTCCGGGAGGCCTTGCAGAAAGGTCTGTGCAACGCGTTCCCAGAGACTGGGAGGTTACAAACTCCTGGTCCTGGACAACGAGTTGCTGAGGCTTCGGCCAGTCAAAGAAGGAGCGGTGGGGAAGGTGGCCGTCTGACCGATGCGTTCAGACAATTCTTTAGTCCGCAGCCCCAAAGTATGATCGGTTCCAGCAACCATCGCCAGCGTCTGATAAACATGGTGCAGGAATATCTAGGGGCAAGGTCAGACTTGGACACCTTCCCCACCGAAAATCCTCTGGCTTACTGGGTCTTGAGGATGGATCACTGGCCAGAGCTTGCACAGTATGCAATTGAGCTACTGGCCTGTCCTGCATCCAGCGTTCTTTCGGAACGCACATTCAGTGCTGCTGGAGGATTTGTCACGGATCACAGGGTGCGCCTGTCCACCGACTCGGTTGATCGACTGACTTTCATCAAGATGAACCAGTCTTGGATCACCACCAGCTACCACACACCTGATGCTGATATAACAGACTAATTGATTTTAACATGTCACATCCCTTCAAGACTGATGCTGATGCTGAGTGCCTGTGCTGTTATGTTGACTGGCTATCCTCCTCCTCCGAGTCCTCAATGATACGATTGATGATGATAGCTTGGAAGATCATTTTTGTTTATGGGTGCCGCCACCAGTGCCTAACGCCCAATTTTTCAGCCCCTGTTTAACAGGGGCATGTAATTACAATTTTTGAAGCAATACTTTGCAACAGGGCTCATTGCTGTGCTCCAAGTACAGTATCTGTGAGGGGTTGCAGTGTTGTGCCACCAGTGCCTAAGGCCCAATTTTCAGCCCCTGTTTAACAGGGGCGTGTAATTACAATTTTTGAAGCAATACTTTGCAACAGGGCTCATTGCTGTGCTCCAAGTACAGTATCTGTGAGGGGTTGCAGTGTTGTGCCACCAGTGCCTAAGGCCCAATTTTTCAGCCCCTGTTCAACAGGGGCATGTAATTACAATTCTTGATCTAATAATTCACAGCAGGGCCCATTGCTGCACCCACCAAGAGTAACTCTGAGGGCTTACAGTGTTGTGGCAACACCACCACCACCACCACCACCACGAAAGGCCCAATTTTTCAGCCCCTGTTCAACAGGGGCATGCAATTACAATTCTTGATCTAATAATTCACAGCAGGGCCCATTGCTGCACCCACCAAGAGTAACTGTCAGGGCTTACAGTGTTGTGGCACCAGCACCACCATCAAAGGCCCAATTTTTACTACCACTGTTCAACAATTATATGTAATTACAATTCCTGATATAATAGTTGACAGCAGGGCGTTCCAGCACCAACCAAGAGTAACTGTGAGTGCTTACAGTGTTGTGCCAACACCAACAACTAAGGGGCCTATTTCTGCAGAGTATATACGGCAGGTCCCTACTTTCAAACATCCAACTTACAAACGACTCCTACTTGCAAACGCAAGAAGACAACAGGAAGTGAGAGGAAATCTACCCCTAGGAAGGAAAATTCTCTCCTGTAAGAATTAATATGGGAGAAAGGTGTCTCCTCTGTACTGATGCTTTATCACCAATCCTTGTTTCAAGAAAAACACCACATTTCAAAAACAGTTGTCATTGGGACACAAAGTGAGGTGAAATGTTCTGAACAGGGGCACAGACAGCAAAACAAATGTTACAGGGGTGATAAACCTTACCTATGTTTTCCAAAAAGTTTAAAAATAGATTTT
Source organism: Rana muscosa (assembly GCA_029206835.1). NCBI lineage: Eukaryota > Metazoa > Chordata > Amphibia > Anura > Ranidae > Rana > Rana muscosa. Next base: position 62,326,044 of record CM055128.1, read on the forward strand.
TGGGCTGGAGCTACACTTAAACAATGTACCTGTTCAAAATTACAAACAGATTCTACATAAGAACAAACCTACAGTCCCTGTCTTGTATGCACCGCCTGTATAGGGCTGTTCAGAGTATATAGGGCCTTTTTTATTTTGTGTGCGGTGTTCCCCTTAATATCCATACAAGACCCAAAGGGGCTGGTAATGGGCTGGGGTAGAGGGGGGGGGTCATGGGGTAGCTATGCCATTTTTCTTAAAGATTTTCATCCATATTACCGGGACCAGACATTACATTAAAGCCGCAAGCAGTTTTAAATGGCTTTTTTTTCCTTTAGAAGTGTCATTTTGTGCAGGGACAGTTCTAAACACGGGAAACACGTGGCACTTCACAGGCATACTTTAGACACCCCCCAGGTACGATATTTAAAGGAATATTTGACTCTTTTTTTTTTCACTTTATGCATCATTAAAATGACTGCTCCCGAAAAACGACCGTTTTTAAAACTTCTTTTTGCATTGATACATGTCCCCTGGTGCAGAACCCGGGTTCCCAAACCCTTTTTAGGACAATAACATGCATAATAGTCGTTATAATTAGCACTTTAGAATTCGAACGTTCGCATCCATTGTATTTAATAGGGTTCTAATGTTCGTACGAACTTTCGGTCCGTTCGCGGGTTCTGGTGCGAACCGAACCCGGGGGTGTTCGGCTCATCACTAGTCATAGGCTGGAAGACTTTGGTGGCGGGGGGGATGGTGGCGGGGGGGATGGTGGCAGAGGGGGGTGGAGGCAGGGTGTGATGGTGGCAGAGAGAGGATGATGGTGGCAGAGAGAGGGTAATGGTGGCAGAGGGGTTGATGGTGGCAGAGAGAGGGTGATGGTGGCAGAGAGGGGGTGATAGTGGCAGAGAGGGGCTGATGGTGGCAGAGAGGGGGTGATGGTGGCAGAGAGAGGGTGATGGTGGCAGAGAGAGGGTGATGGTGGCAGAGAGGGGGTGATGGTGGCAGAGAGAGGGTGATGGTGGCAGAGGGGGTGATGGTGGCAGAGATTGGGTGATGGTGGCAGAGATTGGGTGATGGTGGCAAAGAGAGGGTGATGGTGGTAGGGGGCGATTGGAGATAAGGGGCGATGGTGACAGGTGATTGGACTAAATAATTTTCCCTAATTATGTCGAAAATAACAAAAATTATGTTTTTTTTTACCTTAATATCTACCTTAAATCACATTGCTATTTGCCTTGCGTACTTGTTTGTAGCCTAAATACTGAAATTTGCACCTAAAACTGTAATTTTGTAACTTTTGTGAAATGGCAGTAAAAACTTGGCCGTGCCAGTAAATTTTGGGTTTAGTGTCAGTAAATTTCAATCTGGTAGGTTGGCAACACTGGGGTACGGGCTTGTGGTGCGGTGTGCCTCTCTCTTCCTGCGAGGAGCCTAATTTAATGCAGGATGGGGGAGAGGTGTGTGCGCTACATGTGCAAACCTGGTGGCCAACTACAAGAAACATCTGACCTCTGTGATTGCCAACAAGGGATTTGCCACCAAATACCGGTTCTAAGTCATGTTTTGTGAAGGGGTCAAATACTTATTTCACTCATTAAAATGCAAATCAATTTAAAACTTTTTTGAAATGTGTATTTTCAGGATTGTTTTGTTGTTATTCTGTATCTCACTGTTAAAGAGGAAGTAAACCCTCTTTTTTTTTTTCCAAGAGAAAGAGAAAGGCATAATGAGCTAGTATGCTATGCATACTAGCTCATTATGTGGCACTTACCTGAGATCGAAGCCCCCGAAGCGCTCCTCGTTCCCCGCTGCCGCCATGTCCCCTCCGAGCGCCTTCTGGGTTTTGCCGCTCCGGCGCTGTGACTGGCATGCGCCCGTTCTCGGCATGTTCCCGGCATTTCCCATTTGAAAACCGGCAGGCTCAGTGCGCATGCGCCGTAGACATCGGTGCTGTCTTTTCTGCAAATATCTCCTTAACCGTGTAGGTTAAGGAGATATTTCTTGCACCTACAGGTAAGCCTTAATCTAGGCTTACCTGTAGGTGCAAGTTGTCAGAGTGGGTTTTTCAACCACTTTAAAGGGGAAGTAAACTTTCCTCTATAAATTTTGCCTATAGGTCAGAATATAATAAGGTAGTGAAAATATCTCCTTAACGGGCACTGTTTAGGAGATATTTACATTACAGCCAGCCGAGCCCTGTGCCGTAATCGGCGGCTCCCGTGCGCAAGATGGGTGAAGATGGGAGCATGCTGCAGCTCTAAGATCTTGGCGCGGGAGGGCTTCATTTTAAGGTAAGTTTAACATAATGTGCTAGTATGCGATGCATACTAGCACATTATGTCTTTACCTTGCAGGGTGTAAAAAAGTCCAGCGGTTTACAACCGCTTTAAAATAAACCTACCAATAAAATTATAGACTGATCATTTCTTTGTCATTGGGCAAACATACAAAATCAGCAGGGGATCAAATACTTTTTTCCCTCACCGTATAGTGGGCACTAAGCAGGCTAAAAAAACTTTTATGTCTGTGCCCCCTATTTAAGAACTTACTTTGAAGAAACGAAATTACAGTTGTATTTATTTGTTGCTCCTGACCACCCCTTGGAGCAAGAAGTATCTGGAACCTGTTTATGTGTAAACAGTCAGAGGGAAGGGCCTGGGCTTTGCCCCTTATTCCCTGCAAAGCTAAGTGGGTGACTTGGTCTGGGAGCTTTGAAAGTTTTGAGTAAGAAAATTCAGGATAGCCTACTTATCCTTCTGAGGATGGTGCCACAAAGTGACAGTCAGTGCTTCACTGAAAAACTTAGTGCAAGTCTATGGAACAGGTTCAAACCCCAGATTGCACATCACACTGGTGGTTCTTCTGCAGGTAGGGTTACCACCTATCCGGGATTTGAATCATGTGTCCGGGTTTCTGACCAACTGAAACCCAGACACAATTTTCAGAATGGACTGTGGCTCCCCAAGTACCGCAACCGCAGCACATGGACCCAACCCCCATACACTGACAGGAGAGGAGAAGGGCTTGATCTGCTCCTTCTCCTCTCGCCCCTACCCCTCTGTCTGCCCACCCACACTCAAATCCCTCACATTCTGTGCAACAGGAAAGGGATGTGTGGGCTTGAAGTTTGAAGCTCAGCAACCAGCAGATACATTGTGGATGAAGGGTGTCGATGCCTGAGCCTCCATCCTCGGGTGAGTGAGCTCACCATCCAATGTCTGTGACTGAAGTCACTCTCCCTTCTCTCTCCTGCCTCCAAGCGAGTGAGTACACAAGAGTAAGGGGGACTAAGATGTAAGGGGTGCTCCGTTGACTCTGATGTAAGAGGGGCTTTGGGAACCATAATTTAAGGAGAAATGCTGGGAACTCTGCTGTAAGTGGGAGGTTTGGTGAGCAGAAACTCCCTTACATCAGAGTTCCCCTTTACATCAAAGTCCACAGCGTTTCCACTTAAAAAATTTCAATTGTGCAGTGCTGCTAAAGTGTTTAGGGTTTGGCTTGAAGAAAATGTGGCAACGCTATCTGCAGGTGACACCTCATCAATGCATAGCTCCCAACTGTCCCTGATTTGGAACAAAGTCCCTCTGTCCCTCTTTCCTCCTCATTTGTCCCTCATTTTGGTCTGATCCATATAGATGTATGTAGCGGGGGTTTAAATTTAGGGGGATACACCTGGGTGGTAGTATGACCCAGGTGTGTATAAATCATGAAAGGATTTAGACCATTGTTAATTCGTGGAGGACTTGGTGGTGTGTTGTTCTCCTTGACCTGTGGGTGGCGGGGTTCCCACAGGTCTAAGGTAGATTCACTGCCGCAGTGCTGTCCTTTTTGTCCCCTGTCAGCGATGGTACGGCGAGGGCGGGGAACCCGCCGTGGCGTCGCGGGAGGAGATAAAGGGGAGAGACGCCCTGACCACGAGGTCTTTTTCCTGCATCGCGCGCCCAGGTACCTTCGGCCTGGGTGCGGGCGGTTCGGAGTTCCGGCCCAGGCGCCCTAGGCCTGGTCGGAGCAGAGATGGCGTCCATCCCAGGCACCTTCAGCCTGGGGTGAGGTACTAAACCGGAGGCCTGGGGCCCAGTGACTTCGAATGGGTCCCGCAAGGGCGGAGGAGTCCGAGGGTCCCTGAGGTGGATGGGGCCCATGTCTGAGGTGAGGAGGCCGGGGAGGTCACCTGTCCGAAGAGTCCGGAGCAGCATCAACCCGGTGACGGATGGGCCTTCGGTAACTCCCTTGGAGGGACATCTTCCCCCTGACAGGAGCCACAACGCAGCGAAGGTACTCCTATCTGCATTCTCTTGAGTTGCTGGTAGAGACTTACAAGTTCTAAGTTCTCTCTAGCCAAGGCTATAGTAACCGCTGGTGAAATCACAGTGGTTTAGCGTACAATCAGGATAGTGCCTCGACCTGCTCACCCCACCATATTGAACTGTTATTGGGTCTCAACCAGTTGGCTGGCAAAGAACTGTTTGATTGTGAGTGTGACAATAAAGCAAGAGTTGGACCCTAGTCGGTGTGTGGTACTCTGGTTAATGGGAGCAAAGGGAAGTGTCAGCACAGCAAGACTTGGTCATTAACTGAAACACACAGGCCCGAGGAAAATAACTGGTACTGACCTTCACCTCACCCACTGCCATGGGGAGGACATGGGCCGTAGCGCATCTTACTCTCACATACAACATACCCCTAGACAAAACGGATGGACTGAGGGCGCTACATGTATATAAAATGCACTTTTTATCTGTCAAAAAGTGTTTCCCAGTGCTAAACCTTTCATCCAATTAATAAATTGCTGCCTTTGTACATTTGAAAAGCCAATACAAAGGAATAGTAGTGGTAAAAAAAAAAGCACTTGTGGGTTTAACTAATCTTTTTTGGGGGGTTAATTCTCCTTTAAGGGGGTGTGGCAGAGGGCGTGTCCTATGCCTTCATGCTTCTGCTAGTAGGTGTCCCTCATTCCCATCTCAGAAAGTTGGGAGGTATGTCAATGACACAATCACCCAAATGCAACTGACACATGAAAGTCGTTCCATTGCTGGTTGAAACACCTTGAGCACAACGGAACAACTCCTCGGACAGTTTTTCATGTTTTGTTCACATTTTTACATGCTTCATCTTCCATATTACTGTCATTTAATTAGCTATAGCAATTCTTAGATTAGCCACTAGAGGGAGCTAACACTCAATTTGCAATCACTCAGTTTGTAAAGTACTGTATACTGTATATAAAGCCAAAACGTTTATTTATTTTATTTTTATTTTTATTTTTTTATGTAATCCCTATTGTTTTTTTGTTTTGTTTTTGTTTGTTTTTTTTGCCAAGAAAAACTGTCTTGAAAAAAGCTGCTATTACCAAGCGCCTTCTGAAAATGCTACCTTTCTCTGTGAAAGATCGAAAACAAGTATGAAGATCACGAAACGCAAAAAAGTCAGACATCTCTATCAATATATTTGTCCCAAGTCAGCGACTCAAACTGTTTTAGTCAGAGAGTTTTATATGACACCCAGGCAACAGGCATTTTTAGAAGAAGAGGTCACCAATGGTGGTCTCCTTCTTTCTCTAATAATGGGTATTTAAGACTGGGTTAAAATCACATTCTCTTCTGTAAAATAAGCAGTAATGGGAATATTTGTGTATAATAAAGCTCTATATAAAACCACATCTTTTTTAGCAGAGAATCTAGAGAATAAAATGGCGATTGTTGCAATATTTTATGTCACACTGTATTTGTGCAGCAGTCTTTTAAATGCAATTTTTGGGCAAAAAGACACTTTCATGAATTAAAAAAAAAATTAACAGTAAAGTTAGCCCAATTTTTTTGTATAATGTGAAAGATGATTTTACGCCGAGTAAATAGATACCAAACATGTCATGCTTTGAAATTGAGCACACTCGTGGAATGGCGACAAACTGCGGTACCTAAAAATCTCCGTAGGTGACGCTTTAAAAAAAATAACGGTTACCAGGTTAGAGTTACAGAGAATGTCAGGTGCTAGAATTATTGCTCTCGCTCTGACGACAGCGTGGTAAGGACAGCTGGAGCTGACGTATAGACCCGACCGGTTTTCGTCAAACCCCAGCTTTCCTTACCACGCTGCCTTCTGTATTTTGGATTTTTTGGATTTTATGGATTTTTATTGATGTTTATACTGTTTGAATTTTTATGGATTTTTTTGCAATAAATCTTTTTGGATTTACACCATGTGGAGGATTTTTCCTTTTTTCCATGGTCATGACTGATTGATTGCTGCCCGGTATTTGGATCCTTTCTGGCTTGGAAACACGGATTAGGAGTGCTGCCAATACCAAGAGGAGGTGTTCTACAGATCCTTGCTGCTTGTTCCGTCCATTAAGTGGACAAAGCTCTGATGATCCACCGTTGTACGGTGTGCTGGATCCATTTTGGCTGGTAAGAGTACCTTTTCTCCCCTATTGGCCCAAGGTGAAGGCACTCCCGGGTGATGCTATACATGCCTGCATAGAACGTCTGATATATTTATCTCTATAATATATCCTACAGTCACTGCAAGTTCTTCACTGGACCCTGATTTTGAACTTTATTTGTTGTATGATTATTTCATGGACATGCACTCATCTGTGATGCCCCACATGAATCTGGTTTAATGTTATTGGTTCATGCATATTTCATTTCATTAATGCACAAGTTTGATGATTAGCTGTCTGCGATATTCATCACAGACGGATTAAGGTGGACACTAATTAGTATCACATTTCTTTTGTTGTTTGTTTTACACAAATACTTTATGTCACAATATTTTGTATTTTGGTAATATCACAACACATTGTTTATATTTCACATTCCAATATATTTAAAGTGGTTGTAAACCCTTTTATCTTTTTTTTTTTTTTGACTAACCTGCAAGACAAAGCTATAATGAGCTAGTATGACTAGCATACTAGCTCATTATGTACCACTTACCTTCGATCGGGGCCCCCGAAGTCGTCCGTGTCCCTCCTCTAGCCGCATCCATCGCTGCGGCGATAGCCGGAATGTTACTTCCGGGTATCGCCGCTGCAGCCAATCACAGCGCCGCTCCGGCGCTGTGATTGGCCGGAGCGGAGAAGACGTGACTCCGCGCATGCGCGCGTGAGCTGTCGAATTCGGCTACGTCGTCGAATGTTGCGACCTAGCCGAATTTGTGAATGGGGTGACGTCAGCGTCGCCGCATTTACATACAAATATCTCCTTAACCGTGTAGGTTTAGGAGATATTTCTTGCACCTACAGGTAAGCCTTAATCTAGGCTTACCTGTAGGGCTTTGTTTAAAAAGTGGGTTTACAACCACTTTAAGGTTTTTTATTAGCGCCACACTTTATAACACTTATATACCTCATTATCTTGTCTGATTTTGGTGTTTGGCTGCTGTTGTTGCTACATGTTTTAGGGTTGGCGCAGTATTATTATTATTTTGTTTAATACTATAGGGAGCCAGAGATGAGATAGTAGACATGTCCAGGGGCATTCTGTGCTTCTGAATACCAGTCCTGGAGACTTTCTTAAGCCGGCCTTAGACGGATCAAAATTTGGCCAGTTCAGCAGGAATTTCTATCCGTCTTTGGGTAGGCTGGTTGTACTGAAGTCGATCAAATTATCAACTTCAGTACAACCAGCCTGTCTGTTTTTTTCCCGACCAGAACACTGCTGCCAGCTATAGCAGAACCGCTGGCAGAACACAATAGCGCTGTGGGGTGGACTCCGCCATCATCACTGACTGTGTTGATGGAGGGGGTCAAGAAAAGTTCTTTCCTTCAACCCATGGTCAAAGCAAAGAAAATTGCATAATATATGGCCTGCCTTACTCACATGCACAGTTCAAGTTGAGGAGTGTCTATGGTAAGCTGAAGGCATGTCTATGACAACCAAGCCAAGACAAAAAGATTGGATGACTCGTCATCCAACAAGGAAGATGGCCAGCAGAATCACAAGAATGGGCAAGCATAGACCATAGACCATAGGGCATAGGAATAGTAAGTATTACAATAGAGCACTTATTTCCAGGGAAATAGGGGCATTAGCTTGACAGAAAGAAAAAAATCATGAAGTTGGGCTTTCCATTTATGAAAGGAAATATGGAACTACAGGCACATAAATTAAAAGTACTTAGGTAAAAGTCCCAGCAAAATATTCTGAATGTGCTCACTAAGATAAGCTGCAGCTTTCCTATAAAAGTCACATGGGCTTAGGTGAGTGAACAGTTAGGTGTATAGTAAAAAAGATTTCAACATTTACATTGCATTGACAGCAAAATCATTAATTCTGGAATGATGCTGATTAAAGCGGAGGTTCACCCACATTTTGAAGTTTCATGTCAACAGTCCCTCTTTGCATGTATATAACTAAAAGACTAACCTTTTTTTTTTTTCTGAGCAGTTTTCTTTATTCTTGTTTCTTTATTCCTACTTCCGGGATTTCCTCCCGCGGGAGTAGGCGTGTCCTTTTCTGTGACATTGTCCTGCAATGTCTCCTGGGAGCAAACTGTCCTGCTTCCCAGGAGTAATATAGTTACACCTTCCTTCCAAACATCACGATAATTTAATCATCACGTGACTCGTCTACCCGGTCACGTGATGAGGGCGCTGTTTCTTTTTTCTTGAATGGCATCACAACTGGGTGTGTACTTTAACTGTTGATGCCCGTTGTGATGGCAACCAGGAAGTGTTGACGGCGCTGCTCGCCATCAACACTGTGCATACCGAGATACCGCGATGAATGCTGGGAGTCAAGCATACATCGCTACCCGGAAGAATACGCTTGTGGGCTTCAAGATGCCCACAAGCAAAATGGGAAATGCAGGAAACATTATATAAAGTGTTTTTTTTTAATCGCAAAACGGATGGGGGATCTTTACCAGCGCGGAAGAAGTGAGTAATTACAATACATACGTTCTTGCATAGAATGCATATAAAAAAAAAATGTATGGACCGCGGAACCTCCGCTTTAACCTTAAAAAGGAAAGCCACTTTCAGAAAGGCTTTTTAATGACATTAGCATATGGCGTGCCTGGGCACACCCTAATCACCTCGTGTGGTACATATTCCCCCTGCTAAGACCCCTGATATTTCACCCAATAATATATTCTTTTCCTTTTTTCTTTTTTCCCCTATAAGATATAAAATTGTAAACAAAAAAAATAAATAAAACTACTGGCACCATCCACTGCCCTACTGACACCAATCTCTGTCCTTATGACACCGTCCACTGCTCTACTGACACCGTCCACTGCTCTACTGACACCATCCACTGCTCTACTGACACCGTCCACTGCTCTACTGACACCGTCCACTGCTCTACTGACACCATCCACTGCTCTACTGACACCATCCACTGCTCTACTGACACCATCCACTGCTCTACTGACACCGTCCACTGCTCTACTGACACCATCCACTGCTCTACTGACACCGTCCACTGCTCTACTGACACCGTCCACTGCTCTACTGACACCATCCACTGCTCTACTGACACCATCCACTGCTCTACTGACACCATCCACTGCTCTACTGACACCGTCCCCTGCTCTACTGACACCGTCCACTGCTCTACTGACACCATCCACTGCTCTACTGACACCGTCCACTGCTCTACTGACACCATCCACTGCTCTACTGACACCGTCCACTGCTCTACTGACACCGTCCACTGCTCTACTGACACCGTCCACTGCTCTACTGACACCGTCCCCTGCTCTACTGACACCGTCCACTGCTCTACTGACACCGTCCACTGCTCTACTGACACCGTCCACTGCTCTACTGACACCATCCACTGCTCTACTGACACCGTCCACTGCTCTACTGACACCGTCCACTGCTCTACTGACACCGTCCACTGCTCTACTGACACCGTCCACTGCTCTACTGACACCGTCCACTGCTCTACTGACACCATCCACTGCTCTACTGACACCGTCCACTGCTCTACTGACACTGTCCACTGCTCTACTGACACTGTCCACTGCTCTACTGACACTGTCCACTGCTCTACTGACACTGTCCACTGCTCTACTGACACCGTCCACTGCTCTACTGACACCGTCCACTGCTCTACTGACACCGTCCACTGCTCTACTGACACCGTCCACTGCTCTACTGACACCATCCACTGCTCTACTGACACCGTCCACTTCTCTACTGACACCATCCCCTGCTCTACTGACATGTCAGTATATACAGTATACACACACATGCATATGTGTTTGAGTTTTGGGGTGCACACCCTAATGCAATAGACTGTGCACACCTATGGACATTAGACAATGTTAGACTCATACCAGTTTGGTTAAAATTGACCCAGCTGTCCGGTTACTAAGTAAACTTTCACACTGGGGCCATGCCGTGTTAGCGGTAAAGCGCCGCTCGTTTTAGCGGCGCCTTAGACTACTTTGACACTGAGGCAGTTTTCAGGCATTTTAGCGCAAAAAATAGCACCTGTAAAGCGCCTGAAAACTGCCTCTCATACCACTCTGGCTTTCACACTGGAGCGGTGCGCTTGCAGGATGGGAAAAAGAGTCCTGCAAGCAGCATCTTTGTATACAGCGCTCCCAAACTGCCCCTGTCCATTGGAATTAATTCCGAAGCGCTTTTCAGGCGCAACACAGATGCTATTAACCCCTTTTTGTAACGTCACGCAAGCGCACAGCCCAGGTATGAAAGCACTCAGGCTTTCACACTGGGGTGGCATGGGAGGCGGTTTTCAGGTGCTTTACAGGCAATATTTTTACCATTAAAAGGCCCTAAAAAACGCCTTCAGTGTGAAAGTAGCCTCATGCCGCGTACACACGATCGTGATTCACGGCGGTGAAAACACCGCCGTGAATCACGGCATGAAAAAAAATGAAAAACGAGGGAACGGCATGTTCCCCCACACACGACCGTTTTTCCCGTCATTTTTTTCTTTGACGAGAAAAACGACCGTCTGTGGGCTCCGCGGCAGTGTCTCCCTATGGGAAAACTGCCGCGGAAAAAAATGATGGAAAAAACGATGAGAAAATTTAGAACATGTTCTAATTTTTCTCGTCGTTTTTCCTGCCGTTTTTCTCAACGAGAAAAACGGCATAAAGCCCACAGACGATCGTTTTTCTCGGCGAAAAAAAAATAATTCATTTTTCCCCTACGGGAGAAATGATCGTGTGTACGCGGCATAAGACTTGTGTACATGGTCCTTCGTTCTTCATGTTTTATTTAGCAGCATTCAGTGCAGGCTTATGTAATAGGAAATGCTGGTATTCAACAGCAGAGCATGTACTAATAAAAGTGTCCACTAGATGGTGGGCTTGAAACATTTATCCAGCTAAACCCATATAGGTTTCTTGAAATATTTTTTTTTCTACAAAACATAAGGATCAATAATAAACATATAATAACAATGATCGCATCAGGGGTGAATGTAATGGCATTACCATACACATTGACTTTCTTTTTCATTTTGACCTTTTTTTTTTTTTTTTTTTTAATAATTTTGGGATTATGTACACATACTTTCAGATCCTAAAATAAAACCAAAGGCAAAACTTGCAAAACCTTTTTTTTTTTTTTTATTTTGGATAGAGTAAGGGAGAGTTAAACCCCTGTCAGTTTTTTTTTTTGTCATCCGTGTCCCATTGGGGAAATTGCTTTTCACTTCCTTCACAACTTGGTATTAAACCTAAAACCAAAAATGTAATACATTCCAGCTTACCAATGCTTAGATGTGCTGGCTGCCTTCGTTTTCTTTTTTTAGACTTTTTTCCCCCCTCTATTTTCACCTGGTGATCTGGCCAGTAACACATCTCCTATATTAGGGGGCATCTTTGGACAGCAGCATTGATAATCTGGGGGGAGGGAAGTGCTAGATGTACTAGCAGGTTTAGATACACTAACAAATTAACACAGCAATTGCAGCAACATTTTTTTTTTTTTTTACTTTTTGGGATAAAGGTTTCACATGAAAAAATGAAGGCTGATCGTTGTAAGCAGCCCTGCCCTGTAAATGGTTTGTCTCAAGACTTTTAACTGCTACATTTGCAGGACAGCTTATTCTGTTGAAAAAATAACAGACTTAGACCCCATTTACACTAATATATTTTCTGCAGATTTTTGTCTTTAAAGTTACCATAACATGTAGTGCAAGGGCCTGCCTGACTGCATACAAATTGAAACTCTTAAGGTTTGACCTCATATTATATGGTTTTGGTAAATCTGAAGACAAAAATCTGCAGAAAATCTAAAAGTGTGTATGGGGCCTTAAGCCTTATGCATTGACATTTGTCCAGTTCAGCAGGGACAAGCCAAATTTCTATCGATGTATGGGCAGGCTGGTCTATCGATCGACTTGCGTAACAACCAGCCTGTTGGGTTTTTCTTGAACAATCAGTGCCACCGGTTTTAGCTGGCAACACTGATAATAGTATTCTGGTGGCGGAAAAGGCTCCCCGAATACAACACCACAGAGGGAAGGATTCCCCCACCCACCTCAAATGTGTGGATGGGGGAATCAGATCCTTTTTTTTTTTTCAACCCATGAAAACAAAAAATGATCACTGTATGGGCTGGCTTACTGGCTGAATCACAAGGTGAAAATAAAAAAAAGACCAGTGGCGGCCATTAGGGGCACCCGGGCGCCGCCCCCTCTCTCCAGGCCACCCCCTATATGCAGTGGATAGATTCATGCATAATATGAATCTATCCACAGCCGCCGCGGCCACCCCCCATTCATGTGTCCGGCCCCCCCTATTCATGTGTCCGGCCACCCCCTATTCATGTGTCCGGCCACCCCCTATTCATGTGTCCGGCCACCCCCTATTCATGTGTCCGGCCCCCCCTATTCATGTGTCCGGCCACCCACTATTCATGTGTCCGGCCCCCCCTATTCATGTGTCCGGCCACCCCCTATTCATGTGTCCGGCCACCCCCTATTCATGTGTCCGGCCCCTTTCAGGGCACCGGGCGCATGAATTACAGCCACCAGTTGTTTTTTTTTGAAGGCTCTAATTGGCTCCGAAATAGGGTGGGCTCGGGTTGCAGAGGATGCGACCGGAGCCCACCCAGGTGTGTTGCAACAGCGAATGAATATTCGCTTTTGCAACACCGATCTTTCTCCCGGCCAATCGGGAAGCAGGTATGAAACCCATTTCTCGATTCGCCAAAACATCAGGCCATCCTATTGGACGCCTTGTGCCGCCGGGAGGGGCAGAGAGGAGACGCACCGTGGAAGCTGCTCCAGGAGAGGACATCCGAGCAGCTTTTCCTGAGACCACCACGCTTAAGGACAAGGCTGGAAGATAGCCGGATCAGTTCCGACCGCTGCTTTCACCGCCCGCATCCAGGGTAAGGACAGCGAGTGGTGGGGGTTTTCTGGCTGTGTAAGTGCCGTGCCGCACTACGGGGGGGGGGGGGGCTTGGTAGGCACAGTTTTACTAGTGCAACATCAGCCGCCACTGGAAAAGACTGCCTAAAAAATAAATCTAAGGCAGCCATCACATCTAAGAATTGGTAAGCTGCAATATGATAAACGTTGGCTTTGGGTATAATACCACATTAACCTTCACTAAAACATGGAGGTCAGTTTTAAAGCCTAAGTTTTGTTTTTTTTATATAAAAAAAAATATATATTTTCAATCAAAAAAAAAATTGTGCAGATATTATTTTTTTGCAAATCAGCCTGCATAGAATTGCAATCGTGATCAGTGGATCGTAAGCGCAATGTCAGGTTCCTGCAGACTCTTCTTACAGCCCCCTGTTTATACCAAGGTACAGACTTCTTGTTAGGACTCAATTACACCAGCGGTGCCCTCTGAAAAGACTTTTGAGAGGGCGTTTGACAGGTAGTGAGGAGGTGTTAGGTTTTTAATCTCTAAAATCCCACACCATCACGCTGCAACCACATGCATTGTATTTCATGCAGCTGCAGCATGGCGCTATTCAGTTGAATCATGGGTCATGTTTGGTGGGTGGTGCAGCCCACAGAACGTAAAAGGGGGGGGGGGTGATTCTTGTCACACCATGATGGGTGTAACATGTACAGTTGTGCTCATTAGTTTACATACACTGGCAGTATTTATGATTTGTTGGCCATTTTTCTGAGAATATGAATTACACAAAATTTCACTCATGGTTAGTGTTTGACTGAAGCCATTTATTATCAATCAACTGTGTTTACTCTTTTTAAATCATAATGGCAACAGAAACTACCCAAATGACCCTGATCAAAAGTTTACATACCCCAGTTCTTAATAACGTGTATTTCCCCTTTTACCATCAATGACAGCTTGAAGTCTTTTGTGGTATTTGTGGATGAGGCTCTTTATTTTCTCAGATGGTAAAGCTGCCCATTCCTCTTGGCAAAAAGCCGCCAGTTCCTGTAAATTCTTGGGCTGTCTTGTATGAACGGCACGTTTGAGATCTCCCCAGAGTGGCTCAATGATATTGAGGTCAGGAGACTGAGATGGCCACTCCAGAACCTTTTTATTCTGCTGTAGCCAATGACAGGTCCACTTGGCCTTGTGTTTTGGATCATTGTCATGTTGGAATGTCCAAGTACGTCCCATGCGCAGCTTCCTGGCTGATGAATGCAAATGTTCCTCCAGTATTTAATGATAACATACTGCATTCATCTTGCCATCAATTGGGACCAAATTTCCTGTGACTTTGTAGCTCACACATCTCCAAAACATCAGCGATCCACCTCCGTGTTTCACAGTAGGAATGGTGTACCTTTCATTATAGGCCTTGTTGACTCCTCTCCAACTGTAGTGTTTATGGTTGTGGCCAAAAAGCTAAATTTTGGTCTCATCGCTCTGAATGACTTTGTGCCAGAAGGTTTGAGGCTTGTCTCTGTGCTGTTTGGCGTATTGTAAGCGGGATACTTTGTGGCATTTGTGTAGTAATGTCTTTCTTCTGGCGACTCGACCATGCAGCCCATCTTTCTTCAAGTGCCTCCTTATTGTGCATCTTGAAACAGCCACACCACATGTTTTCAGAGAGTCCTGTATTTCATCTGAAGTTATTTGTGGGTTTTTCTTTGCATCCCAAACAATTTTTCTGGCAGTTGTAAAGATGATGCACAAGAAAGCCCGCAAACAGTTTACTGAAGAAAAGCAGACTAAGGACATGGATTACTGGAACCATGTCCTGTGATCTGATGAGACCAAGATAAACTTATTTGGTTCAGATGGTGTCAAGCGTGTGCGGCGGCAACCAGGTGAGGAGTACAAAGACAAGTGTGTCTTGCCTACAGTCAAGCATGCTGGTGGGAGTGTCATGGTCTGGGGCTGCATGAGTGCTGCCGACACTGGGGAGCTACAGTTCATTGAGGGAACCATGAATGCCAACATGTACTGTGACATACTGAAGCAGAGCATGATCCCCTCCCTTCGGAGACTGGGCCGCAGGGCAGTATTCCAACATGATAACGACCCCAAACACACCTCCAAGACAACCACTGCCTTGCTAAAGAAGCTGAGGGTAAAGGTGATGGACTGGCCAAGCATGTCTACAGACCTAAACCCTATTGAGCATCTGTGGGGCATCCTCAAACGGAAGGTGGAGGAGCGCAAGGTCTCTAACATCCACCAGCTCTGTGATGTCGTCATGGAGGAGTGGAAGAGGACTCCAGTGGCAACCTGTGAAGCTCTGGTGAACACCATACCCAGGAGGCTTAAGGCAGTGCTGGAAAATAATGGTGGCCACACAAAATATTGACACTTTGGGCCCAATTTGAACATTTTCACTTAGGGGTGTCCTCACTTTTGTTGCCAGCGGTTTAGACATTAATGGCTGTGTGTTGAGTTATTTTAAGTGGACAGCAAATTCACACTTGTATACAAGCTGTACACTCACTACTTTACATTGTAAAGTACTTTACATTTCCCTGCTGCTGAAAAACATCCCCACAGCATGATGCTGCCACCACCATGCTTCACTGTAGGGATGGTATTGGTCAAGTGATGAGCAGTGCCTGATTTCCTCCAGACATGACGCTTGCCATTCAGGCCAAAGAGTTAAATATTTGTTCCATCAGACCAGAGAATTTTGTTTCTCATGGTCTGAGAGTCCTTCAAGTGCCTTTTGGCAAACTCCAGGAAGGCTGTCATGTGCCTTTTACTGAGGAGTGGCATCCGTCTGGCCACTCTACCATACAGGCCTGGTGGAGTGCTGCAGAGACGGTTGTTCTTCTGGAAGGTTCTCCTCTTTCCATAAAGAAACACTGGAGCTTTCAGGGTTCTTGGTCACCTCCCTGACTAAGGCCCTTCTCTCCTGATCGCCAGGCTGCCCGAACTAGGAAGAGTCCTGGTGGTTCCAAACTTCTTCCATTTATGGATGATGGAGGCCACTGTGCTCATTGGGACCTTTAATGCTACAGAAATACAGTTTTCTGTACCCTTCCCCAGATCGGTGCCTCCATACAATCTTGTCTCGGAGGTCTACAGACAATTCTGTGGACTTCATGGCTTGGTTTGTGCTCTGACATTCACTGCTAACTGTGGGACCTTCTATAGACAGGTGTGCCTTTCCAAATCATGTTCAATCAACTGAATTTGCCACAGGTGGACTCCAATCAACTTGTAGAAACATCTCCTGGATGATCAGTGGAAACAGGAGGCACCTGAGCTACATTTTGAGTGTCATGGCAAAGGCTGTAAATACTTATATACATGTGATTTTTTCATTTTTTACTTATAATAAATTTGAAAAGATTTCAAACAAACTTCTTTCACATTGTCATTATGGGGTATTGTTTGTTGAATTTTGAGGAAAATAATGAATTTAATCTATTTTGGAATAAGGCTGTAACATAACAAAATGTGGAAAAAGTGAAGTGCTGTGAATACTTTACGGATGCACTGTACATATTATGGACGCACTGTATATACTACAATTTACAGTATACGGTTTACAGTATATGCAATTAATTTGGATACATTTTTAATAAGCAACCTGAAACAGGCTATTAATCACAGGAGTGTTTGGTTTAAATATCATGTGTATCAATATATATGAAAAAGAGAACCTCACATTTATATATAGGGATGAATCAAGGGTTCACTCATAGGAGGTTTGCCAAACAGCTCCCATTTTCTGAATGTTGAAACTTAAACCCCATGAAAGTGAATGGGAGCTGAGCATTTAAAATCAATTTTGACCATTTTCATGGCTAATGCCGCGTACACACGACCGTTTTTTCCTGTCATGCAAAAAACCAACGTTTTTCTCGACGTGATTCCTCTCAAGCCTGCCTTGCATACACACGTTCAGAAAAAAAAAAACGCTTGAGCAAAGCGCGGTGGTGTACAACACGTACGACGGCACTATAAAGGGGAAGTTCCATTCGAATGGCGCCACCCTTTGGGCTGCTTTTGCTGATCACGTGTTAGTAAAGTTTGGTGAGAGACGATTCGCGCTTTTCAGCCTCGTGCTTTTCAGTCCGTTACAGCGTGACGAATGTGCTATCTCCATTACGAACGCTAGTTTTACCAGAACGAGCGCTCCCGTCTCATACTTGATTCTGAGCATGCACGTTTTTTTTCCCCTCGTAAAAGCATACACACGAGCGGTTTTTGCGACGAGAAAAAGAACGACGGGAAAAACAACAAAAAAAAATAGAGCAGGTTCTAATTTTTTTGCGGTCAGTTTTCTCGTTGAGAAAACTGCTATGGAGCCTACACACGACCGTTTTTCACGACCAATCTAAAAAATTGCAGTTTTCTCATCATGAAAAACGGTCGTGTGTACGCGGCATAAGACCCCCTCCACGCGGCCTACTTTGTCGGGAATCTGTCCGCTGAGCAGGCAGATTTGTGGTCTGTGTCCACTCCACTTATGCAAAGCAGACACAGACACAGTCCACTCTCCTTTATGGGCTGTTGGCTGTAAATGGACCGCCTGCCATCCTATCAGATCTGTTAGACGGATGAAGAACAGACCCCCATCGGCGGGTGTAAACAGACACATGTCCGTTTACATCCGCTGCTCCACAGAGAATAATGAAGGGTCCGATCGGGTCCACCTGAAAAACTGACCGGCGGACCCAATCGGTCCACCCATGTGAAAGGGGCCTAATAGTCAAAAGATTTTAAAACAAATGACAGGGAGGGGCGCTGGGCACTGTTTTGTGGGACATGTACCAATGCAAAAAAAATGTAAATAATAATTTTGGGGGGGATTTTAAAAATGTTTTAGGTTTGAACCAATGTAACTATGTATATACCACACCTGGCCGATTTCTTTGGAAGCTGGAAATCACTGAAGTAGACACGGCTACTCCAGTGATCTCCACTTGCTTTGGGGTCCGATGCTGAGTGGCTCACCTGCTGCGTTTTGAACACAGGAGGTTGGCCTGTAAGGGCTAGTTTACACTTGCTTCAAAACAAGGCTTCGGACAGGCTTTATTAAAGCTCTCTGAATGCCAGTCAAAGCTTCTGTCACCAAATAAAATGGTTAGCTTACAGTCCTTCTTACACCTTGCGTTTGCTTTGCTTTGCTTCAAAAATGATACCCCATGTTGCTTTAGTGGTGCTTCAAAGTGTCTTCAAAGCCTCTATAGAAGTCTATGGCAAAGCTCGCTTGAAGCACCAGCGGCTTTTGAGAGGCTTTAATTCAGCTTTAGCTTCGGCTTTGTTTTGCAGAAAGTGCAGGTATGAGATGTCCACACACGTACAGGGCATCTGTCAAGCTTCAGCAAAGCTTCAACAGAGCATCATGGAAGCATCCCCGACGCTTCAACGAAGCACCACTGAAGCTTCATCAAAGCACCACTGAAGCACCAAAAACACATCATAAAAGCATATTGAAGTGGTAGGCGCTTTAATGTGTGTTGAAGCCGAAGCAAGTGTAAATTAACCCTAAGAGGGCTTGTAATTGGCTGGATGTTGTTGTCAAACTGCATAAGTCTCTGCCGCGCTTCTTCTTGGCTAGACAGCAAGGCACCTGGTGGTTGATAAATCCCTTCGCCATATTGTGCCAAACTCCTTGCCATTTAATTACAAAAGAATGACCACACGTTGAATACATTTTCTGCATTTTACTGTAGCATTTTAAAGACGGCTGTGACATCCAACTTCACATACTGATAGATTTCTTTGGCGTGGAATGCTACACACAGGAGCAGACATTTTTTAGCTGTCATTTTGGTACAGAAAGCCAGCGCATATTCCGGTAAGCCATCTTCCCCTATCTCCTCCTCTTCTTGGGAGCACTACAGTGTGGGACCACTTCCCCTATGTACAGTATACTAAGTGTACAGCATCCAGCTTTCATCATTGAGTATGAACAAGGTACCAGTCTCTCTCTCTCTCATGCCCCACCTACAGTTCTGGTCGGCCGGGCATGCTCCCCAGTGGTACTCTCACTCCCAGGTGTACTAGTACTCACTTCAGAGGACTCTAATCCTAGCCTAAAAGGCCATTTTGCCTCCCACTCATGGCTTACACACAATGGTAAAAGAGTCAGGGCTACTAAAGCCGGTCCATCTAGTTTTTGAACTACCTCACTCGGTGCTTCAGCCCTGTTAAACAACTTGCTGACCGCCTAACTGTAAATATATGTCATAATTTTGACGTTAAATACCAGCGTTATGGCTGCAGCTAACTGCCATAACCCAGATATATTTTTTTTTACATTAGGCGACCGGCCTTCTGATAAAAGTGATCTCAAAAAGGGGAAGCTCCCCTTGTCTGCCTTCTCCCCCCATCGGCTGCCACATTTGGCACCTTTTGAGGAGGAGGGGGGAACGGGTACCTGGTTTTGACAGGAATCCACTCCCACTTCCGGCTGAGTTCACCACAAGAAACTCAGCTGGAAGTTCGCCCCCGCCTCCTCCTTCCCCCGCCGGCCCGAGATGGCGACGGCAGCACCTAATAGCCAGGTGACCCGGCTCAAGAGAAGACACCGCTGGATTAGTGGACAGGTAAGTGCAGGGCCACCATCAGGAATTTTGGGGCCCCTTACACAGCTTTAGGCATGTGCCCCCTGGAGCAGATGAGAACCGGGGGGGGTTGCTGCCGCTGCAAATTGAGAAGCGGGGGGGGGGCTGCCGCGAATTGTTGAGGCTGGGTGCTGACAAACAAAAAAAAAACAGAAGAACAAAAAAAAGGGGGGGTTGCCATCTGTGCCCCTTACAAAAAAGGAATAAAAAAAAACATTTATAAAAAAAAAATGGGGGGGTTGCCATCCGGGGCCCTGGGGACCTCTGGGCCCCTTACAAAAAAAAAGAAATAGAAACAACATTTATAAAAAAGGGGGGTTGCCATCTGGGGCCCCTTACAAAAAAAGGGGGGGTTGCCATCCCAGCCCCTGGGGACCTTTGGGCCTCTGGGCCCTTTATAAAAAAGGGGGGTTGCCATCCGGGCCCCTTACCAGTGTACTGCCTGTACCCCCCTGATGGTGGCCCTGGGTAAGTGTCCTAATATTAAAAGTCAGCAGCTACAGTATTTTGTTCTGCAGGAGCCTGGAGCTCCTCTTTAAATACCACCAAACAACAGCTCTTTCTGTGTCAAAAAAGTTATAAACATTTAATTTGGATACACTGTTGCAAGACTGCGCAATTGTCATTAAAAGGCCTGGGCAGGAAGGGGGTGAAAGTGCCCTGTATTGAAGTGCTTAAATTATAAGTCATAATGTTCTCTCAAAATTCATGCAAACCAGGTATGCAAATAACCTGCAAATGACGGTATACTACTAGTAGTATAAAGTGGAAATGGAGAGCTTGTTTTCTGGTCTATGCAAATCCAGCAATATAAGTTTACTGAATATATGCATACAATGTCCTAATACATGATAAATGTGTATCCATGGTCAAAAGCATATTACTCTTTCGTCCATGGACCGACACAGCTTCTCTATTGACAAAGTGGGTATTATCCGTTAATTAGGAGTGACTAGGCAGAAAAACTTGTAAAAAGTGTTGCATCACACCTTCTACAGTACCGCCCAGGGGGTGGACCCTCTGGGTATAACCTCTCAGTCTGCATCTTCGCAGATCAGATCAGATCAGATCAGTTTTTTTCTGTCTAGCAAGGAGTAGGACATGGCTCCCTTCGGGCCCATTGGTCCGGGGGAAAAAAAAAATATATATATATATATATATATATATATATATATATATATATATTTTTCCATTTGTTGTTTCCTGCGATTTTCGATCAACTGCCGACTGGGTGACAGGCTGGATCCTCGATCCTTGTAGTCTCCCCAGTTTCGGCCATCGAGCGTGTGCCGACCCTAGCTACGCGCTGGGTTTTCCACGACATGCCCGTCGCTCCACGGGTGGCCGGTGAGCCTACGCTCCAGGGCCTGCATCGGACCGTTTAGCTTTGGCTGACCTTACGGCCGAGTCGCAGCAGCCTGGCCGGTGAGCTTACGCTCCAAGGCTTGCATCGGACCGCTCAGCTTCGGCTGACCTTACGGCCGAGTCGCAGCAGCCTGTCCGGTGAGCGTCACGCTCCAGGGCATACATATGATCGTCCCTTTTGGGTCCAATCACAGCATGCCTGGCCAACAGTCACCTTCCGTGCGTGGACGATGACCTGTTTGGAATGTCTTCCAGCATAATACATGCAGGATAGGTAAGTAAAACTCCCCTGCCTCGGCTGGGTGATTTAGCTGGACATTCCTGGAGAGATCAAGTAAGTGGTTGTGGCCCCTTTCTTCCCTCTCTCCCTGCCTTTCCCTCCTCCCTGGGCTTCTAGCTAAAGGTTGCTGGGTGCTGGGGGTCACCTAGAGGGTTCCACTGGAGCGGGGCTGGCTGTAACTAACATTTAAAAGAAATGTCATTTCTGCTTACCTGTGTTTGTGTGCTTCCTCCTCCATGCTGTCGGTGGTCCATGCCGAGTTCGGCCTCTTGTGACTGCCCGGCGGCCATCTTCCTGTGGTTCGGCCACACCCACTGGCCCCTATCAGCTGATCGGCGGCCATGTTTGTCCACCCTGTATGCATATATTGCCGTTCGGCGGCCATCTTTTTGTGGGCTATAGCTGCTTGACCTCTATCTTCGGTCAGCGGGCATTTTCTTAGAGCCCACATTATCTTCCATACAGATGTTTTTGGCAACCATTTTGCGAGAGCCTCCGGCCTCTAGGGTGCATTACACTGGTGCGAAAATTCACACAGGAAATGCTGATAAAAGAAGCAGACTGACACAGCAGCAGCGGGACAGCATCACAGGCGCAGCACACGGCAGCATAGCAGTATCGGTCCAGGGTGGTGAGTCCTCTGGGTGACCCAGCCTCTCTGCAGCACAGGAGGGTGGCCTATTGATACCTTGCCTGGTGCCCTGTGGGTGTCAGCGTGTGGTGAGCATGGCATCTGAGCCAGATGTCTTCTCCCCTGAAACACCAGATTTAGCAGCTGGTGTCCCTGAGGTGTCTATGAACGCTATAACGGCAATCCTAGAGGCGTTTGCTGCCAGGGTGGAAGCAGCACACGGGAATACAGGGGGTAGTAAACGCCCCATCCCCTGCAAGCTTCTGGGGATAATTCTGGTGCAGAACCAGGTCCAGCTACGGCTCAGGGCCCAGATTCTGACGCATCAGAGACTGCAGACCGTGACCGGACAGTGAGGATGACTCAAAGTCCAGGTCAGTACGCGAGACGGCTCTGGTATCTGACCTTATTACTGCAGTGCGGGATATGCTAAGATTGGAAAATACTGCAGAAGCAGCAGAGACTCCGGTCCACTTGGGTTTCATAGACCTGCCCGCACTGCTAAGGTGTTCCCTTGTGTGTCTTTTGATAAACTCTTATACAAGGAATGGGAGAACCCACTGAGGGTCTTTACAGCCCAAAGAGGTTTGCGGTACGGTACCCCTTTGAGGAGAGTTTTCTGAAGAGATGGACCTCTCTCCCTATATTGGACCCTCCGGTGTCCAGACTTAATAGAGCCACCACAATTCCTGTAGAAGGGGCTCCTGTTTTCAAGGACCCTGTGGATAAGAAGGCTAAAGCACTCGCTTGCTACCTATACTCAGTGGTAGGCTCGGCAGTACGCCCGGCATTGGCGGGGGCCCTAGTGTCTCACACACTTACTGAATGGGCAAGATTGCTACTCCACGGCTTAAGGAGCGAGATTCTCCTCCTGATGAGATAACATTGGCCGACCTGTTGGTCCAGGGCCTTAGGTTGTCTGCGAGTCAGACATGGATACTATTCCCCTGCTGTCAAAAGCTTCAGTTTATGCAGTAGCAATACGCCGCCTGATCTGGCTAAAAGGCTGGTCTGCGGATCAGACTTCCAAGAAAGCCCTGTTGGATCTGCCTTTTAAGGGCGACAGACTTTTTGGGGCTCTCTGGCTGACATCATCAAGGATGCCACAGGAGGTAAAGGCACTTTGCTTCCCCAAATTAGCAAGGGTAAGGGGCCATGCCAAGGGCAAGGGCCCTCCTTTTCTGCACGCAAGCGTTTTTTCGTCCCCCTAGGGCGACAGGGAAAAGACCCCAGGCCGATAAAGCGCCTGCCCAAGGACAGAAGCGTCCTTGGTCACGCATACCCAATAAGCCTGCGGACAAATTTGTG
The DNA here is from genome assembly GCA_029206835.1 of Rana muscosa. NCBI lineage: Eukaryota > Metazoa > Chordata > Amphibia > Anura > Ranidae > Rana > Rana muscosa. The sequence continues at coordinate 62,349,532 of CM055128.1, forward strand.
TCCGCATGAAGGTCCTCCCCCACCCAGCTCTCGGGCGGGGGGACGTCTTCGCAAATTCGCGACTCAGTGGACAGCTCTAATCTCCGACAGGTTGGTTTGCGAAGTAATCTCCTCAGGCTACAAGATAGAGTTTCTCTCTTGTCCACCGGACAGATTCAACACCTCCAATCTCCAACTACTACCGACCCGTCGGGAGGCCCAGGGTCTACTGGAACGCGGGGTAGTTATTCCAGTTCCAGAACTGGAACGGGGTTTTTACTCAAATCTGTTCATTGTGCCGAAGAAGGAGGGGGTTCGTCCAAGCTTGGATCTCAGAGCCCTCAATTGCTTTGTGAAAGTACAAAGATTTCGGATGGAGTCGGCTCAATCTGTAGTCACGGCTCTCCATCCGGGGGACTTTCTGGCCTCCTTGGACATCAAGGACGCATACCTGCATGTCCCCATATACTCCAGACACCAGAGGTTTCTGAGATTTGCTATCGGGAAGGACCACTACCAGTTTTTGGCCCTCCCGTTGGGCCTTGCCTCAGCACCCAGGACGTTCACCAAGGTGCTCGCTCCGATTCTGGCACTTCTAAGACAGCGGGGTTTCGCTATCACAGGCTACTTATACGACCTTCTGCTGAAGGCCCCTTCAAGCTCAGAATTAGAGGTAAGCGTATCTATTACCTGTCAGACTGTTCGAGACTGTGGTTGGATACTAAACACGCAAAAGTCAGTATTGGTGCCCACTCAACGCCTAGTGTACCTGGGGTTGATTCTGGATTCTTCAGAGGCAAAGGTATTCCTCCCTGTGGAGAAGTTGCAGACCCTCCGGGCTGCAGTACGGCAGCTGACTTCCAGGAATTGGTCGTCACTCCGTTTTTTGCATGCGAGTGTTGGGCCTCATGGTAGCCTCCTTCGAGGCGGTCCCATTGGCTCAATACCACACTCGAGTGTTACAGAAGGAAGTTCTGTCCAGATGGAACAGATGTCCATCATCTCTGGATTATCAAATCCGAGTGAGCCACCTAGTCAGGAGATTCCTGGTATGGTGGCTGACAGCACCAGCTCTAATGGCCGGGAAGTCATTTCTTCCAGTTTACTGGATAGTGATCACGACGGACGCCAGCCTTACAGGTTGGGGGGGAGTCTGGGGTGTTCAGTCGGCGCAAGGTCGCTGGACCCCAGAGGAAGCCCTCCTGCCGATCAATGTCCTGGTAATCCGGGCGATCAGGCTGTGCCTCTTCAAATGGTCTCAGAGGCTGCAAGGGCGTCCAGTCAGGATCCAGTCAGACAACGCCACAGCAGTGGCATATGTCAATCATCAAGGAGGAACAAGAAGCTCAGCTGCAGCATCGGAGATCACTCGCATCCTGAAGTGGGCAGAGAGGAGCGTACCGGCACTGTCGGCTGTGTACATTCCGGGTGTGGAAAACTGGCAGGCGGACTACCTGAGCCGCCAGATGCTGGACCAGGGAGAATGGTCCTTACACCCGGAGGTAATCCAACTCCTCTGCCAAAGATGGGGCACACCAGACGTAGATTTTCTGGCTTCCCGACTCAATCGGAAGGTATTGAGGTTTGTGGCCCGGTCAAGAGACCCATGGGCAGACGCAACGAACGCGTTGGTAGCATCGTGGGGTCAGTATCGGCTAATCTATGCCTTCCCTCCCTTAAGGCTTCTGCCTCTTCTGCTCCGCAGAGTGGAGGCAGAGGGAATTCCAATGATCCTAATCGCTCCAGATTGGCCTCAGCGTCCTTGGTACGCCGATCTAGTACGTCTGGTAGCAGACGTCCCCTGGCGCCTACCACTACGGAAGGACCTGCTATCGCAAGGTCCCATACTCCATCCTGCTTTACAGTCATTGGCTTTAACGGCATGGCTGTTGAGAACCAGGTACTGAGAGACCGGGGCCTGTCAGACTCAGTAATTCTACTATGAGAAGTGCTCAAAAACCGTCCTCTAGGAAGGTTTATCACCGCACTTGGAAGGCCTACATCTCCATGTGTGAGGAAATGAAATGGCATCCGCGTACCTATTTGGTTTCCAGAATCCTGCTGTTTTTACAGCATGGGGTGGACCAAAGGCTTGCCCTAAGTACGATTAAGGGACAGATATCTGCCCTGGCTGTCTTTTTTCAGCGACCCCTGGCGACTCACTCTCTCGTGAGTACACTTGTGCAAGAGGTTCGACATGTGGCCCCTCCGGTCCGTCCCCCGTTACCTCCGTGGGACTTGAACCTGATCCTCTCGGTGCTTCAGAAGGCACCGTTTGAGAAGATTAGAGATATTCCCCTGTTGACACTTTCTCAGAAAGTGGTCCTTTTGGTGGCTGTTACGTCAGTTAGACGAGTCTCTGAGCTGGCAGCCTTGTCCTGCAAGGCTCCCTATTTGATTTTCCACAAGGATAAGGTGGTGCTGCGGCCGCAGCCTTCCTTTCTTCCAAAAGTCGTTTCGGCTTTTCATCTCAACGAAGACATTGTACTTCCATCCTTGTGTCCTCAGCCGTCGAATCCTAAGGAGTCGGCGTTGCATTCCTTGGACGTTGTCCGAGCTTTGAGAGTATACCTATCTGCTACTTCCCTGTTCCGGAAGTCAGACTCACTGTTTGTTTCGGTGGCTGGTCCCAAGAAGGGCCAAGCAGTCTCATCGGCCACCATCTCTAGGTGGATCCGACAGATAGTAATCCAGGCTTACGCCTTAAAGGGTCAGGCGCCCCCCTTTCCTGTCACGGCGCAATCGACCAGGGCAATAGGTGCCTCTTGGGCTTTCCGACATCAAGCGTCTGTTTCCCAATTATGTAAAGCGGCGACTTGGTCGTCCGCTCACACTTTCACAAAATTCTACAAAATTGATGTAGGTGCATCTTCGGATGCCTCTTTCGGCCGCAAGGTTTTACAAGCGGCTGTTTAGAGTTGCAACTCCTCCGTTGGAGGAGTGCTGTTTTGTGTTTGGGGTGAAGTTTATTTTTATGCTGTTGCCACCCCTCGTTTTTTTCTCTGACACTGCTTTGGGACGTCCCACTTTGTCAATAGAGAAGCTGTGTCGGTCCATGGACGAAAGAGTAAATAGGATTTTTTACTCACCGTAAAATCCTTTTCTCTGAGTCCATGGACCGACACAGCACCCACCCCTCCTTTTAAGTTTGTACTGCTTTTTGACAAACTGATCTGCGAAGATGCAGACTGAGAGGTTATACCCAGAGGGTCCGCCCCCTGGGCGGTACTGTAGAAGGTGTGATGCAACACTTTTTACAAGTTTTTCTGCCTAGTCACTCCTAATTAACGGATAATACCCACTTTGTCAATAGAGAAGCTGTGTCGGTCCATGGACTCAGAGAAAAGGATTTTACGGTGAGTAAAAAATCCTATTATTCATTTCCACATTGTATTTCAATTATTTCCAGCCTACTCCTATTAATCTGAATGATCTTGAGGTTTGTAAACTTACTTTGTGAAGATCCTCACACATTTACTTCTCTGAATTCTGTGACATGTAGTCACTATGCCCTGTGAGTAGGCACTACTGTGTCACACATTTCACAGAGTCTGCCTTCTGATCTACAGAGGTGCTGAGAGGAGGAGTTTCAGATGGCAGAGTCAGTACAGGAATCACTGCTTGCAGGCAGCAAGGTACCATGGGATATGTAGTCCTTAGAAATTGAAAGTAAATAGCAAAGGAGAAGCTGAAAAACATGCAAGGAGTCCAGGAAGTTGTGGAAAGAGATGGCCAGCAGACAGGCAAAACTCACAATATGAAATGAGATTTTTCAAGTAATACTATATTTGATTGTCAAAGATTGCCTTGTTTGTATTGTTATTACAATGGTGATATTATAAAATGAAAGTGTATGCTGTGACCATAAAACTCCCTTAACCACTTTCAGTCCTGCACCAATATTCTGTTCTCCTTATGGACAAAAGCAATAGTTACATTTCAGCTATGGAAAGACTGAATTGGCTGTAACATTGTTCTCATCACTTATAATACCAAATTTAAGTAACTCTGTAGGCATTTCTGTTTCTTTTTAAGGTAGGGTGACCAGACATCCCTGGTTTCAGGGGACAGTCCCCGGATTGAGGACACTGTCCCCGGACCAAGTCTGTCCCCGGTTTTGTCCCCGGATTGGATTTGAACAAGAGCTGAGGCAATTTCATAGACAGTCAGTGCAGAATTAATTAAAAAAAAATCTGAATTACACCCCCCCCCCCCGCTCTGCCGCTCCTACTAGCTTAGGGGGGGTGTATTTTTTCCCTTATCTGTGCCCCTTTCTGATGATCATGTGCTGGTCGGAGTGGAGGGAATATTTCTTCAGTTTCGGGTGCCCATTCAGCTCCGCTCGCATGTTCTTCTGCCTTGGCTCAAGTCCCGGCCAGCCGCTTGCCTGCTTATCTCCTTGTCTTCCCTGGAGGAGGGATCTTCCTCCACTCCCCACCCAGTAGTAGCCGGGGCCCGGAGAGTAAGGCTTGACAGGCTGTGAGGCGGGCAACGGCGGCGACGGGCAGAGTCGCTGATTGCCGCCATTACTAGTAAAAAAAAAAAAAATATGTCCCCGGATTTCATTTTAAAAATCTGGTCACCTTATTTTAAGGGTAGTAAGGGAAGGTTACAACCTCTGTCAGGTCTTTTTCACCATCTGTGTCCCAATGAGGAAATTTCTCTTCACTTTCTGTTTCATAGCCAAAGTAGGAAGCAGGGGAAATCCCTTCAAAGTTAGGGAAATCCCAGGTAATCAACAAAACTAATGTCCCCATTGGAAACTTTTCTGCAGCCAGGTGAGATTATCTCCTCTGTCAAAACCAGTACACAGTCGGTCACGCCAGAGCCAATAGCATGTAGCTTCTCCCAAAGACACAACTACCGTGGGGACCTCAACAATTGCTAGCAGAGTACTGCAGTTCCAGTGAGGTGGCCCGTTTGTAATTGGATCCCTCCAGCTATTCGCCTGTGTTACCAGAACTACCCTGGACTTCACTAAGATTAAAACAAAATTTTTATTATTTTGTTCACACAAATAGAGCTTTCTTTTGGTGGTATTTAATCACCACTGGGTTTTGTATACCCTACTAAGTAAATTAAAAAACAATTTTGAAAACGATAACAAGTTTTTCTTTGTTTCTGTTATAAAATTTTGCAAATAAATAATCTTTCTTCATAAATGTAGGCCAAAATGTATTCTGCTACATTTCTATGGTGAAAATAACCCAAATCAGCGTATATTATTTTGTCCCCTTTTTGGAAAGTAGACAGTCCAATGTATTTAGTAAAAGGCATGGCAAGCTCTTTGAATTTGTCATTTTTTGTCTTAAGTTTATGGAAAATTGAGACATTAAACATTTATTTTTTACATACTGTCACCAGTGCAGTACAGTGTCATCATATAATGGGTGTGGCGGTGATCAGGGACACTGACTGGTGACGGTACAAAAAAAAAATAATAATAAAAAAAAATTAACCTTTTTTTTATTCTTTATTATATTTTTTTACAATTCTTTTTTTTTTAGCACACTGTGACCAGAGAAATATGTTACCATATTAACATTGTACTACTCTGGGGAAGTTATCAGTATTTTTTTTTTTCGCTATATGCAAGAATTTTACTGAATGAAATAAATTTATTCAGTTTGTTTTATTGTGATTAGCTGTGATTGGTCAGAGCTAATCGCATGGAACAGATGAGCTTTGATTGGCCCAGTCTGCACCATGTGATCACACTCACTGGCTTAAAAGGAAGCCATACATTGTTTACAACTGTCACATGGTACGGGCAGTGGGCCGGTTCAGTGATTAGTAATCAGCTGTGTCCGATGGACAAGTCCGTGACAGATCTTGCCACTTCGTGGCCGCACAGGGGGCGCGATCCTGGAGGACGTCATGTGATGTCAACCCAGACCAACAAGAGGTTCCTGCCGGCCTCATTATTCCATAGGCCGGGCAGAAACCGGTTAAGGTCCTGGCTCCCAGGATTGGTGCACATTTCACGTGTGGGTAGTTTAGGGACTGGTCACCTATCTGACAGGGACATTATTAGCAGTAGGGAGAGGTTCCAGACGAGTTGGGAAAGAGCATGGACCAGCCAGGACAGATGCTGTTGGTCTGTTTTCTGCAACATTCTTTGATGTAGTTGTGTCCTGCTTATGCATCTGCAATGGGGCAGAATTCTTTCCATTGGCATTAATGATGGGGTACTATTCCTCGCACTGACACCAACAATAGAGAGCACTGACACCAAAGGGCATTGTTCACTCCCACTGGATGCCAGAACATTTTCTACTCCCACTTGCCCTAGTTCCCCCCCCCCCAAATGTTTAAAGGAAAGTAAACCGACCCTTTGTTTAGAAGGTTTGGAGACCCCTGTATTAGAGGATTATTACTACAATTCAAAGACATCTGGGCCAGAGCACCGGTTTCCAGTCTCCCAGGTAATTTGCAGTAGAGCATGTTCTTTTTGTTGATCTTTGTTATATAGCAGACTTTTGAGTGCCTATTATCAGCATTGGGCTCTTTGAAGCAGATAAAATACCTTTTAGCCTAACATTCAGCCAGACACATCTGAAAATAGGTACCACTATAGAAAAGTAGACACCAACCAAAGTACCAGAATATTCTTTATAAACAGTCTTCAGGTTCACAAAAACTCAAGAAAGTCATTTGTTTAGCTAATAATAGTTATATTAGTTTTAATTGTCAGCTATGGTCAACATGTATTGTATTTTCCATCCAGCATTCCCCAACAGTGGAACAGGTCTTCAGGTAGGAGGTGTGAGTTGTTCATCATCCAATCACACGGAAAGGTCTTGGAGAGAACCGAAATGTTTGTTTTCCATTCGGCCATCTAAAAAAATAAAATAAAAAAAAATTTGAAACCATTTTTTTTTTTTTCTCAGCATAATTTTAGAATGTTATCATGTTGTCTGCTTTGGAGGAGTCAAATGGATACTGGCTATATCTCAGTGTAAGGTAGAACTTCACTTGAGTGTTAGTGAATTCATATCTGCTGTAAGGCCCAACAAAATAGGGAATAGATTTATGGCATTTTTATTATTATTATTTTTTTTATATTAGTAATGGCAGTGATCTGTGATTTTTATCAGGACTGCAACATTGTGGTGGACAGATCGGACGCTTTTGACACTATTTTGGGACCATTGACATTTATACAGCCATCCAAGCTAAAAATACCCACTGATTACTGTGTATATGTCACTGGCAGGGAAGGGGTTAAACACTAGGGGGCGATCAAGGGGTTAAATGTGGTCCCTCAGTGTGTTCTAACTGTAGGAGGGATGGGCTACCTAGGACATGACAGAGATCACTTCTCCCGATGACAGGGAGCAGTAGATCCCTGTCATGTTACTAGGCAGAATAGGGAAATGCCTTGTTGACATAGGCATCTCCCCGTTCTGCCTCTCCTCGTCACGATCGCGGGCCACCGGCGGACATAGAGTCCGCGGGCACGCTCCCCGGTGGCGGCGTGCGCACGCCCGCTAGCTCGGGATTACGAAGGGACGTACGGGTACACCCTTTTGCCCACCCGTGCCATTCTGCCGACGTACATTGGCGTGGAAACGGTTAATAAACGTAGCTAATAAAAAAAATTATTATATCATTGTAAAGTTTAAAATAAGTTTTAAATGTAAAAAAGTGTATTTTTTGTTAATTTAAACAATTCACTAACCCCCAAAAGGCTAAATAAGGCACCCTTAAAAAACACTTGAATTTACCCATTACCCATGGAAGTCAATGAATTTCAGTCAAATATAATTTTTGGCAAAATGTCTCAAATGTACTCATTGCTACCTCTGACTGAATTGGTTTCTGACAGCTTTACATATTTCTTATTATATAGAATATTATATCATAAACAACATAATTAACAGATACCTTTTAATGGACACTGCAGCTCTTACTCACTTGTCACTGTTTTAGGATTGACATGTAGGCCATGATGTTCTCTATTTGTATGGACCGCGGTACAGCTTTTGTATGTCGTGACCTGTTATCCATTAGAATGTATATATTCAAGTGGCTTGTTATTCAAGCATGTTATTGTGATATCTTTATTTATTTTAATTTTTTTTGTTATATACTGTATTTTTTTCATCTGCTTTTTTTTTTTTTAGTTACCCGAGTATAAGCCGAGTTTTTCAGCACATTTTTTTGTGCTGAAAATGCCCCCCTCGGCTTATACATGAGTCACCTTTTTGCGCCTGATCTCCCGGACTTTGGGGACCTGGTGCCAAACTTGGCACGCATGTAGCCCCACTCTTCCTCTACAAGGGTGCAAAGTTTGTTGTTCGGGAAACCTACGGCTGGAGAGCACCGATTTTTCAAAGCCGGGCACCCCTTTCATAGATTCCCATGTTAAACGGTAGTTTCTCTGGTGACTTTGGGGACCCGTTACCGGCCGGTCGTAGGTCCTCTGGAGCCGAAACTTGGCACACATGTAGCCCCATTTCTAAGTGTGCAAAGTTTGTTGTCTGGGGAGCACCGATTTTTCAAAGCCGGGCACCCCTTCCATAGACTCCCATGATAAACGTCAGTCTAATGGACACAGTGAGGCATGGGCACATTAAGGTATGGGCACAGTGAGGCATGGGCACAGTGAGGCATGGACACAGTGAGGCATACACATGGAAACGGTGAGGCATGCAGATGGACACCCTAGGCTTATACTCGAGTCAATACGTTTTCCCATTTTTTTGTGCTAAAATTATGTGCCTCGGCTTATATTCGGGTCGGCTTATACTCGAGTATATACGGTATATAGATTTATATCTGCAGTCAATCATGTTTTGGACTGAGTATACTGACAGTTATAGCTTGTTAGGAATCTAGTAACATCACTGATGTTCTATGAAATCTGTATTATACTGATGAGGCAGAAGCTTTGTGAATTGATAAGTTGCATTACAAAATGTACAATATGAAAATGAAGATGGTTACTTAGGTTTCAAAAGGACAAATGTCCATCAAGTTCATCCTTTCACAGACTCCAACATTTTTGGTCCAGCAAAAGCAAAGTAAATAAAAGCCCTGGGCAGTTGCGAATAATATTGCCTTTTGGGCAGTGGTCTCCAAACTGCAGCTAGTAGGCCAGATGTGGCCATTTTCATGCACAATTGGAAAAATGATGAGACTTTAAATATGCCACTGGGAGTTTATAATTACCATAATAACCATAATTATATTTCATAAAAGCATTCTTTATTACAATTCTTATAAAAAGTCAACAGATAACCACACAATTAAGAAACTTTGCCATATGTGGAAATCACGTAGATATGGGTAAAATCCCAGCGACGCCACATATGATGATCAACGTTCTGCAGGACACCCTGCTTCATCAGGACCATGTAATGCCAGATTTGTTAAAGTTGTCCAATCATATTTACAATGATATTAGGGTGGCACTGATACCGATACTAGGCATTTACACAATTATTGGTACTCGTGAAAATGCCCTGATACATAGAACCGATACCTTCTGGCCCAGTTGGTCCTCGTAGTTGTGGTGCCAACAGTGCTGAGTGTTGGGAGTGCTGTGTTTCTTCATTACTTGTTCTCATCCAGATGGTAATATTACACAGCACACTGATAGATGATGGAGACCCCCAACTCCATGCTCCTCCTAATCTTGATCTCCCTAAATGCCGGAAATTGGTATCGGTAATTGGAATCGGTGAGTACTTAAAAAAAAGTATCGGTACCCGTACTTAATGCTAAAATAGTGGTGCATCCCTAAATGATATATACCCTCCAAAGCGCCCCATCCAGTCCTGGGAGCACATATATTGACGCTCCCAGTTCATGGGAAGACCACATTTGATTCTATGATATATGAACTTGGATTTACCTCTCCATGTCATGGATTAACGACATATCTGCATGATCCATATTAATATACTTCATTTGGTCTGAATTCTAAGATTGCTCCTACATGTACAAGAGTGGGCATTTTTTGTCTCCAGCCGTTTTTATTCTTCTTCATTTTTCCCGTGGGCCGGTGTTCTATCGAGAAGTGCCCGCTATTGAGAAGTGCCCGGCTCGAACTGCGCATGCACATCACAACAGGTGAGTTTACGATCAGCAGTTGTGTCAGAGAGACGGCGCCTGCCCACAATAGCGGCCACTTCTCGATAGAACACTGCGCACTGCTGAGGCACGTTCATGCCGGTGAGGGGCTGATTTTTACATGATGGGCCCGGATTATTAAATGATGGACAGTGCTGCTAAAATGGGGGCAGAATTTTTGATTATGCCCAGTGCTGCAAAACACATATTTTTCTGATACAAAAACCTGCCCTTCAGTTTACTAAACACACCCCACAAGCGTCCAGGAAGAGTAGCAGAAAAATATGGGTTTTGCAGCACTGCCCATCATTTAATAATCCGCCCCCATCATGTACTAATCCTCCCCTCACCCACATGAACACGCCTCGGTAGCGCAGGGCACAAATCTGACAGAAAAAATTCTTCCGTCTGCTATTGTGCGCAGGCGCCGTCTCGCGGTCACAACAGCTGATCGTAAACTCAGCTGTTGTGATGCGCATGCGCAGTACGTCCCGGGCACTATTCGATGGGGGGGGGCACTTCTCGACAGAACACCGGCAGGCATTAATACATTGGCTCCCAGGACTAGACAGGGCATTTTCCACATTGTGGAGGGTACAGTATCATTGTAATTAAGATTCAACAACTTTAACCAATCTGACAATAAAGGGTACTGATGAAGCCGGGTGTCCTGTGAGACGCATAGACCAATTCCTGTTATTTCAGTAACATACGACTTTGCTGGGATTAACCCACATCTACGTGCTAACCACACATTAAAAGTTTTATGTGTTCTTAATTATGTTGTTACCTGCTGACTTTTATAAGAATTGTGATAAAGAATGCTTTTATGAATTATAATTATGGTTGTTGGACTCCTAGTGGCATATTTAAAGTCCCATGATTTTTCCAGTTTTGTTCTTTGATGTTAATATTACGGTATAATACCTTTGGAAGTCATTAATTAACGATACCCCACTCCTTTTTTGACTTTACAGTGGCCATTTTAAGGCCTTTAACAGGCCCTTGGGGTCTCTTCCTTCTACAAATACCAACAATAGGGCATTATTCCTTCCACTGACACCAACTAGAGGTCATTATTTCTCCTCACCCTGACCACAGGATGTAGGTCATTGACCACTAGTGGTGCAACCACCGATCCGTGATCCGAACGGGTCAACCTGTTCAGATCGGCACCCCACGCGATCCGCGGCCTCGGCCATAGGAAAGGCCGTGGCTTTGGCCTAGCTCCGGAGCGGAGGCCATCTTGGTACACCCGGCGGAGGCTGCTGTCTCGTCAGGAAGTGACGTTTCGTCGCCGCCATCTTGCTACACCCCACACTCCTGCACAGTAATGATAGAGTGAGAAGGGGGCAAGCGGACATCTTGTTACACCCACCGGAGTTTTACATTTCACAGTTATCTTCAACACAAAACAGAGCTTATATGCTTAAATACAGTATTTGTAAATCCGACGGACTGTTTAGATGTTAAATTTTAAAAGCAGCAGCAAACCTGCTGACCTTACATGGTTGCTAATGTGACAGAACACCTCTGATTTTCACATTTAACATGTCAACAGTCCGTCGGATTTACAAATACTGTATTTAAGCATATAAGCTCCGTTTTGTGTTGAAAATAACTGTGAAATCTAAAACTCCGGTGGGGGTAACAAGATTTGTATTGTCTTTTTTTTTTTTTTTTGCTGATCCGAAAAATTATCCGATCCGTGACTCTGATCCGAGGAACGATCCGATTCGTGAGTTTTTTGATCCGTTGCACCCCTATATGACCACCAAGCATTCTTTAATTCCACTGACCACCGAGCCTGAGGCATTGATTACACCCACTGACACTATTGACTACCCCTAGTCGCAGTCTGGTCACTCACACAAAGTTTGGAGGACAGTGAACTAGGCCTTTGTTTAAAAAGTTAGAGGACCCTAAGCTTGGGTAATAAGGTGATCAGGTTTCAGAGGGATTTGAGAAATTATGTCAAATGTTTTTTCAAAATGAAGATAAAATTTTAGAACAGCATTTACAACATCCAGACTTGTACTCTATCAGAAACATACTTACTATGTGGTCTTCATCTTTTCATTTATATGTAAATACCTTCATCTGACATAATACAGGTGACAAAATCCTCAAGAGAACTGTAGTAAATTCATGATGTCTTTATCCTTATAAAAAAGAAAAGGTTTACTTTCATGAAAAAAGTACATTAAATGTTATTGCTACACAACCCATTAGGTTATGATATGTACTTGAAAATGACCTTTCCATTTTGGTCTTCAGACAGATATGATTTACTAAAACTAACACGAGAAACAAATGTCTTTCCAATCATGGTATAAGCACTGTGTACAGAACTGCTCTGATTTTCCATCCCTTTACACCCATAAGTTATTATTGTTTTTTGTAGAAGTGTGCATAGAGTTTGAAGTCAACTGACAGACATTCCCCGTGATAGAATGCATTTCTCTTGCATGTACAAAGAGATGCTGAGGCTCCACTTTTTCAGATTACAGCACTGAGACTGATCAGGGAGTTATACTGAAGAGCCTCAAGTGCTAGGGAGGCCTATATCAATATTTCCAGAACCTAAGCAGGTATAGGCATGTAAAAATGTGACCTGGAACATTACTAGTAGACCCCATGTATAATTTATTTAAAACAATAAAGAATATGTAAGCCCAAAATTTCATTTTCATGATATGTGTCTGCTGTACCATGTATTTGTAATAAAACATATCCTGTTCTCTTTATTGCTTTCTTTAGGTGAAATCCTTAGAGTTCCTGTCAGTCCCTCCGCTTTCCTAGTAAAAACGGACCACGCTAGACATTAGAGCACAGCATGGTCCGTTTTATAGCTCTCCCCCAATGATCAGGCTTGTCCTGACATGCCCCCCCCCCAGCACAGCCATTCACTTGGAAGATCAGTGTGCTGTTGTTTCTCCTCTGGTAGCTCTCTGACCACTACAGGCACTCATGCCACTACTCGTGCACAATGGTTATGGATTCACCCTGACATGGATGCTTTTTGGGCCTTCCTTCCCATCTCGTTCCTTGGGGTCCAACCGGATTCCGCCGCCTCAGCCCTCGGGCTGGACATTATTCTTGGTGCCATTCGCCCGCTAGGCTTCCAGACTGTCCTTTCCCCCCCTCCCCCAACAATTGAGCTAATATATAAGTATTGGACTCATGTCCCTGTATCACCTCATATTTGGGCTATACCCATCATACCTACTATATTTTACCTTGGTTTTTTATTATCTTTAGACTCCATTCTCCTGCATCTACTCCTGAGGAAGTGGAGACTAACCCACGAAACGTGTAGTGTTATAGGATGCTGTGCAATGTTTGGATTGTTTTATCATCCGTCGTATGCAAATTCTGCTTCTTGGTGTTATGCTATTTTGTAAATTTACCCAATTTTATGTCTACTATGGTTCAGCTCAATGCAATGTTTTTATCCTGACTTTGTTGGAACATTTTACTGGATATTATGTAATAAACTTACACAAGCAATACTGTGTTGTATATCCTATGTTTTTACACTGTATAGTGATTGGTCTCATTTAAAGTCCTTCTGACCAACATTCCCTTTCTTTCTGTAAAATTTGGGATGGAAGCCAATTACTGATGGTGCCATTCACTTAGAAGATCAGTGTGCTGCTGTTTCTCCTCTGGTAGCTCTTTGAGCTCCTTATGCGGCTGAGAAAATAGGGTCTATTATCACTTATAAAAAGGGGAAAAAAGGTATTTTATATTTTTTCAGATCTATACACAAATGTTTTGCCTTTCATTTCTATTTTAAACGAAATGAGTTGTTTTACAGGTTCCCATAAACTTTAATGTTCTGGAGAAGAGGAGAGACAGAGGTTTCTGTAGACCCGTGCTTTTTCTGTTGCCCTGAAAAAGTAGAGTGATTCACATCTATGCATTTTTAGTGCTTTTTGCATTTTGCAGATTTGCACTATGGTCCATGTAACATGGTTTCCTATGGAACACGTTCTGTAGTGCAAATCTGCAAAATGCAAAAAGCACTAAAAATGCATAGGTGTGAATCAGGTCTTAGTGAATAATGTCACCCTAGGACAGAAAGGGGTTTATTTACTAAAACTGTGCAAAATCTGGCGAAGCTCTACATAGAAACCAATCAGCTTCCGGGTTTTATTGCCAAAGCTTAATTGAACAAGCTGAAGTTAGAAGCTGATTGGCTACCATGCACAGCTGCTCCAGATTCTGAGTGCAACAGTTTTAGTAAATCTACCCCAAAGTGTCTTATTGACTGGATCACCAAGTCTAAAATAAAGAGAAAAAAGAAAACGAATGCAGCCATCTCATCTAAGGATTGGTAAACTGTGGTATAATATATTTTTGTTTTAGGGTTTAGATATGTTTCAAGAAAAGTGTCTAAATACTGTCTGTGCTGACCCGGCTTCTTTGACTTTCACCTCCCTATATAAACATTTATGTAGCTGCTAAAGGAGGAGTGAAGGGGGGAATACAATAAACTGTTGAGTGACAGCTCTGAGTGTGCTGGGGCTGCTGACATCACATCCAAGATAAGCGGTCTAAGGGCTTTTAGATGTGTACATAAGGGAGGCTATCGCAAGTAAATAAAATGCCTAAATTTTGTTAAATGCACATACAATCTTAGGCCTTATACTCGGGGCGTATCAGTGCGTGCCCCGTGTGTGTGGGCCATGTTTACCAGCATGGGCATGCACAGGGATTCCATGCATCCCCCAGGAGGCAGGCCCATTGATGTCAGCTGCTGTGTCCGAATTTATATAAATGGGACTGCATCCCCATGCTGGTAAACACGGCCGTGACCTTCTCTGCAAATTTTTGTTGAAATGAATAGTCTGGTGACAGCCTCTCTTTGAAATCCACCAATGTAAACCAGGCACATCTTTTAGGGGGTGTGGCCTGGCAGGAGACTGCCACATACTTTATCACAGCGGGTCTGATGTGTGGCTCATTGGATACATCCTCTGTTTCACATTTGATGTTTGGAGCTGGGACGAGCTTCTTCCCTGGCCGACACTCACAGCAGTGGGCACAAGACTAAACCCCTTATAGCAGTGATGGAGAACCTTGGCACCCCAGATGTTTTGGAACTACATTTCCCATGATTCTCATGCACTCTGCAGTGTAGTTGCGCATCATGGGAAATGTAGTTCGAAAACATCTGGGGTGCAAAGGTTCACCATCACTGCCTTATAGCCTGAGCGGCACACATAATCCCTTATCCGGTTACCAGGCACATCTTTTGCTTGATTCACATTTGCCTGTTTATACATTCCAGCAGGGTTGCACTCCAACATTAAAAATGTATAGCATATTAGGGTATACCAGCCAAAAGTTTTATATAGAAAGGCAATATATCGATAAATTTGCCTGTACACATTTTTTAATTAATTGTTGCGAAAACCATTAAATTACCTTAATGAATTTGCTGTGACATCATCCAAGGCAGGGAAGACCTGGGAAATTTTGGACTACACAACCAACTGTAAGGACCATTTCCTCTAGGCTCAAGAAAGTGAACCAAACACTGGGGTCTATTTGTTTAAATAAAAAATGTGCTAAAGTCCAAAGTATTTGCACATCCACCATGAATATTCACCCTCATTTTCTTAATTTTAGGAAGTTTCAAGAAATTTGATTGTGGTATTTCAGGAAAATGCTGCATTATGGCCACTAGATGAAACTGTCAATCATAGGAAATAGATTACGAGGGATTATTCTGGATGGCTGTGCCAATGCTTTAGCCGCAGTGATTGGTGATCATGATAAAAAGTGGGAGTTGTTTTAAAGAGCATGGGTTAAAGTAACATACCTTTTTACCAACAAATTCTAACAAAAGTAATGGTTGAACTGAACTGTAAAAGAAGAAGTACATTATAAGCTGAACAAGATGACTACTTCTCTGTGAAAATGATATGGACTCAAATAAATTTTAATAATGTCAACCCCAAAAAATATTTTTCAGCTTTCCTTTACAAGATCACAACATATTTTACAGTTTTGACTTCATCATGGACTTCTTTGAGGCTCTTTGCCCAACAGCTGTCACTGATTCCAAGTCCTTCTCTGATTGGGGTCTAAATGGGCCACCCGCCCAACATATATTATTTCCAATGGAATAGAAGTCAAATGCCCCCTAGAACATTTGTTCCCGGAATCAGTGCTCCTGAACTTGCTGTCCTGCTAGGGCAGCCCGGAGGAAGGATCTGCAGGAAGCACTACGCAAAATGCACTCCAAACAAAGCTACACATCCCAAGAGAATTCAGATTTCAGTAGAGCGGAAAGGTCTCTCTTTCAGGGGGGGAGCAGGGCCTAATGGAAATCCTCTCCACCACATGTGAGCAACAGAATGAAAGTTAGGTGACCACACAGCTACATACTTCTAATTCAAGTCAAAGTGAAAGAAAAAAAGGAAAGCCTAACTAAATCTAAACCTATTCTAACCCTGTAAAGAAAAAAACGCTATACTTACCTGTTCTGCAGCCGATCTGGTCTGGTCTCCAGCGTCGCCCTCTGTGTGCAGGAGAAAGACGACAACGGCTGGGAAATGCCTGGGAAGTGACATCACCCATTACTATGGGTCTTCCGTTGTTGACTACCTCTCCTCGCTGACAGCTCAGCCTGGGACCAGACCAGAGCGGCTGTAGAACATATAAGGATAGCATTAGATCAGGCTTAGAATTTGGCTAAGAGCTAGTTTAGAGTTTAGTTAGAATTTGCCTTTACTTCCAGATTAAAATCATACCCTGCATGTCATATTCTGACTCTCCAATCTTCTTTAGATTTGCCATCAACCATGTCGTGAAAGGGCTTGGTTAAACAGGTATACACCGAATGGATTTTTTAGGTAGGCCCAAGCTGATTGGTGTCATACTGTATGTGGTCAGTTTAAGACATATACTAGTGTAGCGGAGTGCCCCTGTACTCACCTTCCTTAAAGGCAGTTTTGGGCTCCTTTTGCTCTGTTTTCCACAATCCCCTGGGCTCCTACAATCCCGTGGACTCCCTTCATCCTCCAGACTCCTGGACACACCCAGGGGATATAAATTTCAGCTTCTCCCACTATTCAGTTCTAATAAACACCTTGCCTGGTGGAAAAGCAGTGACTGGGCATGGGAGCTGTCAGCAGGGACCGGGTCTTTCATTGTCAGGCATGTGGGCTGCCGGCAAAGAGCACAAGAGCATGCAGCATCTACCTAAGCCCCAGTCACTGTGGTGGACATTGTGCCAGCAGAATTTTGGAGTACCGCCCTTCCAGTGGAGTGGCATTGCCTTCAGTCACCTGAACCTCCAGACCAAAGACTCCTTCAGTCATACCCTTGTGTAGCCTGCCTGGGGATCCCTGCAGCCAGCTTCCTGAGCTATCAGCTACAGCCAGCCTCCTAATGTGAGAGGTGTTGCACTACCTACTGAACTGCAAGTAACTGATTGTAAGCTCCTCGAGGGCAGGGTGAATGTACAATACATATGTAAAGCACTGCGTAATTTGATGGTGCTTTATAAGTCCCTGTAATAAATACCGTATTTATCGGCGTATAACACGCAATTTTTCTCCCTGAAAATCGGGTGCAAATAATGTGTGCGTGTTATACGCCAATATTTGCAATTGGCTAAGGGGAAAGAGGGGTGAGCGCCGTCATATTACATAGAGCAAGGATCTCCTGTATACAGGCTGCAATGGTGAGGCTGCATTGATGGGCACTGATCAGACTGCATTGATGGGCAATGGAGAGGCTGCAGATGGGCACTGATCAGGCTGCAAAAGTGAGGCTGCAGATGGGCAGTAATCAGACTGCATTGATGGGCAATGGTTAGGCTGCAGATGGGCACTGATCAGGCTGCATTGATGGGCAATGGTTAGGCTGCATATGGGCACTGATCAGGCTGCATTGATGGGCAATGGTTAGGCTGCAGATGGGCACTGATCAGGCTGCATTGATGGGCAATGGTGAGGCTGCAGATAGGCACTGATCAGGCTGCATTGATGGGCAATGGTGAGGCTGCAGATGGGCACTGATCAGACTGCGTTGATGGGCAATGGTGAGGCTGCAGATGGGCACTGATCAGACTGCATTGATGGGCACTGATCAGTCTGCATTGATGGGCAATGGTGAAGCTGTAGATGGGCACTGATCAGGCTGCATTGATGGGTAATGGTGAGGCTGCAGATGGTCAATGATCAGGCTGCAATGGTGAGGCTGCAGAAGGGCACTGATCAGGCTGCATTGATGGGCAATGGTGAGGCTGCAGATGGTCAATGATCAGGCTGCAATGGTGAGGCTGCAGATGGACACTGATCAGGCTGCATTGATGGGCACTGAGAAGGCTGCATTGATGGGCACTGACCCTTATTTTGCTTCAAAGTTCTTTTATTTAAAATTTTAGTTTTTTTCCTGAATCTTTCCTCTTAAAATTAAGGTGCGTGTTATACGCCGATAAATACGGTAAACTGTATCGCATAGTTTATTTTGCAAATTAACTTTCCTTATTTCCTTTTTTCTCTAGCAAACTGTTGTACCATACTGCCATCTAGTGGTCAAGTGTGGGAACTACTCCTAGCATCTTAGTTACTGCAATGGTTTAGTTCTAAGTTATTCTCTGTTCAAAACTATTGCATACTTTTTTGCAATTCTATCTGCATTGTCAATTTACCCTGCACCATTCATTCAGTATACACTAAGGTGTACATCGCTTTTTGTCTGATCATTCGGCTGATACGGTTACTTAACACTGAACAAACCAAAACCTGTTCGTTTTGCAAACAGGTCATGTGAACAGTTCATCAGGGGAATGTACAAGACACAAAGAACTCATGAGAATCTCTCTTTATTGTTGTATATATTAAGGTACCACAATAGAATTGTAGGATATACACTTGTCTGTGAGCACGGTTACATCACACATACACACACACACACACACTCACGGGTAACAAACCTTGCACTTTGGAAAAAAACTGCACATGATGAATTTCCGCCCCTGTACAAATCCCTTGTGTGTGTGTTTTCTCTTCAAGGTGAACTCCATAATCGATAAGGGTTCACAGCCTCAGCTGAACGGTGGTCTGTGATACTGAATGAGATTATTTAAGAAAACTGTGCGCAGAACAATGAAGTCCGGCAATTCACTGCAGACAATTGAATATTGGGTTTTATTAAGGTCACTACACTAATATGCTGGAAGCTGAACTCCAGGAAGAAAAAAAAAAGACAAAAATCAATGGAGCTCAGTGTTTTTTTCATAAATCATTTAAATTTGTTGTTTTAAATGCAAGCAGTGTAAGTACTTAGATTTGACCTGGCATTAGTCTCTTTCAACCACTGTATGGCAGAGCTCATAATAGGAGAAGGAGGAGCAGCACAAGGATCCAGTCAGATGTCCTGCAGTGCTCATGTGCTAACAAGGAACTTTCTTATAGGAGGAGGTAGCAGAGTGACAGAGAGATGAGCTCATCAGTCTGCTGCTTCTCCTTTCACTGTCCAGTCACAGGCTGGGGGAGGGACAAGACCCGTAAGTGTTACTTTACTGCAGCAGAGTAAAATCAGGTCTCTTGCTCTGTAAGACAGGGTTCTTCTGTGTAAATCTTAGGGCTAGATTGACAGAAATACAAATCTTTTGTAAATCGTAAAATAGGTCCTGCTTAAAGCGGAGTTCCAACGACATGTTATAATTTATTTATTTTGTATGCATATCTTAAAGGGGTTGTAAAAAGAATTTTTTCATTTTTTTAAAAATAACAAACATGTTATACTTACCTCCACTCTGCAGCTCGTTTTGCACAGAGTGGCCCCGAACCTGGTCTTCTGGGGTCCCTCGGCAGCTGTCTCTGGTCCTGCCCGCAAGAACTGAACACCTTCATGCGAGCGAGCTCTCATGGTGGTAAGTTCTTGCGGGCGCGCTCCCGTGATACAGCCGGCGGCTATAGCCGCTCACTGTATCACTCGGCCCCGCCCCCCGGTGCGCCGCATCATTGGATGTGATTGACAGCAGCGTGAGCCAATGGCTGCGCTGCTTTCAATCCATCCACTCTAGCCAATCAACGACCAGGCTGAGCGGCGAAGAGGACGTCGGGGGCGATCGCCGCAGGTGAACGGGCTCAGGTAAGTAAAACAGGGGGGGTGGGGGGGCCGGTATTGTCGGATGTTTTTTCACCTTAATGCATAGGATGCATTAAGGTGAAAAAATCTGTACCTTTAGTGTCCCTTTAAGGTCATGACATAGACATATACCACTCACTTGTTTATAAAATTTTGCCGCTTGATGTCCGCTTTTATGTCAAAAAGTAACTTAGATTATCCTGTCCTGGCATTTTCCATATTGCTTGTGGGCATGTGAAGCCCACAAGCATAATGTTCCGGGATACGGTGCAGCTGAGTGACCAGCATGCACCTCCCGTTCTCGCGCACGCGCAGTATCGTAAACTTCTCACTTTGCCATCACAACGGGCGGCGGCAGCGGAAGTGCCCGCCCCGTTGTGATGGCAACAAAGCCCTCGGCGCTGCCCACTGACTCCTGGGAAATGATGACACACATCTCCCAGGAGCAGTAGCGAGCAGAGGAGAATTGACGTCAGGAGCCGCGATGAGGAAGGGGAAGATTAGAAGGGACCACATAGCAACAGGGATAAAAAGTAAAAAAATTCTCCCAATGTCATTAGTTAGATTATTTGCTGCACAGTAATGAAAAATTATTTTAATGGCTGGAACTCCGCTTTAATTCGTTTACTAGTTTTTTAGCTATTTGGCTGGAATTCAGCTTGAAAGCCCCTTTCTGACTGTCTGCTGCCAGTGAATGTCCGTCATTGCTCTGCGCAATTTGATAATAATTTACTGCATTTGAGTCGATTTGTGCTTGGAAAAACAAGACACCCCAAACAATATCACAGAGCTTATACTAAAAGGCTCTGCGTTAGTAATATTCCCATCCCTACCTCAATGGACCCTATTGTAAAAATCAGCTTTAGAGGCATTACTTGCCGTCGAACATCGTGGTTTGCTTTATAATCTGAATTAAAGGATGGGCGATGAGCAAAACATGCAAACCCTTTCTTAGTTTAGAATAATCACCATTGCATTCAGTTATAACTATCTCTCTCTATATATTTATTTTTATATATCCATCATAATGTATCCATTATTTGTTCAAATTATATCGACTCTAAATAAATATAACAAAAATAAAATATTTCCCTTTGATACATATACAGGTCTATTTTTGTGTGAGCTTTTTCCTGGGGGGAATAGAAAATGGTACAAGCATGTTTCAGCCTATCAGCTGCCAGCATTTCCCAGCAACACGTTTAAACAGCAATGTGCTGACGATGCCACCTAAAGGCAGCCACTGATGCGAATAGCCAGAATGGGGATGTCAGTAGAAACTGATGCATAATTATTAGTGATACTGATGCCCAATTTTTCTGTCTCTGCCTTAATCCTCTATATTATATGTAAAGGCTTCCATTAGACCCTCTAAAGAATGCACAAAACCAGATACGCTACAGATGGAGCCAATGACAAAGATGGAAACATCGAAAAAGACATGGTGCCACTGAAGCTGCCTCCAAAGAAGCTTGAGATGGAAGAGGCTTGGAAGGAGGAAACAGAGACCAGCTCCTGTGAGGCTGCCGGTGAGACCCATCAAAAGGGCAAAGTGGGGCACATAAATGGCCATGAGCAAGGTAAAAACAACTAGGGCACATCTGAGAGAGAGTCCCCAAGCTTTTAGTCTCCCATCACCCCCGTAGCAGTTTGGAAATAAGGCCCTGCTCCCCTCCTGAAAGAGAGAACTTTCCAAGACCTCCACCGCAGCAAAGAAGGGCAGTGGGTAGGACAGCAAAGCTTTGGACACCAGAAATAAGTTAACCACTGCTCTGATAGTAGAGGGTAGGTTGTCTGTTATGACCTCCTTGGTTTCATCAGCCCAGGTTAGATAAGCCACCAGAGCAAAAAGACCCTTGAGGATGCAAGCGGCAATGTGGGTCCAGTTCATCATGCAGTGGAATTCTTTAGGTTGTTGCATGTTCCCTTCCAGGGAAGGCAGGAAGATCTGGGAGGTGTAGCTGAAGACAATGATACCGATGGAGATAGGAAATTTCTTTACATCAATGTAAAATTTGACTTTGTCCCAAGCCCAGTCTCTAGCTCTGGACAGACAGTAGGCAATCACTAGGACATTAATGACAAAATGAGCTAAGGTGCAGAGCAAGCTGAACTTGGAGACAGACTTAAGGTTTTTGAGGAATGCACATGGTAGAAGCGCAGCAGTGGCTATAATTGACCAGGACTTCTGAGAAACTGGTAGGGTTGGGAAGCTGTTATACATCAAGTTTCCGCTGACCACCACATACAGGATGCATGTCATGACCAGTTCAATAATCTGAGCCACATTGACAATCCTTCCTCCAAGTTTTGGAAACCTTGGTGCGCAGCAGGCGTTGGCAATGTCCACGTAGGTGTCCCTAACCCTTACAATCTCTCCGTCTTCATTCTCTTCATACAAGCAAGCAATGAGAATCTTTCCTGTGTAACAACACACCACTGCGGCAAAAATGATGAGGAACAGTCCCAGGTATCCACCGTGTAGAATTGCGTAGGGTAATCCCAACACAAACATCCCCTGCAAAAAACAAGCAGAAAATAAGTGAGGTTCCCTGCATCTCAATGTAGATGTTTCTATGTGTGAGACTGTAATAAGTACAATATATCTAAAGTCAAAAAAAATTTTGGGGGATAAAGCAGGAAAGGGTTAAAACACATCAAGTTTTTTGTTTCTGTCGGTGTCCCATTGAGATTTCCCATCACTTCCTGTCCCACAGACAAACTAGGAACTTGTGAGAAGAAATCCCCCCATGGACCCGTTCTGACCAGCCCAATGCCATAACGCACTAGATACTGCAATGCACAGTAATACATGGTACGTGTGTTGGTGCATTGCGGTATCAGTCATTTTGAATGAGCCTGGGTTGCAATGCAATGCAAAAAATGCAGATAGACCTATTTTTATTTTATACGTTAAAGTGCGTTGCAGCCCATTTATTTTAAATTACTTGCCCAATTCAGCTTACAACAACATGCTGTCCATTGCATCGCAGTTCGACTAAGTGTGACAAGCCCTTAGATCAGGGTTTCTCAACTACGATTCCTCCAGAGTTTGCCAGGGGATTCTTAAGCAATGAGCAACTTCTGCCACGCAAATAAAGTCCCCTGGTACCATTGATCTTTTTAGCTATCTGTAGGGCAGTGTTGCCAACCGCCAGTATTTTTACTGGCAGCTAGTAAAAAATGGGCACTTTTCTCCTGCCAGTAAATGCCAGTAAGAGGAAAAGGTTGCCAGTAAAAAATATGGCTGTGACGCGCGTCTCAAAACTGTTCATATGCAGCTCAGGTCCGGAGCCGGCTGAGACCATCCAAGTGCCTGCTACAGTGTGTTCGGGCGGTCCCAGTGGGGGGCGGGTCTGGTGGAGGCGGTGTTTGAGCGTATCGTGTGATGTCATGGTGCAAGGGAGCTAAGCGGAGCGGCCGGAGCCTCGTGTGTGGGTCTTCAAGACGGAAGTAAGGCAAGCTAGGGGACTGTCAGTGTTGTTTGGACTGGAGAGGACTAAAGGGACAACCTGGCATTAAGAGAGACTGTCACTGTGACTCAGGTGGGGACTAGGGATGAGCCGAACACCCCCAGTTCGGTTCGCTCCAGAACTTGCGAATAGGCAATAAATTAGTTCGAACATCAGAACACCGTTAAAGTCTATGGGACTCGAACATGAAAAATCTAAAGTGCTAATTTTAAAGGCTAATATGCAAGTTATTGTCATAAAAAGTGACAGCTCTTAAGTAGCTGAGGGCGGGGCCACCCGTCACGTGACCCCGTCCCCCTCTGACACAAGGGGAAACCCGGTCTTCCCCAGTGATGTGTGGGTGACCCCGCCCCCCTCTGATGTAACGCAGGTTTCCGTTGCATCAAAGACCCCCAAAGCATCCTCCCCATGTTGAGGGCATGTGGCCTGGTACGGTTCTGGTATGGATATTTGGGGGGAACCCCACGTCATTTTTTTTTTATTTGACGCAGGATTCCCCTTAATATCCATACCAGACCTGAAGGGCCTGGTAATTGAATTTGGGGGGACCCCCACGCATTTATTTATTTATTTTTATCAATGACTTTTCTCTGTATTGCCGAGAGCCGACACAATTCATTATAACCGCGAGTGCTTATACAGGCATACCCCACTTGGTAAATGACTTTTTTTCCTTCAGAAATTACACTTTGTGCAGGGACAGTTCTAAGAACGGGAAACAATCCCTACTTACAGGCATACTATACACACTCCCCAGGTATGAAATTTAAAGGAATATTTCACTTTTATTGTTTCATTTTAAGCATTATTAAAATCACTGCTCCCGAAAAAACTGCCGTTTTTAAAACTTTTTTTTGCATTGATACATGTCCCCTGGGGCAGGACCTGGGTCCCCAAACACTTTTTATGACAATAACTTGCATATAAGCCTTTAAAATTAGCACTTTAGATTTCTCCCATAGACTTTTACAGGGTGTTCCGCGGCTTTTCGAATTTGCCGCGAACACCCCAAATTGTTTGCTGTTCGGCGAACAGCCAATGTTTGAGTCGAACTCGAAGCTCATCCCTGGTGGGGACGTGTCATGTCGGTGAGGTCTCTTCATCATCTGTGCTGCTGCACACTGCTGTCATTGTCACTGTGAGAGTCAATTTCATGAGTGCATCGCCCACTCTATGTATTGCCCTCCTGAGTCCTGTCCCTTAGCTACTTACTTACTATATCAAAAATAAAATAAGAAATATGCTTTTTGCCTTAAGATCGACCCTAAATCAGATTGCTAATTGCATATTGTACTTATTTGTAGCCTAAATACTGTAATTTTTACTTAAAACTGTAATTTTGTAACTTTTGGAACTGCCAGTAAAAACGTGGTGGTGCCAGTAAATTTTGGGTTTTGTGTCAGTAAATTTCAATCTGGTAGGTTGGCAACACTGCTGTAGGGGGGTAATTATTTTCAATGACCACAAGGGTAATACACCAATCTTTCTTGGTTGGTCTCCGTGATTGCCTCCTTGGACACCCTGGATTGCACGGCCTCTAGACCCTGGTAGGTATGCTTGGCTTTGCATTTGGTGTTATGCACTGTCACCCTGATTGGCCCTTGCAATTTTGGTTCGGAGGCCCTCCTGTCTTTTTATCTGTGATGATGCAATATTAATAAATCGTTTTGCCTACAATTTGCATTATTAACTCTGTGTCTCTCTTTATAGACCATGTAATACTACCTTGCTCTATTCAAATACCCCTGAGGAAGCCAATGATTTGGTGAAACATGTTGGGTTACCTTATCTATTTTATGTAATCAGTGTATGCTTAGTACTGCTTAGTACTAACTAATAAAATATATTTTCTTTTATATTTGTATATTATATTTTTTGATACTTACTTGATACTTTGATACTTTGATACTTCTATATTATATTTTTTGATACTTACTTGGCACCGCTATATTCCCATAGTCCCACAGTCCCTTCCCTGTTTCTGGTAATACACCAACGATTATCAGTTGTAGATATAGTAATTATTCGCAAGGGTTCCTTGAGACTGGAAAGTTATTTCTAGGGTTCCTCTGGGTTGGAAAAGTTGAGAAAGGCTGCCTTAGATTGTTGTCATTAAAACAAGTGTCTGATTTCGAAAAATTCCCCTCTATTTCTATTTCAGTGACAAGTCAGAAATTAGGATTTCCTATCACTTTCTGTTCCATTGAAAATGGTCACCAGAAATAATAGTGAGGGTGCAACCAAAGCCGGGACACAGCATCAAACCCTGACAGGGGTTCCACACTCCATCGAAAATGAAAACAAAATTGACTTTAGATCAACTTTAATGTTAATAATATTTTGTTGTACAACAATTTTTTTTAAGCTTTTCTTGTTCATATTTAAATTTGTCATTATACTTGATAAGACAGAATGCAATTCCAGCCATGAAGGTAAAAATGGTATACAAAATAACCTGTTCGAGTGCTTCTACATGTTGACAGACCAAATGTTAAAAAATATAACGATTATATTTTCACACTCCAGAGGAACACATTTCTTCTTCCTTGTTCTAAAATGGAATGTAAATTGTGTATGTATATATATATATACACACACACATACAGGTGATACTCGAAAAATTTGAATATCGTGCAAAAGTTCATTTATTTCACAAATGCAATTTAAAAGGTAAAACTAATATATGAGATAGACTCGTTACATGCAAAGAAAGATAGCTTAAGCAGTGATTTGTCATAATTGTGATGATTATGGTTTACAGCTCATGAAAACCCCAAATCCACAATCTCAGAAAATTTGAATATTGTGAAAAGGTGTAATATTCTAGGCTCAAAGTGTCCCACTCTAATCAGCTAATTAAGCCATAACACCTGCAAAGGGTTCCTGAGCCTTTAAATGGTCTCCCAGTCTGGTTCAGTAGGAATCACAATCATGGGAAAGACTGCTGACCTGACAGTTGTGCAGAAAACCATCATTGACACCCTCCATAAGGAGGGAAAGCCTTAAAAGGTAATTGCAAAAGAAGTTGGATGTTCCCAAAGTGCTGTATCAAAGCACATTAATAGAAAGTTATGTGGTAGGGAAAAGTGTGGAAGAAAAAGGTGCACAAGCAGCAGGGATGACCGCAGTCTGGAGAGGATTGTCAGGAAAAGGCCATTGAAAGGTGTTGGGGACTTTCACAAGGAGTGGACTGAGGCAGTGCTTCAAGAGCCACCACACACAGACAGATCCTGGACATGGGCTTTAAATGTCGCATTCCTCTCAAGCCACTCCTGAACAACAAACAACGTCAGAAGCGTCTTACTTGGGCTAAAGAAAAACACACCTGGTCTGTTGCTCAGTGGTCCAAAGTCCTCTTTTCTGATGAGAGCAAATTTTACATCTCATTTGGAAACCAAGGAGCCGGAGTATGGAGGAAGAATGGAGAGGCACACACTGCAAGATGCTTGAAGTCCAGTGTGAAGTCTCCACAGTCTGTGTTGATTTGGGGAGCCGTGTCACCTGCTGGTGTTGGTCCACTGTGCTTTATTAGGTCCGGGGTCAACGCAGCCGTCTACCAGGAGAATTTGGAGCACTTCATGCTTCCTTCCACAGACGAGCTCTATGGGGATGCTGACTTCATTTTCCAGCAGGACTTGGCACCTGCCCACACTGCCAAAAGCACCAAAACCTGGTTTAATGACCGTGGGATTACTGTGCTTGATTGGCCAGAAAACTCGCCTGACCTGAACCCCATAGAGAATCTATGGGGCATTGCCAAGAGAAAGATGAGAGACATGAGACCGAACAATGCAGAAGAGCTGAAGGCCGCTATTGAAGTATCCTGGTCTTCCATAACACCTCAGCAGTGCCACAGGCTGATGGCTTCCATGCCACGCCGCATTGAGGCAGTAATTGCTGCTAAAGGGGCCCAAGCCAAGTACTGAGTACATATGCATACTTCTACTTTTCAGAGGTCCGATATTGTTCTATGTACAATCCTTGTTTTATTGATTGCATGTAATATTCTAATTTTCGGAGATTGTGGATTTGGAGTTGAGCTGTAAGCCATAATCATCACAATTAAGACAAATCACGGCTTGAACTATCTTGCTTTGCATGTAATAAGTCTATATCATATATTAGTTTCACCTTTTAAGTTGCATTAGTGAAATAAATGAACTTTTGCACAATATTCAAATTTTTTGAGTATCACCTGTACAGTATATATATATATATATATATATATATATATATATATATAAATATAAATATATATATATATATATATATATATATATATATATATATGATCTTTATTTGTTATTGTCAACTTAAAAATAGAAAAATATGTTTTCAGTCAGGCAAAAATATGGGTATGTGTTTATCAATTGTTTACATAGCTGTTTGTCCATTAAAAACTGATGATAAATCCGTACTATACAAAAGGGAGCAAAATTGAAAGTTCTCTGCAGACTGAATGTGTGAATGAAAAAAATAGTGCATTATGACCACTAGGTGGTGCTGAGAAGCATACTTGTTCCCTACAACACTCCGCACCATCTAGTGGCCATCATGTGGTATTTTCCCTATTCATACGTAATTGACAGAGAAAATTGTCTGAGAACATAAAATTTTGCTCCATTTGCACAGAGCAAATTTGCATGCAGTTTCAATGGATGAACAAATGCAATTTTTTTTATTATTATTATTAAATATACCACATAATGTACATAATGTGCCCTCTGTTTAAAAGGGAAAGGGTAATCATATATGCCCAGCATTGATATTCCTGACGTTTCGCCTGTAAACCTGGCATTCTCAAAGGGTCTGCTGTGATCTTTACCCTCTGGAAGTTCTTGCTCCTTGCATTCACTATGGCTGAATTTTACATTCTGCTTGGCCCCTTACTGTATTTAAATTCCTTGATACACACATTAAAACTAACCTCATCACATCACGGCGTGTGCCATTAGAGCAAGGATATGCTGATTAATTGGCTCAGCTCGGGAGTGGACTTTGTCAACAAATGGACATATCCTGGATCTGTCCCCCCGAAATGGGATTGTGTAAGCTATTAGGACTCCTGTTTGTTTCTCCAAGTGCAGCGAGGAGTAAAAAAAAAACATCATTTGCTTTACACTCAATGGGGCTGGGTAGAACTTTAAATGCAGGATCTACAGTATATGTGCATAGTGACCATTCATGTAATTGGTATACTGGAGAAATAGGCCACAAGACTAAAGAGTTAACTTTCATGACATGTTTATTAAAGGATCAACTAACTAAAAGCATCTCTGGCGATAATAAAGAGAAACTATTAGGATGTTTAGGATACATTTTTCTGTAGTTTTTCTTTATGCTTATACATTTTAGGCTTTATGCACATGGCCGCAAATCAGGGACATGCGGTGAGGTCAGTGGCTGGTGAGGCACTGGCTAGTATCAGAGCCAGATACACACAGGTTACATATGCCATGATCGTTAAAATGAGAGCAATAATTCTAGCACTAGACCTCCTCTGTAACTGTAAACATGTAACATTTTAAAGCGTCGCCTATGGAGATTTTTAAATATCGAAGTTCGGTGCCATTCCAGGAGTGTGCGCAATTTTAAAGCGTGACATGTTAAGTATCTTTTTTCTTGGCGTAACCTTCTTTTAGACACACCCCCTCCAATGACACTGCAGTGAGAGGACAGCCTCCACTGCAGCATTTTTACTGGACAGCTTGTTCCAATGGTGCTTTACCATTGGCCCAAGGCTCCAAGCTGTCCATTAAGCTCAGTGCTTCTGACAAGAAGTGAGGAGAGGCACTGTGAGCTCATCCTCTCAGTCTGCTGCAAACAAAGTGGGCCAGCTTGTATTTATACTGGCCGCTCTGTATGTAGCTTCTGACAGGCTGTGCAAGAAGTATCTCCTACAGCCCCGTATATCCGGATTATTATTTTTTTATATCAAACTATGATACACCCTTTCTTAACCTCCCTGGCGGTATTCCCGAGTGTGGCTCGAGGTGAATTTTCAGTACCAAAAGTGGTAACCCCGAGCCACACTCGGGATCGCATCGCGGGATCCATGTAGAAGTTACTTACCTTGTCCCCTGGATCCTGCGATGTCTCCCCGCTGTGTGTGCGAGCCGTCTCACCGCTCGATTCACAGTGCTGAGTTCCATTCCCTGTGAGTGGCGCAACACACGGGGACGGAGTTCGGCACCAAATTCAAAAAGTTAAAAACACACCATACATACAGTATACTGTAAACTTACTGATTACAGTACTGTATCAAATAATTACACATCCCCTTCGTCCCTAGTGGTTTGTACAGTGCCCTGCATGCAGTTTTATATTATAAAAACTGTTCTTTCTGCCTGGAAACTGGAGATTGTCCATAGCAACCAAAAAAGTGTCCCTTTACTTCAAAAGCGGTTTTAGACCAGCTAGAAAACAGTGATAATAAATTAGAATCACTTGCAGAATTGAACGATAGCGATTTGTGGGAAAATCCATCATAAAACACTGAAAGTAATGACAGCGACAATTCTGCAACTGAGCAAATTTCTGTGTTTTTGATTTGATTGCATTATTGAATAGTTTTTATTACTATTATATTATTATTTGTTATAGTTATTTATAGTTATTTATTATATTATAATTTATGATTTTGTGTTTCAAACTTTATCATTCCCGGGATGTCTACTAGACTCTTGTTTGGACAGATTTAAGTGAGTTATTCCTAAGAATTACAGGCCTACAATATAAAACGCCAAATTTCCATGCAAAACATTGTACCGCTTTCAGCACCAAAAATCGGACATAATCATACCGTCAGGGAGGTTAAAAGCCAAAACTTTTTCTTTTATTTTTTTATGGATTATGGAAAGGTAGAACTTTGGCCAGGTCTGTATTGCTGTCCCCTTCACTTCCTGTTCCAGACGTACAGTTGGGAGTGAAAATCTCTTCAAACTATGAAGAAATCTCCTCTTGGACAGTTGTCACCAGAACAGGTGTCCCCATTGGGGATTTCCCCTCACCTGCTGTTCCAGTGTCAACTGTAGAACGGACATGGACAGTGCCTGGTCTCCTCTATGGACGGTCGGATGGAAACGGACCGCCTGTACATTTCCATCCGATCCACCAGATGGATGGGGAACAGATCCCCATACGTCTGTTTTTAGCAGATATTATCAGTCCCTGATTTGGAGCAATGCCCCTCTGTCCCTCTTTCCTCCTCATTTGTCCCTCATTGTTGTCTGATCTATATAGTTGTATATAAAATGCACTTTTTATCTTTCAAAAAGTGTTTCCCAGTGCTAAACCTTTCATCCAATTTCTAAATTGCTACATTTGTAAATTTCACAAGCCAGTATAAGGGAATAGTAGTGGTAAAACAAACAAAATGCACCTGTAGGTTTAATGAATCTCTTTTTTTTTGTTTAATTCTCTTTTAAGGGGGCATGGCAAGGGGTGCGTCCTCAAAAAGTTGGGAGGTATGCTACTAATGCAGAAAGTTTTGGCTTTAGATATACCATATTTCATTGTTCATGTGTACCATAGCATATTCACTGAAACTGTGAAAAGGGCCAGGCTGAGGCCACCCAAAAGTTTGTTTTTTTTTGTACAAAGCACTAGTGATGAGTTTGGGTTGGCCTGATACCTAAGTTCATCCAAACTCAGAAGTCAGCTGTCATTGCTGGGCCACCCCACATCTGACGTACGCAAAGTAGCGGGGATGCTAGTGACATTTGACCTAAAATGGGCACATGGCCATATTAGGCCAATTCACGTGGTTGTAAAGGCACAAGGTTTTTTACCTTAATTTTTATGCATGAAGGTTATAAAACTTTCTGTGTCAGTGGGAGGAATAGTGCCCTGAGGCCTGGATATAGGCAAGCAAAGGGCCCCATTCGGCCCGTGGGCCGCAGTTTGGAGACCTCTGCTATTGAAGCCCTAGTGAGCTGGTTCAACCTCTAATTTATTTTATGACTTGAATACTCCAACATTGAGAACTCTTGCTATAGTTACTGTCCATCTGAAAATGTTGGATGTTCCCAACCACTTTTGTCTACTCCTGATTCTTCTCTTCTATTCTCCATAATATAAAATATACAGTATATATAAAAAAACACCAAGGAAGAGAAGCAACACCTTGTAATGGCCAAAGAAGACCTGCTGAGAACTCAAGCACAGAGATCTCAGCAATAGAACCCTTGAGAAATAAATGAACTTGGCAGGTTCTTTAACCCTTCAGCATATATCAAACATTGAAATATCAGTACTGGATGGACTGAGTCCATGGATTTAACACCACCACAGCATAGCCATGTACGGTACCTGTATACTATTCCCACTGATATTATATATAGTAGGGTGGATTTCTCAACCAGAGTTCCGTGGAGCTCTAGGGTTCCTCCAGATCTTCCCAGTGTTCCTTCAACAAGGAGCAACTTCTGCCTCTCAGATGAGTAACAAATGATACCAATGATCTTTTTGCCTATATGTAAGAGGGGATTCTTACCAATGACCACAAGTGTGAGGAGCATTCTTCCCACTGACCATCGCACTAATGTTCCATGAGCTGTAGGTATAGTTGTATTTCGTAGCAAGGGACAGAGAGACAGAAATGGTATTTCAAGTGTTGCTCCATGTTAAAATGTTGAGAAAGGCTGTAGTAATGTATGTGCACTTTGTAACAGATTATATTCAGTTAGCTGATCATCTTGGGGGTGATTTACTAAAACTGGAGGGTGCATAATCTGGTGCAGGTCTTCATAGAAACCAATCAGCTTCCAGGTTTTTTTGTCAAAGCTTAATTGAACAAGTGGAAGTTAGAAGCTGATTGGCTACCATGCAGAGCTGCACCTGATTTTGCACTCTCCAGTTTTAGTAAATCAACCACATTTAGGCTACTTTCACACTGGGACAGGGGGGAATTAGCTGTAAAGCGCCGCTAATTTTAAAGGGTTAAAAGTGCCCGCAAAGCGCCGCTGCTGAAGTGCTTTGCAGGCGCTTCAGCAGCGGTGCCCATTGATTTCAATGGCAGGGGCAGTATAGGAGCGGTGTATACACCGCTCCTGCACCACCCCAAAGATGCTGCTTGCAGGAATTTTTTTCCTGTCCTGCAAGCCCACCGCCCCAGTGTGAAAGCACTCAGGCTTTCACACTGGGGTGGATTGAGAGGCGCTTTTCAGGTGACTTACAAGCGCTATTTTTAGCGCAAAAACACCTGAAAAGCTCCCCAGTGTGAAAAGGTGTCTTAGGGTCGGATCAAACTAGATGCAGTGCTAATTTACAGCGAATTCGCTGCAAATCTGCACAGCATCAAAATCACAACCGGTACATGCGAACCGAGTGTATGTTAAGTTAACCACACCCCAAAACCGGTGTGCAAAACGCAGTGCGATTTGCAGACTCAGATTGCATGGGTGTGAACCCATGTGGTGCGTAAAAAAAAAAGGGTCCTGCACGACTTTTGTGCGAATTCGGTGCGATTTGAGCCGTACAAATCCATGGGTCAAATCACACCCCAGAGACATTGCATGTAATTCGCACATGAATGCGCTGCGATTCCTGTGCAAAATATATGCGGTGTGTCCCACATCACATCAGTGTAAACCCTGCCTAATGCTGGCCATACACTATATAAAAAATCAGCCGAACCCATTTTCGAAAAATGGACATTCGGCCGTGAGAGCAAACGATAGTGCCATCATGTAATGACCGCTAAATCGTTCAGTGGACATATATTAATAAATTTTTTGTTCGTTTTTTTTACATATACCTAGTGCAGGCAGTTCGGACGGGAAACACATTAACCTTTTAATTTATCATTTGTTCAGCAGAAAATTTCCAAACTTGTCCTTTGTTTTTTCGGTTCAAAAACGTCCCAATGATTATTGATTTTGTGCCCATTAAGTGGCCGAAAAACGAACGAACTGGCCAAATAACCGAATTTCGCCCGATTTTTCATATAGTGTATGGCACAGGTGTCAAACACATTTCATGTAGCCCTCGTCCTCCTCAAGACCCTTACTTTCTGCTTTTAGGCAATGCATCCAGATTCTTCCCAGCAGTAGCATAAGGAAAGGGGGGTACACTGTGATGTAAGGGAGAGTGAGGGATTCAACTTCTGATGGTGGGGTGGCTCTTAACATAGGGTGACCAGACATCCCCGGTTACCGGGGACAGTCCCCAGATTGAGGACACCCACCCCGGACCAAGTCTGTCCATGGTTTTGTCCCTGGATTGAGGACACTGTCCCCGGTTTTGTCCCCGGATTGGATTTGAACAGGGACTGGGGCAATTTCAAAGACAGCCAGTGCAGAATAAAAAAATCTGAATTACACCCCCCGCTTCTACTAGCTTAGGGGGGGTGTATTTTTTCCATTATCTGTGCCCCTTTCTGATGATCATGTGCTGGTCGGAGTGGAGGGAATATTTCTTCAGTTTCGGGTGCATGTCCATTCAGCTCCGCTCACATGTTCTTCTGCCTTGGCTCAAGTCCCAGCCAGCCGCCTGCCTGGTTATCTCCTTGCCTTCCCTGAAGGAGTGATCTTCCTCCGCACCCCACCCAGTAGTAGCCGGGGCTCGGAGAGTAATGCTGGCCATACACTATACGAAAAATCGGGCGAAAATCGGTCGTTCAGACAGTTCTTTCGTTTTTCGAACAGTTAATGGGCACAAAATCGAAAAACGTTGGGATGTTTTTGAGCCAAAAAAACGAAGGACAAGTTTGGAAATTTTCTGCTGAACGAATGATAAATTGAAAGGTTAATGTGTTTCCCGTCCAAACTTTCTGCACTAGGTATATGTAAAAAAAAAAAAAAAATTTTTTTTATTTATGTCCACTGAACGATTTATCGGTCATTACATGATGGCAATATCGTTTGCGCTCACGGCCGAATGTTCGTTTTCCGAAAGTTCGTTCGGATGATTTTTCGTAGAGTGTATGGCCAGCATAAGACTTGACAGGCTGTGAGGCGGCGACGGGCAGATAGTCGCTGATTGCCGCCATTACTAGTGAAAAAAAAAAAAATATGTCCCCGGATTTCATTTTAAAAATCTGGTCACCTTATCTTAACATCTAATGTAAGGGGAGGGGATGCGCTGGACATCTAATCTTACAGATACAACCGGCCCTTTTGAGGGCCATCATAATGCTGATGCGGCCCTCGATGAAATTGAGTTTGACACCCCTGGTGTATGGCCAGCATAAGTCTAATGCCTGGTACACACAATGAGATTATCAGATGATCGTCTGTTTTTTTTTTTTTTGCATTTTACTAAAGTCACGAAAATTCTCATAAGGCAAAATAAAAATAAAAAATAGTTTTTTGTATTTAGATTGTATTTCCGAATGACAACTGTACTGATTAAACGAAAATCGTACGATCTGGAACCATACGGAAAAAAAATGTGTTTGTCCCGTTAGATAATATTGGATGAACTGTCGTGATTTGCTTTCGAAAGTTGTGTACTAACGAACAGATTATCGGACGATCGCTTCGAAGCGGTATTTTTCGTACAATTTTCTGATCATGTGTACAATAAGTGAGTAGTTAAGGTGAGTCATAACAAGCAACAAAAGAACGACATACACTGAAGTATGAAATGTTAAAGCCGTATTAAACCCACAACCAAAAATGGAATATATTGCAGCTTAACAATCATGTGGTGGCTGCATCAGTTTTCTTTTATTTGTCTTTTTTTTTTTTCTGTTTTCACATGGTAACACACCTCCTGTAATAATGAGACACAACTCTGGAGGATTGAGCACAGGGGACACAGCAGACAGCAGCATTGTCAGTCTGCGGGGGGAGGGGGGTGTTAAATGTATTCGCAGATTCATATGCACTAACAAATTAAAACCACACTCCAGCTCACACTTTATAATCAGTTACAGTCGTTTTTTTTTTCCTTTTGGGATAAAGGTTTTGCATGAATAAATAAAAACTGATCATTTTAATCATCCCTGTCAGTGTTAAGTGTTTTTTCTCATCCATGTAAACTGATACATTCTGTTGAAGTGCTTGTGAAAAACAACAGACTTGCTGGCTGGATCACCAGATAAAAATAGAAGAAAGAAAGCCTTAAAAATAAAACTAATGAAGCCATCGCATCTAACAATTGGTAAGCTTCAATATAATAAATGTTTGTTTTTGGGTTTAATAATGCTTTAAGTTTATAAAAAAAAGTTCCCTTCCTGCCATGACAAAAAAACACTGACCTTTTAGCAGAGTTAGATGCAGGGATTTTTTTCAGCTGAAACACGGGGAACGCAGTTCCGATACCTCCAGCACTGCATGTATATGGTGGCAAGGGCTGCTGAGTTGTGCTACAGTGTCTATTGATGCTGGCTGCTGGGGGATCTATTGTTCTGGAGGAGATATATTTTTCCTGGGGGGTTATTGTTGCAGGGGATATCTATTGTTGCTGCTGGGGCACCTATTGTCTCTGGAAGGGATCTATTTTTGGAGTGGGAAGGTCTATTGTTGCTGGGGTTTGTCTTATGTTGTTGGGGGGTCAGTTGTCACTGGAGGGGGATCTACTGTTGAGGCACCAGTCTATTGTAGCTGGCTGCTGGAGGTTTGTTGTTGTTGGGTGTAGGGGATCTATTTTACTGCTTTTCTTGTATCATTAACAAGTTCCATACAAATTACTTGGTACCATAAATGATACTTGGTTACGTATTCTCTAAAAGGGGCAGTACTGGGAGGTGGGAAGGGGGTGGAACCAAGGAAGGGTGCTCGAAGGTAGGTAGGGGGCAGAGACAATAGGTGACTCCGAAAGGGGGAGTTCCTGAACCTATTCTCTGAGAAAAAAAGCCCTGGTTAGATGAAAAGGTGGGGAAAATAGGAAGGAGAGTTTTATTTCCTTCTTTGAATCAACAATTTACACCTGTATATCTCCCAAAAGTTAAAAAAATAAATGTGAATAAAAATAAAAAAAGGAGAGCTGCACGTCTTAAAGGTAAACAAGCACTAAAATGAAATACCAAAAAATGGATTGCGCTCTCAATTAATGATAATCAATGGTGCTAAACACTTAAAAGAGAAGTACAGCCAAAGCTTGTTTGGCTGTACTTCTCCTATGGATCACAGGAGTGCAGTTTGTTTTGCACTCCTCTGACCCGTTTTCAGCAGACAGCAAGCTGAAGCCCGCTGTCGGTTGACATCACAGAGCGAGTCAAGGCTGGGGCAAGATCGCGACAGTAGAGTCAGGATCCGCCCACATGCCTGGACCGGAACCCGGCTCAGCCTCTTAGCAAGCCGATGAGAGCCTGAGTCGGCCGCTCCTGCCCCC
The DNA here is from genome assembly GCA_029206835.1 of Rana muscosa. Taxonomy (NCBI): domain Eukaryota; kingdom Metazoa; phylum Chordata; class Amphibia; order Anura; family Ranidae; genus Rana; species Rana muscosa. Next base: position 62,386,455 of record CM055128.1, read on the forward strand.
CCCCCCCCCCCAGCCCAGCGCTCCAGTCATAGGTGTACGCAGCCTGTTGCATTATTGCATTAGGGTGTGCACCTCAAAGCTCCAACACTGGCCTGACACCCCACCAGTGTGTGGCACCTGGTGCGGTCCACCCCCCCCCCCCCGCCCCCTACTTAGTACGCCACTGCCAACACATGTGCGTTTGTGACATATTTACCGGCCTTTTCCCCGATCTCCATCCTGAAACAATAGGGGGACCTGGGCAGCAAAAAGAAGAGGTACAGGGACAGGAGAGGTGGCATATATTGGTACGATCCCTTGTATTTTCCTCCTGTGGCAGCTGAATGTCAGCGAGAGGGAGAGGAGGAGAAGCCTACTTTCAGCTATTGCAGGAGGAAAAACAGATTGGTTCCACTAAATTCCACCCCTGCCAGCTCTTTTGTCCAGGTTCTGGGGGTTGACCTGTCACTTGCCTGCGATTGACAGGTTGCCAACCCCAAGATTAGGGTTTGCCCAGGCACACCTGGCACACCCCTTGCGCAAGCCTATGGCTCCAGTGATCTCTGGAGGGGCAAAGCAGATAGGAGTGACTGACACTCACCAGCTCTCTGCTCACAGAGCTCTGAGAACCGAGCGATCAACGGTCTTTGATCGCTCGGTTCTCAGAGTTAGAGCTGGTGGGGGACAGATGCAGCATCCAGCTAGGTAAGTATGTACGATTTTAGTTTCACTGTGCATGTAAGGGTGCCCCTGCACCTTTAAGAGTTTCTGCATAGAACTCCCTCGCCAGGGATAAAGATATAGGAATCTCTCATAGTGTAGAATATCAAAAATGTATTTAAAAAAAAGGGAAAAGTGGTTGTAAAGTAGCCCCCAGCCCCCCTAATACTTAGACCCCATACACACTATTAGATTTTCTGCAGATTTTTGTTCTCAGATTTACCAAAACCATGTTGTGCAAGGGCCTGCCTGATTGCATACAAATTGAAACTCTTAAGCCCTGTACACACGATCGGTTTTACCGATGAAAACAGTCCGATGGACTTTTCTCATCGGACAAACCGATCGTGTATGGGCCCCATCGGTCTTTTTTCCATCGGTGTTAAAAAATAGAACATGTTTTAAATTTATCCGATGGAAAAAAAAACGATAGCAAATTACTATCGTCTGTGGGGAACTCCATCGGATAAAAAACCCACGCATGCTCAGAATCAAGTCGACGCATGCTCAGAGGCATTGAACTTCATTTTTCTTGGCTCGTCAGAGTGTTTTACGTCACAGCGTTTGGGACAATAGTTTTTTTGACTGATGGTGTGTAGGCAAGACTGATGGAAGTCAGCTTCATCGGATTTCCGATGGAAAAATCCATCGGTTTAAAATCCATAGGATATCCGATCGTGTGTACAGGGCTTTAAGGTTATTATATGGTTTTGGTAAATCTGAAGACAAAAATCTGCAGAAAATCTAATAGTGTGTATGGGCCTTTAACTAAGCCCCTTCTCAATCCAGTGATGTCCACGAGAGCATTGCCTCTCTGGGGACTTGCACTCTGGATTTTCTATTGGCAGCAGCGGGAGCCATTGGCTGCTGCTGTCAATCACAGCCATTGAGCCAATCAGGAGTCGGAGGTGGCAGGGCCAAGTCACGGTTTCATGTGTGAATGGACTCACAGAGCAGCGGCTCGACTCAGGTGCCCCCATAGCAAGCTGCTTGTTGTGGGGGCAACTGACAGAAGGAAGGAGCCAGGAGCAGCAGCGTGGGACCTGAGAAGACGAGGGTCTGGGCCACTCTGTGCAAAACCACTGCACAGAGCAGGTAAGTATAACATGCATATTATATTAACCACTTCAATACCATTTGTGGGCACTGATTGGCATATATTTTTTATCTCTTTGTGCATGTGGATGGCCATGGGGGACTTACCTGGCCATCCACATGCTTGGGGTTCCCTGACAGACGCGAGTAGAGGAGAGCCGATCAGCGGCTCTCCTGACAGGGGGGGTTCGCGCTGATTGTTTATCAGCGCAGCCCACCTCGGATACCCACACTGGACCACCAGGGAAGCCCCCCAGGACCACCAGGGAACCCCAAGCATGTGGATGGCCAGGTAAGTCCCCCATGGCCATCCACATGCACAAAGAGATAAAAAATATATGCCAATACCACCGAAAGAAAGCTCTATTTGTGGGAACAAAATGATAAAAAAATTGTTTGGGTACAGTGTTGCATGACCGCGCAATTGTCATTCAAATTGCGACAGCGCTGAAAGCTCAAAATTGGCTTGGGCAGGAAGCTGTATAAGTGCATGGTATTGAAGTGGTTAATATAATATGCATGTTATACTTACCTGCTCTGTGCAGTGGTTTTGCACAGAGTGGCCCAGACCCTCGTCTTCTCAGGCTCTTCCTGTTTACATTGTGATCAGCCGTGATTGGACACGGCTGATCACGTGGTAAAAAGCCTCCGCGGGAGGCTTTTTACCACGAGATCAGTGTAGCGGTGGGTGAGACTGACCCACCGATCGCCGCGATGCGCGCCCCCCCGGGGGCGCGGCGGCTGTTATCCCGCAGGACGTCATATGACGTCCAGTGTGGATAACACAACCACTTCCCGGACGTCAATCTGCTATTGACGGGGCGGGAAGTGGTTAATGAAAAAAAAATGTAAGCGTAACTTCACTTTTGTTGAGAAAAAAAAACATTTCCCCCTGGGTGATCTATGCACATTGCAGGGATTTTAGCAAGCCTTGTTGCAGATTCCTACCTTTTGTTATTCTGAAGAAATCCCTGTGTGTTTGTCTGTGTCCATGTGGAAAAGTGATTCTAATGGAAGTGGTTTCCTAATTATCAATCAGCTGCTGCACCTGCAGGGCACTAATGAGGAAAATTGCTGGGTCTGCATCCCTTTAGACGTGAGTTAATATTGGGAGTATCTCACCAAAAATGATATTTTTGTTGCAGGGGATGCCTGAAATCTGACTTGTAGCTTAGTGCTGACTTCTGGGAAAATCAGTGAGCCAATCACACAAGCAGGAAATTATGTTTCTGGGGGGCATTCTGTATACATTATGTGTACAGAACACCTCTAGGTAGCCATATTGCATGTTACAGAAATATTACAGAGCTGCAGATTGAAAAGGAAAAGGTCATTTTTAATAACATTAAATTACAATATGACTTGTGTCGCAGTTGTATACACTATATTCTTTTTTCTTTATTTGCAAATTTTTTGTTTAGCTGTTTGATTGAAGATCAATTTCAAAAATGTACAGTCTTTGGAATGGCAAGAACGCAGTGACGTCATTGACTACGACGAGCCTGCGCTCGTCACATTCGATGCCGTCGCCGCCATCTTGCTACACCCTACACTACCCTTGTATGCGTCAAAGTCTTTTCGAGCATGCGCGGGTTTACCTGGACAAGGTAAGCATTCAGACGACCGGTAGAACGAAACACTCTGCCGAGAATCCTGACGAGAAAATAAGAAAGCAGGTTCTCTATTTTTCTCGTCGAGATTCCCGGTAGTTTTCCGGACGAGAAACCATACACACAAACGGTTTTCTCGGCAAAAAGCTCTCCCAGCAGTTTTCTTGCCGAGAAAACCGGTCGTGTGTATGAGGCCTTAGAGTAATCAACAGAGCAGGAGGTGCGTCAAAGGGGTTGATTTACTAAAGGCAAATAGACTGTGCGCTTTGCAAAGTGCAAGAGTAGTTGCTCCAGAGCTTAGTAAATGAGCAGAAGCTCTGCTGACTTCAATCATCCAATCATGTGCAAGCAAAAATACATTTTTTTTTTACTTGCACATGATTGGGTATTCTTTGCAAAGTGCATCTTTATCTTATTTACTACGCTCTGGAGCAACTGCACTTGCAGCGTGCAACTGCACTTTGCAAAGTGTGCAGCCTATTTGCCTAGCAAATCAACCACAAAATCTTCCCGGTAGAGAGACATGTTTCAGTGGCAACTTTACAAGTTTGTGAGCAAGATTACATGTTTGTAAGCAGGCGCAGCTAGCTAGTCTGCCACTAGGTGGCTCTGTGCCAGAATAGTGTCTGGTTACAGCAGACAATGTCATCAGGTGCTAGGCTCCTTTTAGTTAGAGCCCCTCCCCGCAGTGATGTCATGGGTAAGGCAGCACCCACATATAATCCAGGTTGGGAGGATTGCTGCTAGTTGTACTTGGGGCACTGGAGCCAAGCACCCCGCTCAAACACAGATGTAACCAGTATGTGGAGGCCCTGTATGGAGCACTAGGCTGGTGGAAGAGTGGACCTGCACCCATGAGAGCTGACAGTAGACTTTCGGACCCTTACGGAGGTGGGGGGTGAGGGCGGATTGCAAAAGGCTTTTTAGGTAGGGCAAAGAGTTCCCTGAGTAAGGGTATTTTCCTGGAGGGTCCTGGGAGAGGTGTACCTAGAGCTGCCACATCATCCCTTTAAAACCAAACACATATTGATTACACAGGTTCTGTGGCTGATTAATGTGGTAATTAAACTCACTTGGTGCCTTATCTGCATTAAATTAGCCTCAGAGCCGGTTCACACAGGGGTAACACAACTCTGGCCGCGACTTTGCGGGGTGACCTGGACACGACCTGAGCGCGCACCACAGCGCGACTTGGGGCGACTTACAAGGCGACTTCAAGTCGCCTCCAGGACAGGCGACTTTCCAGTGGCCAATCGAACAACAATCAGCTCTGGGGGAGGGAGGGGTTTGCCTAAGAAAACAATTTTCTCTTCCTGTATTGTTGCTTCAGTTAAGACACGATCTGACTTTGGAGGCGACTTCCATTGAAATCAATGGGTACAAGTCGGATTGAAGTAGTACAGGAGCCTTTTCTGAAGTCGGAGCGACTGCAGTAGTGTACATTAAGACGGCTCTCATTGACTAACATGGAATTTGACATGTTGCGCAACTTGGGGCGACTTCAAGTCGAATCCCAAGTCGCCCCTGTGTGAACCGGCTCTCAGAACCTGTGCAATACATATGTGTTCGGGTTTAAAGGGATGAGGTGGCAATCCTATGTGTACCTATTGAGGAGGTGTCTACAGAGAGCCCAGATCTGTGAGTACTAATGACCCAAGCTGGAAGGAAAAACTGTTAGAGGGAGATGGCTGCTTAAAGTGCTGCATATGCTTTCACATGTGACTACTGCTGACCGTCCACTAAATGTGATTGTCTATGTAATATCAAGTGACTCCAGGATGCATGTTGATATGAAGTTCCTTTTTTTTAAGTGAGAACCACTGAAGCTATTTGGATTCCTTTATCGTTTGTTCTACCACTGTTTCTGTTTGCTGTATGACTTGGGTGACATGCTGGGTACCCCATTGGAGCGACTCTTTGAAGGATCAATTTCCCCTCACTGCCCTATATGAACAAGGATTAAAGCCCCTGCAATTCTTGAATGCTTTTCTTCTTTTGGAATGTTCAACTTACCGTATATACTTGAGTATAAGCTGACCCGAATATAAGCCGATGCACCTAATTTTACCACAAAAAAATGGGAAAACGTATTGACTCGAGTATAAGCCTAGGGTGTCCATCTGCATGCCTCACTGTGCCTCACTTTGCCTCACTGTGTCCATGTGCATGCCTCACTGTGTCCATGCCTCATTGTGCCCATGCCTCACTGTGCCCATGCCTCACTGTGTCCATGACTAGACTGATGTTTAACATGGGAGTCTATGGAAGGGGTGCCTGGCTTTGAAAAATCGGTGCTCCCCGGCCGTAGGTCCCCCAGACAAAAAACTTTGCATACTTATAGAGAAGAAATTGAGCTATGTGTGTGCCAAGTACGACCTGCCAGTACCAGGTCCCCAAATTCACCAGAGAAATGACCGTTTAACATGGGAGTCTATGGAAGGGGTGCCCGGCTTTGAAAAATCGGTGCTCCCCGGCACAACAAACTTTGCACACTTGTAGAGGAAGAGTGGGGCTATGTGTAAGCCGGTACCGGGTCCCCAAAGTCTGCGAGATCAGGCGCAAAAAGGTGACTCGAGTATAAGCCGAGGGGGGCATTTTCAGCACAAAAAAATGTGCTGAAAAACTCGGCTTATACTCAAGTATATACGGTAACAGATATTCATGGGCAAAATGGTTTGAATTTAAGGAAACTAAACTATATTATGAAATAATATCAGGCCCTGATGATAAATCAGAGTATGACTTATTAATTAATATTGATTAACCTTATAGTTTTTGTACCTCCCCGATAGTTCTATATTTTTATTTGTCGTAGGTTCCACCCCCCAACCTCCCCCTTTTTTTTCTTCCTTTGGAAATGTTTTTATTTTTTATTTCCTCTTTCCCTAATTTTTTTTCTACTTTTTCTTTTTTTCTCTCTTTTTCCCTTTTGTGTGGTTCCCCCTCCCCTCTATTTCGCTATTGGAGGGGAAAGGATGGGAACTGATAAGATAAATTGCATTGTATATATTCCCGGATAATGTTTGGAATTTTCTGAAATGCTGAAAATAATAATAAAAAATAAATAAATAAATAAATAAACGATATTCACATTCCCAATTTTTTTTTAAAACATACAGCATTTGGAATAAGGGTTTTATTTGCGCTGGATGTGTTCCTGTGCATTTTACCATATTTACAAAAGTAGCAAAATAAATGAACAGGAAATAATACATGCAGTGTGTTAGTCCAGTAAACTGCATTGTGGATGCATTTACATACATTTTGTTATTCAAATAAAATTAAATAAAATTAATTAAATGCTTAAAATTTATCCAAATCCATTTTTATGTTGGGCAAGTAGAGAAAGGCTAGAATCTCTGTGAAGCTTTTATTGCTGTCTGTGTCCCCAAAGATTCCCTTCTCTATCTGTCCAGGTGATTGGGAGAATCTAAAATTCTGAGTTGTTACTGGAGCAGAAATAGAAGAGAAATGATCTAATAGAGACAGAGAAGTACAATTTCCAAAATAGGATACAGATAGGGGTTTTAAACATTCTCTAAAATTAAAAATTGTATTGGCTTTAGGTCTACTTTATGTACAGTATGTCAATGCACAGCAATGCAATACATAGTAATGTCTGTGTTTTAATAAGCATTTAAAGTGGTTCTAAAGGCAGAAGGTTTTTTTACCTTAATGTGTGCAGCAGCCCCCCTAATACTTACCTGAGCCCCATCTCGATCCAGCGATGTTGCACGAGAGATTTGGCTGTCCGGAACACTCCCTCCTCATTGGCTGAGACAGCAGCAAAGCGCCATTGGCTCCCGCTGCTGTCAATTAAAGTCAGCGAGCCAATGAGAGGAGAGAGAGAGGGGGCGGGGGCAGGCCATGGCTCTGTGTCTGAATGGACACACGGAGCTGTGACTCGGCTCGGGTAAACCCATAGCAAGCTGCTTGCTGTGGGGGCACTCAACAGGAGGGAGGGGCCAGGAGCACCAAAGAGGGACCCGAGAAGAGGAGGATCTGGGCTGCTCTGTGCAAAACCAACTGCACAGAGCGTGTACGTAACCTTAAAGGCATATTCCACAGTGAAAAACAAAGAACCTTGTGCATTACCTTTAAAAAGATTTATTAAAATGTAAAAGCCAAAATTATACTCACATACTCGATGGAAGGGTACAGAGACCTCAAACTGAATAAGGAAACAGAATGAGAGTGATTCACGTAGCTTGGACATCACTCTCTAACAGACAGGCAGGCTGACGCATTTCGAGGGTGAGATCCTCTTCCTCAGGGCTCTGATGAATGTTGCCTTTTACCTTTTCATTTTTGTGAGTATGTTTTTGCTCTTATATTTTAATGAATCTTTTTTTTTAATGAATGCACAGGGTTTTGCTCCCTCTTTTTTGTTTTACATTGTTCACTGTGGAGATGTCACCAGTCTGCATACCTAAAGTGAATCAGTAATTAATGTGGAGTTATAATGCTACTGTATGCTCACAGCAGACTTCCATTATGATGCTTAAGGACTGATGCATTTATTCTTTAGCTGTTACTTAACCTCCCTGGCGGTATGATTCTTTCTGGAATTATGTACCAAAAGCGGTACAATTATTTTGCATGAAAATTTGGTGTTATGTATTATAGGCCTGCAATTCTTAGTAATTACTCACTTAAACCTGAGCAAACCAGAGTCTAGTAAACATCCCGGGTATGATAAATATGAAACACAAAATTATAAATTATAATATAATAAATAACTATAAATAATTATCAAAAATAGTAATCTAATTATAATAAAAATTATTCAATAATGTAATCAAATCAAAAACACTGAAATTTGCTCAGTTGCAGAATTGTCGCTGTCATTAGATTTAGTGTTTGATGAGGAATTTCCCCACAAATCGTTATCGCTCAATTCTGCAAGTGATTGTAATTTATTATCGCTGTTTTCTAGCTGGTCTAAAACCACTTTTGACATAAAGGGACACTTTTTAGTTGCTATGGACAATCTCCAGTTTACAGGCAGAAAGAACGATTTTTATTATATAAAAGTGCATGCAGGACACTGGGCAGACCACTAGGGACAAAGGGGGTGTGTAATTATTACATACAGTACTGTAATCTGTAAGATTACAGTATACTGTATGTATACTATGTGTTTACCTTTTTGAATTTGCCGCCCAGTTCCGCTCCCTTGCGCCGCTGCGGCTCGCAGGGAACGGAACTAGGAAGTCAGATGGGGTCGAAAGTGCCGACACTCGCCGGAGATCTCGCTGGCGATCACAGCAGAGGACATCATCGCTGGATCGCCAGGAGAAGGTAGGGAAACTCCGCTGCGAGCTCTGCAATGTCTACCCCGAGCGTGACTCGGGGTTACCGATCCTAGCATAAAAAAACAGCCCCGAGTCACGCTCGGGATTACCGCTAGGGAGGTTAAAGGCATTTTCCACCTTTTAAGAAATAATAAATGCACCCATATTGAAAAAAAAGGAAAATTAAAGCGGAACTACACTACATCTGAGCACCACAAACCAAAAAGACTATTTAATTATTTTTTTAATTCCAAACTCTCCCCTCTGTCTATGTCTCCATGCTTTATTTTTCTGAGAAATCACTTTGAAATCTCCATATTTAAGTCTGTTCTATGACAGCACTGCATAGTGGTAAATTATTAGAAGGTTGTGATTATAGTTGTATAAATTTGTCTTTACCATTGCCTTTGCCATTGGCTTCTACTGCTGTCAATCAAATCCTATAATGAGGGAGCAGGGGGCAGGGCAAAGCCCCGCTGGCTCTGTCTATGGACAGAGCCAGCGGGGCTCGGGAGCAAGCCTGCACGAATACCCCAAGCAAGGCAGGGACGTGCGGTGAGGTGAGTGGCTGGTGAGGCACTGGCTGGTATCACAGCCAGATACACACAGGTTACATACGCCGTGAACGTTAGAGCGGGAACAATAATTCTAGCACTAGACCACCTCTGTAACTCTAAATATGTAACCTGTAAGCAAAATGTGTCGCCTATGGAGATTTTTAAGTACTGAAGTTTGGCTCCAATCCACAAGTGTGTGCAATATTAAAGCTTGACATGTTAGGTATCTATTTACTCGGTGTAACATCATCTTTTATATGTATATGCTCTTCCTCCCCTCTCCCCGTCCCCTCTATTAAAGTTCTGCTCGCAATGTCTCTGGTCTAGGGGTATGATAGGGGAGGGAGAGGGTGCGCTACGCCTGGCTTCCACCACAGATGTATAAGTGGTATTAGCAATGCCTTCCTTTACCTTCGGGCCTGTGCTGTGCATCGGATCCTCCCTCCAAGAGTCTCCAAGAACCTCGTCTGCCAGAAACTTGAGCCACACACCGTTAAAGTCCAACACTCCTTTATTTAGCACATAACATGGACTCCCTTGGCTATAGAACAGAAAAGGAGGTGTGTGTACGAATAGGCCCAGACACAAGTTCGATCCTCCACTCTCCTCCAAAGAGTGGGTTATGGTCTCCGCACGAGGGAAATTCACCTTCCGGACAGTCTCCAACAAGAGGCTCACCCGTCACCGGCAGTATGCTGCACCGGGTCTTCAGATGAGGAGCTCTTCCCGGTCCATTACGTCCACCTCGGATTCAGGCATCCATCTCCGGAGTACCTTAGGATCCTTCCCTCGCGGAACTCAGTGTTGGGCACTGAGCTCCGGACCGCCGTCCGAGTACCTCACCCCAGGCTAAAGGTGCCAGGGGTGGAACACGATCTCCGGTGGTCCTCTAGGCCTAGTCCGCCTAGAGGACAAACACGAACTCCGTCCGCAGGCTAAAGGTGCCAGGGACCAACAACCCCGTGACCAAGATGGCCGGCCCCTTTTATCCCCTCCCTCAGCAAGCACGGCGGGTTCCCCGCCCCACCATACCGCTGCCCAGAGAGGACAAAAGTAAACTCAGTACACAGCGGTATCCGTCCGTCGGCCCACAGTGACAGCGCCACCCAGTGGACCTCTGGAGATACACCACTGGTGCCACCGAAAAATTCAAAAACTTACGGCGGGAAAGTAAGTACCCGCTACACATAGTATACAAAAAAATTGGGCTAACTTTAGTATTTTTTTTTTTTCTATTCATGAAACAGTTTCTTTCACCCAAAAAATGTGTTTGAGAAAATTGCTGCGCAAATACCGTGTAACATAAAAAGTTGCAACGACCACCATTTTTTTAATTATGATGTCTGCTAAAAAAGATAAGTATAATGTTTGAGGGTTCTGAGTAATTTTCAAGCAAAAAAAAATGATGATTTTTACATGTAGAAGAGAAGTATTTAGAAGTTCTGAAGTAGTCAGAATTGGCCTGGGTGGCAAGGGGTTAAATACCATAAGTAAGTGTAGCGGGTGGTTACATTTAGGGGGAAGTATCTGAGTGGTAACTAGGCTCAGATGCACTAATTGTTAGGTTTCATGGACCATTTCTATCCCTGGGAGATGGTACTGGTGTGTAGTTCCCTGGGGCCTATAGGTGGCGCTGTTACCATGGGCCCGGGTTGAACCGCAGTACAGGGTTGTGTCTTTTTTTGTCCCCTCTTGGCAGCAGTATGGCGGGGCGGGGAACCTGCTGTGCCTGTCGGGAGAGGATAAAAAAGGGGGCGGCCAATGTGGAGTATCACAGAGATACTTTTGACAAACATTGGAAGCCGCTGGTGTTGCCTGACCCACACTACTATTTGTGAGAGACCGGACTCTTGTGTTTGAACTTTTTTTTTTCTCTCAAGAAACTTTGCCCTATGTTAAAGGGTACTTTGGAGGAGCGGGGAACCCGCCGTGGTGTCGATGGGAGGAGATAAAAGGGGGAGACGCCCTCGCCACGAGGTCTTTTGGGGGATCATCTCTTGACGTACCCAGGCGCCCTCGGCCTGGGTACGGGCGGTTCAAGGTTCCGGCCTGGGCACCCTAGGCCTGGCCGGAATGAAGCTGGAGTTGGAGTCCATCCCAGGCACCTTCAGCCTGGGGTGAGGTACTTTGTAGAAGGCCTGGGACCTGGTGACTTCGACCGGGTCCCGCGAGGGTGAAGTGATTCCAGGGTGCCCCTTGCGAGGGGACCCGCATCTGAGGTGAGGAGGCTGGGGAGGTCACCCGTCTGAAGACTCCGGAGCAGCGTCAACCCGGTGACGGACGGGCCTCCGGTAACTCCCTTGGAGGGTCGTCTTCCCCTGATAGGGGCCGCAGCGCAGCGAAGTTGTTCTAATCAAGACTCCTGCAACCCCTGATCATAGCACAGGGGGTGTAGGGACTACAATCCGGATAGTGCCTGGGCCTGCTCATCCCACCGTATCCTGCCATATATTGTTTGTTGTGGAGCTACGAAATAAAACTAACAGTTGGACTGTGATCGGTGTATGGACTCTGTTGATGGGAGCAAAGGGAGATTCCAGCATAGCAGGGCTAAGTGCCGCAACCCAATGCACATTTGGCCCGAGGAAGATGTTGATACTGGCCTTCACCTCACCCACAGCCATGGGGAGGACATGGGCCGTAGCGCACCTCACTCTCGAAACCCTAGACAAGAGCTTTCGGACAACCGATAAACATGTGAAGGGGGTGAGGCCGCTACACGTGGGGGCTCGTGAGTCCGGGATGAAATGTGTATTGATCCTGAGGTTTGGAACGGCTGTGTTTGAACTTTGCTGCCCGGAGGAGGTCCGAGCAGGTCGGCCATGTGATTGGCCAAAGTGCGTCCCTGTGCTCGAAGTCGTGGAAATTTCTCTGAAAAACCGGGAGAGGCCCATGCAGAAAGAGCGGGAAGAGGGAGGAGTCCAGCCGTGTGACGAACTACATGTGGGGACTTTTGCTGCACTGCGCCACGAGGCACCCCGTGACTGTACAATTCGTGGGCGGAGACTGAAGGAAGCCCGCGAAAATGTGCAAGTCGTGGGAGGAGTCTGGCCACGTGTGGAGATACACGTGGAGACTCCGGCGCGAGGTGAGCGCGTGATGGAACAGCAGGTGGTCGGGATGGCCTCAAGCTCCCCGTGGATGCCGGTACCTTACCCCACGAAAATGACTGCATTTGCTGCGCCCATTACAGACACGGAGATCCAGGCCTTTGCGGAGGTCCCCGTGCGCGCTGACCAGGGCGATGGGACTGCCCAATCAGAGACTGAGAGAGGAAAATCCGAGGACGCTGCTTCGGTCACTACAGACTCCCTGCTCCCACCTCCGAAGAGGAAAGTCGGCCTGGTACAGGCATCCTATGTTCATGGTAGAACTTCACCCCGCCGCTTGCCTGGCCTGGATGGCGCCGGTAGAGAAGAGAGTCCCGGACATCCCAGTTCTTCAGAAGGTCCAGGTGAGCCAGGGGCTGGGACTGTGGTGTTGGTTGGAGGTGTCGGGGGTCCACAGTCGGTGGAGCCCGCAAGGGAGGGTAGCCTTCCGTCTACTAGAGACTACCTTCCCGCTGAGATGTATGACACCTCCGACCTAGAGTCATTGTCAGACTGTGGGGATGACGGAGAGATAGACGAACTGTTTCACCGGAAGGGCACCAAAGACAAAGCAACCCGAGATGCTGAAGGTACCTCGGCACCCGGAGGCCATCGTGCAGCCAGGAGAAGGTGAGCGAGATGTGATGCCGCCTCTAGCCAGGTTGCAGAGACTTTTCTCCCAGAGAGTCGCCTGTGAATATGGGTGGGAGTACCCCTACTTGCCTCGGGACTTATTGTATGAAGTCGAGGTCCTGCGACCAAGGTGGTATGACGAGTTTGTATGGGAAAAGCTTAAAGTACCCCATGCCAGGCGATACCTGTCATGTTCGCCGCCTGTGTCTAAAAAGTTCAAGGACTGCAGAGCTGATTGGAGACTTGGGCGCCATATTCATGCCGATAAGGTGCTCATCTGCAGGAAAGAAGGAGAGGATGTCGAGTATTCGGTGGAAGTGTTTGACGGGCACCTGAAGCCCCTGTTTCTGCCGGATCCAAGGTTCTACTTATAGGAGAAGTGAGCTCCTATCTTGTTGCTGTTGAAACTTTCTGGAAGAGACATTCCCAGACGCCTAGAACTGTGCCCTACTTTTGTTTTGATTTGGGCTTTTCTTCTACTCACTGGAGACTTGGGAGCTGTTGTTTTTTTTTTCTCCCTTTTCTTCATGTGCCAAAGGCAGAGACTTTTGGGGTAGAGTCAGAGTAGGAAAGCAGGAAGAATGAAGATCTCACCAGGTGGCAGTGTTGTGCAACGGTTGTTTGAAATGTTCCACATGCATTACTTACTTATTGGAGTGAGTGGGTCTCTCGGCTGACGGACCCACTCATGCCAAGTTAACACAGAGTGTTAGGATGTGTTTTTTTGTTTCCCTTCTGCAGGAGATTCGTCGGTCAAGACTACTGAGTATGGGGTGGTTCTTAGACAGTGACGGGAGGGATTGTATATGTGTACATGACAGATGTTTTATACAAAAGTTTTAATGTTTTATAGTTCCCTTTCCCTGGAGCAGGTCTTGGCACACACAGTATCCAAAATTTGAGGGATAGCCTCTGGGGCCCACTTCATGTCACCACTTCTTGGGAGACATGGGTGTGCACCTGACGCTGGGGACCAGCGTCAAATCACAAGGGGGAGTGTGTAGCGGGGTCTTCAAAGTTAGTGGGATACACCTGGGGGTAGAGAGACCCAGGTGTGTAATTATGTCAGGGATTAGACCCCTTTTTGTTATTCGTGGAGGATTGGGTGGTGCAATATTCTCCTTGGCCTGTGGGTGGCGGGGTACCTACAGGCTCGAGCTAGAATCACTACCACAGTGTTACCCTTTTTGTCCCTTCCTGGAGATGGTACGGCTGGGGCGGGGAACCCGCCGTGGTGTCGATGGGAGGAGATAAAAGGGGGAGACACCCTCGCCACGAGGTCTTTTGGGGATCATCTCTTGACGTACCCAGGCGCCCTCGGCCTGGGTACGAGCGGTTCAAGGTTCCGGCCTGGGCACCCTAGGCCTGGCCGGAATGAAGCTGGAGTTGGAGTCCATCCCAGGCACCTTCAGCCTGGGGTGAGGTACTTTGTAGAAGGCCTGGGACCTGGTGACTTCGACCGGGTCCCGCGAGGGTGAAGTGATTCCAGGGTGCCCCTTGCGAGGGGACCCGCATCTGAGGTGAGGAGGCTGGGGAGGTCACCCGTCTGAAGACTCCGGAGCAGCGTCAACCCGGTGACGGACGGGCCTCCGGTAACTCCCTTGGAGGGTCGTCTTCCCCTGATAGGGGCCGCAGCGCAGCGAAGTTGTTCTAATCAAGACTCCTGCAACCCCTGGTCATAGCACAGGGGGTGTAGGGACTACAATCCGGATAGTGCCTCGGCCTGCTCATCCCACCGTATCCTGCCATATATTGTTTGTTGTGGAGCTACGAAATAAAACTAACAGTTGGACTGTGATCGGTGTATGGACTCTGTTGATGGGAGCAAAGGGAGATTCCAGCATAGCAGGGCTAAGTGCCGCAACCCAATGCACATTTGGCCCGAGGAAGATGTTGATACTGGCCTTCACCTCACCCACAGCCATGGGGAGGACATGGGCCGTAGCGCACCTCACTCTCGAAACCCAGGTACCCCTAGACAAGAGCTTTCGGACAACCGATAAACATGTGAAGGGGGTGAGGCCGCTACATTAGATTATGTGTTTTCTTTTTCCTCTGCAGGTGAACGACAAGCAAGACTGCTGAGTATGGGGTGGGTCTTAGCTAGTTCTGCGGGAGGGAACTGTAAAATGTTATTGTAATGTTTGAGTGACTTTAAATGTTTTATACACGTGTACACCCTCATTCCCATCTGTGTTTCTTTCCTTTCCCATGTTAGGTTCCGGCACAAACAAACAAAATTTTAAATTGTCATTTTTTTTTTTAGTTTGTCTCTGAATCTGGCTTATGTTGACTCAGGTTGAGGAGGCATAAATTGGTTTCAGACACTGGGGACCAGTGTTCACATGTGAGGGGGATGTGTAGCGGGTGGTTACATTTAGGGGGAAGCATCTGAGTGGTAACTAGGCTCAGATGCACTAATTGTTAGGTTTCATGGACCATTTCTATCCCTGGGAGATGGTACTGGTGTGTAGTTCCCTGGGGCATATAGGTGGCGCTGTTACCATGGGCCCGGGTTGAACCGCAGTACAGGGTTGGGCCTTTTTTTTTCCCTCTTGGCAGCAGTACGGCGGAGCGGGGAACCTGCTGTGCCTGTGGGGACAGGATATAAAAGGGGGCGGCCATCTTCCAGAGGGGTCGGTCCCGCGCTCAGGCACCTTAGGCCTGGGTGCGTGTGTGTCGCCTCCTGGTGCCCTAGATCCGGAGGCCTGGTCGGGTTGTCTCTGGGTGCCCTAGGCCCGGAGATGGAGCTGCTGTTCCATCTCAAAAAACCTTCAGTCTGGGGTGAGGTACTTTGGAGAAAGGCCCGGAGCCCAGCAGCCTTCGGCTGGGATCCGCCAGGGACTGAGACTCCCAGGGATCTGCCTTGCGAGGGGACCCGTATCCAGGACGAGGAGGCCAGGGAGGTGACCCTTTCTGAAGACCCAGCGCAGAGTTGTGGTGACAGATGGGGCCTCTGGTAACTCTCCGGAGGGATGTTCTTGTCCTATAAAGGGCCAGTTTACTAACGGAAGGAAGTGCGTGTTCTTTGGGTCACAGTGGCAGTGACACTACGCACCTAAGGTCAGTGGCAGTGGCTTTCATCATCTTTTTTCACCCGGTCAGTGGCAGTGACCAACTTCAGGGTCTGTGGCAGAGACCGTGCGCCAAGCCTGTTCGTGATAATCGGAACAGGAGAAAACCCAAATTCAAGTTTGTGCCTGGACCTCCTCCCACCTTATCTGACCTGTGTCTTGTCCCAACCTGTCTGCTCTCAAAGAGACTGTTTATTGTGGTAAAAAAATAAATAAGAGTTGGACCTTTCAGTTGGTGTGGACAGTTGCTTACTGGGGAGAACTAAAGGCTTGTTTCTGACTATCACAGAAACGAGGTCAGCAATGGAGGTTTTTACACACTGGCAGCAAGCAGGCCCGAGAAACTAACACCGCTCAACCTCCCCATCCAGGAGGGTACGGGCTTGTGGTGCGGTGTGCCTCATTCTTTCCTGCGGAGGAGCCAAGCAGATGAAAAGCAGGTAAAGTCTGGGGTTGGTGCGCTACATAAGTAATATACAAATAATTATTATATTTAATTTTTAAGGTAATTTGCTATATTTTCAAAATCTGTACTCAAGCAGGTGGCTTAATGGACAAATTACTGAAGTTTGAAGTTATAACTTACAACCAGTAATTTCTCAGTAAATAGATAAATAATAAATGATTTTCTTATAACATATAGCATAATAATTAGAGTTGAGCGGACACCTGGATGTTCGGGTTCGACGGGTTCAGCCGAACTTCGGAAAAAAGTTCAGGTTCGGGACCGAACTTGACCCGAACTTGACCCCGAAACCCATTGAAGTCAATGGGGACTCAAACTTCTGAGGACTATTCGCGCTTGTTACCCGTGCTTAGAACTGTCCCTGCACAAAGCGTCATTTCTGAAGGAAAAAAAGTCATTTAAAACTCACTCGCAGCTATAATGAATTGTCGGCTCCCGGAAATACATAGAAAAGTCATTGATAAAAAATTTTAAAAAATCAGGTCTGGTATGGATATTAAGGGGAACCCTGTCGTAAATTTAAAAAAAAATGTGTGCGGTTCCCCCAAATATCCATACCAGGCCCTTCAGGTCTGGTATGGATCTTAAGGGGAACTCCACCCCAAATTGAAAAAAAATGGCGTGGAGTCCCCCTAAAAATCCACACCAGACCCTTATCCGAGCACGCAACCTGGCAGGCCGCAGGAAAAGAGGGGGGGACAAGAGAGCGGCCCACCCTCCCTCCTGAACCGTACCAGGCCACATGCCCTCAACATGGGGAGGATGTCCCCATGTTGATGGGGACAAGGGCCTCATCCCCACAACCCCTGCCCGGTGGTTGTGAGGGTCTGCGGGCGGGGGGCTTATCGGAATCTGGAAGACCCCTTTAACAAATGGGACCCCCAGATCCCGGCCCCCCCCTATGTGAATTGGTAATGGGGTACATTGTACCCCTACCATTTCACAAAGAAAGTGTAAAAAATTGTAAAAAAAATACACAGACACCATTGGGAAAGTCCTTTATTAAAAAAAAAGAAAAAAAACAAAACATTCCAGCGATGAAATCCAGTGTCCCGCAGAGATCCGGATGTCCAGCGCTGTCCAGACGAAATGTCATTGGCTGAGCCTGAGCGGACCTGATGGGGAACTTCCTCGGCAGTGTATTAAATGAATAGACCCGCCCCTTCTAAAGTTCCCCATCAGGTCCGCTCAGCCAATGACGTAGTGTAAGGCTGAGGACCTGATGCGGAACGTGAGAAGGGGCGGGTCTATTCATGTATTAAACTGTGGAGGAAGTTCCCCATCAGGTCCGCTACCCCTCTTATGTCAGACCCCGCCTACGTCATTGGATGAGCGGACCTGATGGGGAACTTCCTCCGCAGTATAATACATGAATAGACCCGCCCCTTCTCACGTTCCGCATCAGGTCCTCAGCCTTACACTATGTCATTGGCTGAGCGGACCTGATGGGAAACTTTAGAAGGGGCGGGTCTATTCATTTATTACACTGCCGAGGAAGTTCCCCATCAGGTCCGCACAGGCTCAGCCAATGACATTTCGTCTGGACAGCGCTGGACATCGGGATCGCCGCGGGACACTGGATTTCATCGCTGGAATGTTTTTTTTTATTTTTAATAAAGGACTTTCCCAATGGTGTCTGTGTATTTTTTTTACAATTTTTTACACTTTCTTTGTGAAATGGTAGGGGTACAATTACCAATTCACATGGGGGGGGCTGGGATCTGGGGGTCCCCTTTGTTAAAGGCATAGGTGTGCGCAGCCTGTCGCATTAGGGTGTGCACCTGATAGCTCAAAAACACAGTACCGATATCTCACTGTGTTCATTCAGAATGGGAAGGGGCCAGTAAATGACATTACCCCTTCCGCCTCTCCTTCGTGAAATATCATCTATATGTGCCCACTGCAGTAGCCAATGGGAGAGGAGGGAAGCCAGCCATGCTGTGGGAGGGGACACCGGGCAGCAGGGGGAATTTGCATTGCAGGGAGTGATTAGGGTGTGCCTGGGCACACCTGGCACACCCTGTGCGCACACCTATGGTTAAAGGGGTCTTCCAGATTCCGATAAGCCCCCCTCCCGCAGACCCCCACAACCACCGGGCAAGGGTGGTGGGGATGAGGCCCTTGTCCCCATCAATCATGTTGAGGGCATGTGGCCTGGTACGGTTCAGGAGGGGGGGGCGCTCTCTCGTCCCCCCCTCTTTTTCTGCGGCCTGCCAGGTTGCGTGCTCGGATAAAGGGTCTCGTCTGGATTTTTGGGGGTACTCCACACCATTTTTTTTTTACATTTGGGGTGGAGTTCCCCTTAAATTCCATACCAGACCTGAAGGGCCTGGTATGGATATTTGGGGGAACCGCACGCATTTTTTTTTTAATTTGCGGCAGGGTTCCCCTTAATATCCATACCAGACCTGAAGGGCCTGGTAATTGAATTTGGGAGAACCCCCACGCTTTTTTTTTTTTTTATCAATGTCTTTTCTATGTATTGCCGGGAGCCGACAATTCATTATAGCCGCGAGTGAGTTTTAAATGACTTTTTTTCCTTCAGAAATGACACTTTGTGCAGGGACAGTTCTAAGCATGGGAAACAAGCGCGACTTTACATGTATATTGCCGAACACCGGACCCGAACCCGAACATACAGTCAATTGTTCGGGTTTGGGTCCGGGACCCCAAAACCCAAAAGTTTGGTACGGACCCGAACTTTACAGTTTGGGTCCGCTCAACCCTAATAATAATATATGATTTAGCTTGATTATAACAGTACCTTTTCAGCAGCAGCAGATTCTCATTCTCCTCCTTAACTGTGTGAGAAAAACATGGGATTATGGGTAAATCTTATACACATAAACACATGTTTTTTTCCTTCTAGTTAAGAGGGCTGGGCTGGAAGGGAGTATTTGTCATTTAGACACACCCCTTCTATGACACTACAGTGAGAGGCGTGCCTCCACTGCAGCATTTTTATTGGACAGCTGGGGGCTAATGGTACCTTACCATTGGTCCAAGACTCCAAGCTGTCCATTGAGCTCAGTGCCTCTGACAAGACGTGAGAGGCACTGTGAGCTCATCCAAACAGAGTGTGCCAGCTTGTATTTAAACTGACTGCTTTGTATTTATCTTCTGTCAGGCTGCGCAAGGAGCCCCATATCTCCGGAACCGTAGAGGATAGGAGCCCAAAATTTTGACCAGTGGTGGGGTTGGACCTCAGCTACATACCCATTGGTCGCCGAGCTACAACCCTCAAAGTCTATCTTTTTTTTTGTGCTCATTGCACGTGCCACTGCTGACTGCACGTCCCTGCTCAGAGGGTAGGAGGAACCAGGAGCGCCAGGAGGATTGGGCATGCTCTGTGCCTGACCTCACAAATGTGCTTCTGGAAGAATGGTCAAACATTCCCATAGACACCCTCCTAAACCTTGTGGACAGCCTTCCCAGAAGAGTTGAAGCTGTTATAGCTACAAAGGGTGGGCTAACTCAATATTGAACCCTACGGACTAAGACTGGGATGCCATTAAAGTTCATGTGCGTGTAAAGGCAGGTGTCCCAATACTTTTGGTAATATAGTGTACATTAATATATAAACGAGGTGTTAAATTACATCTGACCTGTTCAATCATTTTTTAAATGGAACGCTGGTTGGAATTGCTAGAAAATTACTGTGTGCAGGGCCATTGTTAGCTTGTACAGTTTATACTTGCTCTTTTTTTATACTTGCTCAGTTATTATCCCCTTTAAGAAAGCTAAGGCAGGTGGGCCTTATATGGGCCATATGTGCATTGCTGTGCTGTCCTGAGGGGCACTCCATTGGCACCCCCAGAACTGTAGGACAGGCTCCCGATGATGTCAGCAATGTGCAGCCAATCACAGTGTAATCTAAACAGGAGCCCCTCCTTACAGCCCGGGAGTCACAGCCCATTTAAGAGTTGGCTCTTGCTGGTGTAATGGGGTTAAAGCTTTAGGGCAGGCTCCTGATGACATCAGCACTGTGCAGCCAATCACAGTGCCACACAAGCAGGAGCCATTCCTACCAGCCCAGGCACCACAGCCCATTTAGGTTCTGCTGACGTAGAGGGGTTGAAGCCGTAATAAACCCATTACCAAAAATTTAGTACATTGCTGCTTACCAATTCTTAGATGTGAAGGCTGCATTAGTTTTTCTTGTCGTAGGTTTTTTCTTTATTTTCGCCTTTTGATCTGGCCACTAAGGCCCCATGCACACGAGACGCAGGTGCAAACTCTGCTGAACACACGTTTTTAAACGCTGAAACCGGCGTTTATAAACGCGCGTTTTGCCGCGTTTGCGGCCGCGTTTAGCGGCGTTTAACTGCGTTTGCGTTTATAAGCGTTTCATCATAGACCCTCCCTAAGCTCAAAAAAGAGTAAATTTTAACCATTTCAGCCAGTTTGTGAGATCAGAGTGAGTAGCAGCAGCTGAGAGAGCAGCAGTGTACTTGTATTTAGCGTATCACTTGCCACATCATCTGCCACAAGTTGTGGATTGTCCACTTGCCACGTCACCTGCCACGTCACCTGGCCACATCACCTGGCCACGTCACCTGCCACAAGTTGTGGATTGCCCACTTGCCA
Source organism: Rana muscosa (assembly GCA_029206835.1). Taxonomy (NCBI): domain Eukaryota; kingdom Metazoa; phylum Chordata; class Amphibia; order Anura; family Ranidae; genus Rana; species Rana muscosa. The sequence goes on from CM055128.1 coordinate 62,407,559, forward strand.
CGTCACCTGGCCACATCACGTGCCACGTCACCTGCGACAAGTTGTGGATTGTCCACTTGCCACGTTACCTGGCCACGTCACCTGGCCATGTTACCTGCCACGTCACCTGGCCACATTACCTGCCACGTCAGCTGGCCACGTCACCTGCCACAAGTTGTGGATTGTCCACTTGCCACGTCACCTGCCACGTCACCTGGCCACGTCACCTGCCACAAGTTGTGGATTGTCCACTTGCCACGTCACCTGCCACGTCACCTAGCCATGTTACCTGCCCACATTACCTGCCACGTCATCTAGCCACATCACCTGCCACAAGTTGTGGATTGTCCACTTTCCACATCACCTGGCCACATCACGTGCCACGTCACCTGCCACAAGTTGTGAATTGTCCACTTGCCACATCACCTGCCACGTCACCTGGCCACGTTACCTGCCACGTCACCTGGCCACGTCACCTGCCACGTCACCTGGCCACGTCACCTGCCACAAGCTGTGGATTGTCCACTTGCCATGTCACCTGGCCACGTCACCTGGCCACATCACCTGACACAAGTTGTTGATTGTCCACTTGCCACGTTACCTGCCACAAGTTGTGGATTGTCCACAATGCAATGCAAGCAATTACAGTTTTCTTTTATATTTTTTAATAGTTTTTCATCATTTGCCATCATTTTTGAGATTTCTAATGTTAAAAAATAGGTCACCTTTAAAAACGCTTATAAACGCAAACGCGGCAAAACGCCGGTACCGCGTTTAGCCGCGTTTAGCCGCGTTTAGCAGCGTTTAGCGTCTGAAACGTGGAAAACTTTTGCGTCTGAACCCATTTTTTTGCTTCTGGAAAAACGAGGTTAAACGCAACTGCTTGTAAACGCCAAAAAACGAGAGTGTGTGCATGGACACATAGGATAACATTGAATGGGTTCAGGAGCAGTTGAAAAAAGCGTCCAACTGCCTCTGAACGCGCGTTCAACAGCAAATAACAGCGTCTCGTGTGCATGGGGCCTAAGTCTGTTATTTTTCAAGAGACCAAGCTACCCAGCAAAAGTGGTAGTTAAAGGGTTGAGACAAATCATTTAATACTTACAGGGGTGCTTACAATTGTCAGCTTTTTAGCTTTTATTCATTTGCTGTATCTAACCTTTATCCCAAAAGGAAAAAAACAGTTGCTGTAATTTCCTAAAAATAATTAGCTGCAGCTGAGCTTTGTTAGTCTAAACCAGGGGTACTGAATTAAAATTCACGGGGGTCCGGTCGGAAAAATTTTGTTCCAGCGGAGGTCCGAATGCCATATTGGTGCTATGACTCCACATGATGTCCTCCACTTCACAGCGCCTCCCACCACCACACACATGCACACACCATTACGATCCACACACATCACAATTTGTGCTTTTTTTCCTTTCAACTTTATTGAAATGTCAAAATACATTTAATTCATTTTTATGCACCACAGCTCAGTTGCGGTGCATAGAAACAGTATGCATTTTGCACCACACTGCTCAGTACGCAGGGGCGCTGTTTCTGTGTGAACAGGACACATAGAAAACAATTGTTTTCTATTGCCCTTGCAGAGACGTGTTTTGCTAGTGCAGAAATTAGACCTCCTTTTACATTAGTGTCTTCAGTCCCCCACTTCACATCACAGCCCCCCCTTTACATCAGTGTCCTCAGCCCCCACTTACGTCACATCTCCCCTGCCTCATCACAAACCCCCCATCACAGACTGACCGCCCAAATCACAGACTGACCCCCCATCACAGACCTCTCATCACAGACTGACCCCCCATCACAGACCTCTCATCACAGACTGACCCCCCATCACAGACCCCTCATCACAGACTGACCCCCCATTACAGACTGGCCCCCCATCACAGACCCCTTATTACAGACTGACCCCCCATCACAGACCCCTCATCACAGACTGACCCCCCCCATCACAGACCCCTCATCACAGACTGACCCCCCATCACAGACCCCTTATTACAGACTGACCCCCCCATCACAGTCCCCTCATCACAGACTGACCCCCCATCACAGACCCCTCATCACAGACTGACCCCCCATCACAGACCCCTCATCACAGACTGACCCCCCATCACAGACCCCTTATTACAGACTGACCCCCCCATCACAGTCCCCTCATCACAGACTGACCCCCCATCACAGACCCCTCATCACAGACTGACCCCCCCCATCACAGACCCCTCATCACAGACTGACCCTCCCATCACAGACCCCTCATCACAGACTGACCCTCCCATCACAGACCCCTCATCACAGACTGACCCCCCATCACAGACCTCTCTCGATATCAAAAAACACTGTCCTTTACAGCACAGCACAGCACTTCTCCCCTCCCCACAAAACCCTACCTTTTTCACACAGGACATGAAGCGTGGGCGCTCTGGACCATGGGCGGGACTTTTCACGTTAAAAGTGAGTGATTTATTGCTGGGACCGCCCCGCTGCCTAGCAACCAATCACCCACTTTTTAACTTAAAAGTCCCGCCCTTTGTCCAGAGCGGCCGTGCCTCATGTTTTGTGTGATTTTAGACAGGCAGTGTGGGGAGGGGCAGTGCAGAGATATTAGAGAAGGCACGGACCCGCCGCGCCTGCCATGCTGTGTATATAGCAGCATCGGCAGCGGCAGGCGGGCGAGCCAGGTGAGCCGGCGACAGGGAGAGGACGCTACTTGGCGAGGCTGCGGTCCGGACAGAATGGCCACTGGGGCCGGATCCGGCCCGCGGTCCGCCATTTAGTGACGCCCGGTCTAAACCATCTAAATCTGCTAGTGCACTTCACATTACCCTCTCCCAGATTGACAATGATTCTGTCTAACGGTGTCTCCATTGCTCCTCCCTAAGGGCCAGTTCACATTAGGAATTGCATGGTAGAGCGCTGTTAGCTCCTGTGGGATTTACATGTGGTTCAGTGCAGTGCCATTTCAAATCGCACTGCACCACACCAAAAGTAGTGCATGTACTACTTTTGGAGACTAATGCCCTGTACACACGAGCGGAATTTCCATCGGAAAAAAGTTGGATGGTTTTTCCAACGGAATTCTGCTCAAGCTTGGCTTGCATACACACGGTCACACAAAAGTTCTCTGAACTTTTGAACGTTAAGAACGCGGTGACGTACAACACTACGACGAGGCGAGAAAAAGAAGTTCAATGCTTCCGAGCATGCGCCGCATCTAATAGTGTGTATAGAGTCTTAGAATTGGTAAGCGGCAATAAAAATCAATTTTTCTTTTTTTGGGTTTAACCACTTGCCGACCAGCTGCAGTCGTTATATGGCGGCAGGTCGGCACGACCCCGCAAGCCGTCGTAGCTGTACGTCGGTCCCTTTAAGCGGGATAGCAGGCACGCGCACGCCGCTGCATCGTGGGGGCGCCGATGCTCGTGACCGGTGGTCGCAATGAACGCGAGCGACTGTGGGCACGAAAGTGCAGAACAGGGACCTGTGTGTGTAAACACACAAATCCATGTTCTGTTCTGTAAAGAAAGACAGATCATGAATTCCTAATAGTTAGGAACCACGATCTATCATTTCCTCTAGGTCAGTCCCCTCCCCCTACAGTTAGAAACACACATTAGGGAACACAATCAACCCCTTGACCGGCCCCTAGTGTTAACCCCTTCCTTGCCAGTGCCATTTTTACAGTAATCAGTGCATTTTTATAGCACCGATTGCTGTATAAATGACAGTGGTCCCAAAAATGTGTCAAAAGTTTCCGATGTGTCCGCCATAATGTCGCAGTCCCGATAAAAATCGCAAATCGCCGCCATTACTAGTAAAAAAAATAATAAAAAAAATGTCATAAATCTATCCCCTATTTTGTAGACGCTATAACTTTTGTGCAAACCAATCAATAAACGCTTATTGCAATTTTTATTACCAAAAATATGTAGAAGAATACATATCGGCCTAAACTGAGAAAAAAATCGCTTTTTTTTTTTTTTTTTTAAATTAGGATATTTATTATAGCAAAAAGTACAAAATATTGTGTTTTTTTCAAAATTACGCTCTTTTTTTGTTTATAGCGCAAAAAAAAAAAATCGCAGAGGTGATCAAATACCACCAAAAGAAAGCTCTATTTGTGGGGAAAAAAGGACGTCAATTTTGTTTGGGTACAGCTCTTCACGACCATGCAATTGTCAGTTAAAGCGCCGCAGTACCGAATCGCAAAAAATAGGCGCGTTCATTGGGCAGCCAATTCTTCCGGGGCTGAAGTGGTTAATGTCACTTTAAATCAGCTAAATACATTCAAAGTTACTGTTTGTTTTACCTATAAAGTAGCCACAGCCTGAGAAGAGAAGACTGTCCCCTGCCAGCATGCTATAGAGATGGACCCTGACTCTCTGTGTGGAAGCAGTGGTCTCTCTGTATTGCGCATAAGCTTGGCTGATTGGAGAGCTCCATCTCTGACTCAGCAAGGGGGTGTGCAAAGAGTCCTGCAATGTATTTAGCTGATTTAAAATTGAAAGTTTAATTGGATTTTAACAAACAAACAAAAAAAAAACATAAACTGACTTTTTTTATCTGCTGTACAAGTTTTTCAAAATGCAGCCTTAGATAGATACACTAGCAAGTCCTAACCAGAGTATTTAAGTGGTTTATATTAACCAGGGCCCTGTTTCTCTATGAAGGCTCTTCAGGTACTTGGAGCTGTAATAGTAAAATGGGATGCAAAGCAGAAGCCGACATATTCAAATATTACAATGTTCCTTCCTCTTCCAGTTTTCTCCAGCGAGGAGAGGTGAGATATGTTTAATTAAAGAAAGAAGTATGCTTTTTTTTATTTATTTTTTATTTGCTTGCTATAAATTGGCAAGTTTATGGTTTCTAAATTTTGGAGGCAGCATGATTACTAAGTGGTTAGGTTATATATCTTTCTACATGGACACTGTATGCCCTCCATATGTTTGCATTGGTTTCCTCAGGGTATTCCAGTTTCCAGCCCAAAAGCATACTGATAATTAAATTGGCTTCTTCCCAGATTATTCCTACTGTGTGTCGGCTTCTGAGGGCATGCTTGTAGTAGGGACATCAGAATGCAAGCTCCTTTAATGGAAGGCACTGATGTAGATGATTCGGGATTCTTACAAAAGGCCTCAGTGCTATATAATTACACATGTGTATGTATACATTATATATATATATATATATATATATATATATATATATATATGTAGATATAAATATCTATATATATTATTATTATTATTATTATTATTATTATTTATTTATTTTTCCTATTGATCACCTATGGTAAAAGCCCAAATGTCTGGTGAGGAAGTGACATCACATCTGAAGTAGTTTGCTTTAAGTATAGTAATACATATTAGCAATACAGCTACATAACACATAGCAGCTGTGGGATACAATATGTAAGAAGCATAGCTAGGAATGTTGTTGTTTTTTGTTTTTTTTGTATAGTAAATGTCTTAAACAAATCCAGAGCCTTGTAGTGTCCATAGGCATGCGCACAGGGTGTGCCAGGTGTGCCCAGGAACACCCTAATCACCCTGCACAGCACAGATTCCCCCTACTTCCCTGACTCCCATCTCCCCCCCCCCCCCCCCCTCGCAGCGCTGCCAGCTTCCCTTCTCTTCTATCGGCTGTTGCTGCTGGGATGTTTTAGGAGTGGGGAAGGGGCCAGTAAATATGTAATTTACCGACCCCTTCCCTTTCTGAATGAACACCATGAGTGATCAGTAGTGTGTGTTTGGGGTGCACACCCTAATGCAATAGGCTGCGCACACCTATGGTAGTGTCCCATCTGTGATATAAAAGGACTAAAGGTAAAAGGTAAAAAAAAAACAAGAACTTGCTGTAAATAAAACGCAACGTCACTCATTACATGAGCTTGATGTCTACATTTTCAGGAACCCCATTCAACAGCCAAGTATATAAGACTGAACTAGATTAGACCTGATAAAAAAAAATCATAGACACCAATACTGTCCTATATATAGATAATTAGTCACTTTCTTAGCAAAAAAAAAAAAAAAAAAGGATGGCCAATGTAAAAAAAAAAAAAGGGCATTAAATAACTGTCACTTATTTTTATTTATTTTTTACATTGGCCATCCTTATGGCCAATGTATATATAGACACCAATACTGTCCTATATATATAGATAATTAGTCACTTTCTTAGCAAAAAAAAAAGGATGGCCAATGTAAAAAAAAAAAAAAAAAAAAAGGGCATTAAATAATTGTCACTTATTTTTTTTATTTTATTTTTACATTGGCCATCCTTATGGCCAATGTATATATAGACACCAATACTGTCCTATATATATGGATAATTAGTCACTTTTTTTAGCTAAAATAAAATAAAAAAAGGATGACCAATGTAAAAAGATAAAAAAATAAAACACAACGCCACTCATTACATGAGCTTGATGTCTACATTTTCATGAACCTCATTCAACAGCCAAGTATATAAGACTTAACTAGATTAGACCTGATAAAAAAAAAAGAAATCATAGACACCAACACTGTCCTATATATAGATAATTAGTCACTTTCTTAGCTAAAAAAAAAAAAAAAAAAAAGGATGGCCAATGTAAAATAAAAAAAATATAAAAAAGCTTGATGTCTACATTTTCAGGAACCTCATTTAACAGCCAAGTATATAAAACTGATCTAGATTAGACCTGATAAAAAAAAAAAAGAAATCATAGACACCAATACTGTTCTATATATAGATAATTAGTCACTTTTTTAGCTAAAAAACAAAAACAAAAAAAGGATGGCCAATGTAAAAAAAAAAAAAGAAAAAAAAAGGCAATAAATAATTGTGTTGCCATATTCCCTGAGCACAAACATAAAGCGTATGCAGTAGTAAGGGCCCAATGATGCCACACCACTGTGCACCTTAACACACACATTTTCATGCATTTAGGCCCTTTCATTAGCTAGCACATTCATGTTTAAAAAAAAAAATAGAAAGAAAGACAGAAGGAAAGAAAAAATGGTTCCTGTTCTGTTTATCAGAACCCAATGCACAGATTATTGACATCTGCATTGCATTGCAGTGCACTATACTGTATGTGCATTGGAGGCAAATTACAATAAATGGTGACACACATCATCACACATAGACAGTGCATTACTATGCATTAAAAAAGGCATTGTGGTGTGAACAAGCCCCAAATGTAAGATGTAGCAATGTACGCACAAATAAAACACATTTTAATAGCTATCATGCAGTCACTATGGGGTAGATTTACTAAAACTGGAGCTCTCAGAATCTGGTGCAGCTCTGCATAGTAACCAATCAGCTTCTAACTTCAGCTTGTTCAATTAAGCTTTGACAATAAAACCTGGAAGCTGATTGGTTTCTATGAAGAGCTGCACCAGATTTTGCACACTCCAGTTTTTGTAAATCAACCCCAATGTAGCATAGATGATTCCTGTCCTTATGGTGTATTTATAATTTTAAGAGCAATTTCAGCTGCACAATTTTAGGACCATTGGTGCAATTTTTTTTTTTTGTTTTCAGGTTAATGTTCACCATGAAGTATTTGAAGGGATGCATTAAACAATTCCTGTTTTATATAACTAACCATGTTCACCTTTTATACTCTTAATTAGGACAGATATACACACAGCCTCATTAAAGTAAGCATATGATAAGATAAAGCCCTGCACACACAATAGGTTTTACAGATGAAAACAGTCCGATGGACTTTTTTCATCGGACAAACCGATCGTGTATGGGCCCCATCGGTCTTTTTTCCATCGGTGTTAAAAAATAGAACATGTTTTAAATTTATCCGATGGAAAAAATAACAATAGCAAATTACTATCGTCTGTGGGGAACTCTATCGGATAAAAAACCCACGCATGCTCAGAATCAAGTCGACGCATGCTCAGAAGCATAGAACTTAATTTTTCTCGGCTCGTCTGAGTGTTTTACATCACAGCGTTTGGGACGATCGGTTTTTTGACTGATGGTGTGTAGGCAAGACTGATGGAAGTCAGCTTCATCGGATTTCCGATGGAAAAATCCATCGGTTTAAAATCCATAGGAAATCCGATCGTGTGTACAGGGCTTAAGAGTAATGTTAAGGAGCAACATGTAGAAACCAATAGCAGTCCAACTGCATAGTAGCACAGTCAGATCAGAAGAATATACATTGGGGTTGATTTACTTAAAACTGGGGAGTACAAAATCTGGTGCAGCTGTGCATAGAAACCAATCAGCTTCCAGATTTTATTGTCAAAGCCTAACTGAACAATCTAAAGTTAGAAGCTGATTGGCTACTATGCACAGATGCACCAGGTTTTGCACTCTCTAGTTTTAGTAAATTAATGTTATAGACTGTTAGAATTTGTTTTCCTTTTTCTTATTTTAATTTTTTTATTGTAAACATAGATAGAAATAAAGATAACGTAATCTCTAGTCCAATCTACAAGGAAAAAAATGGCAGCTGGCCTTTTGGTCCCATCTCAGTGCTGTAGGGCCTCCTCTTTTGCAACCTGCAATCCCAGATCCGTCCACTCGGAGGCGCACATCTCCACAGCAAAAAACGCACAGATATTCAGTTTGTACAGGCACGCAGAATTGGACTGCCATCTTTTACCAGTGCCCATCTTCCCTCTCTATGGAGGATTTAATTTAAATAATGAGCTGGACGGGCAATACATAGTAACTGATCGCCTAATCAGTAGGCATCATAACTAAATCCGACTTATCTGATTGCAAAAATTCCGATTTTTTTGCTTCAAAATAGCGTGAGTCTTGCAGTATAACTGCCACAGTTCTATTATCTTACCGACATTTGTGCTGTTCAATATTTGTATCCATTATTGGTTTATTATCCGTTAATTTAAGTGATTGTTGTAACTGTTCATTACCAAAGAATGTTTCAATACATAATACATAAATACAAGAGATTAGGGTAAAGATAGGTAAAAGGATAGACCGAGAGATGGAGAGAGAGAGAGGAAGATAGATAGATAGATAGATAGATAGATAGATAGATAGATAGATAGATAGATAGATAGATAGATAGATTACATGTATGATAGTGAAGTAAGACAGAAAAACTTGTTTTTCTTATTAATTCGTTAAAGCAAAATTCGTTTATTAAATAAAGTTCGTTTTTATTTCCACCATGAGAATTTTTTATTCTAACTGTATACGTAGCTACTGAAATCCTTCTCAAGGACAACAGCGAGTTCGTACACCGAATACCAAATAAAACAGCATCCAATAGAAACTCATACATATCATAAACTCAATCGATTTTCCTTTTCTTTTTTTTTTTTCTTTCTATGTATTCGTTCATTTTCGTTCATAATATCAGCACAATTTAAATTATTTAGAATTTGTATGATGATCTTGTTTTATTCAAAGTGATTTTCAATGTTTTTTTTGTTTGTTTTTTCTAGTAAGAATTTAGATATTTGATGTTATGGCAGGAGTATGATAAATATACAAAAACATATTTTAATGATGATATGGATCAGTGTTTCTGACAAAGAGCATGCGAAGTAGTAGATGCTATTTAATGTATAATATATACTATATTTATAATATAAAAATAATAGTATATATATATATATATATACATTTTTTCCTATACCTTATATATAGTTATTTCTATATCATATGTATTTCTATACCCTATATATAGTTATTTCTATACCCTATATATATATGTGTGTGTGTATTTTTATACCCTATATATATGTCTTGCGGGTGAAACAAGCAGCCCTCTTAAACTGAGGGGACCGCTACATATGTATTTCTATACCCTATATATAATTATTTCTATACCCTATATATAAATTTGTGTATTTTTATACCCTATATATATGTATTTCTATATCCTATATATAGTTATTGCTATACCCTATATATAAATGTGTGTATATTTATACCCTATATATAGTTATTTCTATACCCTATATATAAATTTGTGTATTTTTATACCCTATATATATGTATTTCTATACCCTATATATAGTTTTTTCTATACCCTATATATTTATGTGTGTGTATTTTTATACCCTATATATATATATATATATATATATATATATATATATATATATATGTATTTCTATACCCTATACCTTCTCATAACGAACATTGCAGCTGCAAGAGAGATGTTAACATTCAGAAGCAACGAACGCTCTTGAAGGACCTTTAAGGGTTAATGCCCACCTAGAGGATTGAAATATTTACTAGGTGTTGTAAATGACCCTGCGACAGATTGTTTTATAAGGAAAGAAGGTCCACACTGTGCTTTGGAAAGCCTAAAAGGATTCCTAAGGGACAAAAAATGTTGACCTTGGCAAATGTCCTCAACAGACTGTGACATCTCACTATGGAAAGGACAATGGAGAGTGTGATAAGTGACCAACACAAGAACAATGGGGTGCTGGGGATTATCTCAGGTGACTTGAGAACTAAATACAGAAGAAGACTTGAAGGTCTTACCTGGATGGCGTTGGTGACATTCCATCCGGCCTCCCAAGCTGTTATTTTAGGCTTTCCAGCTCCACCTAATTCTGAGCACATCCCTTCATCTTTAGAGTCAGATGGAGGGGGTCCATTGCCATCTCTTTGGTAGTGGGTGTCCCCCTCTGCAGGGACATCGCCTGTAGGGACCTCGGTCTTCAGGATGTCCATCTGAAGACCTTGCCTGTGATCCGTGTCCAGGTCATCACAGTGGGCAAAGCCAATAGCCTCTTCATCAGTGGCCGCCTGGAAGCCCATCCTGGCAAACATTCCGCTAACCTTGGCCTGGGACTTGTTGGATACCGAGGTGGCCACATTGGACAGTTTGCTCCTGATCAAGGTAGCCATGTTGGCTTGTCAAGATCCTCTCTCCCCACAGGAATCAGGTAGACTTCCTCTAGGTTGTGCAGATGGCGCCTGGATGAAGACTGTTACCTCCACTTGTTTAGACTGGCTCTTCTCCACCCCCGAGCCTCCTTCAGCATGACACCTTCTGCAAAGGTAATTAGAAGCTCCTACATACCGCCATGATGACCACCACCTCTTTTCTTTCTGTAGACTGATCAAGTAACAGGGCAAGGGGGGTCTGTAATCGGTTGGTCCTCTTAGTGTCTCTTCCCTTGTTCTTCTCTTAGTGGAAGTGGAGCCCAGTGCAAGTCCTATGGTGGGTGGGTGACACAGGTAGGGAGGGGGGAGAACAGAGTGTTAGCTTTGTGCTGAGCACCGACAGTCTATCTACAGCTAGAACATTCATCCAGCAAGTGGAGATTGGGATTTTTTTTTTCTCTTTGGGGAGGGTGGTGGGGATTGAGGGTGTCTGCATGACTGCTGCATATCTGGAGGAGGGTCTATAACTTTACCCCCACCCTTCTTGTCACCAATTGCAGTGCCCAAACCCATCCTTCCAACACGTTCAACCTCCATTTCTATCACCCCATGCAGTAGAAAGACCCAACCTTCCAGTAAGCCCCAGACCTCATTTCTATACATGGCAGGGATCCTAATGGATTTCAAAACTGCGTCATCCATTGGCCACATACAAGTCTTATGTCCATAATATAATGCCCCTCATCCTTCACCCAAGGTTATTATGTACTGCTGATTCTGCAATCTCTTGTATACTTGGTTCCCCTTCAAAAAAAAAAACATCAACCGAAAAAGAATCTGATATCAAGACCTAACCCTCGCTTATTGGCCCCTTCTAGAGCCTCTAACATTCTCCATATCTGTGCCTACCCCCGACATATATCATTGTTCAAAGTCATTTGTCTCAGCCAAAAAACAGTAATTGGGCGCAAGGAGAGGATTCAACTAACCTGCTGAAGTTTCACCAAACAATTTATTTCCATTCGCTAAGAAATCACTTGCAATTTTGTTTAAAGACTTAATTATTGGGTATCCCCTGCCACTAGTAATCATGCAAAGGACAGACACCAACCCACGCAGCCTACGCTAGGGCCGTGACGTCACTGCCACCATAGCTAAATGCTAAAGAAGGATCCTATGGCATTGCTTTAATATTCTGTAGGTTGCTCCTCTCTTAAGGAATGCATTATACGATTGGCTGGCCGAAGAAATTGAAAAGAAAATCCAGAACACTGAATTCAACTAATATAAATTCTGCATTAAAACACCTATTCGGTAATTGAATTAAAAGCTGTGTATATATATATATATATATATATATATATATATATATATATATAACGTACCTATTTGCCTTTCTTGTGTGCATATTTTTTTTTTTTGTTCTAGTCTTTTCGATATTTTATTGTATATTTTATTATAATGTATTTGTCCATATTATAATTTATATACTATTTATTTTACCTATCTTATTATACATTTTTATTGTATTATTTTATGTTATCTGTGATGTAATTTTCTCTCACTTCTGCTCTCTCTCTCTCTCTCTCTCTCTCTTTCTAAACCATCTCCTTCTTTATCTCTTTTCTCTTGCTCTCGCTATATCATCCCTTTCTTTCTTCCCTTCTTTCTTTCTCATCTCTCTCTTTCTATCTTTGTTTCTTTCTCTCTCTCTCTCTCTCTCTCTACTATATCCTCTTTTATCTCTATTCTGTTGCTCTCTCTATATTATCTATCCCTCTCGTTCTTTAATTAATTATTATCCATCTCTCTCTCTCTCTCTCTCTCTCTCTCTCTCTCTCTCTAAACCAGTGTTTCTCAACTCCAGTCCTCAAGGCGCACCAACAGGTCATGTTTTTGGGATTTCCATTGATTTCCACAGGTGATTTGAGCAGTTTCACTGCCTTAGTAATTACCACAGCTGTTTTATCTGCAGGAGATCCCAAAAACATGACCTGTTGGTGCGCCTTGAGGACTGGAGTTGAGAAACACTGCTCTAAACCATCTCTTTTCCCTTGCTCTCGCTATATCATCCCCTTCTTTCTTCCCTTCTTTCTTTGTCATCTATCTCTTTCTTTCTATCTTTGTTCCTCTGTCTCTCTCTCTCTCTCTCTCTACTATATCCTCTTTTATCTCTATTCTGTTGCTCTCTCTATATTATCTATCCCTCTCTTTCTTTAATTAATTATTATCCATCTCTCTCTCTCTCTCCCTCTCTCTCTCTCTCTCCTTCTTTATACCTCTTCTCTGGTTCTTATCTATCCCTCTATTTCCTTATTTATAATCCATCTCTCCCTTTCTTTATTTATTATCATCTCAATCGCTCCCTCTCATATATATATATATATATATATATATATATATATATATATATAATTATTTCATATTAAGTTATTTGCATAAATGTTACTCCTCTCTCTTTCTTTCTCTCTCTCTCGCTCTCATTGAAATTATTTTCTATAAAATATATCTGCTTTTTTTTTTAGCAAAAACAAGACCACCCTTTCTAAATCAAAACGGTCATAATACCCTCGCATCTCCGATGTCTACAGCCCTTTAGATTAGGTTGAGACCGCAAATATTTTTTTATTTTTTTTTAGCTAGTGCTTGCACGTTTGTAAATGACATTTGCTGATAGAGGACTGGCATGAGTGCCAGGGGGGGGGGGGGGGGGGAATGGGCAGAGGCTGGAGGAATGTGTGCTTTGGTGGTGTGTTTAACTCGACGTGACATACTAGAACCCCCCTTTAGAAATCTGATGCTTGAGCCTCACTGCACAAATAGGTCAACATTGGACTTGTAATATAACATCGTTTTTCAGGAAAGGGAATCCCAAATTGTCTTAGATGGGTGTAAGTATAAAAAAATAAAAATAAAAAAATAAACCCTCTGCATTTCATTTTTTTTTTTCCCATGCTGCTTTTTTTCTTATTTTTGGCTAACTATTGATAATCGTGAAGTTTTAATTTTATTATATAAAAAATACAACTGGCTGTGTGAACAAGTAGAAAGAGCAAGGAGAGAGATGGAGAGTATCAAAGAGCTTAATATTAGTTATAACAGCTCGCTTGTGTAAATAGCACTGACATTTTCTACAAGTGACCTGGATCATGAATCTATTAGAAAAGGCAATACACAGAGGAGCAGGCTGTGTTAAACTGAGAGGGCAACAATATTATTGTGTATAGAGCCTGGGGGATCTTCTACACTGCATATGTGTATCATGTACTGTACATAAATATATAGAATAGATATAGATCGAGAGATAGACTGGTATCATGGGATGGGGATCGATAGAGTTATATAGAATGTAAACGGTTTAAACGTCTGGGAATATTTGCGTGTATATATATATATTATTTGTGTGTATAGATAGATATTTAATGTTAACAAACAGAATAACAATAATAATATTAACAATGAGATAGAGCAATATTTTTACAAGCACAATATGTATTTCTATTTCTTATACAATACTGTATAAATAATTAATGTGAAATTAATGTTTTTGGTTCTCTTTTTAAGCGTTTTTTTTTTTTGTTTGTTTTATTTGTTTTTGTTTTTTATATTTATAATGCCAGAAATTAGCGAAAGGTTCAGCAAAAATCTTTAAAGACTTATGTTCATTTAATATATGCAAAATACCTGATACAGGCATACACACAAATGTATAGATATATTTCCAGCAATGTATAGCAGAGTGCAGTACACATATGTTAGAGGTTCCAGTCCCCTGTGTTCACTGTATAGAAGAGTCAGCTCACATCACACAGGCTTTTTAGCTCAGGCTACAGTCTCTTGCCATTGTGTGGTAGTAATGTATATATGGGGTAACTGCCAATTCTTTTATAGTACAGAATAGGGATGGCGTTCTATTGCATTGCTTTATTAGATCACAAGTGCTGTTTGGACAATAGATGTAGGAAAAGAACAGTGACCAGATCTCTGATAAGACTATTCAACTGCAACAATCAGTGAGAGATGGATGTGGGCAAAGACAGTGCCAGTCACAGGAATTGGAGACATAACATGGACACATAGCACAGGGGGGTATCTAAGGTGTCCTAAACACTGAACACAGAATGACTGAGAAAGGAGAGGGCATAAGTAAAGGGAGAGGAGAGGATATGGGAGAGGAAAGGAGAGGACAAGAGAAGAGAGGACAGGAGAGAAAAGGAGAGAGAGGAGAGAAAAGGAGAGGAGAGTACAAGAGAAAAGATTATAGAATATGATAGGAGAGGACAAGAGAAGGGAAGAATGAATTGGAGCGGAGAAGAGGACAAAAGAAGAGAGAAAATGATAGAAGAAGGGAGGACAAGAGTAGAGAAGAAATGATAGGAGTAGAGAAGACAAGAGTAGAAAAGAAATGATAGAAGAAGAGGGGACAAGAGTAGAGAAGAAAAGATAGGAAAATACTAGATTACAAAAATAGAGAATAAATTACAGAAGAAGAGAGCACAAGAGCAGAGAAGAAATTATAGGAGAGGAGAGGACAAGAGTAGAGAGGAAATGTTAGAGAAGAGAGGATAAGAGCAGAGAAGAAATGATAGGAGAGGAGAGGATACAAGTAGATAGAAAATGATAGAAGAGAGGACAAGAGTAGAGAAGAAATGACAGGAGAGGAGAGGACAAGAGTAGATAGGAAATGATAGGAGAAGAGAGGAGAAGAGTAAAGAAGAAATGACAGGAGAAGGGAGAGGAGAGGACAAGAGTAGAGAGGAAATGATAGAAGAGATGACAAGAGTAGAGAGGAAATGATAGGAGAAGAGAGGACAAGAGCAGAGAATAAATGATAGGAGAAGAGAGGACAAGAGCAGAGAATAAATGATAGGAGAAGAGAGGACAAGAGTAGAGAAGAAATTATAAGAGAAGGGAGGACAAGAACAGAGAAGAAATGATAGGAAAAGAGAGGACAAGAGTAGAGACGAAATGATAAAAGAAGGGAGAACAAGAGTAGAGAATAAATGACAGGAGAGAAGAGGACAAGAGTAGATAGGAAATGATAGGAGAAGAGAGGACAAGAGTAAAGAAGAAATGACAGGAGAAGGGAAGGAGAGGACAATAGTAGAGAGGAAATGATAGAAGAGATGACAAGAGTAGAGAGGAAATGATAGAAGAGATGACAAGAGTAGAGAGGAAATGATAGGGGAAGAGAGGACAAGAGCTGGGAAGAAATGATAGGAGAAGAGAGGACAAGAGTAGAGAAGAAATGATAAGAGAAGGGAGGACAAGAGCAGAGAATAAATGATAGGAGAAGAGAGGACAAGAGTGGAGAAGAAATGATAGGAGAAGAGAGGACAATAGTAGAGAAGAAATGATAGAAGAAGAGAGGACACGAGTAGAGAGGAAATTATAGGAGAAGAGAGGACAAGAGTAGAGAAGAAATGATAAGAGAAGGGAGGACAAGAGCAGAGAAGAAATTATAGGAGAAGAGAGGACAAGAGTAGAGAAGAAATGATAGGAGAAGAGAGGACAATAGTAGAGAAGAAATGATAGAAGAAGAGAGGACTAGAGTAGAGAAGAAATGATAGGAAAAGAGAGGACAAGAGTAGAGGAAATTATAGGAGAAGAGGAGACAAGAGCAGAGAGGAAATGATAGGAGAAGAGAGGACAAGAGTAGAGAAGAAATGATAGAAGAAGGGAGGACAAGAGTAGAGAGGAAATGATAGGAGAAGAGAGGAATAGAGTAAAAAAGAAATTATAAGAGAAGAGAGGACAAGAGTAAAGAAGAAATGACAGGAGAAGGGAAGGAGAGGACAATAGTAGAGAGGATATGATAGAAGAGATGACAAGAGTAGAGAGTAAATGATAGAAGAGAGGACAAGAGTAGAGAGGAAATGATAGGAGAAGAGAGGACAAGAGCAGAGAGGAAATGATAGGAGAAGAGGACAAGAGTAGAGAAGAAATGATAGGAGAGGAAAGGAAAGGACAAGAGTAGAGAAGAAAATATATGAGAGCACATGATAGGATAGAATAGAATGGGAGATGAAAGCACATACGAGGGGAGGATAAGACTAGGAGATGACACAAGAGGAAAGGAAAAGAGAAGTAGAAGACAGAAAATGCAAATAATGTACTGGAGCGGAAAGGAGGGGAAAGGGAACAGAGGGGGGAAAGCAACAAAAAAAAGAGAGAAAGTGAACAAGGAGAGCAAATGCAAAGAGATTAAAGGAGGGAAGAAAGGAGAGTAGAAGGAAGAGGAAGGAAGGAGAGAATAGGAAAAAAGAAGAAAGTACTGGAGAGTAAATTCAGAGAAAGTAAAGGAGTATAAAGAAAAGTAAAGCATTGAGAAGAAAAAGATGAGAGGGAAAGCAGAGGGAAGGTAAAGAGAAGAAAGTAGAGAAGAAAAGAGGAGTCAATAGAAGAAAGAAAGAAAGAGAAGGAAAGAAGAAATGGAGACAAAGGTAAA
Source organism: Rana muscosa (assembly GCA_029206835.1). Taxonomy (NCBI): domain Eukaryota; kingdom Metazoa; phylum Chordata; class Amphibia; order Anura; family Ranidae; genus Rana; species Rana muscosa. The sequence goes on from CM055128.1 coordinate 62,424,819, forward strand.
ATAGGTAGAAAAGTAACAGGGTAAAAAGAGAGCACGACCCCCGAGGTACAGCACTCAGCTATATAATAAATTATGCGATGTAAGACTACCGGACACACATGTAGAAGTAACACAAACAAAAGCCACATTATGAAGCTTTGGAAAAGAGTGAAAAAATCAGGAGATGTATGAAGAAGGATAAATGGCGAGTAATGAAGGATATTGTCGGGTGAGCAGAGGAAAGAAGAGATGAGTGATGATGCCTTTACCTAGTACCTCTGTGCTCCATGATCTGTACATGCGGTTACTGGCACCAGGATAGTGTCAGGCTGCACAGAGCACAGCTCCTCCTGCCGGGCAGCTTCCATCGCACCGTTCTCACAGGGTCTGTACTGGGCTCTGCCGCTACTTATATGGAGCAGGTGCAGCTCCGGCTTGTAGACAGCGCCGCCTCTCCCCACCTCCCTCCATCTCCCCAGCATTGTATATGGGGGATAACGCCGGACTTCCCAACTATCATCTCTGATATCACACACTCTTATCTCCGAGACCCACAATATTGGCTTCCAGCTCTCTCTGCACAATACACTATCATTTATTGTTGTCATAATCAGCAATTTATCTTCTGCTTGGAGACATAGACACATTATAGAAAATGAAATGATTGCTGGGGTAGGGAGGGTGCTGCAGAATGATTGCAGATGGATATCTAGATAAAGATATTTAATAACCACCAGTCTGCAAAGGGTGATGATTCCCCATACAAGGAAATCAAAAATCATCCATACTAAACTCAAACCTGATTGGTTGCTCAGTGCTCCCTGTACTACATAGTGAGCCTGAGTGAATTATGTACAATGAATTTTAGATTTCTTTTTTATATATTAATTACTTCACTAGAACTCATAGTACTTATAGGGAAACTTAAAGCTAAACTCCAGGTATGAATTGTATTGCATAGTTACAGAGATCCAGCTTAGACAATGTAAGAATGCATATGCTATACCAGTGGGATCCATATCCATAAGAATGCATATGCCATACCAGTGGGATCCCTACAGTCATGGAGAATTATTGTATAGTAGTTGTTGCTACTACATTGATCCCCACTGTTTTTTGGTTCCTGTGCTCAGCAGCTGCCCTGCTGCATAGTAACCACAGAAGGTCGCAGTTCCTGCAGATTCACAACTGTTATGCCAATCTCCCATTCCACCACATAACAAAATTGCTCTGGTGACTGTGGAGGCCATTGGAGTACAGGAACCTCATTGTCATGTTCAAGAAACCAGTGGTGAGATGATTAGAGCTTTGAGACATGGTGCATTATCCTGCTGGAAGGAGCCATCAGATGATGGGCTGCTCTCTGCAATTGCCATTGCAGAGAGCAGGTAAGTATAACATGTTTGTTACTTTAACAATTTTAGAACTGCACTATAGCTGAAAGACAACTACAACATGGCTTTCTCGTACCGGGAGGGCGTCCATAGATGTCCTCCCAGAACCACGCCGCCCGCGTGCCCCCTGGAGCGTGCATCTGGCACACTCTGTGATTGTGGTAAAGGGCCGATTACAGCAGCCTGTTACCATGTGATCAACGGTGTCCAATCACAACTGGTCACATGTAAACAAGCTTGCCGGTTACCGGCATTTCATTCCTTACACGCTGTCACAGAATGAGGACAGGAGAGCTGGTAACCGGCAAGTGCAACAGGGGACATGTACAGTTGTGCTCATTAGTTTACATACCATGGCAGAATTTATGATTTCTTGGCCATTTTTCAGAGAATATGAATGGTAACACAAAAAAATTTCTTTCACTCATGGTTAGTGTTTAGCTGAAGCCATTTATTAGCAATCAACTGTGTTTACTCTTTTTAAATCATAATCACAACAGAAACTACCCAAATGTCCCTAATCAAAAGTTTACATACCCCAATGTTTAATACCGTGTATTGTCCCCTTTAACATCAATGACAGCTTGAAGTCTTTTGTGGTATTTGTGGATGAGGCTCTTTATCTTCTCAGATGGTAAAGCTGCCCATTCCTCTTGGCAAAAAGCCTCCAGTTCCTGTAAATTCTTAGGCTGTCCTGTATGAACGGCACGTTTGAGATCTCCCCAGAGGGGCTCAATGATATTGAGGTCAGGAGACTGAGATGGCCACTCCAGAACCTTCACTTTATTCTGCTGTAGCCAATGACAGGTCAACTTGGCCTTGTGTTTTGGATAATTGTCATGTTGGAATGTCCAAGTACGTCCCATGTGCAGCTTCCTGGCTGATGAATGCAAATGTTCCTCCAGTATTTTTTGATAACATACTGCATTTATCTTGCCATCAATTGTGACCAAATTTCCTGTGTCTTTGTAGCTCGCACATCCCCAAAACATCAGCGATCCACCTCCGTACCTTTCATCATAGGCCTTGTTGTCATTCCTTTCCAAATATAGCTAAATTTTGGTCTCATCACTCCAAATGACTTTGTGCCAGAAGGTTTGAGGCTTGTCTCTGTGCTGTTTGGCGTAGTGTTATGCCGCGTACACATGATCGTGATTCACGGCGGTGAAAACACCTCCGTGAATCACGACAGGAAAAACGAGGGAACGGCTTGTTCCCCCACACACGGCCGTTTTTCCCGTCATTTTTTCTCTTGACGAGAAAAACGACCGTGTGTAGGCTCCCCGGCAGTGTTTCCCTATGGGAAAACTGCCGCGGAAAAAAATGACAGGAATCACGACGAGAAAAATTAGAGCATGTTCTAATTTTTCTCGTCGTGATTAATGCCGTTTTTCCCGTAGGGAAAAACGGCAAAAAGCCCACAGACGATCGTTTTTCTCGTCCAAAGGAAAAAATTACATTTTTCCCGACGGGAAAAATTATCGTGTGTACGCGGCATAAGAGGGATACTTTGTGGCATTTGCGTAGTATTGGCTTTCCTCTGGCGACTTGAACATGCAGCCCATCTTTCTTCAAGTGCCTCCTTATTGTGCATCTTGAAACAGCCACACCACATGTTTTCAGAGAGTCCTGTATTTCACCTGAAGTGATTTGTGGGTTTTTCTTTGCATCCCGAACAATTTGACTGGCAGTTGTGGGTGAAATTTTAGTTGGTCTACCTGACCGTGGTTTGGTTTCAACAGAACCCCGAATTTTCCACTTCCTGATCAGAGTTTGAACACTGCTGATTGGCATTCTGAATTCCTTGGATATCTTTTTATATCCCTTTCCTGTTTTATACAGTTCAACTACCTTTTCCCGCTGATCCTTTGACAATTATTTTCCTTTCCCCATGACTCAGAATCCAGAAACGTCAGTGCAGCACTGGATAAAGGATGCAAGGGTATGTCAGGCAGGGCAGCCATCACAAATTTTGGGGCCCCTTACACAGCTTTAGGCAGGGCCCCCCTCGAGCAGAGAACGGGGGGGCTCCTCTCAGGGGGGTGCTGACGAACAAAACAAAGTCAAGTCAAGTCTTCTCTTCTCTCTCCTGCTGCGAGTTGCTAAAGTCAGACGAAGAAAAAAAAAAGGGGGGGAGGTGGGCCCCTGCCTCGAGTTGCTAAATCGGGCCCCTTGCAGGTGTAATGCCTGTACCCCCCTGATGGCGGCCCTGATGTCAGGAGTCCAGAAACTCATTGACCTTTTATACACACATACTAATTACAAGCAAACAGATCACAGGTGAGGATGGTTACCTTTATTAGCCATTCAAACCCCTTTGTGTCAACTTGTGTGTATTTTATCAGGCCAAAATCACCAGGGTATGTAAACTTTTGATCAGGGTAATTTGGGTAGTTTCTGTTGCCATTATGATTTAAAAAGAGTAAACACAGTTGATTGATAATAAATAGCTTCAGCCAAACCCTAACCATGAGTGAAAGAAAAGTTTTTGTGTTATCATACATATTCTATGAAAAAAGGCCAATAAATCATAAATTCTGCCAGGGTATGTAAACTTCTGAGCACAACTAAACACAGATAATCAGCCCATTAACACTACATATCAGTGCCCATCAGTGCTGCCTATCAGTGCCACCTATCAGTGCCCATCAGTTCCGCATATCAGTGTAGCCTCCTTAGTGCCCATCATTGCTGGCTTATGAGTGCCACCTCATCAGTGCTGCCTCATCAGCGCACATCAGTGAAGGAGAAAAATTACTTATTTGGAAAATGTTATAACAGAATCTAAGAATTTTTTGTATTTTTTTTTTCAAAATATTCAGTCTTTTTTCGTTTGTTTAGAGAATTATAATTTAGAGGTATTGAAGCTAAAATGTTTTAGCATCAAAGACATGTTAGCAATAGCCAGAGGAGATGAGTATAGTTCTGCTATAAACACATACTGTATATCTTTCTTATTGTCTATAAGAAATATAAGAAGCTGTCGTATGGCTTATTTCTGCAGCATATACTAAAAACTGAAATATTAGTTTAGTGTGAAGTGATTCTGTAATGGTGGTTGTAAGGCCCTCTTATCATATATATGTACTGGTGTAGTGTTGCCACAGATATTATACATAAAATGTGGTGTATGTGCATTCATCTGTAACAGAGCAGGGTGGGGATCATTTGTATAAAGCACGTGACATATTAATGTCATTGTCCAGCTTGTAACATGAGATTAATCAGCTGCTAGGGATATGAATAGCCTGGATTTGCATCCTAGTTCTATGTTGGTGAACATGTTCTGAGTTAGTGAAGTGAAGCCTGTTTATCATGCCAGATAAAAAAATAAGGAACATATTTATAAAGCAGTGAATCCGACATCCAACAAACATTCACTTCAGGTGAATCTTCTAAGTGCATGTTTTGTAAATGTCAGTGATTGACAGTGTTCCTGAGTAAGCCAGTCCTAAGTGTTTTATTAACCACTTCCGCCCCGGAAGAATTTACCCCCTTCCTGACCTGAGCACTTTTTGCAATTCGGCACTGCGTCGGGTTAACTGACAATTGCGTGGTTGTGCGACGTTACACCCGTACAATTTTTTTTCCCACAAATAGAGATTTCTTTTGGTGGTATTTTATCACCTCTGCGTTTTTTATTTTTTGCACTATAAACAAAAAAAGCGACAATTTTGAAAAAAAAGCAATATTTTTTACTTTTTGCTATAATATATGTCCCCAAAAAATATATAAAAAAAACAATTTTTTTCCTCAGTTTAGGCCGATACGTACTCTTCTACATATTTTTGGTAAAAAAAAATCGCAATAAACGTATATTGACTGGTTTGCGCAAAAGTTATAGCGTCTACAAAATAGGGGATAGTTTTATGGCATTTTTATTATTAGTTTTTTTTTATTAGTAATGGCGGTGATTAGCGATTTTTATCGTGACTGCGACATTATGGCGGACACATCGGACACTTTTGACACCATTTTGGGACCATTGTCATTTATACAGCGATCAGTGCTATAAAAATGCACTGATTACTGTGTAAATGACACTGGCAGGGAAGGGGTTAACCACTAGGGGGTGAGGAAGGGGTTAAAGTGGTTGTAAACCCACTTACACAACATGCACCTACAGGTAAGCCTAGATTAAGGCTTACCTGTAGGTGCATGAAATATCTCCTTAACCTACACGGTTAAGGAGATATTTGCATTTAAAACCGGCGCCGCTGACGTCACGCGCATGCGCATTAGCGGGCCGGCTTAGTAGCCGGATTTCTGAATGGAGTTAGCCGGCCCGAGCGCGCATGCCTGTGACGTCATCGCCGCTCCTGGGCCAATAACAGCGCCAGAGCGGCGATACACGGAAGGCAGAGGGGAGCAAGATGGCATCGGCGACGGAGGTGTCCGATCACTGCTGCGGGGGCTTCGATCTCAGGTAAGTGATTCATAATGAGCTAGTATGCTATGCATACTAGCTCATTATTTCTTTGTTTTGCAGGTTGTTTAAAAAAAAAAAAAACGGGGTTTACAACAGGGTTTAAGTGTGTCCTAGGGAGTGATTCTAACTGTGGGGGGGGGGGGGTGGGCTACAAGTGACACGACACTGATCACTGCTCCCGATCACAGGGAGCAGTAGATCACTGTCCTGTCACTAGGCAGAACAGGGAAATGCCTTGTTTACAAAGGCATCTCCCCGTTCTGCCTCTCCGTGACACGATCGCGGGACACTGGCGGACATCGAGTCCGTGGGTCCCGCGGGCACGGTCATGGAGCTCGCGGCTTGCGCGCTCGTGCCCACAATGCCGCAATTTAAAGGGGACATACCTGTACGCCCATTTGCCCAGCCGTGCCATTGTGCCGACGTATATCTTCGTGCGCTGGTCGGCATGTGGTTAATAGACCCCTTAAAGTGTATGTATAGCCTAAAATGTTTTTATGTTTTTTATTTATTTTTAGTTTTGAATAGAATTGGAAATGGAAACTGTCATTTTGTCATTCACAAAAAAGTAATGGAAAACGGGAAATTTTACAGTTGTCACCAAAACAAGACAAGAGGTGAGGGGAAATCTTGTCCAACATGGGATTACTCCTGACTTTTGGAGAGTTTTTCATGCACTTCCTGTTGCGTCACTGAAACAGGAAGTGAGGAATTCTCTGAAAATGGGACAGAGACAGCAAAAAATGGCCTATCAGAGGTTTTAACCCTCCTCATCAAAATGTTTAGTTTTTACTGGAAAATGAATAGAGGGCAAATCTTCCAATTTGGACTGGTGATAATTGATAAGGAGAGAATTTTTCTTCTGGAAGATCTACTCCTGTTGTTTCTAAAGACAGGAAGTAAAGGGACTTCTCTCAAATGGGACACAGATAACAAATAATAAATGACCAAAAAAGCTTTGGCCATACTTTTAATAATAACTATGGCAGGGGGAACATACACAAGAAGAAGGGGGGGGGGGGTACTCAGAATGGTCTGGTGCAGGCATGTACTGGCCATTGGGACTACAGGGAGTTTCCCGGTGGGCCAATGGCTCAGTGGGCCGGTTTCAGTGACAGCTTGTCAAAGTAATGGCTGCGCGGCTCGCCCTCCACTTCACGCAGTGATGTGGGAAGGATGAGAAAAATACAGAGGAGAATAAGTGAAATAATAAAATAGGTGAATGAGGACTCCTTATGTTTTTTTGCACAATTGCGTTTAGTTTATATACTGTTTTTGTGCTTGTTTGCAAAATGAAAGTGGGCCGGTCTGGATGAAGTCCAGGGCCAAAGTTTTGTCTCAGTCCAGCCCTGGTTTGGTGTGTAAAGTGGGGCCCCCCAGGGTTCTGTCCTGGGACCAATCTTATTCAATTTATTCATAAATGACCTGGAAGATGGGATAAACAGCTCAATCTCTGTATTTGCAGACAAAACAAAGTTATGCAGGGCAATAACTTCTACGCAGGATGTGGAAACCTTGCAAGAAGATCTAAACAAAATAATAGGGTGGGCAACTACAAGAGGTTTAATGTTGAAAAATGTAAAGTAATGCATTTGGGTAACAAAAATGTGAAAGCAATTTACTCGCTAGGGGGAGAACCTCTGGGGGAATCTAGGATGGAAAAGGACCTGGGGGTCCTAGTAGATGACAGACTCAACAATGGCATACAATGCCAAGCTGCTGCAAGCAAAGCCAACAGAATATTGGCATGCATTAGAAAGGGGATTCCCTCCAGGGATAAAATGATAATTCTCCCACTCTACAAGACTCTGGTCCGGCCGCACCTGCAGTATGCCGTTCAGTTCTGGGCACCAGTCCTCAGGAAGGAAGTGCTGGAACTGGAGCGAGAATATATAATTCAAAAAAAGAGAAGGGCAACAAAGCTAATAAAGGGACTGGAGGATCTCAGCTATGGGGAAAGACTACAAGCATTGATTTTTTTCTCTCTGGATAAGAGACGCTTTAGAGGGGACATGATTTCAATGTACAAATACCGTACTGGTGACCCTAGCATAGGGAAAAAACGTCACAGTGGTCGCTGGCCCTTTAAATTGCCCCTGATTAATCCCACAGCACTGGTAGTCAGTGGCCCTTTAACCCCACCCCTTCACTCACCTGGAATCACAGCCTTCCTCCCTGCAGCCTGGAGGATTTCATGAATTGAATAATTTGATAAATCCTCTATTGTTCCTTCCTCCATTGTAACAGGAAGGGGAGGACTCTCTAATGTATACATTACCATTGTGCCATGATGAGCAATCACAAGGCACAGAGCAGCTTCAATCAGCTCTGTGCCTTCAGCTGCTGCTCTTCACTGTGTATTGACAGTTTAAGAGGAGTTCCAGTCACCTGTGGCAAAAAATAAAAGTCAGCATCTACAAAAACTGTAGATTCTGACTTTTAAAAAACAGGATCCAGCAGTGTGCCTACCCCAGTCGGTCTCACCTGATGTCTTCGGTCCTCGGCGCCGGCACATTCACTATGGGCACCCTGGCTGTGACAGCTTGCGGCTTCACAGCCCGGTGAACACTGCGAATGCACGAGTCACGATGCGCATCACGAATGGTGGATGAAGTCTTCTGGGACAAGTTAGTGTCCCAGAAGACTGCAGAGGGGAGGGAGGGAGGAGAACTTCTGTTTCTGAGGAATGGAAGTGGGAAGCAGGTGACGGTCAAAATGGGGTACCTGCTTCCCCCTGCTCCTCAAAAGTGGCAATTGTTCAAGAGGAGCAGGGAACAAGTCCTTAAAGTGGAACTTCCCCTTATTTATTTTTTGGTGGGCAGGGGTGGTGTTGGGGGGGGGGTGGGGTTAAAATACAATTTTTTTTTAGGAACTTCACTGTCACAATCAACATTGACTATTTTACATTTTTATACTGCTAGCATTAGTAAATAAATAGGAAAGTATCAGAATATTTGTATTGGAGGCTGTATGGACTTTAATAGTACTACCATGGATAACAACACATAGATTTTTATTTAAACATAATTTTATTACATAAGTTACAAAACACATAACGGTACAAAGAATTGTGCCGTTCTACAGGCACTAAAACCCTCTCTCTTAGTTAGATAAATACATAATGATGTCAACAACTAGAAAGGTACAGTCTATCACATGGAACTTATCCATTTCTTCTCAACATGTTTCGTGTTTTTCTCCGCTTCTTCAGGCGTATTGATTTAGTATCTATGGGGAAATAGTAATACTAATGCCACAGATATACAGTAACAACACCATAAGCTCAAAAAATGTTAAACACCAAGGTCCGATTTATAGAGAAGAGATTCATAAGGCTTACCACAGACCAGGGAGGTACACAGCTAATCGTTAGGAAAGTATATCATCTTTCCTTTTTCTAAACTTTTTTTTTTTTACATTTATTTAGTGACTTCCTAGTTTCCAGGCCTAGGTAAATGATGTCACGCATCCCAGGAGGCTGAGGAGGGGTTTTCTCAGCTAAGCACACCCTTCTGTCTGCCTGCCTGAGCTAAGGGCAGATGGATTGTCAGGAAGTAATTGCTACATGAGTCATCTGCCCTTACTCAAGATGGCCACAGCCAGAAGAACAAGGGGTGTTTTCCAAAGTGATTTCTCAAGTGAATTAAACAACCCATCTCATAGTGATAGATGCTTCCAGGGGTGTAGTCAGCGAGGATGTGAAATACACATTTGGTGGTCCTGCCCCCGCCTCTTGGGATTTTGGTCGGGGTCTTTGGACTCCTGTCTACCCTCTTGCACGCATCTTTCCATAAGGACTGTAAACTTGCATTGCTCCATTGTCCAATCCCGGGCCTCTTCTCTCACCAGCAAAACCTAGACACATATCAGTTCATCGCAGCTAAGCACACAATAGCAAGGGCCTGGAAAAAGCCGACTGTATCATTTTCAGAGGTGAAGAGCACCTTGACAACTCTAATGATCCATGAAAAAATTACCAGTATCCTCCATGACTCCCATGCCAGATTTCTCAGGGTATGGGCCCCCCATGGTGGTCCTATGCGTTTCCAACTCTTCTCCCAACCAGCCTAGGCCTTTCAAACTAACACGGCCTTGACCCCATCCCCAGCCTGATGGAAGTTCCTTTCTCTACATCCTCTTCCTCTCTCTTCCTACCCCTTTCTTCTATTCCTGGGCCTCTTGTGTCCCCCCCCCCCCCCAATTGTTGTGTTTTTTTCCATTACTTTATCCTGTGCTTAGTTTGGTTTTGTTCACATCGTTTTCACGGACAGGTGCACTCCCCTGTCCACCCCTGCAGGCTCAGGCATCTCATGTTGGCCCCTGGCCTAGGCCTGAGGGTCACTGTTTTGGTTTATGGTTTAAATCCTGTTCTTGCGTGAAACTCTGCATTATGATCCTGTTTATATCCCCTGAGTGGGAATTGAACACCTGGTTGTCTTTTGCACATCAATACATTGTACCAGAAAAATTTATTAAATATTGTTTTTTGTTTGCGGTGCTCGGATGCAATTTAGTTCCACTTTAAAGTGCCACTGACCACCAAAGATTGCGGAACTGTTTTGGAAAGAGGTTTAAAGTGTTTTAGGTTTATCAATGACACATAGTCATTGCACACAATGCAATTTCACCCTACAGGGAACTTCCACTTGGCTTTAGTTGGGGACTTTTAAAGGCTAAGCACACCTTAAACTTAAAGCAAATTTCAGGCCAAAATACCCTCAGAATACTCATGCCTCATGCAATGTAACAAAGGTATGATGTAAACCAGGGGTAGGCAACCTCGGCCCTCCAGCTGTTTTGACAATCGCAGGCATGACTCCTAGAGGCAGAGGCATGTTGGGATTTGTAGTTTCACCACAGCTGGAGTGCCGAGGTTGCCTACCCCTGCTGTAAACTATGCCCAGTTTTCTATCTGTGCAGCATCGTTTTCTTACTTTGTGAAGTTCCTGCACTGCACGGCCATCTCCAGTGTGGGCATCTGAAGCCACAGTGTCCTTCTTCCTGGATTCCGTGCATGCTGGCTACCCAGCATGCACCTGCCGATCTAGTGCATGTAAAGTGCAGTGCAATCTTAGTCAGCTTAGCATGGCACAGCTGACCAAGATTTTCCATAGACGCCAATGTTAAATGTTACTGGAGCCATGCCACGCCAAGCTGATGAAGAATTTCAATAGATGCAATGCCAAGCTGACCAAGATCTCCCAAGAGCCAATGCTAAACCGGAATGATGTTGGGCGCTGCGGACCCCTAGAGGAGGAAGTGAAATTAGATGTAGACATAAATCAGGTAAGTGAACAGAAGAAAAAAAAAATGCCAATACATTCTAAGGATGCACATTAGTGCTGCAAGGTGTGGAGTTAAAACTGTGGGTGGAACTCCGCTTTAACGTGTAATGCACCCTTAACCACCTCAATATCCGCATGTTTATTTCCCCAAAAAATCACCTTGGGGTGTCAACTTTCCAAAATTTATTTTTTATTTTTTGGGGGGGGTGCTTTTACGTCCTGCCATTTTTTAAAATTATGATTAAGGCCCCTTTCACACGGTCGGACCGGTCAGGTCCGCCTGTCAGTTTTGTCGGCGGACCTGAACGGCCGCTCCATGCAATCCTATGGAGCGTCTGATGGCAGCGGAGGCATGTCCGCTGACATCCGACCCGATCCGATCCGCTAAAATCAGACGTATGGCGATACGTCCCCATCCGTCCATGGCGGATCGGATCAGGTGAGATCTGATGAAAACGGACATGCTGTCCATTTTCATCATGCTGTCCGTTTTCATCAGATCTCTCCATAGGAGACAGCGGCGCTGCACAAGCCCCTTACTGCTCAGTGAGCAGAGAGGGACTTGTCATCCGCCGGCTCAGCGGATATCAACGGACTGATCTCCCGCTGAGGTGGCAGACTCCGTAGTCCGCCTCGTGTGAAAGAGGCCTTATACAAAAAAGTAAGATAAATAGCCTTTGTTTCAAAATAATATATATTTTTTCCCTTTCTATAGCAAAACAAAATTTTAAAAATTAAATAAAAATACGATGGTTACTAAACACAGTAATAAATATAAAAAAAATCCTGTGGGTATAGTGTTGCATGACAGAGTAATTGTGAGCCAAACTATTGCCGCAGGGAAAAATTAAAAGTGTCCTAGGCAAAAAGGGAGTGGTAAAGATAAATGGTGATGCATGATAAAATCACATAAAACATATTTATATTGCCCCATCAATGCAACTGCACTTGCAGAGGGGTAAATGTAGCCTTCTTTTGTTTGTTCTGTCCTTTAGCATTCCACGCTACCAGTATGATTACATTATGGCATGATCCCCCCCCCCCCCCTCTTCTTTCCCTATCCCTCTGTCACCCTCCCTCTTTCTCTCATGGGAGAGATATGACAGGGTAATAAAGAGTTGCACAATACACTATTAAAAGGCAATTAGCTGAATTGCTGGAATGAGACCAGACTGTGAGTGACGGGGTTAATAGCTGGGAAGGGGGCAGAGTGGCTTGGCTGTAAAAAGCTGGAGTCAATTGCTGCTACTGATGTGTGACAAGGAGCTAGGATCTGTCCAAGGTGCTGAACTGGTCAGCTGCAATAAAAAGCTATTGGTAAGAGCTATCCATGGTCCTGGTAGGTACAGCCAAAATATGACCAGGGCTGGTTTTAGACACCATAATGCCCTAGATGCACCAAAATGGTGACAACCTTTATAAAAAGCACCACACCTTGTGTCATGCACTTATTTTTGTAAGAAGGAATCATTCTCACCATGTCCGTAGAGTAAGGTGACCAGATTTTTTAAATGAAATCTGGGGACAAATTTTCTTTTTTCACTAGTAATGGCGGCAATCAGCGACTCTCTGCCCATCACCACCACCGCCTGCCTCACAGCCTGTCAAGTCTTACTCTTCGAGCCCCGGCTACTACTGGGTGGGGAGTGGAGGAAGATCACTCCGCCAGGGAAGGCAAGGAGATAAGCAGGCAGGCGGCTGGCCGGGACTTGAGCCAAGGCAGAAGAACATGCGAGCGGAGCTGAATGGGCATGCACCCGAAACTGAAGAAATATTCCCTCCGCTCCGACCAGCACATGATCATCAGAAAGGGGCACAGATAATGGAAAGAAATAGACCCCCTAAGCTAGTAGGAGCGGCAGAGCGGGGGTGTGTAATTCTGAATTATTTTTCTTAATTCTGCACTGACTGTCTTTGAAATTGCCCCAGCACCTGTTCAAATCCAATCAGGGGACAAAAACGGGGACAGACTTGGTCCGGGGACAGTCTCCTCAATCCGGGGACTGTCCCTGGAAACAGGGGATGTCTGGTCACCCTACCGTAGAGATGCATAGATCAACGCCAGGGCACATACAAAACAATTTTATTCTTTGTTCCCTTTTCTTTGAGCCTGTAGTGCGGTGACACAGGTGGTGTCATGTGTTGTGCTGCGTAAAAAATGCAGACATGCTGCATGTATTTTGTCTGCTTCTCATTTGGTTATTTGATTGTGGTAGCAGCGGTCCAGTGTGACTTTTATAATTACTTTGGCTCCTTGGTTTACTTTCTGTGCTTGGCTCCCTGCTGGAATTTTCATATAAAAGGAAAGTGTATGCTGTGACCATAGAATTAGGTCCGGTTCACATCATAAATCACGAAGAAATGCACTGTGCAATCCTGTGCGATTCACATGCGATCGAGGTGCAGTGCGATTTTAGCCCATTCATTTGAATAGGCTGAAAATGTGCCAGAGCAGCCCACAAGTAGTGCATGCACTGCTTTACAAAATGCACAGGAACCATTAGAGGTGCACTGAAAGAAAAATTTGGTGCGGAAAGCAAAAATTCAGGATGCACTTGGCCGAAAACCAAAACCGAAAATGACAGTTTTTACTAAATATATATAGTTTATATATAATTGTATTATAGTAGACTTTTTAATTAATATCATGAATTTAAATGAATATGAACTTATTGTTGGCCATTATCGGCACCATTAACCACTTCAGCCCCGGAACATTTGGCTGGTCAAAGACCAGGCCACTTTTTGCGATTCGGAACTGCGTCGCTTTAACTGACAATTGCGCGGTCGTGCGACGTGGCTCCCAAACAAAATTGACGTCCTTTTTTTACCACAAATAGAGCTTTCTTTGGTGGTATTTGATTATCTCTGCGGTTTTTATTTTTTGTGCTATAAACAAAAATAGAGCGGCAATTTTTTTAAACACTTAATATTTTTGACTTTTTGCCATAATAAATTTCCCCAAAAAATATATAAAAAAACATTTTTTTTCCTCAGTTTAGGCCGATATGTATTCTTCTACATATTTTTGTTAAAAAAAATCACAATAAGCGTTTATTGATTGGTTTGCGCAAAAGTTATAGCGTCTACAAAATAGGGAATAGTTTATGGCATTTTTATTAATAATTTTTTTTTACTAGTAATGGCGGCGATCAGCAATTTTTATCATGACTGCGACATTATGGTGGACACATCGGACACTTTTGACACCATTTTGGGACCATTGTCATTTTTACAGCGATCAGTGCTATAAAAATGCACTGGTTACTGTAAAAATGACACTGGCAGTGAAGGGGTTAACCTGTAGGGGTTAAGTGTGTCCTAGGGAGTGATTAGGGAGTGATTCTAACTGTTAGGGGGCGTGGCTACGAGTGACACGTCACTGATCGCTGTTCCCTATGAGAGGGAACAGACGATCAGTGAGATGTCACTAGGAAGAACGGGGAGATGTTGTGTTTACACTGACATCTCCCTGTTCTTCAGCTCTGTGACACTATCGCGGGACACCGGCGGACATTAAGTCCGCGGGCACGGTCACGGAGCTCGCTGCAGGGTCGCGAACGCGCCAGCGCGTGCGCGACCACACAGCGGCAATTTAAAGGGGACGTATATATACGCCCATTTGCGCAGCCGTGCCATTCTGTCGACGTATAAGTTCGTGCAAGTGGTTAATACAAGAAAAGCTCAAGAAAAATACATCCCCTTAGGCTTAATGTACACAGGACATTTTACAACCTCTCCTGAACGATTTGACTTGACAGATACAGTACCTGCCCGCGAGAATGTGTTTCCAGTGCAATCACATCGCGCTGGTGCTCGGCGGTGCAGGCTGTACATCTCGCGCTCACTGCAATAGGAAACACACATTTTCCTATTGCAGCGAGCGCGGGAAAGAGAGTGGAGTGTTCTCTCTCTATGGAGGGGACTTGTCGCCTCAATGTCAGCAATTCCTTTCCCAATGAGCAACAGAGCTCGGCACTGGCTTCCGCGACTGGGCTCGCAGGTGTCAATCTCGCCGATGTCAGAGGCAAGATTGACACAATATCGCGGTCAGGTACTGTAGTAACTGACATTTAAAAACTTCAGTTTTGCCGCATTTACATGCTGCGTTTAGACGCGTTTGCGTTTAGAAGCTTTTATTTTTTTTAAATAGTTAAAGGATCACTAAAGAAATAATTTATTTTTATTTTTAAATAACAAATATGTTATACTTACCTCCGCTGTACAGCTCGTTTTGCACAGAGTGGCCCCGATCCACGTCTTCTGGGGTCCCTCGGCGGCTGTCTCGGCTCCTCCCCGCAATCACTCACCACCTATATGCTCGCATGGTGGTGAGTGATTGCGGGCGCGCTCCAGTGATACAGCCAGCGGCTATTACCGCTCACTGTATCACTCGGCCCCTCCCCCGGCGCGCCGCGTCATTGGATGTGATTGACAGCAGCGCGAGCCAATGGCTGCGCTGCTCTAAATCCATCCACTGTAACCAATCAACGGCCAGGCTGAGCGGCGAAGAGGATGTCGGGGGCGAGCGCGGGACTTTCTAAGCTAAACAGGGGGCCAGGGAGAGCCGGTATTGTCGGATGTTTTTTCACCTTAATGCATAGAATGCATTAAGGTGAAAAAACGTTTACCTTTACAATCCCTTTAAAAATGAAAAAACGCCTGTAAACAAAACGTGGCTAAACGCTAGTTACCACGTTTACAAGCTGTTACAGGCGTTTAGCATTTCAAATGCCTCAGAACATCCGTCCTGAACGCATTTTTTTGCTTTCCAAAAAATGCATCTAAACATAACTGCCTAGAAACGACTGTAAACGATCCTGTGTACATGTACTGATAAGATAACATAGAGAACAGTTCAGGAGCAGTTGAAAGAAACACCCAACTGCTCCTAAACGTCCGTTTACCACCAGCAGTGTACATGAGGCCTTAAATTCTAATATGTATGTCTTCACACTGGTCCATTACACTTCTGTTGTGGTGTTAAAAATCTTGCTTACTGCATTTTTGGTCAGTTAAAAAAAACATAAAAAAAAGCACCTCCCCTTTGCAATGCTCTCAAAGCAGAATAAAAGTACCTGGATCTCGGAAGCTGGCAGGGTCCATCTCCACTGTGGGCATCTGAAGACCTCTTCTATTTCTGGGAATCGGTGCAGCTGGCTACCCAGTATGCACCTCCCGATCTCTCGCCTGCACAAAAATGCCACCACTCGGTGCTCCTTTCTCCTGACACGTTGCCATAGCGGTGTCGGCGGACGTTCCCGTCAATCATCGTGAGATTTCATCACTAGGCGGTTCGCAAGGACTCCTGGGATACATGACGTCGCTATCCCAAGAGCCCTTGCGAATCGCCTAGTGACATAATCGCCTAGGCGGGGACTGCTGGAAGTGCAGGAGAAAGAAGATAATTAAAGATATTTCCTTTAAAAAAAAAAAAAGTAGAATTACCATTGCGAAAAGGATGCGCACAGGGAATACCATAGAGAGGAAGTGTATAAAATGGGTGGAACTTCTCTTTATAATGCAGCAAGAATGCATCAATAACGCACCTGTGTTACGTCTTTGATGCGGTTTTTGAGTCACATGACCTATGAAAAACACACCATAAGCACAGTAAAATCGCAGCAAAATTTTGGCAAAATCGTGTGCGTTTGACACCTTTTTCTCTTTTGGCAAAATGCCGAAAACGCCATTTTCGACCGATATGTTTTGGCTGCCGAAATGTCGGTGCATCTCTAGTAACCGGATCACATGGTACTACTGCATCGTGCACTCCGGTGCATACAAATGCACTACGCTTGGGATGTTGTTAAGTTAATACTGACAAAAACTGCAGATCGCAAGGGCATTGCCTTTTTGAACACGGTGCAGGAAAACGCACACGAAACGTTGGTTTCCGGCACCACGTTTTGGTGTGATCTGGCCTTCAAATGTATTTTCATATCTATTTCAACGTAAAACTAAAAGTGTTCCTGCTGCCCATAGCAACCAATCAAAATCTTTTTATTTTGGAACTGGCGCTATAAAAAAGACATTTGGAACCCGAATATTCCCACGTCTCATCATCTGAACACAGACAAAGGGGGGACTTCTGAAAACAAAAGGGAACGCTTACAGTACACACTCCTATTTATACAGATGCTGACCTTCCGATAGTAAATAGCAAAGCGGGGGATTTCCTCAAGGGGCTGCAGAATGTAAACCAATTTGTGGAATGAAGAGAAGGGGGCATGGAACAGAAATATTACAGCCGAACATTACAGAAATAAATATTTTGAAGATGCTTCTTTTTTTTTTTCTTAGGAACATGTGTACACACACGGGTAATCTCTCCCTGAGGCTAGGGGATACATCGGAGCGTAAAGAGGAGGTCAATGGAACAGCTCGGTTCATCTTCGCATAGAAATGCTTTAGGAATCCCTTTGAATTGGCCGCATTTCTTTGTGTGTGTTCTTTGATATTCTGCTGGCTTGATGTGATCATGAGTGCAGACGGTAAACTAATGAAGCCATTATACAGTTAATGTGGTGGTCACACATGAGCGAGAAGCATCCCTGATGTCACCGGAGGTACCCCAGTGATGTGAATGATTTCCTCAGCTTGACCAGGCATGAAATGGGAAACTGGAGCAAAACAGACGTGTTCTGATCCACGTAAATAACAAACATTTGTCACGCTGTCCTTCCTACATGTACATGAAGCGTTGGACTTGTCTCAAGCTCCAGACATTGATATCCATTTACTACTAAAGAAAATGTGCTACACGGTATTAAAAGGGAAGTAAAACAGATTGGATTAATATCATTTTATTTTTAGGCCCTATTCACGCTTGTGTGTTACTAGTGTTTCCCGTGTCCAGGAATCACCCGGACAGTCCAGGTTTTGAATCGTGTGTCTGGGTTTCAGTCCACCTGAAACCCGGACATATTATTCAGACAGGAATGTGGCTCGGAACAGGGCTTGACAGGAGGGTGAGGGAGTACTATGTGCGCCGCATTACTATTCTCTTTGGAGTGCCCAAAGGTGTCCCAGGTCTGTTACAACCCTATAGTGTAACCCCTTCTTACCAACCCTACGCACATATGCAGCCTTGGCTTTAAAGTGGAAGTAAACCCTCCTATCATTTTCAGCCAAGGAAGCTGCCATCTTGGCCTTTGTTTAATCTTCAACTGCCATGATGCTGCACATGTGACCAGTTATGACAACAGCCATTGGATGGTTTGACAGTTTGGTTGATATCACAACCAATGTGACAGTTAGCATTTCCGGCATGCCAGGAATTTAACTGTTTTTTTAAACTGTTAAATCAATGGGTTTACTTCCACTTTAAGGGGTTATACCAGGATAATGCCAGCAGCTGCAGGCAGTACCGTTTTTTAGAGCGGGTGGTCGGCTCTTCAGGGATAACAACCGATACGGCTAAAAGCCGCTCGGCTGTTATCCCGAAGGAGCGAGAGGGGACGTCCCCCCTCCCGCCGCCTTCTGCCGCTCTTCATGGGTCTCCCGTCCCACCCGGAGACCCGATCCACAATCCGGCACTTCCGCCGGCTAGAGTGAGTCTCCTTTGTGTAAACACGAAAGCGACGCCACAACGTCACTTCCGGTTTACTCAGCTGCCAATGGCGCCTTTTTAAAAAAATTACAGTATTCAGAATCTCAGTTTTTGGCAATCTCTCCATAAAGATGACCTGTCACCTATTACTGTCACAAGGGATGTTTACATTCCTTGTGACAGCAATAAAAGTGATCAACATTTTTTTTTTTAAAGTGACAATGTAAAAAACTAAAAATTATTAAAAAGATTATTTAAAAAAAATTATTTAAAAGTGCCCCCCTTTACGCGAGCTCGCGCAGCAAAGAAAACGCACACGCAATTCGCGCCCGTATATGTAGACGGCATTCAAATCACACATGTGAGGTATCGCCACGATCATCAGAGCGAGAGCAATAATTCTAGCACTAGACCTCTTCTGTAAAGCCCTGTACACACAATCGTATTTCCTATGGATTTTAAACCCATGGATTTTTCCATCGGAAATCCGATGAAGCTGACTTCCATCAGTCTTGCCTACACACCATCAGTCAAAAAACCGATCGTCCCAAACGCCGTGACGTAAAACACTCTTATGAGCCGAGAAAAATTAAGTTCAATGCTCCTGAGCATGCGTAGACTTGATTCTGAGCATGCGTGGGTTTTTTAACCGATGGATTTGCCCATAGACGATCGGAATTTGCTATCGGTTTTTTATCCATCGGAAAAATTTAAAACATGTTCTATTTTTTGACACCGATGGAAAAAAGACCGATGGGGCCCATACACGATCGGTTTGTCCGATGAAAAAAATCCATCGGACTGTTTTCATCGGTAAAACCGATCGTGTGTACGCAGCTTTACTCTAACCTGGTAACCATTTTTTTTTTTAAAGCACCGCCTATGGAGATTTTAAGGTACCGTAGTTTGTCGCCATTCCACAAGTGGGCGCAATTTCAAAGCATGACATCTTAGGTATTTATTTACTCGGCGTAACATCATCTTTCACATTATACAAAAAAATTGGGCTAACTTTACTGTTTAGTTTTTTTTATTCAGAAAAGTGTATTTGAAAGACCGCTGCGCAAATACAGTGTGACATAAAATTTTGCAATGATCGCCATTTTATTTTCTAGATTCTCTGCTAAAAAATATATATGTTTGGGGGTTTTAAGTAATTTTCTAGCAAAAAATACGTATTTTAACTTGTAAGCAACAAATGTCAGAAATAGGCATGAAAGAGGTATACTAAAACAAAAATTGTTTTACTTTGCGTCTCTAAAGTGTTCGGGTTTGGCTTAAAGAAAAAGTGGCAACCCTATGTGTTACGGTAATGCATGGTAAAACCTGCAGGTTACAATGCACCTGTTCTATGTGAAGTGTGTTGGTGTGATATTCATTGTGAATGGTACCCTAGTGCAGTGATGGTGAACCTTGGCTCCCCAGATGTTTTAGAACTACATTTCCCATGATGCTCATGCACTCGGAAATGTAGTTGGGCATCATGGGAAATGTAGTTCAAAAACATCTGGAGTGCCAAGGTTCGCCATCACTGCCCTAGTGTATAGCATAGTAGAGGATGATGCACAGTGCACCACAGTCCACCACAATGCAAATACCTGGAGTTGTGGTGTGCTGCTTTGCATAAAAGAGTCATGTGCATTTAACAGTCCTTTCATTGTTTTGGTAATCCAATTGGGTATTATATTGTGTTTTTGTGCATTTAATTTATTTAAAGTGTATTTTTTCCCCCAAACAAATTGTGTTTGAAAAACCGCTGCACAAATACTGCGTGACATAAAAAATTGCAACACCCACCATTTTATTCTCTAGGGCCTCTGCTTAAAAAAATATATATAATATTTGGGGGTTATATGTATTTTTTTTGCAAAAAATACACATTTTTATATTTCCATATTTTTATTAGAGATAACAGTTGTATAAAAATAAAAAGTACAAAGCAAGGAGAAACACGAAGCTCTCATACAGCTTTAACAAATTACATTGACAATGCTTCCAAAAAATTAGCAAATAAACATTATATCACACACATATATGGGAACCAATGACCCGTTAGTAAAAGGGATAAACAGCAACCATTGTCGTTAATTCAGAACATATCTCACTCAACGCTGTATCCTGGCCTAGGCCAACAAGGCCCAGGCCTAGGGCAGCACTTTTCAGGGGGGCAGCACGGAAAGAGTCCCCGCCGGCTTGTGCTACACTGCTAGTGTAACGCAAGCTGCTTCTAATTTTGACTGTCCTATAATTCTGGACCACAAACCTTCCTTACTGTGCTATGTTTTTTGATGCACCATTGGCATGGTTATATCTTCTTAGTCCTCTCCATAAAATTATCAGAAATTTGTGCTTAAAGTAGAACTATAGGCAACACTTTTTTTATTCATTTTGGATAGAGTAAGGGAGGGTTAGAGCCCCTGTCAGTTTATTTTTTACCATCCCTGTCCCATTGCAGAGATTTCCCTTCACTTCCTGCCCAATAGCATAACAGGAAGTGAGCGCAAATCTATGCAAATTAAGGGAATCCAATGCCCCCCCCCCACCTCCAGGCCCTAAGAACTACCCCACTCAAAAATTTCAGGGCGGGTTTTAAACAGAAAGGGGTGTGGCCTTGACAGGAAGGGGTGGGCCATATTTAAATTAAGGGGTGCCTGAGTTTAGTCAGGCCTAGGACAGCACAAAACCTAAATACACTACTGATCCCACTATTGAGAACATTTAGTATTTAAAGAAGTCCAGCCTGAGCTGGTTTGGCTGGGCTTCTACTACGGGTCACAGAAGTGCAAATCGTTTTGCACTCCAGTGACCTGATTTCAGTAGAGAGCGGGCTGAATTCGGCTCTCTGCTGACGTCACTGGAATCAGTCGAGACACCGCGTCATCCCGACTTCCAAGTCTGGATCCGCCAGGTGCCTGGACGGATATCCCGCCCTTCCGCAGCTCAGCGCTCCATTGAGCATGGAGGAGCAGAAAGGAGAGCTGCTGATTGAGTCAGCATCTCTCCGCTCAGGGAGGTGAGAGAACCGAGCGATCGAGTGTTCGATTGCTCGGTTTTCAGTGCAGAGGCGGCAGGGGACAGATGCAGTATCGGATCGATGCTGCATCCACCAAGGTAAGTATTAATCTGGCAAAAAAAAAACATACTTCTCTTTTAAGTTCCTGAGAATGTGACCACACCAGCAGTCAGGAAAAAAAAAAGTGTCAGGATTGGCCTGGTCCTAAAGTGGTTAAAGCGAAGTTCCAGCCGTAAATTATTATTATTTTTTTAAGACGCCCAAGATGTTCATTTAGCCTAATGTTAGAAATGGTCAATATATGACTGGACTCTGTATTAGAGCATATCTTTTGAAAAAACAAACCTTTATATTCTGCCTGCAGCACGCTCCTATCTTAGTTGTGGGCATGTGAAGCCCACAAGCGTTTTCTTCCAGGAATCGGTGCTGCTGGTTACCCAGCATGCACCTCCGGATCTCGCGCGTGCGCATAAGACACAAGGCGCGGCGCACGATTGTGTCTCTGTTTGCCATCACAACAGCGGCGTCGTAGGAAGGTCCCGCTCCGTTGTTATGGCAACCAAATGTAAGCTAGACAATAGATGGCAAAATGGCGCTTAGTACCGCCTTACATTGCGTCATTTCCTGTTTGGAAATAACGCAATGATAACAGGCGGCGATGTCCACTGACTCCTGAGAATGATGACACACATTTTCCAGGAGCAGAGGCGCCGCAGGATATGACATACCTCGCCGCGGCGCCTGAAAGAGGAAGAACAAAGAATACCCCATAGGGTAAACAAAGCTAGAAAAAATAAAAATAAATGCCCCTTTTGTTATAACTTGCGGGATTAAGGTGATTTCATGGAAAGATGAAAATATGGGTGGAACTCCGCTTTAATAATGAATGGGCTTTCTTAAATCGAAGGTAACTCTGTCAAAAAAAAGGCCCCTTGCAGGGTATTGCACCACATACTAGCACATTATGACAGACTTACCTTTTAAACTGAGACCCCCAGAGGGGTTCTGTCACTGCTGCAGGTGCTTCTATTGTCACCCAGTCCTTCTTCCAGGTTTGCTCTCTCCGGGTTGATTGAATGGCCACGCTGCAACGATGCCACTTTGGGAGCCACGATCGCGGTACAGTGTTCTCTGTATTGATGGCACACTTAGGCCTGATTCCCACCTGTGCAGGTTGCAGTTTGCATATTGCAGGTGGATTTTGCATATTTCAATACACATGTTTGATCCATTGAAGTCTATGGAACCAAATATCAGAAAAAAAACCCTGGCCCTTTCCATAAAATGCACAGATGTGAACTACATCCATAGAAAACCATGAAATATCAAGTACTGTTACCTTGATGTTGCCAACAGGTGATATTTGTATACATTTGTTTAAAAAGTAATTTTGTTTTTAAAGATGTATTTCTTCTATTGTACATTATGTTTTAAAGAGAAGTATGTTTTTTTTTCTTCTTCAGAATCATACTTACCTAGGTGGATGCTGCATCTGTCCCCCGCCGGCTCTAAGACTGAGAACCGAGCGATCTAACACCACCGATCACTCAGTTCGACGATCTAACACCGCCAATCGCTCTCTGGTGACTGTCAGTCACTGCTGTCTGCTCTGCCCCCCTCGCTCACTGGAGCGCTGGGTTGAGGAGGGGGCGGGAGTGGCTGGCTCAGGCTCTCAACAACTCACTGAGAGCCTGAGCCAGGTGCTGGTCCAGGCATGTGGGAGGATCCCGACTTCATTGTCGCGATCTTGCTTGAGCCTGGACCGGCTCTGTGACATCAGCTGATAGCATAGGCGTGCGCAGCCTATTGCATTAGGGTGTGCACCCCAAAGCTCAACACATACTACCGATCACTCACAATGAAAGGGAAGGGGCCAGTAAGTTACATATTTACCTGCCCCTTCCCCCACTCATCCTAAAACATCCCCAGCAGCAACAGCAGGTGGGAGAGGAGAGTAGGGAAGCTGGAAGCGCTGCGAGGGGAAGTAGGGGGGAGCCAGGGCAGTAGGGGGAATCTGTGCTGCACAGTGTGATTAGGGTGTGCCTGGGCACACCTGGCACACCCTGTGCGCACGCCTATGGCTGATAGCAGGCTTCAGCCCGCTGTCTGCTGAAAACAGATCACAGGAGTGCAGAATGAACTGCACCCCTGTGATCCACAGGAGAAGTAGAGCCTAACAAGCTTTTGCTGAACTTATCCTTTAAAAATGTTTCCTGAATATAATAAACAAAATGCACATGCAGGATACTTTATTTGGATACCCCATGTAACTCATCTTTTAAAGAAGTCTCAAAATTCACATCTGAATTGCTTTTCTTCCAGTACAAGTCAGTGGGAATGCAAAAGCAGCTTAAAAGCAGGTCAAATGCAAGTCAGAAGCAGGCCAAAATCACCTGTCAGTGAACTGTAATAATCTCAGAGGTGTCTTAAAGTGGTTGTAAACCCATTAAAAAAAAAAAAAAAAAACACACCTGCAAAACACCTGCAAGACAAAGTCATAATGAGCTAGTATGACTAGCATACTAGCTCATTATGCATCACTTACCTTAGATCGGGGCCCCCGAAGCCGCCCTCGTCTCCCCCTCCAGCCGCAGCCATCGCTCCACAGATACCCGGAAGGTTACTTCTAGGTATCGCCGCTCGGGCCATCACAGCGCCGCTCCGGCGCCTCACAGCGCCGCTCCGGCGCTGTGACTGGCCGGAGCGGCGAAGACGTCACTCCGCACACGCGCGCGGGAGCTGGCAAAGCCAAATTTGTGAATGGGGATTCTGACTGAATGCACCGTTGTCTACGGCGCGCATGTGCCGTAGACATCGGTGCATGTCCTTTTTGCAAATATCTCCTAAACCGTGTAGGTTTAGGAGATATTTCTTGCACCTACAGGTAAGCCTTAATCTAGGCTTACCTGTAGGTGCAAGTTGCATAAGTGGGTTTGCAACCACTTTAAACTGATCTGAAATTCAAGTGAAATGCACCTGAAAGCATGCATTTGCCCATTGACACTAGTCTAAAGCCTGTCAAAGCAGGTCCTAACAATCATGGCTCCTGCTGGTGCGAAGACTGTCATTGCCAGAACTATGTAGGCACCGTTGGGGCAAATATCAATCTGCCCACTAAGGTTTTAACCGCTTTAAGACCAGTTGCAGTCATTATACTGCGGCAGGTTGGCTCTTCTGGGCGAATCACCGTAGGAGTACGTCGGCCGGTTTAAGAGCGTTAGGGGGCGTGCATGGCGTGATGTGCTTGGCCGGCAGCCGCGATGTCCGCTGGCCACCGGCGATCGCTCCACAGAGAGCCAGAATGGGGATCTGTCATTGTAAACAGGTAGATTCCCGTTATGACAGGGGGGGAGAGACAGATCTGCTGTTCCAGGGAACACATTTAACCCCTTGATCGCCCCCTAGTGTTAACTCCTTCCTTGCCAATGACATTTACACAGTAATTGGTGCATTTTTATAGCACTGATCGCTGTATAAATGTCAATGGTCCAAATCTAGTGTCAAAAGTGTCCGATCTGTCCTCGTAGATCACCATTACTAGTAAAAAAATATATACGCTTATTGCGGGGTTTTTTACCAAAAATATGTAGAATACATATTGGCCTAAACTGAAGATTTTTTTTTTTTTTTTTTTTATTTATTTGTTGGGATATTTATTATAGCAAAAATTTAAAAATAATTTTATTTTTTTTTCAAAATTGTCAATCTTTTTTTGTTTATAGCGCAAAAAAATAGGTGATCAAATACCACCAAAAGAAAGCTCTATTTGTGGGAAAAAAACTTGTTTGGGTACAACGTTGTACGACAGTTAAAGGCGACAGTTAAAGCGATGCAGTGCCGTATCGCAAAAAATGGCCTGGTCATTAAGGGGGCAAATCCTTCCGGTCCTTAAGTGGTTAAGCTGATATCACCCAAAGCAAAGTCAGTGGAAGCTCCAGCTAATCTTGACCTGCAATCCCACGGCACCTTGAAGCTGGTTGTATGTAGAAAAGACTAGACAAGCGTCCTTGAATGGGTTCTAATGAGGGATTTATAATAACGTATAATAATAAAATATAAAGCACCTAGGGTGCCAGTATAGGCTGCAAATTAAGCAAATTGTAGCAAATATGACAGAACAAAATATTCTCATCAGTATTTGATTGTGGCAATTCATATGTTAATTGAGGTAGTTAAAAAAAAAGGTCCTTGATGCATACCCCTCCCTATACAATTGTGTTTGTAGTGATGTGATGTTTGAATGTGTCAAGTCTGGCTGCTTTTACAGCCATATTCTTCATGGGTAAGCAAGCCATAGCCGGTTCAAATCTCGGCTGATTCAGCAGGGACCGGCTAAGATTCGAACCATGTATGAGCAGGCTGAATGTACCAAGTTGATCAATTGATCAACTTGGGTACAACCAGCTGTTGGATTTTGCATGCGATTATTGCTAGTGGAGAACCAATGCTGGAGGAAATTTACAGCACACACCAATGTTGGTAGCATAATTATTAATGTGGAATGTATGCTCCTTGCTAAAGAACATTATTTTTTATAAAGTTGTTATGGATAAAGTTCCACTTTAAAAGAGAAGTATGGGTTTCCTTTTTTTTGCTTACATCTATTCTATGTGAGCTGCTGATATCTCTAAACCTTTCCAGCCCTCTCAGAAGTACCCCCATTCTGTATAAATCAAAATAAATACCTGTGGGAGGTTTTACAGTCTTTCATACAGCATCATCCTGACAATGGCCTGGATATGAAGTCTGGATCCACCCCCTTTCCTGTCATTTTGCTTGATTGATGTCCTCTCTCCTCCCTCTGCTTGTTCCTGAGGCTTCACAGAGCATAGCTGCTCCCCCCTCCCTTCTCACTCCTCCCTCCTCCTCTGCAGCTTGTTTCAATGCTCAGAAGAGTCGGCAGAGATTTCAGCACTTTACTGAGTGTAATGTGAGAGAAGTCACTGATAGTGCTGTGTATGAGAATCTACACTATATATTTCTATCTATCAGCACAGCCACGTCTCTTAGGGGAAGGGGGACAGAGGCAGGGGGTGTGTTGGTGTGTTGGTGAAGATGTACACACCCCCTGAAACTTTTCAAACTGAAAATGGACCGTTTTTGCCAGCTGAAGGAAAGTTCATGTGCACATGCTGTAAAAACTAAAAGAGGTAGGAAAAAAAGATTAGCTGATATGTGACTAATGTAATATGTACTAGTTATTTAACCCATCCCATACTTCTCCTTTAACATTACTCTTCATGCTGCATCTCTACTATTTCGGTCACTGGCATTAGTAATTTGTAATAAAATGCAGGACTGTAGGAGAACAGTATAAATTCCAAACATATTTCTACTAAATTCGTTGATTCTGCAAAAATCCTTTTCACAAAAACTTTGGTGTAGACATACAAAGACTTCCTTGATCAATGGCACTGCATATTGATTAGATAGTGTAGTGTTATTAAATCTTTGTAATGAGCACTAATACAATATACATGCATCCTTTTCCACGAGCTACCACATATTCAGAAGAAACTTGCTGCTAATTCCGAAGGTAAAGGAAAATCTGGACCCAAAGCTGCTCGCATTCCAGCTAAATTTAAGGGTTGTTTTAGTTATAGGTGTTGCCTGATGGCA
The DNA here is from genome assembly GCA_029206835.1 of Rana muscosa. Lineage (NCBI taxonomy): Eukaryota > Metazoa > Chordata > Amphibia > Anura > Ranidae > Rana > Rana muscosa. Next base: position 62,452,090 of record CM055128.1, read on the forward strand.
TGAGTCTGTCCCTTGAATTTTTTATATTCTAGACCAGCCTTTCTTAACCTTTTCAACACAAAGGAACTCTTAAAATAACTTTCCGGTCTCAGGGAACCCCTGCTAAAAAATTACGATATCTACAACTCATGATGCATTAGTGTGATGGTCAGTGGGAAGAATGCTCCTTACACTTGTGGACATTGGGAGGAATTACTAAAAAGATCAATGGTGTCAGTGGAAACTTATCTGAGAGGCAGAAATTGTTCATTGCTCAAGGAGCCCCAAACAATCTCTGGAGGAACTCTGGTTGAGAATCCCTGTTCTAGATACTCCAACAGTGAGCTAGCAGTCATAATTCCTGATTTCATTTCTTGTCCACCTGGCAGTTTTGGATGTCCCCACCCACCTTAGTGTGTTCCAGATCTTCCTGTTTTATTCTCCATAATATAAAAATAAATAACAAATCCAGCAGGGAGTGTGGGGGACTTATAATGGCCATAGCATGTGTATAGACTATACCCTATATACAGTATATGATGCTGTCTGGTGGTTTATCTTTCTAGCTTCTTCCAAAAAATGAAATACTAGTTATGCTTGGACTGACCCAAATTACAAATAAATGACCATAACCTGATTTTAGCAGGATTAGGAAATGCTTAATCTCTAAGGACTTCCACTGCCTGACTTCCTTGGCCAACTGATATAGCTGGGCTACGTTGTTCTGTTGATAGCCCACTGTAAATGGTGCCCCACTACTCTGCCAAAAGGCTTGTGCACTACAACATACTTCTCAACATGGGGGGGTGGTACCTTGCCTTGTGCCTATGATGAATGGGGACAAAGGCCTTGTTCCCCCATGTGGAGGTCTGTGGGAGCAAGGGGGGGAGAAATTATTAAAATCTGAAAGCCCCCTTTAGAATAAAAGGGTCCCCAGATACCCACAGTAAGGAGTATATAGTATCCCTGGTTACTCATTCACAAAAGGTTACATAGTCCTCGCTTCGCCAGAACATATACTAAAATTGGAACGATACAGAGATGATTAGCATGGCCCCTGTGTAATGATACGCACATTTGTGAAGCGTTCCATAAAGAAAAAAAAAAGAGAAAACAAAGAATAAAAAAAAAAAGAAGTCCCACAGATTAATGATCGATCTACATTTCTGGAGAACGCAATTTCATATTGGATTTACATTGTGGGACTTTTCTTTTTTCTTTTTTTATAAGTGCCGGTTCACACTGGGGCAACACAACTTCCAGCACGACTTTACAAGGCAACCTGGAGACGACTTGAGCGTGAATTCAGCGCTACTTGGAGCGACTTACAACGCGACTTCAAGGACTCTCCAGGACAGGCAACTTTGCCAGTGGCCAATCACATAATAATCTGCTCTGTGGGAGGGAGGGGGAGGGAGGGGGTTGATTTGAAAACTATTTTCACTTCCTGGAAAGTTGCTTCAGTTAAGACAGGGGATCCGACTTGGAGGCGACTTCCATTGAAATCAATGGGTACAAGTCGCCTAGAAGTCGCCTTGAAGTAGTACAGGAACCTTTTCTGAAGTCGGAGCGACTGCAGTAGTGTACATTAAGACGGCTCTCATTGACTAACATGTAATTTCTCATGTCGCGCGACTTGGGGCGACACAAGTCGGATCCCAAGTCGCGGTAGTGTGGACCGGCAATAAGGGACTGTATTTACAGTACTTTTTCAAAGTGTATGCATGTTTTTTTATTTGCTACTGTGACAGCAGGAAGGTAAAGTCACCTGGTTGCATCCAGGGGGGTAGATATATTTCGCCCAGATTCAGGCTTTACGCCGACTTATACAACTAGGCGGAGAGTTGTATAAGCCCAGCTAAGGCTAGTGGGCTCATGGATGACTCATACCTCTAGGGAGAGTGCTGGGCGTCGTGCAGACAGGGAGTTGAGTAGACCAGCTGAAGCCTGTCAGTTCGTTTAAGGCCTCTATAAAAACTCCCAGATTCATTAGGTGTTAGCTGATGCCTGGAACCAGACCTGTGTGGACTGTCTAGGGAGAGTGAACCCCTGTGCGGTGAGACAAAGCCTGTGTGGCTATTTGCTTGGACATTTAAAACCAGGGACTTAGGGACTAGGACAGCACTAGGCTGATCCCAGTTGTTAGTTAGGAAACCTGTATGTTTAGTTAGAGGTCAAGTTGACCAGGATTTATTTTGTTTATGTTTCTTTTGCTTTGCTGTGTTTTGTCACTGTAAATAGAAAATAAACCGCACATTTTTGATTTTGAGAACCACAACCTCCGTTTGCTGGGCCTGTTTTTGTGTGGGGAGCCCATCCCGGGGGTCACCCGCACCCGCTGCCGAGCTAACCCCCTCACAGTTGGTGGAGAACCAGTGGCAGTTTTTTTTTAAGCCAGCATGGAGGAGATACTGAAACAGCTGGCTCTAGCAAATGCCAATCAACAGCAGACAAATGCAGGTTTGCAAAAGAGCCTTGCAGCCCAGCAGCAAGCTCATCAACAGAGCCTTGCAGCCCAGCAGCAAGCTCATCAACAGAGCCTTGCAGCCCAGCAGCAGACAAACGCAACTTTGCAACAGAGTCTGGAGGCTCAGCAACAAGCCCAGCAGCAATCTGAGGCCCGCTTCATAGACCTGTTGCAGAAGCAAGAGCAGAGACTACAACAACAGATGGAAGCAGTAATGCAGCAACGTCCGCAGACCAGTGAGGAAAGCCGTCCCACTAATACCGCGTCCTTTGGGGTCAGTCGTTTATTGACAAAAATGACTGGAGAGGATGATCCAGAGGTATTTTTGACCACATTTGAAAGGACCGCTGAAAGAGAAAAGTGGCCTGAGGAGCAGTGGGCTGGACTGGTGGCTCCTCTGTTAACTGGTGAATCACAGAAAGCTTACTATGACCTAGAGCCTAACCAAGCAAAAGACTATGTGATGCTAAAAGCTGAAATATTGGCAAGGCTGGGTGTCACCCTGGCTGTCCGGGCTCAGCGTGTGCATAACTGGACTTTCCAGCTTGGAAAACCCCCCAGGTCTCAAATGTATGATCTCATTCACCTGAGCAGAAAGTGGCTACAGCCAGAGACTTTGTCCGCACCAAAGATTGTGGAACGTGTTGTAATGGATCGGTTTTTGAGAGCTCTTCCTACTGCCATCCAAAAGTGGGTAAGCCATGGAGACCCAGAGACGGCCGATGGTCTTGTGGATCGTGTGGAGAAATACTTGGCTACAGAGAACCTGACGGCCTCTTCCAGAGACACTCGGACTTTCCACCCTAAGACCAGACCATCCCCAGGGGCGGATAAGAGGATTCCAAGGGGTGAGGGTGGAGAGAGTGAGAGGGTGGGAGCTCTACCCCAAGTTTGGCGAGAACAGCCTGGGAAATCAGCGGCTCAAGAGGCGGCAAGAAGGATCGTTTGCTACCGCTGCCGGCAAGCGGGACATATTGCAGCCAATTGCCCGGTTGTGGAGGAACCCATGCAGTGTGACTTTCTGACGGGCAGACGTCAGTCGCTGTGTGCGACAGTCGCATGCACTGCCATTCGAGGAACTGAGAAACATTTATGCAAAATGTGTGTTAATGGTAGAAATGTTGTGGTATTGCTGGATTCAGGTAGCCTTGTGACCCTGATAAAGGCTGAGTTAGTTAAAACAGAGGTCTCTGGGAATAGCAAGGTAGCTGTTATTTGTGTGCATGGGGACACCCGAGAGTATCCAGTGACTACAGTGTGTTTCGAGACCCCCAAAGGTACCCTCTTTCATCCAGTGGGCTTAGTATCTCAGTTACCGCATGACGCCATTGTGGGAAGGGATTTTCCGAAGTTCTGGGAACTGTGGGATGATCCTGAGCCCCCCACTGGTGCCCCTATGTACCAGGAATGTGATAGCCAGAACTCCCCTGAGAGTGGTGAGGACTCTCCGGAATTTCCCTTATCAGTATTGGCAGGGGAGACTCAAGAAACTGGAGAGGAGCCCACCTCCTCAGACGAAAACCTACCGTCTGTGGAGTTTTCTGATCTTGAGGTTCACAGGGAAAACTTTGCCACAGAACAGTTGAAAGACCCCGCCCTAATAAAGGCACGGGAAAACGTAGTGAAAATAGATGGCGAGTTAGTGAACCCAGATAATACCTGCACTTACCCATACTTCAGCGTAGAGAAGGACCTACTGTATCGGGTGGCAAAAAGGGCAGAAGAAACCGTTGAGCAGCTTGTGGTGCCCAAACCTTACAGGAAGTTGGTGTTGGAGTTGGCTCATGGGCACATTCTTGGAGGTCATCTGGGGACAGAGAAAACCCGAGAGAGGGTATTACAGAGATTCTATTGGCCGGGGGTGATGAAGGACATAGAAAATTATTGTTCCTCCTGCCCTGTGTGTCAGAGGTCGGCCCCGATGCCACATTTCCGTAGCCCGCTGGTCCCTCTACCCATCATTGAGGTCCCGTTTGAGAGGATCGCCATGGATTTGGTAGGTCCTATAATCAAGTCCGCTAGGGGGCACCAGTACATATTAGTTATAATGGACTATGCCACCCGTTATCCAGAAGCGATCCCTCTCCGAAATACCTCGGCCAAAACCATAGCCAAAGAGCTATCTCTTGTGTTTAGCCGGGTGGGTATTTGTAAAGAACTGCTTACGGACCAAGGTACACCCTTTATGTCCCGGGTTATGAAGGAGCTGTGTAAATTGTTCAAAGTGACGCAATTACGTACATCTGTGTATCACCCCCAAACCGATGGGCTGGTTGAAAGATTCAACAAAACCCTAAAACAAATGTTGAAGAAAGTGGTGGATAGAGATGGAAAGGATTGGGACTGTCTACTTCCTTATCTGATGTTTGCTATTAGGGAGGTGCCCCAATCCTCTACGGGATTCTCCCCCTTTGAGTTACTGTATGGGAGACACCCAAGAGGGCTGTTGGATATTGCCAAGGAAACTTGGGAAAGTGAGAGTTCTCCCCACAGGAGTGTGATTGAGCATGTCGCCCTGATGCAAGACCGAATTGCACAGGTAATGCCCATCGTGAAGGAACATTTGGCCCAAGCGCAGTTAGCACAGCAGAGAGTGTACAACCGTGGAGCCAAGACCCGTACCTTTTCCCCGGGGGATAGGATACTGGTACTTGTCCCTACGGTTGAAAGTAAATTCCTTGCCAAATGGCAAGGCCCCTACGAGATAATGGAAAAAGTGAGCGAAGTGAATTACAAGGTCAGACAACCAGGAAGGCGAAAGCCCGAACAGATCTATCACGTTAATCTGTTGAAAGCCTGGAGGGATAGAGAGTCCCTAGTCGCAGACACTTGGTCACCAGCTCAAACTGGTTGCGTGATTCCTGAGGTTGGAATAGCAGCCACCTTGTCACAACCCCAACAACAGGAGGTTAAGGAGTTTGTGCTTCGCAACAAGGAGGTATTCTCTGAGCTGCCGGGACAAACATCTGGGGTAGAGCATGACATCATTACCCCGCCCGGTGAAAGGGTGAAGTTAAAACCCTATCGGATCCCAGAGGCCCGACGGGAGGCAATACGGGAGGAAGTACAGAAAATGCTGAACTTAGGGGTGATAGAGGAGTCCCAAAGTGATTGGTCTAGTCCCATTGTGTTGGTGCCTAAACCGGATGGGAGCTGGCGATTTTGTAACGATTTTCGTCAGTTGAACAAAGTTACAAAATTTGACACCTACCCCATGCCACGTATAGATGAGTTGATCGACCGGCTGGGAACAGCCCGATACATGACGACTCTTGACCTCACAAAAGGGTATTGGCAAATCCCCCTGGCCAAGTCGGCCAAAGAGAAAACCGCATTTGTAACCCCAGACGGGGCGTTCCAATATAAAAGAATGCCGTTCGGGTTACAGAATGCGCCGGCCACATTCCAGCGGAAAATGGACCAGATGCTGAGGCCCCATCGGAAGTATGCTGCGGCTTACCTGGATGACGTAATTGTCCATAGCACAGATTGGGCCTCACATCTGCCAAAAGTGCAAGCAGTCCTGGACTCTGTTCGGGAAGCGGGGTTTACGGCTAACCCCAAGAAGTGTACCATTGGGCAGGAAGAGGCCAAATATCTTGGGTACACCATTGGGAGGGGAGTAATAAAACCCCAACTCAACAAAGTCGAGGCCATCCAGAGTTGGCCACGTCCCAACAGCAAGAAGCAGGTACGAGCCTTTCTGGGAATCGCTGGGTATTATCGGCGATTCATTCCCCACTTTGCTTCTAAGGCTGTGCCCCTAACCAACCTGACGAAGGGGAAAGGGTCGGTCATGATTAAATGGACCCCCGAGGCTGAGGCAGCATTCCAATTCTTGAAACAAGCCTTATGTAGCCAGCCAGTGTTGTACTCACCCGACTTCTCTAAAGACTTTGTCGTACAAAGTGATGCGTCAGATGTGGGGTTAGGAGCAGTATTGTCCCAGGTCTGGAACGGGGAAGAGCACCCAGTCATTTACCTCAGCAGGAAGTTGAAGTCCCATGAGGTAAATTACGCCACCGTTGAAAAGGAGTGTTTAGCGGTGAAGTGGGCTCTAGATTCCCTTCGGTACTACCTGCTAGGTAGGCACTTTGACTTGGTTACGGATCACGCTCCGTAAAAGTGGATGGCTCAAAACAAGGAAACAAATAGAAGAGTGAATAGGTGGTTCCTGGCCCTCCAGGAATTCAACTTCACAGTAAAGCATCGCCCTGGCGTTCAAATGGGGAATGTGGATGCTTTGTCTCGAGTACATGAATGCCTGATTGCTGGTGTTCCAACCCCGAGGTTAAAACAAGAGGGGGGGGTATGTGACAGCAGGAAGGTAAAGTCACCTGGTTGCATCCAGGGGGGTAGATATATTTCGCCCAGATTCAGGCTTTACGCCGACTTATACAACTAGGCGGAGAGTTGTATAAGCCCAGCTAAGGCTAGTGGGCTCATGGATGACTCATACCTCTAGGGAGAGTGCTGGGCGTCGTGCAGACAGGGAGTTGAGTAGACCAGCTGAAGCCTGTCAGTTCGTTTAAGGCCTCTATAAAAACTCCCAGATTCATTAGGTGTTAGCTGATGCCTGGAACCAGACCTGTGTGGACTGTCTAGGGAGAGTGAACCCCTGTGCGGTGAGACAAAGCCTGTGTGGCTATTTGCTTGGACATTTAAAACCAGGGACTTAGGGACTAGGACAGCACTAGGCTGATCCCAGTTGTTAGTTAGGAAACCTGTATGTTTAGTTAGAGGTCAAGTTGACCAGGATTTATTTTGTTTATGTTTCTTTTGCTTTGCTGTGTTTTGTCACTGTAAATAGAAAATAAACCGCACCTTTTTGATTTTGAGAACCACAACCTCCGTTTGCTGGGCCTGTTTTTGTGTGGGGAGCCCATCCCGGGGGTCACCCGCACCCGCTGCCGAGCTAACCCCCTCACACTACTCAATTTTATTTGTGAATGATTAAACAAGGTATTATGTATTCCTTACTCATTCATGTAAGGATGGATACCTGGGGGACCTCCAGATTTTGGTAAGATTTGGCTGGACACAGAGCTAGAGTAAATGGTGTTTTTTGAAATGGTGCATATTTATATCTGTCAGGAGTTCATCTTAAATGTGCTCCTAGATAAAATGATATGCTATAGTTACTTGGCAATGTGCATTTTAATAGTCGTATAGAGGTTCTTTATGGTGCTGATGAATATGTATCAGAGGCTACAGAATGGAGAACTGTATCCAAACTGGCTTGAATAATTTTTTCGGACCCAGGACAAGTACATAGATCAGTTCTGATCTCTCTGATATTAGTGATTGCTCTTGTTCAGTGACTTGACAGTACTCAAGCCAGTGGATGGGCATGACAGCCAGACAACTATCATTTTCAGAGGATGCTCAACAATGGCAGCTTCTGTACAATAGAGCATTCCCTGAAATCACAGGCCAGTGTTCCATGTTCAGGGCCGCCATCAGGGGGGTACAGGCAGTACACCTGTAAGGGGCCCGGAGGTCCCCAGGGGCCCGGATGGCAACCCCCCTTTTTTTTTTTTATATATATATATATATATATATTTTTTTTTTTGTAAGGGGCCCAGAGGTCCCCAGGGGCCCGGGGGTCCCCAGGGTCCAGAATGGTAACCCCCCCTTTTTATGTATTTTTTATAATAATAAAAAAGTATTTTTTTTTGGGCAACCCCTTTTTTTTAAAATAAAAATATATATACTTTTTTATAAATTATTATTATTATTTTTTTGTAAGGGGCCCAGGGGTCCCCAGAGGCCCGGAGGTCCCCATGGCCCCAAATGGCAACCCCCCTTTTTTTTTGTTCTTTATTTGTTCGTCAGCACCCAAAGCCCCCCCCCCGACCTCAACAATTCGTGGCGGCAGCACCCCCCCGCTTCTCAATTCATGCCACACCCCCCCCAGTTCTCCTCTGCTCCAGGGGGCCCATGCCTGAAGCTGTGTAAGGGGTCCCAAAATTCCTGATGGCGGCCCTGTCCATGTTATAGGCCATGTTGATGGCTCGGTTAGTGATCAGTATACTTTCTATATCTATGTATACTGGTAGATTTCGTCAGTTAAGTTTATTTTGTTTCTCTGAATTATCTGAACCATTGAATAGACCGGAGATGAGGGGGAAGGGGTGACATGTAATTACCTTGGTGTCTCATATTGTTTTCTATTGTCCAGGAGAAGGACTCCGTTATCTGCTTGAGCAGCCGTGCGTTAAATGCAATCAATGATCCCATAGTACTGGTAGGTAATAAGAGTGAACAATCTTGTGCTATTTTTATCGTGATTAACCTCTTCATTGCTCATGAGCTTAGATGTAAGACCCCTGAGATATTATTAAATACTGTTCCTTGGGAGTTCATAATCTATTATACTATTGAAGGAAACCTTAATGTAGAAGGAAAGGCTCTCTGCTAAGTAAGCTTTACACGATGCCTTCCCTCTTCTTGACTAATGCTGCACATAATAATTCTCATAATAAGCAGTGCCGAAACCTTTTTTCAAATATTTTTCCTAACGGTCTTATGACTGCAGAGCTCCGGGTCCTGAGTGGTTGCTATGTTGAGGTGAGGAGTTCAGTAGTAGTAGTGATGTCCAGTGCAAGGACAAAGTCATCTAATGCCAAGGACGACAATGCCACACAGCACCCCCCCATCCTCATTAAAAGTTATGAGTAGTGTTGAGCGAACCCGAACTGTAAAGTTCGGGTCCGTACCGAACTTTAGCTTTTTCCCGAACCCGAACCCGGACTTTGCCCAAAAGTCCGGGTTCGGGTTCGGTAATCTAATAACGCATTTAGAAATGCTTCAGGGGCCAGCCAATCACCTTTTGATTAGCTGGTGTGCCCTTAGAAGCCATCATAGCCATGCCTACTAATGGCATGGCTGTGATTGGTCAGTGCAACATGTGACCCAGCTTCTATATAAGCTAGAGGCACACAGCACACATGACACTCTGCTTCAGAATAGATAGGGAGAGGATCTAGTCTGCTGCTGCTGCTTTTAGGGAGAGATAGAAAGATAGATGAGGTAGTCCTGATTCTACAATCTGAGGGAAAAAATAGAGAGATAGTGTAGTGTAGGGCCAGGTTCCTGTGTTGGTGCTTTCAGGGAGAGAGAATATTATATAGGAGTCCAGATTCAGAGATTAAAATCAGCGATCTGCATAGGTCTACCTATTTGTGTTGCAGTGCAGTCTTTTTACACTGCCATGAGCCCAGTGTCAGAGAAAATCTAACTTTTAGGGGAAAAAAAAAGGCACTTTATTGTTCTCTTTTCCAAAAGACCCATAGGGCAAAAAAAGACCCGTTTAGGGCAAAAAAATAAAAAATAAAATTTGCACTTTAATGTACGCTTGCAAAAAACACCGTTTAGGGGCACAAAAAAAAAGTTTGCAGTGTGTTATACATATTTTGAGGTGTGTGAAATAAACAATTTCTAAATAGTTTTCTTCTACTGTGCTATACTAAAAAAACAACATTTTTTTTGAATAGCATTTTCTGCAGTTCTGTAGCTGTGCGATTCAGTGGTTACGTACTGTGGGTGTGTTCTGCTCTTCCAAAAAACGCCGTTTAGTGGCACCAAAAAAAGTTTGCAGTGTGTTATACATATTTTGAGGTGTTTGAAATAAACAATTTCTTTATAGTTTTCTCCTACGTTGCTATACTAAAAAAACTAAATTTTTTTTGAATAGCATTTTCTGCAGTTCTGTAGCTGTGCGATTCAGCGGTTACGTACTGTGGGTGTGTTCTGCTCTTCCAAAAAACGCCGTTTAGTGGCACCAAAAAAAGTTTGCAGTGTGTTATACATATTTTGAGGTGTTTGAAATAAACAATTTCTTTATAGTTTTCTCCTACTGTGCTATACTAAAAAAACAACATTTTTTTTGAATAGCATTTTCTGCAGTTCTGTAGCTGTGCGATTCAGCGGTTACGTACTGTGGGTGTGTTCTGCTCTTCCAAAAAACGCCGTTTAGTGGCACCAAAAAAAGTTTGCAGTGTGTTATACATATTTTGAGGTGTGTGAAATAAACAATTTCTATATAGTTTTCTCCTACTGTGCTATACTAAAAAAACAACATTTTTTTTTTAATAGCATTTTCTGCAGTTCTGTAGCTGTGCGATTCAGCGGTTACGTACTTTGGTTGTGTTCTGCGCTTCCAAAAACACCCATTTAGGGCAAGATCCTAAATTTGGAAAATATGAGGAGAAGGTCAAAGGGACGTGGTGGCCCCGGTCGTGGTGCTGCTGGTGGAGCTCCTGTTGCAGGGAGAGGACGTGGTGGATCTGTGCCAGATACACGCACAAGTGAAACACCTTTCTCAGGTGCGAGTAGGCGACCGAGCCTGCGGCGGTATTTTGTCGCGCCTAATGAGGCTGTACGAATGTTTAGGCCAGGACAAGTACAGGCGATAGTAGATTGGGTTGCTGACAGTGCCTCGGGTTCCTTCACATTGTCTCCCACCCACTCTTCTGATGAAAGAACAGAGTTGGCACCTGAAACCCATGTCCATCAGTCTTTCACCTCACCCCCTTGCAAATCAGCCAAGCAGTCTGAGCCCCAAATCATGCAGCAGTCTCTTCTGCTTTTCGATGACTCTGTTAGCAGGGTTTCCCAGGGCCATCCACCTAGCCCTGCCCCAGAAGTGGAAGAGATTGAGTGCACCGATGCCCAACCACTTATGTTTCATGATGAGTACATGGGAGGACCATTGCAGTACGTCTCGGATGATGACGAAACACAGGTGCCAACTGCTGCTGCTTTCGCAATTGTGCAGACAGACAAGGAGGGCAGGGGTGAAGACTGGGTGGAAGATGATGTGGAGGACGATGAGGTCCTCGACCCCACATGGAATCAACGTTATGCAGGTGACCAGTGTAGTTTGGAGGAAGAGGCGGTGGTCGCACAGAGCCACCAGCACAGCAGAAGAGGGAGCAGGGTGCAAAAGCGGAGCGTCTGTCAGCTAGACAGTATGTCTGCTACTGCCCAACGCAGCAAGGGACCGAGCACACCAAAGGCAGGTCCAAGGAGTTCCCTAGCGTGGCAGTTCTTCACACAATGTGCTGATGACAAGACACGAGTGGTTTGCAAGCTGTGCAATCAGAGCCTGAAGCGAGGCATAAACGTTCTCAACCTGAGCACAACCTGCATGACCAGGCATCTAAGTGCAAAGCACGAGCTGCAGTGGAGTAGACACCTCAAAAACCAAGAAAGGTCTCTGGCTCCTCCTGCTTCCTCTTCTGCTGCAGTCTCGGCCTCTTCATCCACCTCTGTAGTGACAGTGGCACCTGCCACCCCGCAAACAGAGGATCTGCCAGCAACACTACCACCTGGGTCACCAACCATCTCCACAATGTCCCATGGAAGCGTTCAGCTCTCTATCTCCCAAACATTGGAGCGGAAGAGGAAGTACCCCCCTAGCCACCCGCGATCCCTGGCCCTGAATGCCAGCATTTCAAAACTCCTGGCCTTTGAAATGCTGTCATTCCGTCTGGTGGAGACGCAGAGTTTTAAAAGCCTGATGGCATTGGCTGTCCCACAGTACGTCGTGCCCAGCCGCCACTATTTTTCCAGGCGAGCCATCCCTTCCCTGCACAACCAAGTGGGGGACAAAATCAGGTGTGCACTGCGCAACGCCATCTGTGGCAAGGTCCACCTAACTACGGATGCATGGACCAGTAAGCACGGTCAGGGACGTTATATCTCCCTAACAGCACACTGGGTAAATGCAGTGGCGGCTGGGCCTGAGGCAGATAGCAGTTTGGCGCATGTCCTTCCACCACCGAGGATTGCAGGGCGCTTCAGTTTGCCTCCTGTTGTCAACTCCTCATACTCCGCTTCCTCATCCTCTACCGCCTCCTCATCCGGTCAGCGTAACACCTTCACCACCAACTTCAGCACAGCCAGGGGTAAACGACAGCAGGCAGTTTTAAAACTTTCCTGTTTGGGGGAAAAACCCCACACCGCGCAGGAGTTGTGGAGGGACATGGAACAACAGACCAATGAGTGGTTGCTGTCAGTGAGCCTCAAGCCCGGCCTGGTGGTGTGCGATAATGGGCGAAATCTCGTAGCAGCTCTGGGCCTAGCCGGTTTGACGCACATCCCTTGCCTGGCGCATGTGCTGAACTTGGTGGTCCAGAGGTTCCTTAAAAATTACCCCAATATGCCAGAGCTGCTGCAGAAAGTGCGGGCTGTGTGTGCGCACTTTCGGCAATCTCACCCTGCTGCTGCTCGCCTGTCAGCGCTGCAGCGTAACTTCGGCCTTCCCGCTCACCGCCTCATATGTGACGTGCCCACAAGGTGGAACTCCACCTTGCACATGCTGGCCAGACTGTGCGAGCAGCAGCAGGCGATAGTGGAGTTTCAGCTGCAGCAATCACGCGTGAGTCGCTCTGCGGAACAGCACCACTTCACCACCAATAACTGGGCCTCCATGCGAGACCTGTGTGCTGTTTCGAGTACTCCACCAACATGTCCAGTGCCAATGACGCCGTTCTTAGCGTTACTATCCCAGTTCTATGCCTCCTTGAAAAAACGCTTCGGGCGATGATGGAAGAGGATGTGGCACAGGAGGATGAGGAGGAGGAGGAGGAAGCGGGATCATTTCAAAGGCTTTCAGGGCAGTCTTTCACAAGTGGCTACGAGGGTGGGTTCCTGCACCAACAAACGCCAGGTACACAATTGTCCGGCGGAAAGGGAACAGTTCTGGAGGATGACGAGGTGGAGGAGGAGATGGAGGAGGAGGAGGAGGAGGAGGAGGAGGCATTTTCACAGCAGGGTGGCACCCAGACCAGCTCGTGGCCATCACTGGTGCGTGGCTGGGGGGATACAGAGGACACAGACGATACACCTCCCACAGAGGACTGCTTTTCTTTGCCTCTGGGCAGCCTGGCACACATGAGCGATTACATGCTGCAGTGTTTCCGCAATGACCGCCGAGTTGCCCACATTTTAACTGGTGCTGATTACTGGGTGGCCACCCTGCTGGATCCCCATTACAAGGACAACGTACCATCCTTAATTCCCTCACTGGAGCGGGATCGTAAGATGCGCGAGTACAAGCGCACGCTGGTAGACGCGCTGCTGGTGGCATTCCCACCTGACAGCGGGCATACGGTGGAAGCACAAGGCGAAGGCAGAGGAGGAGGAAGAGGTCGCCAACGCAGCCGGGGCACCGGCAGCACCTCAGAAGGCAGGGTTAGCATGGCTGAAATGTGGAAAAGCTTTGTCAGCACGCCACAACAACCAGCACCACCAGCTGAGATGGAACGTCTTAGCAGGAGGCAGCATTTCACCAACATGGTTGAGCAGTATGTGTCCACAGGCCTACACGTACTGGATGACGGGTCTGCCCCCTTTAACTTCTGGGTCTCCAAATTGGGCACATGGCCTGAGCTTGCCCTTTATACCTTGGAGGTGCTGGCCTGCCCTGCAGCCAGTGTATTATCTGAACGTGTATTTAGCACGGTAGGGGGCGTTATCACAGACAAGCGCAGCCGCCTGTCCAGAGCCAATGTGGACAAGCTCACGTTCATTAAAATGAACCAGGCATGGATCCCACAGGACTTGTCCGTACCTTGTGCAGAATAGACATGTATACCGGTGTTGTGACAAAAACTGTCTGGCCATCGGATTGTGTCCGGCCCATACTGCGAAGGCGCAGCGCTTGCGCAGTACAGAGGACAAGGAGATTCACAAAATCTCCGAAGATGAACGGCGCCTGCGTTGTGAGTGCAGGTTCAAGCCCCACCATCCAAGTGGACATACGGTAGCACATAGTAACAGGGCCCCTCACGGGCTTGGTTCGATCGCCACGCTTCGGGCACGGCCTCACTTGGCTCGTCTTGAACCACGGATGGTGTGGCCTTCACCTGAACTCACCACGCAGGCGCCGTTCGTCTTGGGAGATTTTCGAAATCCCCTTGTCCTACATACTGAGCAAGCGCAGTACAGGGTGGACACTATTTGACGGAGGACAGAATTCGACACATCACCGGCATTACACAGCCATTGTTGTATTTTTGAATCAGTGTTGGCTACCTCGTCCTCCTCCACCGCCGCTTCCACCTACACAGCCACATCCACCGCCACTTCAACCTCCTACTCCATATGGACCTCGTCCTCCTAGGTCAAGATTATTATTTTTTATTTTTATTTTTTTATGTTATTTTAAGTTATTTCCCTATCCACATTTGTTTGCAGAGCACTTGCCATGCTCTTAACAACATTTTGCTGCCATTTGCAGCCCTCTAGCCCTTTCCATTACCTTTTTAGAGCCTTTTTAGTCCTTAGAAGTCCGGGTCCCCATTGACTTCAATGGGGTTCGGGTTCGGGTCCAAGTTCGGGTTAAAGTTCGGTCCCGAACCCGAACTTTTTTCCGAAGTTCGGCCGAACCCGTCGAACCCGAACATCCAAGTGTCCGCTCAACTCTAGTTATGAGCATTATGTGTCAGCAAGAATCCCTTCCCCTCAAAAAAATATGAGCACTAATCTTCACACTTACCCCCCAAACATAAATTTTCTTTGCAAGCAAAAATTCTACCCAAACAAAATTTCCATTTTTCCAGTACAAATCTCCCCTTCCAGCTCAAATCCTCTCCATCCCCGAATCCCCTTTCCTAACACAAATCTTGTACACCTCAAATTTTCCCTGAGCATATATCCCCCCCCCCTAAATCCCCCACTCCCAGCACAAATACCCCCCCCTCTCCCAGCACTAACCCTTCCACCCAAATTTCCCCTCCTAGCACAAATCCCCCCAATCATTCCTACTAGCACAAATCCCCAACCACCTTCCTAACAGAAATCCACCCTCCTCATACTAATTCCCCATCCAACTCTCCCCTTCTAGCACAACCCACCACAACCAGGGAAGCTGCCCCCCCCCCCCCTCTGCCCACCCATTGTCCCAGCCCTGGTGATGTCACTCCGTTGGCAGAAATCCCCTGAATGTTGTCAGGATCTCCTCTGACCAGCCGCAGCAGCCACTCAGGACACAGTCACGTGACCACTAAGAAACCAATTTAATTAAAAAGGATTTGCACTGCTTATTATTAGAAATGATGTGCCTTGGTATGTGCGGTGTGGCCTACACCCTTATGAGAGTTGAAGATGTGAAGTAGTAAAACATAGACCACAACCTTGCTGGACTGAGGGAGATATGATAGGGTTATCCTTGCAACAATCTAAGTAGCCCAGTGTAATATTTTTTTTTTCTTTTTAATATAATATATAAGCTTTAGCATTGGTAGACATTCACCAATGGTATTCTAATTACCGTATTTATTGGCGTATAACACGCATCCTAACTTGAAAGCCCCGTACACACTATCAGATTTTTTGCTGATTTTTGTCATCAGATTTACCAAAACCATCTAATATGAGGTCAAACTTTAAGAGTTTCAATTTGTATGCAATCAGGCAGGCCCTTGTACTACATGGTTTTGGTAAATCTGATGACAAAAATCAACAGAAAATCTGATAGTGTGTATGGGGCTTAAGAGGGTAGTTTCAGGAAAACAACTTTCCACAGCCCCCTGCGTATAACACGCAGGCACAGTTTACCCTCTATTTTCAGGGTAAAAAAGTGAGTGTTATACGCCAATAAATACAGTAATTCACGCCATTTATTGGGTAAGTGTAACATGTCCATATGTAACACGTTTTTATGTCATGTACATTTCCTATGTTATTCCAATATTGTCTGTTTGTGGTATGTGGATAATATCTCTTGTTGTATAAATTTGTTTGAAAACTTCAATAAAATTAGATTGAAAACGAAATGATGTGCAGCATTAGTAAAGCGAGAGGGAAGGCAACATGTAATTCTTACCTCATCAAGAGCCTTTCCTTCTTTTTGGACAGAGTAAGGGAGGTTTCTAACCCCTGTCTATTTATTTTTTGCAATCTGGGGAGATTTTCCTTCACTTTCTGTCCCATAGCCAAA
The DNA here is from genome assembly GCA_029206835.1 of Rana muscosa. Classification (NCBI taxonomy): domain Eukaryota; kingdom Metazoa; phylum Chordata; class Amphibia; order Anura; family Ranidae; genus Rana; species Rana muscosa. The sequence continues at coordinate 62,468,484 of CM055128.1, forward strand.
ACAGGAAGTTGGAGGAAATCCCTCCAAAATGAGGCAAATCCCTGGCTGTCACTAAGGTCACCAGAACTAGTGTCCCCATTGGAAAACTTCCCCTCTATTTCTTTTCTGGTAACAACCCAAAATTTGGGATTTTCTTTCACTTTCATTCTCGGTGAGGGTAAACAGGACAAATTGAGAGGGTGAATCCACCCAATGAAGACACAGACAGCAATAAAAAACCAACAGGTGTTCTAATCCCTCTCCACTCTATTCAAAACAAAAAAAATTGCCTTTAGTTATACTTTAAAGCTTACTTAGAAGAGAGCCTCTCCTTCATTAAGGTAGAACCTAAAGACATCAAGGCAACACTTTCTAGTCATTTTGGATACAGTAAGGGAGGGTTATAACCTGTTATTTTATCATGTGATACCTGTGTCCCATTTGGGAGGTTTTCCTTCACGTCCGGTCCTATAGCCAAAACAGAAAGTGACGTGAAATCCCTCCAAATTGAGGGAAATCCCTCGTTGTCACCAGAACTAGTGTCCCCATTGGAAGTTTTCCCCTTTTATCCTGTTCAGGTGACAACTAAAAAAATGGCTTTAGCTATACTTTGTCAATGTATTATTAAATACAGAGCAGCATTAGACATGTGTGATTCGTTTCCGAAAATTCGTACATTCGGAAGCATCCGAAATACGAATTTCTATTCTTACGAATTCTATACGAAATTTCGTTGACGAATTTCATTTCGGGAGTGGGAGACTGCTCAGACTGGTACTGGTAGTCGATGGGAGATTCAGAATTGGACAAAATAAGAATGTTCGTTAATATCGTTTTATTATTGTCATAATAATTACGATTATTTGTTATGATGAAGTTAAAATCCCAGGAAGTCAGTACAGCAAAGGGATGATGGGAGCCCCTCATAATGAGCACAGCAGGGGTACAGCCCCAGGAGGAAATCAGAACAGCACAGGGATGGTGGGAGCCCCTCATAACAAATGTTCGTAATTGTTACAAAAAGTTAACGACCTTTCGTATTTCATACGAATCCAAATTGAATTTCGGACACGAATTACGAAATACGAATTAACGGGCAACTACAAACCCAGGAAGTCAGCACAGCACAGGGATGATGGGAGCCCCTCATAATGAGCACAGCAGGGATACAGCCCCAGGAGGAAGTCAGCACAGCACAGGGATGGCGGGAGCCCCTCATAATGAGCACAGCAAAGGTACAACCCCAGGAGGAAGTTAGCACAGCACAGGGATGGTGGGAGCCCCTCATAATGAGCACAGCAAAGGTACAACCCCAGGAGGAAGTTAGCACAGCACAGGGATGGTGGGAGCCCCTCATAATGAGCACAGCAAAGGTACAACCAAAGGAGGAAGTCAGTACAGCACAGGGATGGTGGGAGCGCCTCATAATGAGCACAGCACAGGGATAGTGGGAGCCCCTCATAATGAGCACAGCAGGGGTACAGCCCCAGGAGGAAGTCAGCACAGCACAGGGATGGTTGGAGCCCCTCATAATGAGCACAGCAGGGGTACAGCCCCAGGAGGAAGTCAGCACAGCACAGGGTGGGGGGAGCCCCTCATAATGAGCATAATAAGTCGACGACTGCCATATTGAGAAATACCTTTCTTGTTTTTTAAATTCATCATAACGAATGTTCGTAATTGTTACGAAAAGTTCTTGAATCTAACGAAAATTCGTATTTCGTACGAAACAAATACAAATTGAATTTCGGACACGAATTCCGAAATGCGAATTTTGGTCTAATACGAAACGGAATGAAACAAATTTATTGACGGCGCACATGTCTAAGCAGCATACATTTGAAACATTTATATGGGAATTAATCGTTAATCCTTATGCATTTGTTTTGCTCACTGTTTCAGAAAGTAGAAAAAAACAAGCTGTGTCCGGAACTAGCAAAGATTGACATTGACATGGCTGAAAGGTTCTAACACCTGAGTCCCTCATTATTACACCTGCCTGTGAGCACACGCTCATACCTCTATAATAAATTGCTTATGATTGAATATTATTTTTTTTCAGGTCTAGAAAACAATCTAAAATTTGTTCCAAATGGTCATGTTCAGTATATGGGTGTCAATCAAAATGCTAATTATGATTGGCATGCGTGTGCTCAGAGATGGAAACAAAGCCTCTGAATAATTTTATGTTCAGTTTACAGAATAAAATGTAGATGTTTCATAAGCAAAAAGTTACAGGGATTAAAAAATATACAATTCCAAAGAGAGGAGGTTAGAAAAAAAAAAAAAAATGACTGAGCAGAATTAAGTTATCTTTACATACCCAAAAATTTTTGTTTGGTTTTGGATAGTTGGATAGGTTAGTTGGGAGAGATTTCCCCTCACTTCTTGTCTTGGTGAGAACCTTTTTTTGCCATAAAGGAAGTGAAGGAATGTCTCCTTGGATTGGAATGGGTGAACCGTGCTCTGCTTGATAGTTAGAAGCTGCTATAAATACAACGCACCCATAGGAAGGAATGGGGCAATGGTGCACATCCACAGTAAGTAGAGCATCTGATGGGGGACATTTCTGAGTAAAGACAGGGCAGTGTTGAGCACAGAATGCAACATCCATTGCATGAGTGTCTTGTAGCAATGTTTTGGATGCTATGTATTCCCCACGATCTAGCTGGTAGGAAGGTGACACCACCCTTGCCTAGGCACTGCGTGCGGAAGACTTTTTTAACCACTTCAGCCCCGGAAGAATTGGCTGCTGAATGACCGGGTCATTTTTTTGCAATTCGGCACTGTGTCGATTTAACTGACAATTGCACGGTCGTGCGACGTGGTGCCCAAACAAAATTAATGTCCTTTTTTCCCCACAAACAGAGATTTTTTTTTGGTGGTATTTGATCACCTCTGTGGTTTTTATTTTTTGCTCTATAAAACAAAAAAGAGCGACAATTATGAAAAAAAAGCAATATTTTTTACTTTTTGCTATAATAAATATCCCAAAAAAATATATTAAAAAAAACGTTTTTTTTCTCAGTTTAGGCAGATATGTATTTTTCTACATATTTTTGGTAAAAAAAATCGCAATAATTGTATATTTATTGGTTTGCGCAAAAGCATCTACAAAATAGGGGATAGTTTTATGGCATTTTTATTATTAACCCCTTCCTTACTGGGCACATATACCCCCTTCCTGCCCAGGCGAAATTTCAGCTTTCAGCACTGTCACGCTTTGAATGACAATTGCGCGGTCGTGCGACGTGGCTCCCAAACAAAATTGACGTCCTTTTTTTCGCACAAATAGAGCTTTCTTTTGGTGGTATTTGATCACCTCGGCGGTTTTTATTTTTTGCGCTATAAACAAAAATAGAGCGACAATTTTGAAAAAAAAGCAATATTTTTTGATTTTTGCTATAATAAATATCCCAATTTTTTTTTTTTTTATATTTTTTTTCTCAGTTTAGGCCGATACGTATTCTTCTACATATTTTTGGTAAAAAAAATCGCAATCAGCGTTTATTGATTGGTTTGCGCAAAAGTTATAGCATTTACAAAATAGGGGGATAGTTTTATGGCATTTTTATATATATTTTTTTTTTATTAGTAATGGCGGCGATCAGTGATTTTTTTTGTGACTGCGACATTATGGCGGACACATCGACACTTTTGACACTAATTTGGGACGATTCACATTTATACAGCGAACAGTGCTATAAATATGCACTGATTACTGTATAAATGTGACTGGCAGGGAATGGGGTTAACACTAGGGGGCGAGGAAGGGGTTAAATGTGTTCCCTGGGAGTGATTGTTACTGTGGGGGGAGGGGACTGACTGGGGGAGGAGACCGATCTGTGTCCCTATGTACAAGGGACACAGCATCGGTCTCCTCTCCCTGACAGGACATGGATCTCTGTGTTTACACACACAGATCCATGTCCTTGTCTCTGTAACTGCCGATCGGGGGTGCCTGGCGGACATCGCGGCCGCCAGGCACGGGCATCGGCATTGCAGTGAAGCGCCGGCCACGTGCGCGCGCCGCCGGCGGCGCTCGCGCGCCCCCCAGTGGTCAAATAGCGGAGGCCGTATAATAACGGCCTCCCGGCATTTGACAACCACCTTGCGGCCGTATATTCTCGTACGGCGGGAGCGAGGTGGTTAATTTTTACTAGTAATGGCGGCGATGAGTGATTTTTATCGTGACTGCGATATTGCGGCGGACACATCGGACACTTTTGACGCTATTTTGGGACCATTGACATTTATACAGCGATCAGTGCTATAAAAATGCACTAATTACTGTGTAAATGACACGGACAGTGAAGGGGTTAACCAGTAGGGGGCGAGAAAGGGGTTAAGTGTGTCCTAGGGAGTGATTCTAACTGTGAGGGGACTGGGCTACCAGTGACACGACACTGATCACTGCTCCTGATTACAGGGAGCAGTAGATCAGTGTCCTGTCACTGGGCAGAACAGGAAGATGCCTTGTTTACAAAGGCATCCCCCCGTTCTGCCTCTCCGTGACCCGATCGCGAGACACTGGCGGACATAGAGTCCACGGGTCCCCCGGGCACGGAGACCGCGCGCGCCCGCTAGGCGGCAGATTCAAAGCAACGTACCTGTACCTGTACGTTGCTTTGCTTGCCCGTGCCATTCTGCCGATGTATATCTACATGAGGCAGTCGGCAAGCAGTTAAATCGGTAGTAAACCGCAGGTGATTAAAACTAAAAAAAAAAATCCCTGCAGGGCAATGTCATAATGTGCTATCATGCATCGCATACTAGCACATTATGATAGACTTACCTTAGAACGAAGCCCTCCAGTGCCGTGGTGTCAGGCGGCTGACATCTTCCCCCAGTCTTCCTTCCGGGTTCGCGACCTCCAGCTACTTGAGTATGGGCGCGGAAGCCGCCGTTTCCGGCACAGGCTCTGTAAGCCGGACCTTCAGAGCGCATGCGCCCATTGACATCATCGACTGCATGCACTAATAACTACGTTTAGGATATATTCGCAGTACCTACAGGCATAGGTGTGCGCAGCCTATTGTAATAGGGTGTGCACCCCAAAGCTCAAACACACATGAACGCCACCTGCTGTCACAGAGAGGAGGCTCTGATGGTGGGAGACAGTTGTTTGGGAGCATATTTTGTTACATCCAAAGTATAGGTGTTCCTACAGTTGAACCTATCCTTTAATATAATGGGGGCATTTACACTGGCCACTGGGACCCCAACCACCTACCTGGTGCCACCCCTGGATAATGCTAATGCACATGGGGTGATTAGGGTGTGCCCAGGCACACCCTGTGCGCACGCCTATGCCTACAGGTAAGCCTTATAGGCTTACCTGTAGGTACAAGTGGTGTAACAGAGTTTACTAAAACTTTAAAGCGGTTGTAAACCCAGACGAAATTTTTTTTTTTTCAAATCACCTGCAAGAAAAAGCCATAATGAGCTAGTATGACTAGCATACTAGCTCATTATGAATCACTTACCTTAGATCGGGACCCCCGAAGCCATCCTCGTCCCCCGCTCCGACCGCAGCCATCGCTCCTCAGATACCCGGAACGTTACTTCCGGGTATCGCCGCTCCAGCCAATCACAGCGCCGCTCCGGCGCTGTGATTGGCCGGAGCAGCGAAGACGTCACTCCGCGCATGCGCGCTGGAGCTTTCTATTCCGGCAGCGCCGGAATTCTGAATGGGATTAACCCTGTGAATGCACCGTTGTCTACGGCGCGCATGCGCCGTAGACATCGGTGCATGTCTTTTTTTGCAAATATCTCCTAAACCGTGTAGGTTTAGGAGATATTTCTTTTACCTACAGGTAAGCCTTAGTATAGGCTTACCTGTAGGTAAAAGTAAAAAAAAAAGACTATACAACCGCTTTAATATAAATGTTACTTTCTTCTTTAAAAGTATTTTTTTTTTATACAAGTATTTTTTGAACATACTATGTTTAAGTGATGTTTACAGGGCCAAGAAAGTATAAGTAGTCCTTGAGTTTTACTACAAGGTCCACTGTAACTCCAGGCTTGATGGCCACAGAAGCAAATATCCTGTACCAAGATTTATGATCACTCCGAAAAAGATTTCCAACCTGCTGAAAAATCTCCCTGTAGAATAACTAGTTTGACTATCAGAAGTGCTTTTTACCTCTTTGGAGTTCAGACATGGCCCAATTATTGTAGGCCATGTTCATAATATATGGACCATCGCTGTGTATTGTAGAACCATTTACAGCAAGCATTAGTGTAGTGTAGGCAATGATGGGACAAGGCATAGGTATACAAAAGGGTAGACAGAAAAAAAAAAAATAAGTCAAAGGATAGACCAGAAGACCAATAAGCTGTTAAGAAAAATAGATGTAGAGGAGGCATTTTTGTGGTCTTAGGAATTACGTCTTAAAAGCTTTTCCCCATCTCAGTTAATGATGTTTATTGGTTCACCGCCAGTTCATTAAAGGTAAATGGACTTTTCATTACCTGCTCATTGTAGTAATGTCGACTAATGTTAACTCCTTGCTTTTTATCTAAACGGGTTTATTTAGTAAAGGGAGTTGTCTGCTCGCGTATCTCGCATCTGTATGTTATTTTTAGATCAAATAAAAAAAAAAAACACCTCGATCACTGCACAAAAAAATAAAACTGTCTCAGAAATGTAAGGTAAATAGTAGACAGCTCCAAGCAATATAACAGAATACAAAAGTAAGTTCACAGGGTTTTAAGATCATCATTTTATTTATATATATATATAAGATAGATAGATACAAGAAATATAGAAAAAGATAGAGAGAGATAGAGATGGAGATGACATAAATATCTAATTTGTGTTCTCCTTAACTGCTACTATTTATAGTGACTATGTTTATTGACAATATATGCCTGTAATTTTGAAAATTTAATAAACAAATTTGACAAGGAAATATACATAAGAATACTGATTGTAGAGGGATAGAACAGACAGACAGGTAGAGAAAGAGAGAGAATTGGAGAGAGAAAGAGATGGAGATACAGTGCCTTTAAAAAGTATTCATACCCCTTGAAATTTTCCACATTTTGTTACAACCAAAAAGATAAATGTATTTTATTGGGATTTTATGTGATAGACCAACACAAAGTGGCACATAATTGTGAAGTGGAAGGAAAATAAGCAATGGTTTTCAATATTTTTTACAAATAAATATGTGAAAAGTGTGGTGTGCATTTGTATTCAGTCCCCCTGAGCCAATACTTTGTAGAACCCCCTTTCACTGCAATTACAGCTGCAAGTCTTTTTTGGGGATGTCTCTACCAGCTTTGCACATCTAGAGAGTGACATTTTTAACCATTCATTTTTGCAAAATAGCTCAAGCTGTCAGATTGGAGGGAGAGCGTCTGCGAACAGCAATTTTCAAGTCTTGCTACAGATTCTCAATTGGATTTAGGTCTGGACTTTGACTGGGTCATTCTAACACATAATATGCTTTGATCTAAACCATTCCATTGTAGCTCTGGCTGGATATTTAGGGTCGTTGTCCTGCTGTAAGGTGAACCTCCGACCCAGTGCAGACTCTAACCAGTTTCTTCTAAGATTGCCCTGTATTTGGCTCCGTCCATCTTCCCATCAACTCTGACCAGCTTCGCTGTCCCTGCTGAAGAAAAGCATCCCCACCACATGATGCTTGTGTGTTCAGGGTGATGTGCAGTGTTTTCCGCCACACATCGTGTTTTGTTTTGGGCCAAAACGTTCCATTTTGGTCTCATCTGACCAGAGCACCTTCTTCCACATATTTGCTGTTTCCCCCACATGGCTTCTCAGGACTTCTTATGGCTTTCTTTCAACAATGGCTTTCTTCTTGCCACTCTTCCATAAATGCCAGATTTGTGGAGTGCACGACTAAGGCCTCGTACACACGACCGATTTTCTCGGCAAGAACCAGCAAGAAACTTGCTGGCAGAGAGGTCTTGCCGAGTAAATCGGTCGTGTGTACGCTGCTAGCGGGTTTCTCGTCGAGAAAACCGACAAGAAACCTCGACGAGAAAATAGAGAACCTGCTCTCTATTTTCTCGTCGAGATTCTCCTCGGCATGTTTCTCGACGAGAAAAGTGAGTGTGTGTACACTTACCTGTCCGCCCGGAAGCCCGCGCATGTTCGAAATGAATTTGACGCATGCGCGGTAGCTTCCTAGGCATACGTAGGGTATACCAAGATGGCGGCGACGGCATCGAATGTGACGAGCGCATGCTCGACGTAGTCGATGACGTCACCGCGTACACTCCTTTCAAAGAACCGCGGGTTCTTTGAAACGAGCGTGTGTACACTCGACCGGGACAAGTTTCTTGTCCAAGAATCTCGTCGAAAAAAACGACATGTTTTTTTCAACGAGAATCTCGGCCGTGTGTACGAGGCCTCATAGTTGTCCTGTGGACAGATTCTCCCACCTGAGATGTGGATCTCTGCAGCTCCTCCAGAGTTACCATGGGCCTCTTGGCTGCTTCTCTGATTAATGATCTTCTTTCCCGGCCTGTCAGTTTAGGTGGACAGTCATGTCTTGGTAGGTTTGCAGTTGTGCCATACTCTTTCCATTTTCAGATGATGGATTGAACAGTGCCGAGTGAGATGTTCAAAGCTTGGAATATTTTTTTTATAACCTAACCCTGCTTTAAACTTCTCCACAACCTTATCTCTGCCCTGTCTGGTATGTTCCTTGGCCTTCATGATGCTGTTTGTTCACTAAGGTTCTCTAACAAACCTCTGAGGGCTTCACAGAACAGCTGTATTTATACTGAGAATAAATTACACACAGGTGGACTCTATTTACTAATTAGGTGACTTCTGCCGGCAATTGGTTCTACTAGATTTTAGTTAGGGGTATCAGAGTAAAGGAGGCTGAATACAAATGCACGCCACACTTTTCACATATTAATTTGTAAAACATTGGGAAAACCATTTATAATTTTCCTTCTACTTCACAATTATGTTCCATTTTGTGTTGGACTATCACATAAAATCCCAATAAAATACATTTACGTTTTTGGTTGTAACATGACAAAATGTGGAAAGTTTCAAGGGGTATGAATACTTTTTCAAGGCACTGTAGATAGATGGATAGATAGAATAGAAAGGCTGAAAAAGAGAGAGAGAGAGAGAGAGAAGAAGAGGAGGAAATAGCTAGAAAGAGCACGATAGACAAGAGTGAGAAAGAGAGGGAGACAGATAAATTACAATGAGAGAGATAGAGAGATAGAGAGATAGATAGATAGATAGAGAGATAGAGAGATAGAGAGATAGAGAGATAGAGAGATAGAGAGATAGATAGAGATAGATAGAGATAGATAGAGATAGAGAGAGAGAGAGAGAGAGAGAGAGAGAGAGAGAGAGATAGATAGATCAAAAAAGAAAGATAGAAAAGTGTGAGAAAGATAGAGAAGGAGATAGCTAGAAAGATCATTAGAATGAGACAAATAGTAGAGAGATAAATAGACAGACATGTAGAAAGAAAAGAGAAAGAGGGAGATAGCTAACATGATAGATAGATAGATAGATAGATAGATAGATAGATAGATAGATAGATAGATAGATAGATAATGAATGTGCATGTTCTTGAATACTTTGCTGCATATTTATCAAGTAGTTTAAAGGCCCATACACACGATCGGATTTTTTGACAACTATTGTTTGACAGACCAGTTTTAGCGGACAATCCGACCGTGTGTACGCTCCATCGGACAAATATTTTGTGTTTTTAATCGGACAAATGTTCGCTGTGAAAACGGACAAACTTTCCGGCAACAAATGTCCGATGGAGCAAAATCCGTGTGTACACAAGTCCATCGGACTAAAGTCCAAAGTACAAACACGCATGCTCAGAACCAATGCTAAAGATCAGACAACAATAGCAGAAGTTGCCCAAAGGGTGGCAGTAAAGAGCAGAAAAACCAGGTGATTTGGTGAATGTTGGCTGAAAAAGTCCTGCCGTGTGTATGCAGAACAAGTTCACGGACAATGCCCTTCGAACCAAAATCGACGGAAAAGACAGATGGAAGTCCGATCGTGTGTATGAGTCTTTAGATTGCTTTGTGGATCATTTACTTCTTTTTGTCAGAAAAAATTGCCTCACTTATAAAGCCCATTTATCGACTGGTCTTTTTTTGCTGATATTTGCCCAGTGTAAGGATCTTCAATGGGAAATCCAGGTCTCAGTAATATTTTCTGTCATTATAATATAGGCATTTCAATTTTCTGGCTTCAATCCATTCTAATTTTCTTATGTTGAATCTGCTAAGTTCAGTCCTATACATTCATTGCTCTACCATTTGCTGTACATTCACCACTGAAGTCTTCATTTGCCTTTATTGGTATTTGTCATTTTTTATCTCCTGTGAACAGCTGGGAAAATGAAGTTGGGTCTTTCCTGGATTCAACGTTTTTTTGTTTTTTATAAATGTCGGTCACGTAAGGACAGGAGGTAATATCCCCTCCTACATATTCACTAGAACCCAATACTTCCAGCTATTTTTCAACTATGCCCCCATCCAGCCTCCCCTGTCCTCTCTGCCTCCCTTCCCTATAGACAGAGCCAGCAGTTTATCTCAGCTCTGCCAGCCCTCCCCATGGGACACTAGAACATAATTGCCTCGTTTTCTGTGTCAGGGTTGATAAGAGACTGATTACTTCCCCTCCGCCGCCTTCTCGCCATGGGGAGAGATCGCGGGATAAAACAGAGCCTGTATCTAAATAGAGAAAAATAATAGAAAATGCAAATACATAATATGACGTAGATGAATAAAAATGAATAAAAATAATAGATATCTAAATATTTCAAGGGTCGGAATTGTTCAGCTGCTGAAAATAAATAAATAGTCATGGAAATGTATGGCCTTTCTATTGTCTGATGGTTATCCTACTATCTAAACTGTAAAAAATACTTTTGTTATTTCTATTATTTTTAAAAAACAATAATATATATATATATATATTGTGACAGCAGGAAGGTAAAGTCACCTGGTTGCATCCAGGGGGGTAGATATATTTCGCCCAGATTCAGGCTTTACGCCGACTTATACAACTAGGTGGAGAGTTGTATAAGGCTAGTGGGCTCATGGATGACTCATACCTCTAGGGAGAGTGTGGGGCGTCGTGCAGACAGAGATGAGGAGACCAGCTGAACCTTGTCAGCTCATTTAGGCCTCTATAAGAACTCCCAGCTTCATTAGATGTTAGCTCATGCCTGGAACCAGACCTGTGTGGACTGTCTAGGGAGAGTGAACCCCTGTGCGGTGAGGCAAAGCCTGTGTGGCTATTTGTTTGGACTTTTACTAAACCAGGGACTTAGGGACTAGGACAGCACTAGGCTGATCCCAGTTGTTAGTTAGGAAACCTGTATGTTTAGTCAGAGGTCAACTTGACCAGGATTTATTTTGGTTATGTTTCTTTTGCTTTGCTGTGTTTTGTCACTGTAAATAGAAAATAAACCGCACCTTTTTTTGATTTTGAAAACCACAACCTCCGTTTGCTGGGCCTGTTTTGTGTGGGGAGCCCATCCCGGGGGTCACACACACCCGCTGCCGAGCTAACCCCCTCACAGTTGGTGGAGAACCAGTGGCAGTTTTTTTTAAGCCAGCATGGAGGAGATACTGAAGCAGCTGGCTCTAGCAAATGCCAATCAACAGCAGACAAATGCAGGTTTGCAAAGGAGCCTTGCAGCCCAGCAGCAGACAAACGCAACTTTGCAACAGAGTCTGGAGGCTCAGCAACGAGCCCAGCAGCAATCTGAGGCCCGCTTCATAGACCTGTTGCAGAAGCAAGAGCAGAGACTACAACAACAGATGGAAGCAGTAATGCAGCAACGTCCGCAGACCAGTGAGGAAAGCCGTCCCACTAATACCGCGTCCTTTGGGGTGAGTCGTTTATTGACAAAAATGACTGGAGAGGATGATCCAGAGGTATTTTTGACCACATTTGAAAGGACCGCTGAAAGAGAAAAGTGGCCTGAGGAGCAGTGGGCTGGACTGGTGGCTCCTCTGTTAACTGGTGAATCGCAGAAAGCTTACTATGACCTAGAGCCTAACCAAGCAAAAGACTATGTGATGCTAAAAGCTGAAATATTGGCAAGGCTGGGTGTCACCCAGGCTGTCCGGGCTCAGCGTGTGCATAACTGGACTTTCCAGCTTGGAAAACCCCCCAGGTCTCAAATGTATGATCTCATTCACCTGAGCAGAAAGTGGCTACAGCCAGAGACTTTGTCCGCACCAAAGATTGTGGAACGTGTTGTAATGGATCGGTTTTTGAGAGCTCTTCCTACTGCCATCCAAAAGTGGGTAAGCCATGGAGACCCAGAGACGGCCGATGGTCTTGTGGATCGTGTGGAGAAATACTTGGCTACAGAGAACCTGACGGCCTCTTCCAGAGACACTCGGACTTTCCACCCTAAGACCAGACCATCCCCAGGGGCGGATAAGAGGATTCCAAGGGGTGAGGGTGGAGAGAGTGAGAGGGTGGGAGCTCTACCCCAAGTTTGGCGAGAACAGCCGGGGAAATCAGCGGCTCAAGAGGCGGCAAGAAGGATCGTTTGCTACCGCTGCCGGCAAGCGGGACATATTGCAGCCAATTGCCCGGTTGTGGAGGAACCCATGCAGTGTGACTTTCTGACGGGCAGACGTCAGTCGCTGTGTGCGACAGTCGCATGCACTGCCATTCGAGGAACTGAGAAACATTTATGCAAAATGTGTGTTAATGGTAGAAATGTTGTGGTATTGCTGGATTCAGGTAGCCTTGTGACCCTGATAAAGGCTGAGTTAGTTAAAACAGAGGTCTCTGGGAATAGTAAGGTAGCTGTTATTTGTGTGCATGGGGACACCCGAGAGTATCCAGTGACTACAGTGTGTTTCGAGACCCCCAAAGGTACCCTCTCTCATCCAGTGGGCTTAGTATCTCAGTTACCGCATGACGCCATTGTGGGAAGGGATTTTCCGAAGTTCTGGGAACTGTGGGATGATCCTGAGCCCCTCACTGGTGCCCCTATGTACCAGGAATGTGATAGCCAGAACTCCCCTGAGAGTGGTGAGGACTCTCCGGAATTTCCCTTATCAGTATTGGCAGGGGAGACTCAAGAAACTGGAGAGGAGCCCACCTCCTCAGACGAAAACCTACCGTCTGTGGAGTTTTCTGATCTTGAGGTTCACAGGGAAAACTTTGCCACAGAACAGTTGAAAGATCCCGCCCTAATAAAGGCACGGGAAAACGTAGTGAAAATAGATGGTGAGTTAGTGAACCCAGATAATACCTGCACTTACCCATACTTCAGCGTAGAGAAGGACCTACTGTAGCGGGTGGCAAAAAGGGCAGAAGAAACCGTTGAGCAGCTTGTGGTGCCCAAACCTACAGGAAGTTGGTGTTGGAGTTGGCCCATGGGCACATTCTTGGAGGTCATCTGGGGACAGAGAAAACCCGAGAGAGGGTATTACAGAGATTCTATTGGCCGGGGGTGATGAAGGACGTAGAAAATTATTGTTCCTCCTGCCCTGTGTGTCAGAGGTTGGCCCCGATGCCACATTTCCGTAGCCCGCTGGTCCCTCTACCCATCATTGAGGTCCCGTTTGAGAGGATCGCCATGGATTTGGTAGGTCCTATAATCAAGTCCGCTAGGGGGCACCAGTACATATTAGTTATAATGGACTATGCCACCCGTTATCCAGAAGCGATCCCTCTCCGAAATACCTCGGCCAAAACCATAGCCAAAGAGCTATCTCTTGTGTTTAGCCGGGTGGGTATTTGTAAAGAACTGCTTACGGACCAAGGTACACCCTTTATGTCCCGGGTTATGAAGGAGCTGTGTAAATTGTTCAAAGTGACGCAATTGCGTACGTCTGTGTATCACCCCCAAACCGATGGGCTGGTTGAAAGATTCAACAAAACCCTAAAACAAATGTTGAAGAAAGTGGTGGATAGAGATGGAAAGGATTGGGACTGTTTACTTCCTTATTTGATGTTTGCTATTAGGGAGGTGCCCCAATCCTCTACGGGATTCTCCCCCTTTGAGTTACTGTATGGGAGACACCCAAGAGGGCTGTTGGATATTGCCAAGGAAACTTGGGAAAGTGAGAGTTCTCCCCACAGGAGTATGATTGAGCATGTCGCCCTGATGCAAGATCGAATTGCACAGGTAATGCCCATCGTGAAGGAACATTTGGCCCAAGCGCAGTTGGCACAGCAGAGAGTGTACAACCGTGGAGCCAAGACCCGTACCTTTTCCCCGGGGGATAGGATATTGGTACTTGTCCCTACGGTTGAAAGTAAATTCCTTGCCAAATGGCAAGGCCCCTACGAGATAATGGAAAAAGTGAGCGAAGTGAATTACAAGGTCAGACAACCAGGAAGGCGAAAGCCCGAACAGATCTATCACGTTAATCTGTTGAAAGCCTGGAGGGATAGAGAGTCCCTAGTCGCAGACACTTGGTCACCAGCTCAAACTGGTTGCGTGATTCCTGAGGTTGGAATAGCAGCCACCTTGTCACAACCCCAACAACAGGAGGTTAAGGAGTTTGTGCTTCGCAACAAGGAGGTATTCTCTGAGCTGCCGGGACAAACATCTGGGGTAGAGCATGACATCATTACCCCGCCCGGTGAAAGGGTGAAGTTAAAACCCTGTCGGATCCCAGAGGCTCGACGGGAGGCAATACGGGAGGAAGTACAGAAAATGCTGAACTTAGGGGTGATAGAGGAGTCCCAAAGTGATTGGTCTAGTCCCATCGTGTTGGTGCCTAAACCGGATGGGAGCTGGCGATTTTGTAACGATTTTCGTCAGTTGAACAAAGTTACAAAATTTGACACCTACCCCATGCCACGTATAGATGAGTTGATCGACCGGCTGGGAACAGCCCGATACATGACGACTCTTGACCTCACAAAAGGGTATTGGCAAATCCCCCTGGCCAAGTCGGCCAAAGAGAAAACCGCATTTGTAACCCCAGACGGGGCGTTCCAATATAAAAGAATGCCGTTCGGGTTACAGAATGCGCCGGCCACATTCCAGCGGAAAATGGACCAGATGCTGAGGCCCCATCGGAAGTATGCTGCGGCTTACCTGGATGACGTAATTGTCCATAGCACAGATTGGGCCTCACATCTGCCAAAAGTGCAAGCAGTCCTGGACTCTGTTCGGGAAGCGGGGTTTACGGCTAACCCCAAGAAGTGTACCATTGGGCAGGAGGAGGCCAAATATCTTGGGTACACCATTGGGAGGGGAGTAATAAAACCCCAACTCAACAAAGTCGAGGCCATCCAGAGTTGGCCACGTCCCAACAGCAAGAAGCAGGTACGAGCCTTTCTGGGAATCGCTGGGTATTATCGGCGATTCATTCCCCACTTTGCTTCTAAGGCTGTGCCCCTAACCAACCTGACGAAGGGGAAAGGGTCGGTCATGATTAAATGGACCCCCGAGGCTGAGGCAGCATTCCAATTCTTGAAACAAGCCTTATGTAGCCAGCCAGTGTTGTACTCACCCGACTTCTCTAAAGACTTTGTCGTACAAAGTGATGCGTCAGATGTGGGGTTAGGAGCAGTATTGTCCCAGGTCTGGAACGGGGAAGAGCACCCAGTCATTTACCTCAGCAGGAAGTTGAAGTCCCATGAGGTAAATTACGCCACCGTTGAAAAGGAGTGTTTAGCGGTGAAGTGGGCTCTAGATTCCCTTCGGTACTACCTGCTAGGTAGGCACTTTGACATGGTTACAGATCACGCTCCGTTAAAGTGGATGGCTCAAAACAAGGAAACAAATAGAAGAGTGAATAGGTGGTTCCTGGCCCTCCAGGAATTCAACTTCACAGTAAAGCATCGCCCTGGCGTTCAAATGGGGAATGTGGATGCTTTGTCTCGAGTACATGAATGCCTGATTGCTGGTGTTCCAACCCCGAGGTTAAAACAAGAGGGGGGGGGTATGTGACAGCAGGAAGGTAAAGTCACCTGGTTGCATCCAGGGGGGTAGATATATTTCGCCCAGATTCAGGCTTTACGCCGACTTATACAACTAGGTGGAGAGTTGTATAAGGCTAGTGGGCTCATGGATGACTCATACCTCTAGGGAGAGTGTGGGGCGTCATGCAGACAGAGATGAGGAGACCAGCTGAACCTTGTCAGCTCATTTAGGCCTCTATAAGAACTCCCAGCTTCATTAGATGTTAGCTCATGCCTGGAACCAGACCTGTGTGGACTGTCTAGGGAGAGTGAACCCCTGTGCGGTGAGGCAAAGCCTGTGTGGCTATTTGTTTGGACTTTTACTAAACCAGGGACTTAGGGACTAGGACAGCACTAGGCTGATCCCAGTTGTTAGTTAGGAAACCTGTATGTTTAGTCAGAGGTCAACTTGACCAGGATTTATTTTGGTTATGTTTCTTTTGCTTTGCTGTGTTTTGTCACTGTAAATAGAAAATAAACCGCACCTTTTTTTGATTTTGAAAACCACAACCTCCGTTTGCTGGGCCTGTTTTGTGTGGGGAGCCCATCCCGGGGGTCACACACACCCGCTGCCGAGCTAACCCCCTCACAATATATATATATATATATATATATATATATATATATATATATATATATGTGTAGCGCCCACCCCATTTAGGGGTGCTATATACCCAAATTTAGGGGGCTGGTCTGAGATAGTAGTTAGGCTCAGACGGTTCTCAATTTATAGGTTGTGCTGTTTTATTTCCAGGATGGTATACTGGTGTGCAGTTCCCTGTGGCCTGTAGGTGGCACTGCCATAATGGGTCAGGGTTGAACCACTGGTATTAGTGCTGTGCCTTGGGTGTCCTCTCTTGGCAGCGGTAGGGTGGGTGTGGTCAACCTGCGGTGCATGCCGGGGGAGGATACATAAGGGGCAGACGCCGCCTGGGAGGGGTCTTCGGAGGAGGAGAGGAGTCCTGGTGCGTGGCGCATGGCCCTCCAGGCCATGGGGCCACGTGTTCATCGGTCCCAGGCACCTTTAGTCCTGGGGCTGCATCTTCAACACTGGGCCCAGCACCTTTAGCTGGAGCCCGCTTCGAGGAGGAGAAGTCCCAGGGTGTCTCTTGCGAGAGTGCCCGCTTCTGGGAGGAGGACCTTTCTGACGGACCGGTGAGAGTTCACGGTGAAGGAAGGGGCCTGGTAACTCTCTGGAGGGATTCTTCTATCCACCAAGGGCCTAGTAATGTGCTGCTGCTGGCACCTGTCCTTAAGTATCCAGAAGCTAAGAGGTTCGGGGTCTGATAGATTCTGTGGCAGAGAGACTCCCGATCGTATCTAGGAAAATAAACTGATTAAACGTCCGAGCATCACTTCGGCTGCTAGGATCCACTTGTAGGAGACTATCCGGGTGAGCTAAACCTACTCAGGGATAGAGTAGTGATTGTGCTATCCATTGTGCCTGGACTAACCTCCCAAACCTTGCTGTCCTGTCTCTCATTAACCCTTTCCTATCTGCTGAACATTGAAAAAATAAACTCAACGTTGGAGTTTTAAAGTGGTGTGGACATTGGAACTACTGAGGGGAATACAGAGACTTGTCCCTATATCCTAGGAGACGAGAACCAACTGACGGAAGAACCTAGCTGTGGGACCCATTGAAAAAATAATGATGATCTGGACAGCCGCACTCCAATCCAACGTGGCTTTATTCACAAAGTAAAATGAAAACACTACATGTCACCGTGTGTACGCGGCATAAGAAACCAAAATCAAGAGCACAGGGACATAATCTCAAACTGACTGGAGGAAAGTTTAAAACGAGTCTTAAAAAATATTATTTTACTGAAAGGTGTGAGGGGGTTAGCTCGGCAGCGGGTGTGTGTGACCCCCGGGATGGGCTCCCCACACAAAACAGGCCCAGCAAACGGAGGTTGTGGTTTTCAAAATCAAAAAAGGTGCGGTTTATTTTCTATTTACAGTGACAAAACACAGCAAAGCAAAAGAAACATAACCAAAATAAATCCTGGTCAAGTTGACCTCTGACTAAACATACAGGTTTCCTAACTAACAACTGGGATCAGCCTAGTGCTGTCCTAGTCCCTAAGTCCCTGGTTTAGTAAAAGTCCAAACAAATAGCCACACAGGCTTTGCCTCACCGCACAGGGGTTCACTCTCCCTAGACAGTCCACACAGGTCTGGTTCCAGGCATGAGCTAACATCTAATGAAGCTGGGAGTTCTTATAGAGGCCTAAATGAGCTGACAAGGTTCAGCTGGTCTCCTCATCTCTGTCTGCACGACGCCCCACACTCTCCCTAGAGGTATGAGTCATCCATGAGCCCACTAGCCTTATACAACTCTCCACCTAGTTGTGAAAGTCGGCGTAAAGCCTGAATCTGGGCGAAATATATCTACCCCCCTGGATGCAACCAGGTGACTTTACCTTCCTGCTGTCACATACCCCCCCCTCTTGTTTTAACCTCGGGGTTGGAACACCAGCAATCAGGCATTCATGTACTCGAGACAAAGCATCCACATTCCCCATTTGAACGCCAGGGCGATGCTTTACTGTGAAGTTGAATTCCTGGAGGGCCAGGAACCACCTATTCACTCTTCTATTTGTTTCCTTGTTTTGAGCCATCCACTTTAACGGAGCGTGATCCGTAACCATGTCAAAGTGCCTACCTAGCAGGTAGTACCGAAGGGAATCTAGAGCCCACTTCACCGCTAAACACTCCTTTTCAACGGTGGCGTAATTTACCTCATGGGACTTCAACTTCCTGCTGAGGTAAATGACTGGGTGCTCTTCCCCGTTCCAGACCTGGGACAATACTGCTCCTAACCCCACATCTGACGCATCACTTTGTACGACAAAGTCTTTAGAGAAGTCGGGTGAGTACAACACTGGCTGGCTACATAAGGCTTGTTTCAAGAATTGGAATGCTGCCTCAGCCTCGGGGGTCCATTTAATCATGACCGACCCTTTCCCCTTCGTCAGGTTGGTTAGGGGCACAGCCTTAGAAGCAAAGTGGGGAATGAATCGCCGATAATACCCAGCGATTCCCAGAAAGGCTCGTACCTGCTTCTTGCTGTTGGGACGTGGCCAACTCTGGATGGCCTCGACTTTGTTGAGTTGGGGTTTTATTACTCCCCTCCCAATGGTGTACCCAAGATATTTGGCCTCCTCCTGCCCAATGGTACACTTCTTGGGGTTAGCCGTAAACCCCGCTTCCCGAACAGAGTCCAGGACTGCTTGCACTTTTGGCAGATGTGAGGCCCAATCTGTGCTATGGACAATTACGTCATCCAGGTAAGCCGCAGCATACTTCCGATGGGGCCTCAGCATCTGGTCCATTTTCCGCTGGAATGTGGCCGGCGCATTCTGTAACCCGAACGGCATTCTTTTATATTGGAACGCCCCGTCTGGGGTTACAAATGCGGTTTTCTCTTTGGCCGACTTGGCCAGGGGGATTTGCCAATACCCTTTTGTGAGGTCAAGAGTCGTCATGTATCGGGCTGTTCCCAGCCGGTCGATCAACTCATCTATACGTGGCATGGGGTAGGTGTCAAATTTTGTAACTTTGTTCAACTGACGAAAATCGTTACAAAATCGCCAGCTCCCATCCGGTTTAGGCACCAACACGATGGGACTAGACCAATCACTTTGGGACTCCTCTATCACCCCTAAGTTCAGCATTTTCTGTACTTCCTCCCGTATTGCCTCCCGTCGAGCCTCTGGGATCCGATAGGGTTTTAACTTCACCCTTTCACCGGGCGGGGTAATGATGTCATGCTCTACCCCAGATGTTTGTCCCGGCAGCTCAGAGAATACCTCCTTGTTGCGAAGCACAAACTCCTTAACCTCCTGTTGTTGGGGTTGTGACAAGGTGGCTGCTATTCCAACCTCAGGAATCACGCAACCAGTTTGAGCTGGTGACCAAGTGTCTGCGACTAGGGACTCTCTATCCCTCCAGGCTTTCAACAGATTAACGTGATAGATCTGTTCGGGCTTTCGCCTTCCTGGTTGTCTGACCTTGTAATTCACTTCGCTCACTTTTTCCATTATCTCGTAGGGGCCTTGCCATTTGGCAAGGAATTTACTTTCAACCGTAGGGACAAGTACCAATATCCTATCCCCCGGGGAAAAGGTACGGGTCTTGGCTCCACGGTTGTACACTCTCTGCTGTGCCAACTGCGCTTGGGCCAAATGTTCCTTCACGATGGGCATTACCTGTGCAATTCGATCTTGCATCAGGGCGACATGCTCGATCACACTCCTGTGGGGAGAACTCTCACTTTCCCAAGTTTCCTTGGCAATATCCAACAGCCCTCTTGGGTGTCTCCCATACAGTAACTCAAAGGGGGAGAATCCCGTAGAGGATTGGGGCACCTCCCTAATAGCAAACATCAAATAAGGAAGTAAACAGTCCCAATCCTTTCCATCTCTATCCACCACTTTCTTCAACATTTGTTTTAGGGTTTTGTTGAATCTTTCAACCAGCCCATCGGTTTGGGGGTGATACACAGACGTACGCAATTGCGTCACTTTGAACAATTTACACAGCTCTTTCATAACCCGGGACATAAAGGGTGTACCTTGGTCCGTAAGCAGTTCTTTACAAATACCCACCCGGCTAAAAACAAGAGATAGCTCTTTGGCTATGGTTTTGGCCGAGGTATTTCGGAGAGGGATCGCTTCTGGATAACGGGTGGCATAGTCCATTATAACTAATATGTACTGGTGCCCCCTAGCGGACTTGATTATAGGACCTACCAAATCCATGGCGATCCTCTCAAACGGGACCTCAATGATGGGTAGAGGGACCAGCGGGCTACGGAAATGTGGCATCGGGGCCAACCTCTGACACACAGGGCAGGAGGAACAATAATTTTCTACGTCCTTCATCACCCCCGGCCAATAGAATCTCTGTAATACCCTCTCTCGGGTTTTCTCTGTCCCCAGATGACCTCCAAGAATGTGCCCATGGGCCAACTCCAACACCAACTTCCTGTAAGGTTTGGGCACCACAAGCTGCTCAACGGTTTCTTCTGCCCTTTTTGCCACCCGATACAGTAGGTCCTTCTCTACGCTGAAGTATGGGTAAGTGCAGGTATTATCTGGGTTCACTAACTCACCATCTATTTTCACTACGTTTTCCCGTGCCTTTATTAGGGCGGGGTCTTTCAACTGTTCTGTGGCAAAGTTTTCCCTGTGAACCTCAAGATCAGAAAACTCCACAGACGGTAGGTTTTCGTCTGAGGAGGTGGGCTCCTCTCCAGTTTCTTGAGTCTCCCCTGCCAATACTGATAAGGGAAATTCCGGAGAGTCCTCACCACTCTCAGGGGAGTTCTGGCTATCACATTCCTGGTACATAGGGGCACCAGTGAGGGGCTCAGGATCATCCCACAGTTCCCAGAACTTCGGAAAATCCCTTCCCACAATGGCGTCATGCGGTAACTGAGATACTAAGCCCACTGGATGAGAGAGGGTACCTTTGGGGGTCTCGAAACACACTGTAGTCACTGGATACTCTCGGGTGTCCCCATGCACACAAATAACAGCTACCTTGCTATTCCCAGAGACCTCTGTTTTAACTAACTCAGCCTTTATCAGGGTCACAAGGCTACCTGAATCCAGCAATACCACAACATTTCTACCATTAACACACATTTTGCATAAATGTTTCTCAGTTCCTCGAATGGCAGTGCATGCGACTGTCGCACACAGCGACTGACGTCTGCCCGTCAGAAAGTCACACTGCATGGGTTCCTCCACAACCGGGCAATTGGCTGCAATATGTCCCGCTTGCCGGCAGCGGTAGCAAACGATCCTTCTTGCCGCCTCTTGAGCCGCTGATTTCCCAGGCTGTTCTCGCCAAACTTGGGGTAGAGCTCCCACCCTCTCACTCTCTCCACCCTCACCCCTTGGAATCCTCTTATCCGCCCCTGGGGATGGTCTGGTCTTAGGGTGGAAAGTCCGAGTGTCTCTGGAAGAGGCCGTCAGGTTCTCTGTAGCCAAGTATTTCTCCACACGATCCACAAGACCATCGTCCGTCTCTGGGTCTCCATGGCTTACCCACTTTTGGATGGCAGTAGGAAGAGCTCTCAAAAACCGATCCATTACAACACGTTCCACAATCTTTGGTGCAAACAAAGTCTCTGGCTGTAGCCACTTTCTGCTCAGGTGAATGAGATCATACATTTGAGACCTGGGGGGTTTTCCAAGCTGGAAAGTCCAGTTATGCACACGCTGAGCCCGGACAGCCTGGGTGACACCCAGCCTTGCCAATATTTCAGCTTTTAGCATCACATAGTCTTTTGCTTGGTTAGGCTCTAGGTCATAGTAAGCTTTCTGCGATTCACCAGTTAACAGAGGAGCCACCAGTCCAGCCCACTGCTCCTCAGGCCACTTTTCTCTTTCAGCGGTCCTTTCAAATGTGGTCAAAAATACCTCTGGATCATCCTCTCCAGTCATTTTTGTCAATAAACGACTCACCCCAAAGGACGCGGTATTAGTGGGACGGCTTTCCTCACTGGTCTGCGGACGTTGCTGCATTACTGCTTCCATCTGTTGTTGTAGTCTCTGCTCTTGCTTCTGCAACAGGTCTATGAAGCGGGCCTCAGATTGCTGCTGGGCTCGTTGCTGAGCCTCCAGACTCTGTTGCAAAGTTGCGTTTGTCTGCTGCTGGGCTGCAAGGCTCCTTTGCAAACCTGCATTTGTCTGCTGTTGATTGGCATTTGCTAGAGCCAGCTGCTTCAGTATCTCCTCCATGCTGGCTTAAAAAAAACTGCCACTGGTTCTCCACCAACTGTGAGGGGGTTAGCTCGGCAGCGGGTGTGTGTGACCCCCGGGATGGGCTCCCCACACAAAACAGGCCCAGCAAACGGAGGTTGTGGTTTTCAAAATCAAAAAAGGTGCGGTTTATTTTCTATTTACAGTGACAAAACACAGCAAAGCAAAAGAAACATAACCAAAATAAATCCTGGTCAAGTTGACCTCTGACTAAACATACAGGTTTCCTAACTAACAACTGGGATCAGCCTAGTGCTGTCCTAGTCCCTAAGTCCCTGGTTTAGTAAAAGTCCAAACAAATAGCCACACAGGCTTTGCCTCACCGCACAGGGGTTCACTCTCCCTAGACAGTCCACACAGGTCTGGTTCCAGGCATGAGCTAACATCTAATGAAGCTGGGAGTTCTTATAGAGGCCTAAATGAGCTGACAAGGTTCAGCTGGTCTCCTCATCTCTGTCTGCACGACGCCCCACACTCTCCCTAGAGGTATGAGTCATCCATGAGCCCACTAGCCTTATACAACTCTCCACCTAGTTGTATAAGTCGGCGTAAAGCCTGAATCTGGGCGAAATATATCTACCCCCCTGGATGCAACCAGGTGACTTTACCTTCCTGCTGTCACAAAGGGTAGTTGATGTTTGGAATAAACTAGCTGCAGATGTAGTGAGACAGTCATCACTAATGAGGTAGTGCATCACTTCCCGCAGAACGCCCGTTGTGTTCTGGGAGACACTCGGCTCCCAGAACACAACAGTGACCAGTGAGGACGGCACTGGGCGACTCGCACATGCGCCGTAGGGAACCGGGCAGTGAAGCTGGAACGCTTCACTTCCTGATTCCCTCACCGAGGATGGTGGTGGGGGCAGCAGATAGACGAGCGATTGCTCGTCTTCTGCTGCAGACGTCGCTGGACTCCAGGACAGGTAAGTGTCTGTAGCGGCCTCACCTCTCTCTCTTTCTTTGGTGGTTATATGGCTGTTGTCTAGGGGTACCTGGGAGAGAGAGATGATACACACCACGGCCCATGTCCTCCGTAACTGGGAGGTGAAGGCCAGAGATTGGGCTTTTGTGTAAGTGTCCTAGAGTCAAGTCCAGTCCTTCGTCCCTGACTCCTTTGCTTAGTAACCCAAGTTCCACACAGTGAATAGGTACAACTCAGTTTTATTCTTCTTGCCAAGCAATAAAACAATCTTTCTCCTTTGGAAAATGGGGACAGATCAAGGCACAATCCTTTCCCTTCTTGCTGCTGCCCACTGTGCTGTCACCAGTGGTGAATAGTCACTGCCACTGACTAGGTAATATAGAACGTGAATTACCTTCGCTCACTTTGCCCCTGTCAGAGGAAGAAATCCGTCCAAGGGAGAAGTGGAGGCCTCTCTGTCACCAGCGATGCTGCGCCGGACTCTTCAGAGAAGTTACTGCACACCAGTCCTCACAAACTCAGACACGGGCACCCAAGGAGTTAGGGCCCCCTCGGATTCCTCTACCCTCGCGGAACTCAGTCGAAGGTACTGAGCCCCAGGCATCCGCCATAGTACCTCACCCCAGGCTAAAGGTGCCTGAGATGGACTCCATCTCCGCTCCAGCTAGGCCAAGGGCGCCTAGGCCTGAAACACCGGAACGCCAGCACCCAAGCTGAAGGTGCCTGGGTGCGGCCGCATCCTCTGTCTCCCCCCAAAACAGGGCGTCCGCCCCTTTTATGACCTCTCCCTTTGCGTCCCAGCGGGTTCCCCGCCCCGCTGTACCAGCTCCAGGGGAGGACAAAAAGGCACGGTTCGTGGTGTAAGTTCAACTCCGGCCCCAGGCAACAGCGCCACCCAGGGGCCCCAAGGAACCTCACACCACCAGAGTCCTCACATAATTCAAATACCCGCTATATGTCCATGTATTAAAAGTCAGCAGCTGCAGTATGTGTACCCGCTGGCTTTTAATATTTTTTGAACGGCGGAGCTCCGCTTTAAGCTTAGATGATAAAACCTGGAAGCTGATTGGTTTCTATGCAGAGCTGCACCAGATTTCGCACTCTCCAGTTTTAGTAAATCAACCCCATTGTGTTTTAATATGGCAGCACCCTCTAGTAGTACAGAACAATCTTTAGAAACAGAGCAGATATACCATTTTTTGGAAGCACGGTTGCACCCCTTACAAAAATATTTACATACATTTTTCTATAGACAGCTAAATGAACAATGCCGAGGAATTTTAGAAAAGAAAGAAAACAACAAGAAAGAACAGTTGATGAATTTCACCTTAGAATAATAATCACATCACTAAAATATATAAAATGCCTCATTGGATGAAAATTATGGAAAATTATCATATTATAGGGATGAGAAAAGTCACAAAAGTGACACTTTGGGTGAAGTGTATATTGCAGTGTGGCGTGTAAGGACGCAAGACCTCTCCAGAGCAAATGACCATGAGGAGTAATCTCCATATCCATCTCACACTATATAAACACTTTAG
Organism: Rana muscosa; assembly: GCA_029206835.1. Classification (NCBI taxonomy): domain Eukaryota; kingdom Metazoa; phylum Chordata; class Amphibia; order Anura; family Ranidae; genus Rana; species Rana muscosa. The sequence goes on from CM055128.1 coordinate 62,493,630, forward strand.
CTGATTTCAATGAAAATGACAGCGTCAAGGGAATTCTGTGTCTAGGTTGAATGATGTTCCAATGCAACAATTTGTGATTTTAAACACTAATGAGCTAATGGAAAATAACCAATTCTTTGCATTGCGGTGTCCTGTAGAAACTGAGGTTGTCGACATACAACTATTACAAATGTTCTAAAGAGAACACATGAGGGGGAGAGATATGGGAATTGTAATGCCTTGTACACACGATCCGAATTTCCGATGGAAAAAGTCAGACAGACATTTTCCATCGGAAATTCCTACCGTGTGTGTGCCCCATCGGAGAAATTACGATGAATTCCATCGGAGTTTAAATATAGAACATGTTCTATATTACTCCAATGGAATTCCATCGGAATTCCGATGTGAGTTTGGTCGGACAAAGGTGCGATCGTGTGTACAGGGCATAACTTGGATTCAAAGGGGCTTTTTTAGAATCTGACACACTTCCAGGTATGTTGGACACCTGCTTCCCCCTCTAACCACCATGGTTCAATCAACCAGCCTCTACACCAAAACTGTGTCCTGTAGTGACATAAGCCCTGGTGAATCCAACAAGAGAGCACAGAGGAGGGCCGGAGATCCGACACACTCAGAAGCGTTAGTGTATAGCTTCTTCAGAAAGCTATAGCTTCTAAAAGTGGATCCTCCACCTCAGTGGCAAAGTCTGTTTATTTAAAGTGTCCTCCTCCCATCCCTAAAATGCTGCATAAAAGTACCTGTGGGGGGAAAACAGTTGGATAATATTCTTACCTTTCCACTACTTCCCTCGTGTTATGATGTCATCTTATTTCCTACAATGCTCCTGGGAATGCCGAGTAGCCCAAATCTTGAGAGGACGCTGCAGCAAAGTGCGAGATTTGATCTACTCAATGTTCTCCGAGATCTGGCAGGAAGAAGGACAACACTGAGATGACCTGCCTTGGTAGATACCAATCCCATGACACACCTTATGTTTGAATGACCTTTATTAAAGAGGTTCTTTCAGTAATTTCTTGAAAAATGAAAAAGCAGCAGCCACAAAATCTATAGCTGCTGACTTCTAATAAACAGACACTCACCTGTCCAGAGATCCAGCCCCGTCCTCACCAGGGCCGGTTTCTTCACTTGTCTTAGGTCTCTGGCATCAGCATGTAAATTGTGGGCAGCTGGCTTTGACTCCTTGTGACTTTACAGCTGGTTGCCCACTGTGCATGCAGAAGCCGCGCTGAGCTTTGTGAATGGTCCTGCAGCCTTCCGGGAGACCTTTGACGTGTCCCAGAAGGTTGTGGCAGGGAGAAGGGAACATAACTTCCACTCAGATTGCCTAGGCAATCCAAAAGGAAGTGGGAGCGGGTACCTGTCAAAAGCAGAACTTCCCCTTTTGGGTGAAGTTCCACTTTAAGCAGAAAAGCCCTGTAAGGGTGAAAAGTGAATGCATCAACAGACGGTAATATTACAACTCAATAAAGAGTAAATATGTAGATAATACCAAATGGCAAGACATAACAACAGCTAGGAATAACAGCAACTTATCAAACAGCCTAACCAAAAGGTAACTGAGCACTACTTACACCACTGGCTAGTGTGTTCTACGTTCAGTAAACTGGAGTTGGGGTCCTTGATCTCCCATGGAAACACTCACTCACTCTTTTCTGAGAGCACATCTAGTGCTAAGGGTCAAAGGTCAAGATTGCATGCCCAATTCCCCACAGGCAAATACTCTAGTGGCGGTAAACCATAACAATGTCAATTCTATATAAGTGGCCAACAAGACTCCCACCATTCCCAGGGTTTACAATATGTGCTCCTCAGGTCCAGTGAAGGATCACGCTACACATCCTTGGGTTCAGTGAATAAAGCGTGTCCTCTTAGCTACTGGAAGACCTCAGAAGCAACAGTCAGGTGGGGCAGAAATCTCTCTCAGCCTTGTACAGCAGCCCAGCACAGTGGCACAGAACCCACAGCAATCTGTCTACAGCATTGGGAAACACTGCAACACAGCCACATGTGGCTCATTTCATCTGGTCATGGCAGCCTGTACACTACAGCTTGCATGGCTCTCGTTTCCCTGGGCTACACTGGATCAACAGCCAAATCTCTGGCATACCTAGTCCCATAAAAGTCTCCAAGCACCCTGCTTTGAGCCCTGTGCCCAGACTCACTGTAACTCTCCCTTCTACGCCTTGGAACCTGCAGACCTATTCTCTCTTTCAGTTGTGGTCACACTCAGTCCTTCTCTGCCTCTTCAAGCAATAGAATAGAGAGTCCTCTAGCTATTACTAGAGGTGAGCACACTCTTTGGCTACAGCAGAAGCCAATAGGGACCTCCAGAGTAGGGATGAGCTTCGTGTTCGAGTCGAACATACGTTCGACTCGAACATCGGCTGTTCGATCGTTCGACGAAGATCGAACGATTTGGGCCGTTCGCGCCAAATTCGAGTGACGCGAACGGCCCACAATGCACTACGCCATCGCAGTGTCATCCAGGCGCTGTGATTGGCCAAGCATGCAGTGTGACCCCGCATGCTTGGCCAATCACAGCGCCGGCAGCGAGGAGAGCAATGATTGGCCACAGGCAGGATGCCTGTGGCCAATTATTGCTGAGGGTGTTTAGTACACGCCCCACACTATAAAAGGCCGCCAGCACGGCGGCCTAGTGTAGTGTGTTCCGGAGCAGGGAAAGAGAAGCATAGGCAGGGACAGTGACATTTATTTTTTTCTTGCTTAACCTGGATTCCTTTAGTTTAGGGAAAGAGAAGGATAGGTAGGGAGAGTGTCAGTGTGTTTTACTGTGCGAATCCTTGTTTCTAGGGACAGGGAAGGACAGTGAGGGAATTCTCCTTGTGCTATAGTGTGCTTTAAAAAAACATTTTTTCTAGGGACAGAAAACTATAGGTAGGGAGAGTGTCAGTGTGTTTTACTGTGCGAATCCTTGTTTCTAGGGACAGGGAAGGACAGTGAGGGAATTCTCCTTGTGCTATAGTGTGCTTTAAAAAAAACTTTTTTCTAGGGACAGAAAACTATAGGTAGGGAGAGTGTCAGTTTCTTTCACTGTGATAATCCTTGTTTCTAGGGACAAAGAAGGAAAGTGAGGGAAATTCTCCTTGTGCAATAGTGTGCTTTAAAAAAACATTTTTTCTAGGGACAGAAAACTATAGGTAGGGAGAGTGTCAGTGTGTTTTACTGTGCGAATCCTTGTTTCTAGGGACAGGGAAGGACAGTGAGGGAATTCTCCTTGTGCTATAGTGTGCTTTAAAAAAACATTTTTTCTAGGGACAGAAAACTATAGGTAGGGAGAGTGTCAGTGTGTTTTACTGTGCGAATCCTTGTTTCTAGGGACAGGGAAGGACAGTGAGGGAATTCTCCTTGTGCTATAGTGTGCTTTAAAAAAACATTTTTTCTAGGGACAGAAAACTATAGGAAGGAAGAGTGTCAGTTTCTTTCACTGTGATAATCCTTGTTTCTAGGGACAAAGAAGGAAAGTGAGTGAAATTCTCCTTGTGCTATAGTGTGCTTTAAAAAAACATTTTTTCTAGGGACAGAAAACTATAGGTAGGGAGAGTGTCAGTGTGTTTTACTGTGCGAATCCTTGTTTCTAGGGACAGGGAAGGACAGTGAGGGAATTCTCCTTGTGCTATAGTGTGCTTTAAAAAAACATTTTTTCTAGGGACAGAAAACTATAGGAAGGAAGAGTGTCAGTTTCTTTCACTGTGATAATCCTTGTTTCTAGGGACAAAGAAGGAAAGTGAGTGAAATTCTCCTTGTGCTATAGTGTGCTTTAAAAAAATTTTTTTCTAGGGACAGAAAACTATAGGTAGGGAGAGTGTCAGTGTGTTTTACTGTGCGAATCCTTGTTTCTAGGGACAGGGAAGGACAGTGAGGGAATTCTCCTTGTGCTATAGTGTGCTTTAAAAAAACATTTTTTCTAGGGACAGAAAACTATAGGAAGGAAGAGTGTCAGTTTCTTTCACTGTGATAATCCTTGTTTCTAGGGACAAAGAAGGAAAGTGAGTGAAATTCTCCTTGTGCTATAGTGTGCTTTAAAAAAACATTTTTTCTAGGGACAGAAAACTATAGGTAGGGAGAGTGTCAGTGTGTTTTACTGTGCGAATCCTTGTTTCTAGGGACAGGGAAGGACAGTGAGGGAATTCTCCTTGTGCTATAGTGTGCTTTAAAAAAACATTTTTTCTAGGGACAGAAAACTATAGGTAGGGAGAGTGTCAGTGTGTTTTACTGTGTGAATCCTTGTTTCTAGGGACAGGGAAGGACAGTGAGGGAATTCTCCTTGTGCTATAGTGTGCTTTAAAAAAAAAATTTTCTAGGGACAGAAAACTATAGGAAGGAAGAGTGTCAGTTTCTTTCACTGTGATAATCCTTGTTTCTAGGGACAAAGAAGGAAAGTGAGTGAAATTCTCCTTGTGCTATAGTGTGCTTTAAAAAAACATTTTTTCTAGGGACAGAAAACTATAGGTAGGGAGAGTGTCAGTGTGTTTTACTGTGTGAATCCTCGTTTCTAGGGACAGGGAAGGACAGTGAGGGAATTCTCCTTGTGCTATAGTGTGCTTTAAAAAAACATTTTTTCTAGGGACAGAAAACTATAGGAAGGAAGAGTGTCAGTTTCTTTCACTGTGATAATCCTTGTTTCTAGGGACAAAGAAGGAAAGTGAGTGAAATTCTCCTTGTGCTATAGTGTGCTTTAAAAAAACATTTTTTCTAGGGACAGAAAACTATAGGTAGGGAGAGTGTCAGTGTCTTTTACTGTGCGAATCCTTGTTTCTAGGGACAGGGAAGGACAGTGAGGGAATTCTCCTTGTGCTATAGTGTGCTAAAGCATTCCTCATCAACCATCTTTGAAATCCTTGTTTTTTTGGACAGTCAGGGAAATTGTCGTTGTGCTATTCTGTGCAAAAGCAATCATCCTCAACCATATTTAGAAATCCTTAAGTAAAGGGACAGAGAAGGACACCTGAAGGTAGCCCTTATTGCTTTTTTCCCATCTCCCTGCAGGCCATCTATTAGAATGTCTGGAAGGCAAACAAGGAGAGGCAGACAGTCAGGAGGCAATAAAAGAGGGCAAGCAGGCTCTGTGTCTGGGGGCAACAGTGCTGGTCGTGGACGCGGTGCATTGTCATCAGCACATGGCCATGGGACACGCTTGTCCTTCTTTTCGGCAGCTGGACATGTTGAGCCACATCATGCCGAAGACTTGGTAGAGTGGATGACCAAGCCCTCCTCCTCCTCCTCATCCTCTCTCACCCAGGCTCAGGGTACTGGAAAAGCAGCTGCCAAAGCGTCCTCTTCCCTGGTATCAATGTCAGACTCATCATCAGTCACTCCTTCCCTAGACCCACCATGTCCTCCTCCTGAGGAGTCCCCCGAACTGTTTGAGCACAGTGTTGGGTACATGCTCCAGGAGGATGCCCAGCGTTTCGAAGGGTCTGATGATGAAACCCAGCTAGAGGAAGGCAGTAGCGTGAGAGCAGACAGAGGGGATGCTCAAGAAGGACACCAATCTGGCAGTCATGTTCCAGCAGCTGCAGCATACTGCCAGATTGGCTCCAGTGATGAGGAGGGAGGTGATGATGAGGTCACTGACTCCACGTGGGTGCCTAATAGGAGAGAGGAGGAGGAGGAGGATGAGGAGGAGGCACATCTCCAACGAGGCAGGATGCCCTTTGGTGGCCAGCGTAAGGGCAGTACACCGACGGAATCACACCGCAGAGCTCCGCCTGTGCAGGGCGCTGCCTCTGCCCGTCATTCAAAAAGTTCTTTGGTGTGGGCCTTTTTTGAGGCTAGTGCATCAGATCGCACAGCTGCTGTTTGCAACATATGTCTCAAGCGTATATCGCGTGGCCAAAACATCAGCCGCTTGGGTACCACATGCCTGACCAGACATATGTTGACCTGCCATGCAGCTCGTTGGCAAGCCTACCTCAAAGACCCACACCAAAGAACAAAGCGGACCTCTCCTTGCACCGCATCAGCTGGGATCTCCAACCCCACTATAACTTCAGTCCTCTCTGAAACATGCACTGAGAGGAATGAAGGTGTAGAATTAGGTGTGTCACAGCCAAGTACTTGCGGCCACTCTGCTAGCAGTACACCGACGTCCGATTCTAGCAGGCAAATTTCCCTGCCCCAGCTGCTGGACCGTCGAAAGAAGTTCACTCCCAGCCATCCACATGCCCAGCGGTTGAATGCTAGCTTGGCTAAATTGCTAGCGCTTCAACTGCTGCCTTTTCAGTTGGTAGACTCGGCCCCCTTCCGTGAGTTTGTGCAATGTGCGGTTCCTCAGTGGCAGGTTCCCAAACGCCACTTTTTCTCACGGAAGGCTATTCCGGCATGTGGAAGGCAATGTCTTGGCCTCGCTGGACAGGGCGGTCAGCGGTAAGGTGCATATTACCGCTGACTCATGGTCCAGCAGGCATGGACAGGGACGTTACCTTTCTTTCACGGCCCATTGGGTCACTCTTTTGGCAGCTGGGAAGGATGCAGGACAAGGTGCAGTAGTGTTGGAGGTTGTTCCACCGCCACGCCTCCAAAATGCTACTACTGGTTGTGACACACCTCTCTCCTCCACCCCCTCCTCTTCTTCTTCCTCCATGGCCTCTTCCTGTGGTTTGTCCTCGGAACCAGCGGTGCTCCGTAGGCGTTCAAGGGGCTACGCAAGTACGCAGGCAAAAAGATGCCATGCCGTGCTTGCGCTGGTGTGTTTGGGGGACAGAAGCCACACTGGGGCAGAGGTCCTGTCTGCTCTGCAGGGCCAGGCCGAGAGGTGGTTGACGCCACGCCAGCTTAAGCCAGGAATGGTGGTTTGCGACAATGGCACCAACCTCCTCTCCGCCCTCCGACAGGGACAACTGACCCATGTGCCCTGTGTGGCTCACGTCCTTAACCTGGTGGTGCAGCGGTTCTTGGGCAGGTACCCGGGCTTACAGGATGTCCTGAGGCAGGCCAGGAAAGTCTGTGTGCATTTCCGCAGATCTTATAATGCCAGTGCTCGCCTGGCTGAGCTGCAAAAGGAGTTGAACCTGCCCAAGAACCGCCTTATATGTGACATGCCCACCAGGTGGAACTCAACGTTGGCCATGCTGCAGCGGCTGCACACGCAGCAGAGGGCCATCAATGAGTACCTGTGCGACTACGGCACCAGGACAGGGTCAGGGGAGCTTGGTTTTTTTTCTCCACGCCAGTGGGGCATGATCAGGGATGCATGCACTGTCCTGGCACCATTTGAGGAGGCCACGAGGATGGTGAGCAGTGACAGTGCATGCATCAGTGACACTGTACCTCTTGTCCACCTGTTGGAGCACACGCTGCGTGGAATAATGGACAGGGCACTTGAGGCAGAACAGAGGCAGGAAGAGGAGGACTTCCTTGCCTCTCAAGGCCCCCTTTACCCAGACAGTGTTCCTTCTGTCCCACCCATCGCACAGGAAGAGGAGGAGGAGGAGGAGGAGGAGGAGGAGGAGGAGGATTGTGTCAGCATGGAGGTGGAGGCTGGCACTCAGCATCATCAGCAGCAGTCTTTTAGGGATGATTTACAGTCCCAAGAAACCAGTGGACTTGTACGTGGCTGGGAGGAGGTGGCTGCGGATCATGTCGTCCTTAGTGACCCAGAGGACTCCGGAGCGAATGCCTCAGCAAACCTACGCTGCATGGCCTCCCTGATCCTGCAAAGTCTGCGGAAGGATCCTCGTATTCTTCGGATCAAGGAGAGGGACCATTACTGGCTGGCCACTCTCCTTGATCCACGGTACAAGGGTAAGGTTGCGGACCTTATGTTACCGTCGCAGAGGGAGCAGAGGATGAGACAACTCCGGGAGGCCTTGCAGAAAGGTCTGTGCAACGCGTTCCCAGAGACTGGGAGGTTACAAACTCCTGGTCCTGGACAACGAGTTGCTGAGGCTTCGGCCAGTCAAAGAAGGAGCGGTGGGGAAGGTGGCCGTCTGACCGATGCGTTCAGACAATTCTTTAGTCCGCAGCCCCAAAGTATGATCGGTTCCAGCAACCATCACCAGCGTCTGATAAACATGGTGCAGGAATATCTAGGGGCAAGGTCAGACTTGGACACCTTCCCCACCGAAAATCCTCTGGCTTACTGGGTCTTGAGGATGGATCACTGGCCAGAGCTTGCACAGTATGCAATTCAGCTACTGGCCTGTCCTGCATCCAGCGTTCTTTCGGAACGCACATTCAGTGCTGCTGGAGGATTTGTCACGGATCACAGGGTGCGCCTGTCCACCGACTCGGTTGATCGACTGACTTTCATCAAGATGAACCAGTCTTGGATCACCACCAGCTACCACACACCTGATGCTGATATAACAGACTAATTGATTTTAACATGTCACATCCCTTCAAGACTGATGCTGATGCTGAGTGCCTGTGCTGTTATGTTGACTGGCTATCCTCCTCCTCCGAGTCCTCAATGATACGATTGATGATGATAGCTTGGAAGATCATTTTTGTTTATGGGTGCCGCCACCAGTGGCTAAGGCCCAATTTTTCAGCCCCTGTTTTACAGGGGCGTGTAATTACAATTTTTTTAGCAATAATTTGCCATAGGGCTCATTGCTGTGCTCCAAGTACAGTATCTGTGAGGGGTTGGAGTGTTGTGGCACCAGTGCCTAAGGCCCAATTTTTCAGCCCCTGTTTAACAGGGGCGTGTCATTACAATTTTTGAAGCAATACTTTGCAACAGGGCTCATTGCTGTGCTCCAAGTACAGTATCTGTGAGGGGTTGTAGTGTTGTGCCACCAGTGCCTAAGGCCCAATTTTTCAGCCCCTGTTCAACAGGGGCATGCAATTACAATTCTTGATCTAATAATTCACAGCAGGACCCATTGCTGCACCCACCAAGAGTAACTCTGAGGGCTTACAGTGTTGTGGCAACGCCGCCACCACCACCACCACCACGAAAGGCCCAATTATTCAGCCCCTGTTCAAAAGGGGCATGTAATTACAATTCTTGATCTAATAATTCACAGCAGGGCCCATTCCTGCACCCACCAAGAGTAACTCTGAGGGCTTACAGTGTTGTGGCAACACCACCACCACCACCACCACCACCACCACCACGAAAGGCCCAATTTTTCAGCCCCTGTTCAACAGGGGCATGCAATTACAATTCTTGATCTAATAATTCACAGCAGGGCCCATTCCTGCACCCACCAAGAGTAACTCTGAGGGCTTACAGTGTTGTGGCAACACCACCACCACCACCACCACCACGAAAGGCCCAATTTTTCAGCCCCTGCTCAACAGGGGCATGCAATTACAATTCTTGATCTAATAATTCACAGCAGGGCCCATTCCTGCACCCACCAAGAGTAACTCTGAGGGCTTACAGTGTTGTGGCAACACCACCACCACCACCACCACCACGAAAGGCCCAATTTTTCAGCCCCTGTTCAACAGGGGCATGCAATTACAATTCTTGATCTAATAATTCACAGCAGGGCCCATTGCTGCACCCACCAAGAGTAACTGTCAGGGCTTACAGTGTTGTGGCACCAGCACCACCATCAAAGGCCCAATTTTTACTACCACTGTTCAACAATTATATGTAATTAAAATTCCTGATATAATAGTTGACAGCAGGGCGTTCCAGCACCAACCAAGAGTAACTGTGAGTGCTTACAGTGTTGTGCCAACACCAACAACTAAGGGGCCTATTTCTGCAGAGTATATACGGCAGGTCCCTACTTTCAAACATCCAACTTACAAACGACTCCTACTTGCAAACGCAAGAAGACAACAGGAAGTGAGAGGAAATCTACCACTAGGAAGGAAAATTCTCTCCTGTAAGAATAAATATGGGAGAAAGGTGTCTCCTCTGTACTGATGCTTTATCACCAATCCTTGTTTCAAGAAAAACACCACATTTCAAAAACAGTTGTCATTGGGACAGAAAGTGAGGTGAAATGTTCTGAACAGGGGCACAGACAGCAAAACAAATGTTACAGGGGTGATAACCCTTACCTATGTTTTCCAAAAATTTTAAAAATAGATTTTTGGGCTGGAGCTACACTTCAACAATGTACCTGTTCAAAATTACAAACAGATTCTACATAAGAACAAACCTACAGTCCCTGTCTTGTATGCACCGCCTGTATACGGCTGTTCAGAGTATATAGGGCCTTTTTTATTTTATGTGCGGGGTTCCCCTTAATATCCATACAAGACCCAAAGGGGCTGGTAATGGGCTGGGGTGGGGGGGGGGGGGGTGTGTGATGGGGTAGCTATGCCATTTTTCTTAAAGATTTTCATCCATATTACCGGGACCAGACATTACATTAAAGCCGCAAGCAGTTTTAAATGGCTTTTTTTTCCTTTAGAAGTGTCATTTTGTGCAGGGACAGTTCTAAACACGGGAAACACGTGGCACTTCACAGGCATACTTTAGACACCCCCCAGGTACGATATTTAAAGGAATATTTGACTTTTTTTTTTTCACTTTATGCATCATTAAAATGACTGCTCCCGAAAAACGACCGTTTTTAAAACTTCTTTTTGCATTGATACATGTCCCCTGGTGCACAACCCGGGTTCCCAAACCCTTTTTAGGACAATAACATGCATAATAGTTGTTATAATTAGCACTTTAGAATTCGAACGTTCGCATCCATTGTATTTAATAGGGTTCTAATGTTCGTACGAACTTTCGGTCCGTTCGCGGGTTCTGGTGCGAACCGAACCCGGGGGTGTTCGGCTCATCACTACTCCAGAGTCCTTCCCTCTCTCTGCACTTTGTGTCGGCCATGGAGGAAAAAATAAGCAATCCAGCTGCCTGGGTGAAATGTTCTGTCAGATGGCCTAAAGTAAGGTGACCAGATTTTTAAAATGAAATCCGGGGACATATTTTTTTTTACTAGTAATGGCTGCAATCAGCGACTCTCTGCCCGTCGCCACCGCCCGCCTCACAGTTGTCAAGTCTTACTCTCCGGGCCCCCGGCTACTACTGGGTGGGGAGCGGAGGAAGATCACTCCGCAAGGGAAGGCAAGGAGATAAGCAGGCAGAAGGCTGGCCGGGACTTGAGTCGAGGCAGAAGAACATGCGAGCGGAGCTGAATGGGCATGCACCCGAAACTGAAGAAATATTCCCTCCACTCCGACCAGCACATGATCATCAGAAAGGGGCACAGATAATGGAAAAAAATACACCACCATAAGCTAGTAGGAGCAGGGGTGTGTAATTCTGAATTTTTTTATTTTTAATTTTGCACTGACTGTCTTTGAGATTGCCCCAGCCCCTGTTCAAATCCAATCCAGGGACAAAACCGGGGACAGACTTGGTCCGGGGACAGTGTCCTCAATCCGGAGACTGTCATCAGAAACCGGGGATGTCTGGTCACCACCCTAGCCTAAAGGTGCTGCTGACTGGTACCACACATACTTTTAGGAAAGAGTGGGGAGGAAACTTGAAAATGCAGACTTTGCCACCAAGGTGAAAGGTCCACTTTAAGACAAGCAAGATTAGGGAAGTGGGCAGATAAGCATCAGGTCTTTTTTTCACATGGAGGCTTCATTTTCATTTTTATCCTGGGGATAGAGTAACTTTAAAGTTGTGGGATTCAGAGTAGTTCATATAGTCATGGATTCACTACCTGGGGAACCAATTTCTAGAACAAGCGTGCAGGACAGGGATTCACACGTTTTATACTTCATTGGCTGAGTGCTTATCCAGGTCAGTGAATCACCAGGTATTGAAGATCAGATCCAAGTAACTATCCTGGAACCGACACCTGGCAACTCCACTGACAATGGCAACTCCTTTATTTCTGCTCTTAGAGGTTCCCTTTAAACCACATCTGAGTTTCATTTAAGTACACTTGTCATGACTGAAGTGTAAGGCCTGTCTTTGCTGGTCTCACCCAGTAGATGCTAATTACCTGACTGTCTACTCTTGAATAGGGATGAGCCGAAAACCCCCCTGTTCGGTTCGCACCAGAACCTGCGAACAGCCAGAATGTTTGCGTGAACTTTAGAATCCCATTAAATACAATGGACTCAAACGTTCAAAATCAAAAGTGCTAATTATAAAGGCTAATATGTTATTGTCCTAAAAAGTGTTTGGGGACCCGGGTCCTGCCCCAGGGGACATGTATCAATGCAAAAAAAGTTTTAAAAACTGCCGTTTTTTCGGGTGCAGTGATTTTAATAATGCTTAAAGTGAAAAAATAAAAGTGAAATTTTCCTTTAAATTTCGTACCGGGGGATGTGTATAATATGCATGTAAAGTCGCGCTTGTTTCCCGTGCTTAGAACTGTCCCTGCACAAAATGTCATTTCTGAAGGAAAAAAAGTCATTTAAAACTTACTCGCGGCTAAAATGAATTGTCGGCTCCCGGCAATACATAGAAAAGTCATTGATAAAAAAAAAAAAAAGCTTGGGGGTCCCCCCAAATTCGATTACCAGGCCCTTCAGGTCTGGTATGGATATTAAGGGGAACCCCGCCGCAAATTAAAAAAAAAATGCGTGGAGTTCCCCCAAATATCTATAGCAGGCCCTTCAGATCTGGTATGGATTTTAAGGGGAACTCCACCCCAAATTTTTAAAAAAATGGCGTGGAGTCCCCCCAAAAATCCAGACCAGACCCTTTATCCAACCACACAACCTGGCAGGCCGCAGGAAAAGAGGGGGGGACAAGAGAGCGCCCCCCCCTCCTGAACCATACCAGGCCACATGCCCTCAACATGGGGAGCATGTCCCCATGTTGATGGGACAAGGGCCTCATCCCCACAACCCTTGCCCGGTGGTTGTGGGGGTCTTTGGGCAGGGGGCTTATCGGAATCTGGAAGACCCCTTTAACAAAGCGGACCCCCAGATCCCGGCCCCCCCATGTGAATTGGTAAGGGGTATGTCAGACCCCGCCTACGTCATTGGCTGAGCGGACCAGATGGGGAGCTTCCTCCACTGTGTAATAAATGAATAGACCCGCCCCTTCTCACGTTCCGCATCTGGTCCACTTAGCCTTATGCCTAGTCATTGGCTGAGCGGACCTGATGGGGAACTTTAGAAGGGGCGGGTCTATACATTTAATACACTGCGGAGGAAGTTACCCATCAGGTCCGCTCAGGCTCAGCCAATGACGGACAGCGCTGGACATCGGATCGCCGCGGGACACTGGATTTCATCCCTGGAATGTTTTGTTTTTGTTTTGTTTTTTTAAATAAAGGACTTTTCCAAGGTGTTTGTGTGTTTTTTTTTACATTTTTTTACAGCTTCTTCGTGAAATGGTAGGGGTACAATGTACCCCTTACCAATTCACATAGAGGGGGGCCGGGATCTGGGGGTCCCCTTTGTTAAAGGGGTCTTCCAGATTCCGATAAGCCCCCTGCCCGCAGACACCCACAACCACCGGGCAAGGGTTGTGGGGATGAGGCCCTTGTCCCCATCAACATGGGAACATCCTCCCAATGTTGAGGGCATGTGGCCTGGTACGGTTCAGGAGGGGGCGCTCTCTCGTCCCCCCTCTTTTCCTGCGGCCTGCCACAGGTTGCGTGCTCAGATAAAGGGTCTGGTATGGATTTTTGGGGGGACTCCACGCCATTTTTTTTTAAATTTGGGGTGGAGTTCCTCTTAAAATCCATACCAGACCTGAAGGGCCTGGTATGGATATTTGGGGGAACTCCACGCATTTTTTTTAAAATTTGCGGCAGGGTTCCCCTTAATATCCATACCAGACCTGAAGGGCCTGGTAATTGAATTTGGGGGGACCCCCACGCTTTTATTTATTTTTTTATCAATGACTTTTCTCTGTATTGCCGGGAGCCGACAATTCATTATAGCCGCGAGTGAGTTTTAAATGACTTTTTTTCCTTCAGAAATTACACTTTGTGCAGGGACAGTTCTAAGCACGGGAAACAAGCGCGACTTTACAGGCATATTATACACACCCCCCAGGTACGAAATTTAAAGGAATATTTCACTTTTATTATTTCACTTTAAGCATTATTAAAATCACTGCTCCCGAAAAAACTGCAGTTTTTAAAACTTTTTTTTGCATTGATACATGTCCCCTGGGGCAGGACCCGGGTCCCCAAACACTTTTTAGGACAATAACTTGCATATAAGCCTTTATAATTAGCACTTTAGATTTCTCACATAGACTTTTCGAATTTGCCGCGAACACCCCAAATTGTTCGCTGTTCAGCGAACAGGCGAACAGGCAATGTTCGAGTCGAACATGAGTTCGACTCGAACTCGAAGCTCATCACTACTCTTGAATCAAAGGCACGGAACAAATATGCTGTAAATGAGTGTCAGAAAAGTGTAAAATTCCTCATTTCTATACTTGATCTGGGTCAGTGGCTCAGAAAATATTGGAGCCATTTAGATCACCATGAAAGTGGGAAATTCGGACTTTCCTCTGACTTCGCTAGCTGCATACTTGTTCCAGACCAGTGAATGTATTGAGGCCAGAGACAGACAACTTCCAGGTTCAGGAAGTCAGCTGTGGTCAGCAGCAGAGGCAGATTTTGTAATTCTTCAGTGTAATATACCTTTATTAAAAATGCTAGCTGCTTGGTTAATTTACTGATCCTCTACATTTAAAACTTTCTTTATCACTTACCCAGAACAAATAAGCAGATAAGGATTTCTGACTTAAGCCCTGTACACACGATCAGAATATCGTACAAAAAATACCGCTTTCGAAGCAATCAGACAATAATCTGATCATCAGTACACAGCTTTCGCCCAAAATTTTCCGAAGGGACAAACACGAAAATATTTCCCGTATGATACCAAATCGTACGATTTTCATTTAATCAGTACAGTTATCAGCTGGAAATACAATACAATTACATTACATCACTTCCGAATTTCTATTCTGTCGTACAAAAAATTTCCTACATTTGTAACCTCTTCATTTTCGGCATATTGAGACTAGCATAAAAAAATATAAAAAAACGTACAATCGTACGTCTGATAATCTCATCGTGTGTACGAGGCTTTAACTGATTTGCATACTGGTTTCAGGTCAGTGAATTGGAAATTGTTGACGTCAGAGAGTCAACATAAAAGCCAGTCAAGTAGCATTTTCATAAGATGAATAGTGGCACCTACCAAATTTCTCTGTGGACTGGTTTACATTAAGCACTTGTTTACACCATGTCTGTTGAGAAGTATTTTTCTGCATACCGCCACAACTGGGCACATAGAAAACAATTCATACTTAAAAGTGTTTTTTATATGAGTGCAAAAAAATTACCATTTGGACCTGGCAGAAAACCAGTGCTGTCCTTCCTTAGTCCGAGCTGCACAGTTTGTTTTTATCTATGTGATGTCCTTACTTGCAGGGCTGCTGATAAGGCAGTACAGCCAGCCCTCCTGTACCGGGCCCAGGCCCCATCAGTTTAAAAGGGGGCCCCATGCACCTGCAGAGCAGGAGTGATGGCTGTACTGCCTTATTGCCAAATCTTGTGGCTCCCCCTGCTCCTCCTAATTTTTCTTCCTCTGGCTGCACTGCAGGCGGATCGGAATCTGTGTGCCCACCCCCCTGCTGTCCGGCCCTCCCTGTGTGCTCCCCACCCCTGCAGCATTGCCAGCATCCCACCTTTCCTCTCCCACCAGCAGCTGCTGAGGACCCACAGGGGGATGTTTCAGGATGGAGAGCAGGGGGGTAAATATGGCCTATTTACCAGCCCCTAACTTTTTTGAATGAACACAGTGAGCGATTGGCACACGGTGTTCATTCATCGCTGAAGCATAGTAAATTGTGTTTACTATGCTTAAGTTTGTGAATGAACATGGAGTCTTGAAGCATTCATTCACTGTCCAGTGCAGCTAAGGCTGCAGAGAAGGGGACTGGGGTATCTCAGTCCCGTTCTCGGTTTCAAATGTGAGACATCAGGGGGCAGTGGCGACTGATGCTCCATTGGTCGGGGGGGGCGGCAGACAGACACCCCCCCTCCCCCATCGCTGGAGCCCGCCACCGCTCAACATACCCATACACCCCACTCCGCCCACCCCCCCCCCACAGTCTCCGGCTTGCTCAGCCCTGCACTTACCCCATGCAGGTCATGGCTGTTGCAGCGGTTTCCCCCCCTCTGTCTCCTCCGTGTCCTGGCCGTCGCTTTACCTCCTGGCCAATCGGGTCTTAGGACTCACGACCAATGAGCTCTCAGGACCCGCTTCCTGATTGGCCGGGAGGAGAAACAGGAAGACATTAGCGAATATTAATTTTCTAATGTCACACAACAGGGTGGGCTCAGGGCAGAGTGCTCTGCGCCCCAAGCCCACCCTTTTTTGAAGCCAATTAGATCATCCGGCTTTAATCACGTGCTTAAAAAAAAAAAAAAAACCATTCGAATCCAATGCTTCAGGCAACCTGCATGTAGATTAGGGGCCAGGTGCATGACTTAGAGGCCGCCACTGCTCCCTTAAAGAGCGTCCGCCACTGCTCAGGGGTCTGTTTAGAAGACTGTTAAAAAAAAAGTAAAAAAAAAAAAAGAGGGGGCCCTGTCAGGTAGGCTGTACGGGGCCCCGTGATTTCTGACAGCAGCCTTGCTTACCTTCCTACGCAGTTTTTTCAGGGCAAAAATGAACTAATCCTTTCATTTGTAAATGAAAATAAAACCCACCATGGTATGTTTATGGCTATAAACATAATAACAGCAATTATTTTGGCTTCAAAATGCTCTACTAACAAATTGCGTGGAAAAAGAGATCTATACACTGCAGGACGCAGAATGAACGCAATTATCAGAGAGGTTCGTGGCCTCAGATACCCACCTAGAAAAGTAATTTTTGTCTTTGCAAAATAACAATCCCGGTTTATGTCACTTCCTCTACCTGTCATTGCCCCGAGGTGACAAAGCAGAAAGTGACAACCATCATTTATGTTTACATGGAGGGAATTCTGTACTGTACACACATTGCTCTGGGCTAATACACCCCTCCTCGCCCCCCCTCCTCTTTTCACGCTCCATCTGAAAATGTGTGTGGCATTTTGTTGGCATTAAATTTTCATTTTATTTTTAAATAGCCAAGCTGCTATTTTCAAAGCTCCCCCGGTGAGAAAATGATTGGCGGTGGGTGGGAGATTGCGCGGAGCTGGACATACAGAAGGGGAGGGAGAGGGAGAAGCGGGCAGGCGCGGAGAGGAAGAGGCATCAAAATGGATGATGAATTAAAGGAAGGCAGGAACTGGATCGGTGCCAGTTCCTTTCCGCCACAATGAGGCGAACATCAGAGGTAGATAATGACTCTAATTACACCCCCCCTCTGATTTCTCCTGTCGCTGGCGAGACGCATTAACCCCTTCCGCCCCGATCCTGCCTCCGTCATAGCATGCCCTCTAGCAGAGAAAGGGTTATGTGCATCGGAAGCGTAATGAATATGACTTTTCCTGCTGAGTGTTTTGTAGCCACGGGGCAGAGAAAATCAAATCAGAGGGAGGCAAGAATAAAGGAGCAGTCACGGAAAAATAAATGTATTTCTAGAGAGGCTGATGACATTGGTGTACGGACATTTGTGACAGTTGGGGCCCTGAGCTGGGAAAAATAGGAATTGACTAACTGGGAATATCACTGTAAATTTGTTTTTTAGAGTGGATCTTTCAGTCTGCATGAAAAAAAATCCTGACACGTCACAATATACAGTCCTTTTTATGAGAAGTTCCACCTTCTATCATTAAAAATTCATTCTTGATCACCAGTGACTTAGTCTAGGCTCAGATGATGTCATCAGTCTGCTGCAGTCTCCTTATTCCCAATCATCAGACAGCAACATTGGGGACAGCAGAGTGGCTAAGTGGTTAGCACTTCCGCCTTGCAGCACTGGGGGTCATTGGTCTGAATTCCAACCATGGCAAAACCTGCCTGGAGTTTGCATGTTCTTCCTGTGCCTGTGTGGGTTTCCTCTGGATACTCAGGTTTTCTCCCACAATCCAAAGACATGCTGGTAGGTTAACCATAGCCCAACTGTCCCTGATTTCGAGGGACTGTGCTTGATTTGGAGCCTCTGTACCTCTTTCCTCCTCATTTGTCCCTCATTTTCGTCTGATCTATATAGTTGTATATAAAATGCACTTTTTATCTTTCAAAAAGTGTTTTCCAGTGCTAAACCTTTCATCTGATTTCTAAATTGCTGCATTTCTAAATTCCAAAAGCCAATATAAAGGAATAGGAGTGGTAAAAAATCACTTGTGGGTTTAACCAATCTTGTTTTTTTTTTAAATTTTCCTTTAAGGGGGCGTGGAAAGGGGTGTGTCCTATACCTGCATACTTTTGCTAATAGGTGTCCCTCATTCCCATCTCAAAAAGTTGGGAGGTATGGGTTAAGATGGACGCAGGGGAGGGCTGGGCCAGGGGGCAGGGTGGCAATTGCCTCCCAGGCCGCCCTAACTTATGTTCAAAATGGCCGGCAGCCGCTGCCCGCTACCATTTTCTTTTTTACTCTGGTCTAGGAAGTCGGGCCGGGGGCACGGCCATGGCGGCCAACCACTAGCTGTTGCATTCCGGGAGTTGTAGTCCGCGCTCAAGCTTCCGGTGGGTGGAAAACACAGCAGCGCAGAGGAAACTACAACTCCCTGGGACCGGATTCTTGGAAGCAGACAGAGGCAGGACGTGCCAGGGAGTCGGGACGCAGGGCTGCAGGGCTGGGCACTGGCTGCAAGTTGACCCCAAGTTTAGGAGCGTTACCCCCCCAGGAGACCATGGCATGCAAGGACCTGCTGAGCTGAGATTGCCGAGGTGAGAGACCCCCCATCTCCCCCACCATACACACCCCATGTAACCTGCCCCAGTGATCAGGCTTCATTGATGGGCACTGGAGTTGGCTGCACTGATAAGCACTGGTGAGGCTGCATTGAAAAATCAGGAGGGCCATGGATGGTGAGCTGATTCGGCGGTTCAGTGGGCCACTTGACTGGACTTGCCCTCCAGGCCTAAGGCTACCAGCCCTCCCCCTGGGTGGAAGTAAACCCCCCTATCATTTTCAGCCAAGGAATCTGCCATCTTTGCCTCTGTTTGATCTTCAACTGCCATGATGCTGCACATGTGATCCGTTATGACACCGGCCATTGGATGGTTTGACAGTTTGGCGGAGAGTACAACTAATGTGACAGTTATATTACTGGCACGTACCGGAAATGTAAGTGTTTTTTAAAATGTTAAATCGATGGGTTTACTTCCGCTTTAAGTGGCTCCTGTTTAGCCACTTGACCTCCAGAAGGTTTTACTCCCTTCATGACCAGGCCATTTTTTGCGATACAGCAGTGCCTTACTTTCACACTGGGGCGGCAGCGGCGTTAGCGCTAAAGCGCCACTCGTTTTAGCTGTGCTTTAGCGATGTTTAAGCGGCGCTTTTTTCAGCTGCTAGCAGGGCACTTTTAACCCCAAAGAAGGGGTTAAAAGCGATTGTGTTGCGCCGCTTTCGAAGCGCTGCCCATTCATTTAAATGGGCAGGGCATTTTGGGAGCGCTAAATACAGCGCTCCCAAACCGCCCTAAAGATGCTTCTTGCAGGACTTTTCCCAACGTCCCGCTAGCTCACCGCCCCAGTGTGAAATATCACACTGAAATTAATGGGAGGAGGTTTTCAGGTGCTTTACAGGCTCTAATTTCTAGTGCTAAATAGAGCTTTCTTTTGGTGGTATTTGATCACCTCTGTGTTTTTATTTTTTGCACTATAAACCAAAAAAAAGACCAACAACTTTGAAAAAAAGCTATATTTTGTACTTTCTGCTATAAAACATACTCAATGAAAATGTAAAAAATCAAATTTCTTCATTAATTTAGGTCAAAATGTATTCTGCTACATATTTTTGATTAAAAAAATCCCAATAAGTGGGTAATGATTGGTTTGCGCAAAAGTTATAGTGTCCAAAAACGATGGTATATATTTATGGAATTTTTATACATTTTTTACTGGTAATGGCAGCGATCAGTGACTTATAGTGGGACTGCAATATTGCGGCGGACAAAACAGACACTTTTGACACTTTTTTGGGAACCAGTGACACCAATACAGTGAGCACTGAGCAGTGCTAAAAATATGCACTGTCACTGTACTAATGACACTGGCTGGGAAGGGGTTAACATCAGGGGCGATCAAAGGGTTAAATGCGTGGCTAACTTGTGTTACTGGGTACACTGTGTGCTGTTTTTACTAAGCAATGTGCTGTGCTTTGCGGGAAGAAAAAAACAGCACATTGCTGCTGTCAAAAGAGAGTCCTGTGTTTGTTTACCTACACAGGGCTTTCTTTAGTAATGTCTGGAGCCGATCATCGGGTGCCGGCGACCAATCAGCGACCGGCACCCGCTGATTGGTTTGTGCTGCAGCCAATCGCAGAACAGCCTGGGCAGCGGGGGCGCTCCCTACCCCAGTGTGCGGATAACGTACTAGGTACGTGTTCTGGCGCAGAAAAGCTGCATTGCCGCTGTATGTACTGTATATGGTCGGCAAGCGGTTAAATTGGCCCTAGTATGTGTGTGTATGAATGCGAGTTAGGGAGTCTAGGGACCTTAGACTGCAAGTTCCTTGAGGGCCAGGACTGATGTGAATGTACAATATCGATTTTATTTTATTACAGGTACTTATATAGCGCTGTCAATTTATGCAGCACTTTACATATATATTGTACATTCACATCAGTCCCTGCCCTCAAGGAGCTTACAATCTAATGTCCCTAACTCACATTCACACACATAGTAGAGAGAAAATTTAAACAGGAGCCAATTAGCCTACCAGCAAGGTCTTTGGAGTGTGGTAGGAAACCCACGCAGGCACAGGGAGAACATGCAAACTCTAGGCAGGTAGTGCGATGCTTGGGATTCAAAACAGTGACCGTATATATACAGTATCTCACAAAAGTAAGTACACCCCTCACATTTTTGTAAATATTTTATTATGTCTTTTCATGTGACAACACTGAAGAGATGACACTTTGCTACAACGTAAAGTACTGAGTGTACAGCTTGTATAACAGTGTAAATTTGCTGTCCTCTCAAAATAACTCAACACACAGCCATTAATGTCTAAACCACTGGCAACAAAAGTGAGTACACCCCTAAGTGAAAATGTCCAAATTGGGCCCAATTAGCCATTTTCCCTCCCCGGTGTCATGTGACACGTTAGTGTTACAAGGTCTCAGGTGTGAATGGGGAGCAGGTGTGTTAAATTTGGTGTTATCGCTCTCACTCTCTCATACTGGTCACTGGAAGTTCAACATGGCACCTCATGGTAAAGAACTCTCTAAGGATCTGAAAAAAACAATTGTTGCTCTACAAAGATGGCATAGACCAGTGATGGTGAACCTATGGCATGGGTGCCACTGCCGGATGGCTGAGCCCTCTCTGTGGGCACGCCAGGAAAACGTAGAAAACACACTGAAACACTGACATCCAATCGTCCGCACCGCACCCCCCATCGCAAACTACATCTCCCGTAGGTCCGTAGGACAGCGGTGATGTGTCCGAGGTGGGCGTGACTAAGTAGAAGCAGCCAGGGGTGACCTACGGGCAGAAATCCAATCATGGAAGCTGTCTCATCCACACCGCACCCACCATCAAACTGTATCGCCCACAAATCTCTGGGGTCAGCGGTGACGTGCTGGACATGACAGAGACAACACACGGCTGGGATCAGAGGAGGCTTGCGGGCAGGAATGAGCTGCTGAAGAGATTGGAGACAGGGGAGAGATGTGAAGTGGACATTTATCAGTCCGAAGCAAAAAGAGTTCACACCGCTCCAGGCATGTTATCCCATGCATAACCCACTCTGCCCCACTCTGACATCAGGTGCTGGCTCTGAAAACGTGCACTGCAGACAATCAAAGATAGCTGGATGAATTAACACCTTTATTGTGCAAGATTAATTAAAATCCAAAACGGTCGATCCATGTACAATTGACCCCCAAAATTTTGATTAAATTTATAGTTTTGTAAAAAAAAAAAAATTCAGGTAGGAGAGTGTAATGGTCAGTTAGGTGAGTGCATGTGTTGGGTAGGTGAGTGTATTGGTCAGGTAGGTGAGTGCCATGTGTCAGGTAGGTGAGTGTAATGGTCAGGTAGGTGAGTGTAATGGTCAGGTAGGTAAGTGTTATGGTCAGGTAGGTGAGTGCAATGGTCAGGTAGGTGAGTGCAATGGTCAGGTAGGTGAGTGCAATGGTCAGGTAGGTGAGTGCATGTGTCGGGTAGGTGAGTGCATGTGTCAGGTAGGTGAGTGTAATGGTCAAGTGGGTGAGTGTAATGGTCAGGTGGGTGAGTGTAATGGTCAGGTGGGTGAGTGTAATGGTCAGGTGGGTGAGTGTAATGGTCAGTGCATGTGTCAGGTAGGTCAGTGTATGTTGCACAGTGTATTCTGAGCACAACGCACAACGCATTACTGAACACTGTATTCTGAGCGAATTTGCCAGAATCTTAAATTTTTGGTCCCTTAGGGCTCATTCAGAGGGATGATCAGTCCCATCGTCTGTACAGAGCCGCTGGTAGGTTTAATTCTGTGTTGGCACTTTGAAAGAAATAAGTTGGTTTTGTGTCGCAGTTTGGGCACTCAAGCTCAAAAAAGTTTGCCATCACTGGCCTAGGCTATAGGAAGATTGCCAAGACCCTGAAACTGAGCTGCAGCATGATGGCCAAGACCATACAGCGGTTTAACAGGACAGGTTCCACTCAGAACAGGTCTCGCTATGGTCGACCAATAAAGGTGAGTGCACGTGCTCAGCGTCAAAGCCAAAGGTTGTCTTTGGGAAATAGACGTATAAGTGCTGCCAGCATTGCTGCAGAGTTTGAAGGGGGGGGGGGTCAGCCTGTCCGTGCTCAGACCATACGCCGCACACTGCATCAAATTGGTCTGCATGGCTGTTGTCCCAGAAGGAAGCCTTTTCTAAAAATGATGCACAAAAAAGCCTACAAACAGTTTGCTGAAGACAAGCAGACTAAGGACATGGATTACTGGAACCATGTCCTGTGGTCTGATGAGACCAAGATGAACTTATTTGGTTCAGATGGTGTCAAGCGTGTGTGGCGGCAACCAGGTGAGGAGTACAAAGGCAAGTGTGTCTTGTCTACAGTCAAGCATGGTGGTGGGAGTGTCATGGTCTGGGGCTGCATGAGTGCTGCCGGCACTGGGGAGCTACAGTTCATTGAGGGAGCCATGAATACCAACATGTACTGTGACATACTGAAGCAGAGCATGATCTACTCCCTTCGGAGACTGGGCCGCAGGGAAGTATTCCAACATGATAACGAACCCAAACACAACCCCAAAATGACCACTGCCTTGCAAATGAAGCTGAGGGTAAAGATGATGGACTGGCCAAGCATGTCTCCAGACCTAAACCCTATTCAGCATCTGTGGGACATCCTCAAACAGAAGGTGGAGAAGCGCAAGGTCTCCAACATCCACCAGATCTGTGATGTCATCATGGAGGAGGGGAAGAGGACTCCAGTGGCAACCTGTGAAGCTCTGGTGAACTCCATGCCCAAGAGGGTTAAGGCAGTGCTGGGAAATAATGGTGGCCACACAAAATATTGACACTTTGGGCCCAATTTGGACATTTTCACTTAGGGGTGTACTCACTTTTGTTGCCAGCGGTTTAGACATTAATGGCTGTGTGTTGAGTTATTTTGAGGGGACAGCAAATTTACACTGTTATACAAGCTGTACACTCACTACTTTACATTGTAGCAAAGTGTAATTTCTTCAGTGTTGTCACATGAAAAGATATAATAAAATATTTACAAAAATGTGAGGGTATGTACTCACTTTTGTGATATATATATATATATATATATATATATATATATATATATATGTAAAGCACTGCATAAATTGACAGCGCTATAGAAGTACCTGTAATAAGGTTCACACTAAGCCTATGCTCTGAAAAGTGGCCCGCAGTAGACCGCTTTTCCGATTCCTGCAAAGCAGCGTTCAAAAGGCGTGCCTGCTTGTGGGTAGGTGCAGTTAGCTACTTTGCCACTAGGTGGCTCTGTACTAGAATAGTGTCTGGTTACAGTAGGCAAGGTCATCAGGTGCAAGGCACCTTTTAGGTAAAGCCCTCCTACAGTGATGTCATGGCTGAGTCAGTGCCCTGTTATAAGCTGGGTTGGGAGGAGCCTTGGAGCATGGGCGCTAAACACCCCAGCAGGGATAGGGCAGGAGGCCGAGAGAAGAGGAGTAGACCTGCACCCAGGAAGAGGTAGCTGTAGTCTTTCTGACCCTTATGGAGGTGGGGGCTACAGCGGATTGCAAAAAGCCTTTTAGGCCAGGCCAAGAGTTCATTGTGTGAGGCTGCTTCCCTGGAGGGTTTCCAGGAGAGATGTACCGCGCAAGGAGGTGACTTCAGAGAGCACAGCCCTGTGAGTACTAATGACCCTGGGCAGAGGGAGATGGCTACTGAGCTGCTGCCTATGCTTTCACTTTTGACTACTGCGGACCGTCCACTAAATGTGGAGGACTATGGCAGGAAGCAGGGCATAAGATGGTGGAGGGTTTGGCCTCAGCAGAAGGGACAATGTTCAAGCAGGGGTAGGGACTTGTGCTGATGGTGCCAAAACCAGCCAACCACAAAGCCCCTCTTACATGCTGACTCCTGAATGGCTGTTCTTTTTTTTTTTTGTTTGTTTTTGCCGCATGGCATAAACTGGGATTAATGTGCTGCAGCTGTGAACCAAGCATTTGGCTTGAATGCCCAAGTTTGACAGGTGGTGGCACCTGTCAACTCAACTTGACTTGGCAAAGCATCATAGCCCATAGCATGTGAACAAGCCTTCTACGGCTGTATAGACTTTAGATGGGTGAGCGGTAGAAAAAAACGAAGCTCAGCTACCTATTTTTACCAACCTCCCTGGCCACCTCTGTGAAAGGGGGCCTAATACTGGTCATATATGGAGCGAATTTCAGCTGTTTCCTGATGTCCTCAACAAATTTTTTTGCCGTGGATGACCCTGTCGGCATCCTCCTCCCACCTGACTTCCTTTCATCTGAAAATGGAAGGAGCTTGGTGGAAAAATGTTGGCCAAACTGTGATTGCATCCAATCAGATGCAGTCAGTGTCCAGGTAATATGACAGCCATGGGTACCAGCTGTCAGAATACAGCAGCCTGCAGGGGGGATTTGTTCATCCACACGATTTAAGCTATAATTAAACACTAGGAATAGTGTGAAACGCGTCAGTTGTCCAGTTTTCTGTTTGCTGTGGCTTGTAGTGCTGTTATATTTTAAATAAAGGCAACGTTTTTTCAGAGTGCGGCTGTGCAGAAATATACTTTCTTATTCCTGCCTTACGCGGTTTAGCGTGATGAAGGAGTCAAATTTTTTTTCTCAGCTTTACTTTGCAGAAAGTCATAAAATGATAGGCTGCAGCAGGGTCTAACCCTGGAATCTCTAAACAAGGGGTCAATTTACTGTCCTTCAGACTTTAGGGGGGCCGGACTGTGGCCATTTGGAGTAAATGCCCTATCTTTGGTGTCAGTGGGGGAATTGTGCCTTATCGTTGGTGCCATTGGGGACAATTTTTGGTCAATTGAGAGGAATTATGCCCATCATTGGTGTCGTTGGGCCCAATTGTTGGTGTCATGGGGGGGAATTGTGCCCCTTCATTGGGAACAGTGTTGGGGGGGATTATGACCAATTGTTGGTTTCAGTGGATGAAATAGTGTCCCAAGGACCAGATAAAAGCAAAGAACCCACATCTGGTCCTTGGGATGCAGTTTGGAGACCACTGGTCTAACTTGTCAGGCATTTGTGAACACAGCCAAGAACTGCACAGGCTCCAGAATTTACAGGACTGTACTATACCTTAGCCAGCATCTCAGTCAAGGAAATAGATGGAGACCCCAGGATGATACCTGAACAAAGACGGCTCCATCCTTCTGGAGCAGATGACGGCATTGTCAGGAGCATGGGCGTCCGCTGAACTTTTTTATGGGGGGGGGGGCATCATTAGGTCATCCATGCTCGGTCCCTTTTTGGCAATGTTATGAAGGGGAGGGGCTTGTGGCCATATTTTGATCTTTATGAAAACAGCCTTTACTGTATAGGTTGTTTTCATCAAGATCAAAATATGGCCGCTCACAACACAGATGTATTGCAATACAAAAAGATGTACACAGTGGTGTCATGGCACAGGCACTGCTGTTACCTGTAGTTCTTCAGTGATAGGCCCAGGGCAGGCACTGACAGCGTATTCTCTCTTGTCCCTGCCACTGCACGCCACGCACCTGTGGGAGGAGGAGCTGGCGCCACGACCGGCCGAATCGGCATAGGCACAACATACATTTTTTACACAGGCAGAGGCAGGCTGAGGCAGCAGCCAATCACGGAACAGCCGGGTCACGGTGATGTTAAGCAGAGGCATGAGCGGCAGAGCCAATCCGATGCTTGGGCCGGGGGTGAGGAGGGAGGGACGGATATGTAGTCGGAAAAGACTGAGAGCAGTCCCAGCCCCCAGGCCGGTAGCAGACTTAGAAAAAAAAGTCCACGGCTGCCGCGGCGGCCATTGCAACACAGGGGGCAAGTGTCTTCACTCTGACTTCAGCACTCTTACGATTCCAGGGGGGGGGCAATTGACCCCCCTTGCCCTATGGAGCGGATGCCCATGGTCAGGAGGAGTACTGTGATTTCTGTGAGAAGTAAAGGGACAGTGATTAGCGACAGGGAGAGGTTCCTGACAAGTAGGGAAAGGATAGGGACACACAAGGATAGGGACACACCATCCTTCCTGGAGACCCCCCCCCCCATATCGAGGCTGCCGGCACATCTGAGATCTGCTGCTATTCAGAGGCGTTGCTAGGGGGGTGCGGGGGGTGCGGTCCGCCCCCGGGTGACACCCGCTAGAGGGGTGACACCCTCCCTTTTTTTTTTTTTTTTTTTTAATTTTTTTTTTTTTTTTTTAATTTTTTTTTTTTTTTTTTTTACAGCTGACCCATTCATTGATTAATTTCACCCCGCTGGGCTGGAAGCCTGGAACAACACCTCCAGCGCCGCGGCCGCGCCTGGTGTGTGTCCTCCGGCTCCTTATTCTTCCTATTCCTAAATTCCAATCCTCCTCCCTACCTTACAGAGCCAGCGAGCGACTCAGCCTGTCACATCATCACACTGCACTGTGATGATGTGACGACACGTCACTGCAGCACACACACAACTTTCTCCGCCCGGGCGGCGCGGCTGCTGTGTGTGACGGTCGCTGCCCACAGTGCCCAGCCCTCCTCCTCTCCACTCTCCAGGAGTACACTAAGACTTTTTCTGTTTGAAGAGCGCAGTCACCTAGTGGAACATGCAATTAAGCAGGTACATTTAAAATCTAAAGAATATGGAATTGCCGTAGAGAGAAGAGCCAGGTTTAAGAAGAGGATGGCAGGGGAACAGGCACGTGATGCTGGAGGCATAAGTCTACAAGACGAGAACAAGAGGGCAATGCTTGAGTGCATTGATCGCTTCCATTCTGAACTCCAGATCAGATTAAGAGCCATCATGGAAGTTGCAGCCATGTTTGAGGCTGTTCAAGCAAAGAGTCTCATATATGAAACTGAAGAAACATTAAAGGTGTCCATTCCAAAACTGACCACTTTTTATGACGAAATATCTGAGAGTGAGCTGTTAATGGAAATACCCAGACTGAGGAGACATCTCAAAGCAGCCAAGATCAACCTAGAAGAAGTCAAAGATTGGTCGGCTTTACAAGTTTTGACCTTCATAGCAGAATGGGACTTCATTGAATCTCTTCCAACCCTTTCACTATGTCTAAAAATATTTCTGACAATCTGTGTGTCTGTGGCTTCATGGGAGAGGAGCTTTTCAAAGTTGAAGCTGATAAAAAACTATTTGCGTTCAACGATGGGACAGGCGAGGCTTTCTGATCTTGCAATATTATCAGTTGAAAGTGAACTAGCGAAATGTATTGATTTTGATGATGTTGTTCACAATTTTGCAGCTGTCAAGGCTAGAAAAGCAAAGTTTTGATTTAGATGTTAACTAAATGCTTTCATATTTGTTCCTGTTTTTGTGTTATTTATTTATTAATTCAGTAAAGTTTAAAGTTAAAATAAATACAGTTCTTTAACAGTTTAAGCTTTGATTTCTATTATTTTCATATGATTTTGTTATTCAAATTTGCTAGTTGATTGATAGTTATTAACGGCACTACTGTTGCCAATATATGCAGTGTTATTAGGGTGAAAAAAATTATTGGGGGGGGGGGTGACACCATGTTATACCGCACCAGGTGACACCAACCCTAGTGACGCCACTGCTGCTATTACCTATTGTGAGTGTTCCCGGTCGGGCGCTTTTCTGCTGGGCTTGTTGTAAATTATTGAACTCTGACACTAATACAAGTCCTGTTTTCTGCAACCATTCTCTGAGTGTTTACTGCTGCCGTTCCATGCTGCACCTTCCCACATAGAGGTATAATAACCGCTTGCCGACTGCCTAACGCATATATACGTTGGCAGAATGGCATGGGCAGGCAAAGCAACGTACAGGTACGTTGCTTTGAATCTGGAGCCTAGCGGGTGTGCGCCCCGCCGCTACCTCGATTACCGTACCCGCGGGACTCGATGTCCGCCGGTGTCCCGCGATCGTGTCACGGAGAGGCAGAAAGGGGGGGGAAAGCCTTTGTAAACAAGGCATTTCCCTGTTCTGCCCAGTGACAGGACACTGATCTACTGCTCCCTGTCATCGGGTGCAGTGATCAATGTCTTGTCACATGTAGCCCATCCCCCACACAGTTAGAATCACTCCCTAGGACACACTTAACCCCTTCCTCGCCCCCTACTGGTTAATCCCTTCCCTGCCAGTGTCATTTACACAGTAATCAGTGCATTTAAGTGTAGATGCAGTTTCACAGGATGAATAGTTCTACAGTTTATATATTTTTTTTTTATAAATACAGTCTCTAATACAAAAAAATGCCTGCCCGTTTGCAAATTTTCATTTTCTGTGTAAAGTTACACCTTGAATGTCTGTAATGCAGAATAGATCTTCCCAAAAACATGACTGCAGCCTCCTTGATTGCTCTGCTGCTGCTGCTTGCTTTTAATGACTGCCAGGAATTGCATTTTAAAACACATTTAAATAATAAAAAAATAAAAAAAACAGAAGAAAAGCAGCCATTTTGGATCTGCAGCATGAAAACGGCAAAATGTTGAAAGCGTGTTTTCCTATATGTATAGCAATGTGTTCCTCATTGCAGACAGCTATACACAACATTCACATGACAGGAACCTCACTGCGCTCTGGACTATTTGATGCTGGGATCCTCTTATCTGACAGCGCTATGGGATTTACACATATCACAGGCGCACTGGGTATTGTTGAGGTGTTATCTCCTGCTGCGCAGAGACACTCTGCTGTGGAAAAGCACCGCTGCTCTGGAAGAGGGGGCCATGGGCACAGCGTGATGAGCTGCATGGACGGCCGGCATTACTACTAACACTGAACACAAACAGGAATGACAGACAGCAACTAAAATATACATACCGTATATACTCGAGTATAAGCCAACCCGAATATAAGCCGAGGCCCTAATTTTACCACAAAAAAATGGGAAAACTTATTGACTCGAGTATAAGCCGGGGGTGAGAATGCAGCAGCTTCTGTAAGCGTAAAAGAGGGTCAACAATGCCCATTTGCACACCTCACTGTGCCCATTACAATCTCACTGTGCCCATTGCAACCTCACTGTGCCCATTGCAACCTCACTGTGCCTATTACAACCTCACTGTGCCCATTACAACCTCACTATGCCCATTCATAGGTGTGCGCAGCCTATTGCATTAGGGTGTGCACCCCAAAGCTCAAACACGTGTGTGTGTGTGTCTACATATATATGGCCCTGGCACATTGATCTCCTTGCCGGTACAGTAAAAGAGAAGTGCATAAGCACTTCTCTAATTGCAGAGTCAGTAAGAGGGAGATCTTTCCCATCTCCCCGCTGCTACACAAAGTGATGATGCTAATGTGCACTAGGTGATTAGGGTGTGCCCAGGCACACCCGGCACACCCTGTGCGCACACCTATGTGCCCATTACAACCTCACTGTGCCCATTACCTCACTGTGCCTATTACAACCTCACTGTGCCCATTGCAACCTCACTGTGCCCATTGCAACCTCACTGTGCCCATTACCACCTCACTGTTCCCATTGCAACCTCACTGTGCCCATTGCAACCTCACTGTGCTCATTCCCTCACTGTGCCCATTACCACCTCACTGTGCCCATTGCAGCGTACCTGAAATTCTTGACAGGCTGTGCTGCGGGCGTCCATTTTTTTAAACTCACGGCTTCCTCCTGGTCCCGTCCTGTTCCGTGATAGGCGTTTGACACTGTGTTCATTGTTCCGCCAATCACGGCTGTTCTTTCATCCTCGGACTCAGTTTCCCATGAAACACTGTGTTCAGTGTTCTGCCAATCACGGACGTTCTTTCATCCTCGGACAAGAGAAGGTCCATGATCGGCGGAACACTGAACACAGCGTCTGCTGGGAAACTGAGTCCGAGGATGAAAGAACGTTTGTAAAAGGCGGAACACTGAACACAGTGTCAAACGCCTATAACGGAACAGGAAAGGACCAGGAGGAAGTCGCGAGTTTTAAAAAATGGACGCCCAAGGTACGCTGACTCGAGTATAAGCCGAGAGGGGTATTTTCAGCCCTAAAAAAGGGCTGAAAAACTAGGCTTATACTCGAGTATATACGGTATTTCTTTTATGCATTTTAATTTATTAGAGCCAATAACTTGCTTTACCAAGTACATAGAACATTGATATTACCCCTTATATGTCCCAACCACAGTGATACATTATATACACTATATTACCAAAAGTATTGGGACACGCACATGAACTTTAATGCCATCCCAGTCTAAGGCCCCATACACAGTATTCGATTTTCTGCAGATTTCTGTCTTCAGATTTACTAAAACCATATAATATGAGGTCAAAACTTTAAGGCCCGTCCGTACACACGATCGGATTTTCCGACAACAAATGTGTGATGGCAGGGTTTTTGTCGGGTAAATCGACTGTTTATACGCTCCATCGGATAATTGTTGTCAGAATTTCCGACAACAAATGTGGGATAGCCATGCTCTCAAATTCTCCGACAACAAATGTGTTCCGTCGGATTATCCAATCGTGTGTACACAAGTCAGTCGGAATAAAATCCAAAGTACAAACACGCATGCTCCGAACCAATGCTAACCATAGCACAACAGTAGCAGAAGTTGCCCAAAGGGTGGCGGTAAAGAGCTGAAAAACCACATAGTTTCGTGAATGTTGGCTGAAAAAGTTCTGCCGTCTGTATGCAGAACAAGTTCACGGCCAACGCCCTTCGCACAAAATTCCACGGATTTGTCCGATGGAAATCCGATCGTGTGTACGAGGCTTTAAAGTTTCGATTTGTATGCAATCAGGCAGGCCCTTGCACTACATGGTTTTGGTAAATCTGAAGACAAAAATCTGCAGAAAATCTATCCGTGTGTATGGAGACTAAAGCCTGGTACACATGATCCAATTGTTGGCCGAGTGTCTGATTTTTGTCCAAAGGGCTTGTGTCAGGATCTTGTCTTGCATACTAACGTTACACAATTGTCGGGCAACAAACACGAACGTAGTGATGTACTACGAGGAATTTCAGCTCTTGAGCGCCACCCTTTGGGCCCCTTCAGCTAATTTTGTGTTTGGTGAGCATTGATTCCGAGAATGCGTGTTTGTACTTTCGACTTTTGTGTGACAGATTTGTGTACTGACCATCCGAAAACCAGACAACAGACCGTTGTCCGCCGAAATTTACTAGCCTGCCATCCAACATTTGTTGGCCGAAAGTTGAACAATTGTCAGAAGGAACGGTCAGATTTTAGGACAACAGTCTGTCATCAGACAATCCCCTGCCAACAATCGGATCATGTGTACGAGGCTTTAGTCCGTAGGGTTCAATATTGAGTTGGCAATTTTTTATTTTGAGAATCTTGCAAACAAGAAACACATTCCAACTTTTGTTTTATACAAAAATACAAAAAATAAATATATATATATATTTTTCCTTTTTTTTTTTTTTTTTTTATATATGCATAACATATTGTATACAAGACTAATAATAATAATAAAGGCATACTTCAACCTATAATATATGAACAAACGTTTTTTCCACCAAGAGAAATATCACTGCATTAAATTATACTATATATACACACACAAACACACATCACTACAAGCACGGACATCTTCAAAAATACTACACATTACTCAACTTGATTAACACTCAGACCAAGAAACATAGATTATCATGTGTATGTAGCCTTTCTTCAAAAATGATGTGTATCCTTGAAAATCTAAGGGAGTGCCCAGAGAGAAAACAGGGAAAGAACCCAACACCCAGAGATCAACAAACAGCAGCTACAGGCCTGATATTTCTCCATGCCTTTATCCAGACCCTTTGCCGCCATCTGTCTTTCTCGAGACCCCGAATTTTCCCTACCTCACCAAGAATCTCACACACCACCACCGGAACAGGAAGGACTTTCTGCCGAAGGGATACCTGACACCGTGCATTCCAGGTGAAATATCGGACTACTAAGCTGACTAAAAAAAGAGTGTCCAAATCAAATCCCTTGCGATTCTGCAATGCTCCATACACCCACTCAGCATAAGACATGCTAGGCAAGAAAGGAATATTTAGAGCCCTCCCCACCTTTTTATAGACTTCTATATTGAAAGGGCACTGAAGCAAGAAGTGGTCCATGGTTTCCACTTCACCCTGACACTCCGCTCTTGGACAACCACGATTGTCCAAAGAGCGGCACTTCACGTTCCCTCTCACATAGAGCCTACCGTGGAAAGCGAGCCAGGCCTGGTCCCTAAATTTCAAGGGAATCCGCTCAGAATTTATTAAACGTAAACCTTCCCTCATAATATGACCTGGGCAATCCCTTAAGGCCAGTGGCGCATGAAAGACAGTACCCACGATCTTCTCACCCAGGAGTCTCCTAGGGAGGGACCTGATATCCTCCGCTGTCACATGCCACCGTTTAAGAATTTTCAGGCACGGGGCAACATAAGCCGGGAGCTTACCATGCTTGATCCTTAGGCTTTTCACTGGCCCGCCACTCTCCCAACAGCCCAGAAAAGGTCTAAACCAGATCTGGAAAATACCTACCCATCCAGGCGGTCTCTCTGCTAGCATGTTACCAAAATTGTATTTCAAAAACATCAGAGAGAAGAACACAACCGGGTTGACCATCCCTAGGCCACCCTTCCGCCTTGATAGGTAAGTCACATTCCGCTTCACAAGATTCAGCCTGTTCCCCCATAATAATTGGAAGAAACAACTATAAATCCTGGTATAGAAGGACTCTGGCAAGATGCAAACAAAGCTGACATACAGAAAGGTAGGAATCAGGTAGGTCTTAATCAAGTTCACCCTTTCCCTCAAGGAGAGCCGCCACCCCTTCCAGCATTTCACCTTGACATCAGCATCATTCAGCCTGGCTTCCCAATTTGACTTACTGTAATCATCAGGGCCAAACTCGATGCCTAATATTTTGACTTTCTGCTGAGGCCTTGGGAAGGTGTCCGGAAGTGCAAAGCTCTCACCTCCCTCGCTCATCCAAAAAACGTCACTTTTATCACGGTTGACCTGGGAGCCCGATGCCTCGGAATACTGCTCTATAACTGAGACCACCTCCTGCGCCTCCTCTGTCCCAGAGATAAAGACAGAAACATCATCAGCATAGGCTACAACCCTCAAGGGCGGCTCACCAGTAATGCCCACCGGCACCCCGCACAACGGTCCGCTCTCTAGCCTTCTGATGAAGGGGTCGATTGCGAACACATATAGCAAAGGGCTCAGTGGACACCCCTGGCGCACCCCGGATCCAACCCTGAAGGGTCGTCCAACCCAACCGTTAACAAGCATGAAGCTCTCTGCCTCTCTGTATAAAGTCTTAAGCCATCCAATAAACCCACCCTCCAGGCCATACTTGTCAAGGAGAAGCCAGAGGTACTCATGGTTGACACGATCAAAAGCCTTCGCCTGATCCAATGCCAGCAAATACTTTCCCCAGCCCTCAGCCCTGCAACGTTCCAGAGCCTCCCGGACAGCTAACACCGCTGAAAAAGTGCTCCTGCCCTGGACCGAACAGTGCTGCTGACGAGAAAGCAATCTGTCTGCTACTGACGACAAGCGCCAGAAAATGATCTTCGCCAGAATTTTTCTATCGACATTGAGAAGGCTAATGGGGCGCCAGTTCTCAATCATCGAGGGATCCTTGCCTTTTGACAACAGAATCACAGCAGATTGTCTCATGGAGGGAGGGAGCGAACCCTCTTGCAGACAGCCTTTAAATACCTCCACAAGATAAGGTACCAAGCTGGATTTGAAAGTCTTATAAAATTCAGCTGTCAATCCGTCTGGCCCAGGTGTTTTCTTAATAGCCAGACCGTCTATAGCTTTGACTACCTCTTCTGCTGTGATTTCCCCCGTCAAACTTGCCAGCGGAATGTTATTTCCCAGACCTGGTGTAGAATCCAGAAAACTTGACATCTTTGCCCGATCGAGGTACTTCTCCCCCAGAAGATCCACATAAAAAGACCTTGAGACCTCCAGGATCCCTGACCTGGATTTCGTCAAAGAGCCCGTACTATCCCTTAGCCCAACAACCGTCTTAACTGCTGCGCTTTGTTTGCAGTTCTGATAAGGGTCGGGCGAGTGATATTTCCCGTAGTCCCTTTCCAGAACCAAAGAAGCGTGCCGATCATACTGATACTTCCTAAGGAGAAGTTTTACCTCAGAGATTGCCCCTGAATCTCCACCACTCGAGACAAGGCGATCAAGTTTTCTCCGCAGCTGCTGGTAGGCAATGTACCTACCAAGCTGTTTCCTTTTTCCTATGGCCTTGAAAAACCCACTAATCCGGCTTTTGGCAAGCTCCCACCACTCAGACTTACTGCTGCAGAAATCCAGGATGGTTACCTGAGCCTGAAAAAAATCCTCAAAAGATTGTCTTACCTCCTCGTCATCCAGCAGAGCCGAATTCATCCTCCAAATACCCTTTCCTTTAGGTGGCATATCTGAAGCATTGAGAATAACAGACAGCATAAGGTGATCAGAGAACTCCACCATACGACACTCAGGAGCCGAAAAGGCAGAGTCCCCCTTAAAAAAAAACCTGTCTATCCTGCTCTCACAACTGCCTCGCTTAAATGTGTACCCCGTGCTGTCTGGGCAACGCTTAATATGCGCATCTTCCAGACCTGCTTCCCTGGCTATCGTATTAAGAAAGACGCTATCATATCTCAGGCTGTCAGTGGAGCCTTTCCTGTCTTTGGGCCTAGTAACGGTGTTAAAATCACCTCCAAAGACAACTTGCCGAGATGTAAAAAGGAAAGGCTTAACCTTTGTAAAGAGGCATTTCCTCTCCCATCTAGTTTGTGGTCCATAAATATTTACTAAACGTAGATCATGCCCCTTCACAGAGACGTCCAAGACCATACACCTTCCAATCTCTACCTCGATAACCCGCCGACACGTTACCATGCCAGTAAAAAGTACTGCAACTCCGCTGTAAGGCTCGGCCGCAAGAGACCAGAAGGAGGGCCCACGCCTCCACTCCCTCTTTGCCAGATGGACATCGGCAAGGCTATTTAGCCGGGTCTCTTGCAAAAATAAAACATCAGCATCCATCTCGCTGAGCAAAAATAAGGCCATGTTACGAGCCCCTCCAGATTTTATGCTGGCAACATTAATGGTTGCCACCTTTATCGGAGTGGGAACTGCCATCAGGATGATTGAGGTAGGCGTTTCTTAGCCTGAGCTCCCTCCCCCTTTACTGGAGACCTTGACCTCTTTAGGGAGCACTCTACCTCATCCTCCTCCATCTGAGACACGGAATTAGAAGACTCCTCCTCCCCCTCAGATAAGGACCCAAACTTGTTTCCCAAAGGTAGATCATCTACCTCTAAAGATGAAACCGAGGAGGCAGAGGTCAGGACTACCTTATTCCTCCTTCTGCCCACCTTGGTCCACTCTCCCTCCTCCCCTGAAACATCACCCTGAAAGGCCTCATCTACATCATTAGCAGTGGCAACTTCCCCCTTCTTCCCCTTAGAACCTCCACTAGAGGTCTTACGTTGCCTCAGGGATGGCCCAGGTGAAGCTGCCACCTCAGATCGGCATGAATCTGCCCCTTTGGCAGCCTCAGCCAATCTGGATGACTTATTTACACCTGGAACACTGGGCACCTGAAACACTGGGGAAGAACACACAACAGAAGTAGACACTGATACAGTAGGGAGCACAGACTGGGGAGCAGACACAAGAGGGGTCACACCTTCAGATTGGGAAACTGACACCTAGGGGGCCCCTCCAGGACTAGCTGAAACAGCTCCACCAACTCCTTGCTGCCCCCCACGTTCCTCCTCCTCCATCCTCAGCAGTTCTTCCACCACCTCTGGCTGATTATGGAGGGCTTCAGGGCAAAGGCTATAGGGGTGACCTAACTTGTTACAAAGATTACAACGAATGCTATTGCAGTCTTTTGCAACGTGCCCTGAGCCCTGACAGAGGGAACATTTCTGCGCAGAACATGAGCTTGAAAAATGGCCCTTTTCACCACAGCGATGACAAAGCTTTGGTTGCCCTGCATAAAAGGTAATAATCCTGTCACGACCTATAAAGGCAGACAAAGGGATGTGCTTAACAACATTACCCGTGACATGTAGTTTTACTAACACTGTCCATCCTCCTGTCCATATTCCCCTATCATCTACAACTTTCCTCAAGGGGGCTTGGACATCCGCATATCTCCTCAACCACACCACCAGATCCGCAGCAGGAATGGACTCGTTACGCACTAGAATGGTGACGTTCTTGTATAATGGCTGGCGGGAGACTACTTTAGGTGACAAACCTGCCCATCTTGGGGACTCCTTACACCTCTGCTCATACCTCTCCCAAAAGACATCTAAACCTTCCGCCTTGACAAAGGAGAGGTCATATTCATATGACCCAACTGGGCTGATAAGGGCAAAAATCTCCTCTGCTTTAAAACCCATCCCCAGAATACGGTCCACCACATCTCTCCTATTTGGGGGGGGGCCTTCTCCAGTCCACCTCAATTGGACCACATTGTGGCGTTTAAAGGAGCTACCAGATGGTGACAGATTGGCCTGACCTTCACTCACATTACTCCCAGTGACCGCAGAATAACTGGCCCTACTCACCCCGGGGACAGGTGCAGCCAGTGCTGCAGCATTGGAAATAACTGCACTCCTTGCAACATCCGGCACATCACTTTTAGTAACAGACCCTTCTTTAGATAAAGTAGTAACAACATTATTGTCAGGAACAGATGGAGCAGAGACTTCTGACACAGAAATGTCATTTACATTACCCTTGGTAATTCTTACTTCATTACCAGCAGTAGAGATGTTTTTGTCAGCACTCTTCTCAGCAGAGTCTGCACTGGCTGGCTGTACACAGGTGGAAGTCTCAGCCAGAAGATGAGCTTGCTCTCCGCTGCCCTCTACTGCACCATCCATAGGAACTACACCTCCATTACATTGTACAGGCAAGTCATGACCAAAAACCTCTTTTTCTTTCACCCGTTGTTTCAAAGGTTTTGGGGGGACATCATCATCCTCTTCTTCATCCTCAGATGATCCAGACACTGAAAACTTGCGACCATGCAAAGGTGATTCCATTTCTGATATAAAGTTCAGCATATCTGCTCCCTCCACAGGCTCAGATGGATCATCTTGCTCCATAGCCTCTTGCTGCGGTGGTAAGGGCACAGAACTTCCTTGGCCCGATGACATACTGCCAGTCAAAACACCTGACTGCTGATCGCCCGCAGCCTGTGTGCCAGAGCTTTCTCCACTTTCTGCAGGCATACTGATAGTTGGCTCGGGATGCAAAGATTTTCCAGCGTGCTGGCCAGAAACACAATCCGAGCTCACAGAAACTTTTTTGCTTTGCACTGACCTTTGCTTCTCGCACTCTGATGATGCCTGCCCTCCACTGGCCTCTATGGCCCCTCTGCGCATTGCACGGAAGCGATCATCGTTGCCATACTTCTCCTTGAAAGCACCGCTGGTTTCTTTCAATGTGGCCACCAGCAGACTCTGCTTTTCCACTTTGGCCTCCAAAGCCATTAACTCAGGCCGCATCTGTTTCCTCTTAGAACTGTGAAGCCGGTCACTTGCAATTTTTTTATGCTTGAAGTCAAACTTCAACTTCGCCAGTACTTCTTCCTCCTTAGCGACTCTCGCAATCCTAGCACAAACCTTCTTTCTGTAGGTTGCCAGGCTTTCACCTTTAGCTGGGCCATTTCCCAGGTCCTCAAACACTGGTATGGGAGGACCAGTACTCTGGCCATCCGGGGGATCCTCCCCTGGGTCCACCCCAGGTTCCTGCATCCACCCTGGGTATAGGGAGTAATCAAGCTCCCTGGATCAATAGGCCTCACTGGAGCTCAGGAGATCAGCAGTAGTGCAGCCACACCCTTTGCAGCTATAACAGCTTCAACTCTTCTGGGAAGGCCGTCCACAAGGTTTAGGAGTGTCTATGGGAATGTTTGACCATTCTTCCAGAAGCGCATTTGTGAGGTCAGGCACTGATGTTGGATGAGAAGGCCTTGTTGCAGTCTCCGCTCTAATTCATTCCAAAGGTGTTCTATTGGGTTGAGGTCAGGACTCTGTGCAGGCATGGCAAGTTCCTCCACCCCAAACTCACTCATCCATGTGTTTATGGACTTTGCTTTGTGCACTGGTGAGCAGTCATGTTGGAACAGGAAGGGGCCATCCCCAAACTGTTCTCACAAAGTTGAAAGCATGAAATTGTCCAAAGGGTGGGCCAACTCAATATTGAACTCTACAGACTAAGACTGGGATGCCATTAATATTCATGTGCGTGTAAAGGACAATATAGTATATATCATGCTATGATGTAGGCAGGGTCAAAGATGACCGACACTAGCTTTAATTTTTTTCAGATGACATCTGCATCCAATTCTCTTTTTTACTTTTACAGGTATTAGCAATTACATTTAATAAATTAAATACCGATTTATATTAAAATTACGCTTTCTGTTAGTTTGTTAGTGAATGTAATCAATCAGCATATTATTTATCCCCCCAACTTTTAGAGATCGAAATGAGGGACACCCATCAGCAAAAGTATGCTGGCATAGGACACACCCCTTGTCACGCCCCCTTAAAGGAGAATTGTACAAAAAAATTAAGGATTGGTTAAACCCACAAGGGGTTTTTTTTTAGGGCTGTGGAAATTAACTATTAATTCCTCGATTAATCGATTAAGTTTTTTTATCGATCAAAATTCTTTTGATCGGTCAAAATTCCGGGTCTTCAGGGAGTTCCGTCGGAGATCCGGTGACGTCACGGACACCGGCGGGGCTTGCCGTGTCCATCTGAAGGGCTCCTTTGCTGTGCCTAAATATCTGCATGCCGGCGGGACCTTATTATCTGCCACACGCAAGAACTGTTACACTTCCCTCTATCAACCTGGGATTCTACAGCCATCCACTGGGAGTTGTGATAGTTCCCTTCATGGGACATCTACATGCCGATGGACTGATGTTAACCCCTCCTCATCTGGATTCAGCAGTGGTATCGTTGTACACATTTTTATACCAGTATCATACTTAGCTACATGTTTTTATGACTGCTTTTGCTACCGTTTGGTATTACTCACACCATTTTACAGTTTATGTAGCTACATTGATTTTATCTCCAGTGCAATATTTATTTTGTTACCTACTTGAAGACTATAAAAGTTTTAATGCTATTCCCATCGAGCGCTGCCTTTGTGTGTTTTTTGTATCCTGCTATCCATTTTTCCAGTGGTTGGTAGCTGCACTGGGAATCAGCCTGCAAGGAGATCAGCTAAAAGTAGTTGGATCTGCATGTGCGTTATAATTAATCAAAATTAGTCGATTAATCGATAAAAAAATTAAAAAAATGAATCGAACATGAAAATTTTAATCAGTAACAGCCCTAATTTTTTTACCACTCCTATTCCTTTATATTGGCTTTTGGAATTTATAAATGCAGCAATTCAGAATCGGATGAAGGGTTTAGCGCTAAAAAAAACACTTTTTGATAGATAAAAAGTGCATTTTATATACATCTATATCGATCAGACCAAAATGAGGGACAAATGAGGAGGAAAGAGGGACATTGTTCCAAATCAGGGACAGTCCCTCAAAATCAGGGACAGTTGGGAACTATGCTAAATCCGCAGCTCTACTACTTGATTTTTTCCACAAACCCTTTGGGGTTGATTTACTAGTCAATTAGGCTGTTCGCTTTTCAGGGGAAGTTACTCTTCGCTTGGTGAACGTGTTGAAAATTCACTTTGCAAAGAATACTTAATCACGATTGGGTGAAGGAAATAGGCAGAGCCTCACCTTTCACTGAGCTAAGGGAAAATTCCTCTTGAAAAGTGAATACCATATTTGCCTTTAGTAAATTAACCCTTTATAGTTTGGGTTGTACTGATGATCAAAAATAGCGAAGAGTCACATCCTATGACTGCAGCACCCATGGCCATCAAAAGAAAAATAGGACTAATTTTAATAAGCGAGTTGTATTTGTGAAGCTAATCCACATGTGCATATTTTAAAGAGAAAGGTTCAAAACTGAGGTTAGATGGTGTCCAGAGAGTTAATAACCCCATCTCTAGACTTGTCAGTCGTGACTCCCCCAACTATCCCTAATAATCCCTTCTCTCCCCCGCCCCCCCCCCCCCCCCCCTCTCTGCCACTGCTCCACTTTCTTTACAGATTTCAAAAGCTACAATTTTCCCTATAATGGAGCAATTTTCTATACTTATGCACAATCAGAATAAGGGGGAGAGGAGGGAGGGAAACACCATTATTAGAGAGCAGCAGGAAGATGCGAGGGCAAAGCCAGAGGCTGGTGAGGACATAAATATACTGTAGTACTGTGAAGATAAGGACAATTCTGCTGATTTTCTGAAAAGCAGAACAAAGGAATCAGAAGGAAAAACCAAGAGTTGTCCATACAAACTAGCCCGACTTTGCCTTTCATTCATTGGTATTCTGATTAGTGGTGCTGGACAACATTCCATGTTTACTTCGGTCTTCAAAATTCGACCATTGTGGCATACTAGATTGTGCATGTCATGGCTTTTTGGAGGCTGCAAATGAATGGAAAAAAAAAAAAGGAAAAGGGAAGAAGTAGGTACAAGACAGGGTAGAGCAAGGCAGAGGAAAGTATGGGGACTGAACAGAACAGGGGAAAGGACAGAACCGGGCAGGGGAGGGGAAAGGACAGAACCGGGCAAGGGAGGGGAAAGGACAGAACCGGGCAGGGGAGGGGAAAGGACAGAACCGGGCAGGGGAGGGGAAAGGACAGAACCGGGCAGGGGAGGGGAAAGGACAGAACCGGGCAGGGGAGGGGAAAGGACAGAACCGGGCAGGGGAGGGGAAAGGACAGAACCGGGCAGGGGAGGGGAAAGGACAGAACCGGGCAGGGGAGGGGAAAGGACAGAACAGGGCAGGGGAGGGGAAAGGACAGAACAGGGCAGGGGAAAGGACAGAACAGGGCAGGGGAGGGGAAAGGACAGAACAGGGCAGGGGAGGGGAAAGGACAGAACAGGGGAGGGGAGGGGAAAGGACAGAACAGGGGAGGGGAAAGGACAGAACAGGGCAGGGGAGGGGAAAGGACAGAACAAGGGGGGGGGGGGGAAAGGACAGAACAGGGGAGGGGAGGGGAAAGGACAGAACAGGGGAGGGGAAAGGACAGAGCAGGGGAGGGGAAAGGACAGAGCAGGGGAAAGGACAGAACAGAGCAGGGGAAAGGACAGAACAGAGCAGGGGACAGGACAGAGCAGGGGAGGGGAAAGGACAGGGCTGAGAAAAATATAGAACAAGGCAGAGCAAAGTTCAAGAAAGAGGATACAAGACAAAGCAAAGGAAAAGAAAGGACAGAGCAGGGCAGGGCAGAGAACGGGGCAGCATAGAGGAAAAGATAGGACAGACCAAAGTACAAGACAACATAAAGGACAGGACCAGGCAGAGGAGAACAGAGAAAACTGCAGGACAGGGAAGAAGGCAGGGCCAGGCAGAGGACAGGGCAGAATAAAGTACATGATAGAACAGAGGATAGGATAAGCAGAGGCCATGGGAAGGAAGAGCACAGGACAGGGCAAGGCAGAGGAAAGTACTAAACAGGGGAAAATACAAGACAGGGCAAATGACTAGAGAGCGAAGAATAAAGTACAAGGCATGGCAGAGGGCAGGATAAAGAATAGTACAAAGAAGGGCAGAGGACAGAACACCGGAAACTAAAAGACAGTGAAGAAGATAGGACCAGGCAGAGAACAGGACAGTTTGAAGTACAAGATAGGACAGGGTAGAGGAAAGATTAAAGTGATATTAAAGTCTAAAATAAATAAACTTAAATTAACATGTTATACTTACCTGCTCTGTGCAGTGGTTTTGCACAGAGCAGCCCCGATCCTCCTTTGCTCTCCTGGCCCCTCCTTCCTGCCAAGTGCCCCCAGAGCAAGTGGCTTGCAATAGAGGCACCTAAACAGGCTCTCTCCCGAGCCGCAGCTCTGCGTGTCCATTCACACATCTCTCTCTTCATTGGCGCATTGGCTGTGATTGATAGCAGTGAAAGCCAATGGCTCCCGCTGCTGTCTTAGCCAAAGAGGATAGAGAGTCCCCGGAGAGCCAAGGCTCTTGTGCACATCGTTGCAGGAAGATCAGGCTCAGGTAAGTGTCAAGGGGGCGGGGGGGGGGGGGGGGCTGCTACACAGAAAAGGTTTTTCACTTTCATAGAATGCATACAAAAAAATAAATAATAATTCAGCCTTTACAAAACACTTTAAGACATGACAGTCAGAGAACAGTATAGCCAGGGAGGAGGAGAGAAGAGGAAATGACAAGACCGGGAGGAGGACAGGTCCAGGTAGAGGTCAGAACAGGACAGAATGTACGAAGCAGGGCAGAGCAGGGAAAAAGACAGGACAGAGCAGAGGACAATACTAGACAGGGAAAGTACAGGACAGGGCAGAGGAAAATACAAGGCAGGGCAAATGACTAGAGAGCGCAGAAACTACAAGACATGGCAGAGGGCAGAGTAGATGAAAGAATAAGGAAGGACAAGGAAGTGCAGAGAACAGAACAGAGAAAACTAAAATACAGGGAAAAAGGACAGGACCAGACAGAGGACAGAACAGGACAGTGGAAAGTACAGGATAGGGCAGGATAGAAGAAAACGTAGGACAGGACAGAGAACAGTTTAGGAAGGGCAGAGGACAGAACAAAATCAATTAAAAAAAAGACAAAGAAGGGGAAAGGACCAGGCAGAGGACAGAACAGGACAGTGAAAAATACATAGACAGGGTAGGGTGGAGGAAAGCTTAGGACAGCACAGAGAACAGTGAAGGCAGGGCAGAGGACAGAGCAGGGGAAATTAAAAGACGAGGAAAAGGACAGAGCAGGAC
Source organism: Rana muscosa (assembly GCA_029206835.1). Classification (NCBI taxonomy): domain Eukaryota; kingdom Metazoa; phylum Chordata; class Amphibia; order Anura; family Ranidae; genus Rana; species Rana muscosa. The sequence continues at coordinate 62,537,077 of CM055128.1, forward strand.
AGTGGAAAGCAGCAGCGGCCCGTCCATTAGGGGCACCACCCGCTCTCTCCAGGCCACCCCCAATATGCAATAAATAGATTCATGCATAGCATGAATTTATCCATGGCCGCCGCGGCCACCCCCTATTCATGCGTCCGGTCCATTTCAGGGCACCGGGCTGTAACCTGGGGGACAGGTAGTAGGTACAAAAGCTCCCTGGGATGAGCAGACACAGATACCAAGTCCATTGGATCAGTGAAAACACAGTGTTGTTTATTGGTGCTATATACAAAGTCAATGACAGGTGCTGTACAGTGTGCAAAAACAAACAGAAGAAAAAAAAATAGCTAAACAAAAGCCTAGCCGTGTCTCGGCTCTAACTATACGGTATTTACAAGCCCTCACTACCAGGCTGAACAAGCCTACCGCTTGCTAGCTTCCACATCAACTGATTGATACGTTTTACCAGCCTTCTTTCTCTCACAGACCAGCGTTGTCTGTTTCCCAAACTGAGCAAAGACTGTCTGCTCAGGTGAGCTTTTAATTAACCTGGGGGAGAGAACCAACACCTGAAGTGGATCCTGGCTCAGAGATCCCTGAATGTATATGAGAGGAGCCTGGGAGATGTATAAACCCCGAACAGAACTTTCCCAGGCTCTCTCTGGGACGCTCTGCCACACATCCTCCCCCCTTGTTTCAACCCCAGGGTTGGAACACCTGTAGCCCAACAGGAGTGAACACGGGACAGGGCGTTTACATTTCCCATCTCCACACCTGGCCTGTGTTTTACCGTAAAGGCGTAATCTTGTAGGGCCAAAAACCACCGGTTCACCCGCCTATTAGTCTTTTTCTTTTGGGCCATCCATTTCAGGGGAGCATGGTCAGTTATCAACTCAAACTGGCGCCCCAACAAGTAGTACCTGAGCGCGTCCACGGCCCACTATATGGCGAGACATTCCTTTTCAATGACTGCATACTTTTTTTCATGGTCATTGAGCTTTCTGCTTAAGTACACCACAGGGTGTTCTTCCCCATTGTGTACCTGTGATAGTACTGCCCCGATACCAACATCAGATGCATCCGTCTGGACCAAAACGTTTTTGGAGAAATCGGGGGGAGTATAGGATTGGCTGTGCACAAAGAGCCTTCTTCAGGACTTGAAAAGACTCTTCTGCTACTGGAGACCATTTCACCATTACGGAGTCTTTCCCTTTCGTAAGGTCTGTCAGTGGGGCAGCTATAGTTGCGAAATTTGGGATAAATCTTCTATAGTACCCCGCAATGCCAAGAAAGGCCCTGACCTGCTTCTTGTTTTCAGGACGTGGTCGCTCCTGGATGGCTTCTATCTTATTCACCTGGGGCTTTATGACACCCTGGTCAATAGTGTAGCCCAAATACTTGGCTTCCTCTAGCCCAATGGCACATTTTTTTGGATTTGCCGTAAACCCTTCTTTGAAGAGGGAATCCAGGACAGCCTGGACACGGAGCAAGTGAGACTCCCAGTCAGTGCTATGCACCACTATGTCGTCCAGATAGGCTGCAGCATACTGTCGGTGAGGTCTTAGGGTCCTGTCCATAGCCCTATGAAATGTTGCAGGGGCATTTTGCAACCCAAAAGGCATTTTCTTATACTGAAACGACCCCTCCCGGGTCACAAACGCAGTCTTTTCTTTGGCACTACCAGTCAGGGGTATTTGCCAATATCCTTTGGTCAAGTCCAAAGTGGTCAGATAACGGGCCTTGCCAAGTCGGTCTATAAGCTCGTCTACCCTGGGCATTGGGTATGTGTCAAATTTTGTTACCGCATTAAGCTTTCTGAAGTCGTTACAAAACCTCCAAGTGCCACCCGGTTTTGGGACCAATACAATGGTGCTAGACCAGTCACTATTGGATTCCTCAATAACATCTAGCTCCAACATCCTTTTAACTTCCTCACCGATGTCCTTTCTTCTAGCTTTGGGAATTCGTTATGGTTTGAGCTGGACACGGACCCCAGGTTCAGTAACAATATCATGCTGAACTGCTGAAGTCGTGCCAGGCAACTCTGAAAACTTCTCTTTATTCCTTATCAGGAACTCTTTAGCTTCCTGTTTCTGGGAACGTGACAGGGTGTCTGGAATCGTGACCTCAGGGATCAGAGGGGATTCAGTACCCTTAAGGGTTACCGGGAGAGACCTCGCAGTTAATGCCAGTCTATCCTTCCAGGGCTTTAACAGGTTTATGTGGTAAATCTGTTCGGGCTTCCTTTTACCTGGTTGATACACCTTGTAATTGACCTCCCCAAATCTTTCAATTACTTCAAAGGGTCCCTGCCACTTAGCCAGGAATTTGCTCTCAACAGTGGGAACTAAAACGAGGACCCTGTCACCAGGTGAGAAAACACAAAGTTGGGCCCCCCTGTTGTATATCCTCTGTTGGGCTGCTTGGGCCTGCAGTAAATGTTCTTTTACCACCGGCATGATTGCTGCAATCCTGTCCTGCATTTGAGCGATATGCTCAATTACACTTTTGTGAGGTGTCTGCTCCCCCTCCCAAGTTTCCTTGGCTATGTCTAAGAGTCCCCGAGGGTGTCTCCCATAAAGCAGCTCAAATGGAGAGTACCCCATAGAGGACTGGGGAACTTCCCTGATGGCAAACATTAAGTAGGGTATCAGGAAGTCCCAGTTTTTCCCATCCTTGTCAACAACCTTTTTTAACATGCTCTTTAATGTCTTATTGAAGCGTTCCACCAAGCCATCCGTTTGAGGATGGTACACTGAGGTTCGCAACTGCGTCACCTTAAATAACTTGCACAGCTCCCTAGTTATTTGTGACATGAATGGGGTACCCTGGTCTGTAAGGACTTCTTTTGGGACGCCAACCCGACTGAACACCATAAACAGCTCTTTGGCAATGTTTTTAGCAGACGCAGTGCGTAAGGGAACGGCCTCGGGGTAACGGGTAGCGTAATCCATGATCACGAGGATATGTTGATGACCGCGGGCAGATTTGGGGAGTGGACCCACAAGGTCCATGGCAATCCTCTCAAAGGGCACTTCAATAATGGGCAAGGGCACTAACGGACTTCGGAAGTGGGGTTGGGGGGCTGACATCTGACACACAGGACAGGATTGACAATAATTCTCGATATTTATCCCAGGCCAGTAAAACCTGCGCAACACCCTTTCAGTGGTTTTCTCAACCCCTAAATGGCCTCCTAGCAAGTGCCCATGGGCAAGTTCCAACACCACCCGCCTGTATAGCTTAGGGACTACCAACTGTTCAACCACTTCATCATTAGTTTTACATACACGATACAGTAAATTCTCATTGCTGCAGAAATATGGAAAACAGGGCCTGTCCCCTGGTTCGACAGGTACCTCATTAATCACCATTAAATTTTCCCAGGCCCTGGCAAGGGTAGGGTCTTTTCTCTGCTCCGTACCAAAATTTTCCTTATGCACATTAAGATCGACAAACTCTAACGTAGGCTCAGATTCAGCAGACAGCTGTCCAGCTCTACTGGTTGTGGGGACTTCTTCAGGCTTCCCCAGCTCTCCTGCCATGACTGAGAAAGGATCACCCGGAGGGCCCTGAGAGGAGTCCCCTGAACTCAAAATGTCAGTAATGGCCATGAATTCTGGCTCTGCGACTGAGTCAGGTACTGCGACTGGGTCGGGACAATCCCACAGTTCCCAAAACTTAGGGAAGTCCCTACCAATGATAGCCTCGTGCACCAAGTGGGGCACCAGTCCGACCGAATGGGTCACCGTACCTAAGCCAGTTTTAAACTGAACAGTGGCTATTGGATACTCACGGGTATCCCCATGTACACAGATCACAGCAACTTTTTTTGCATGAAAATTCACAGTTTCAACCATCTCAGTCCAGAGCAAGGCCGTAATAGGCTTATTATTAATAGTCACTTGACACATGTGTTTTCCCACATTTGGCACTGCGGCGCATGAAACAGCAGCAAACATAGACTGCCTTCTAAAAGATAGATCACACTGCATTGGTTCATCTGTCAATAGACAGTTTGCTGCAACATGTCCCAGTTCTTGGCAACGAAAACACCTGATGTTTCTCCAATTTGGTTTGCTGACAGGCAGTGGCTTCCCTTGTTTGGGCCGCCAAACTTCAGTCCTGGCACCAAAAATCCTCCCCCCTATTTCCTTGCCATGCTTACCACCCACTTCCCCTGGAACAGTCTTATCGGTTGCCTGGGGAGACCGTGGCTTTGGGTGGAAAGTCCGTGCGGCTGTAGGGGTGGTGACCAGGTTCTCTGCAGCAAAGTACCTCTCAACGAGCTCCACCAGGTTGTCTGCTGACTTGGGGTCTCCTTGACTCACCCACCTTTGCAGGGGAATTGGTAGTGACCTCAGGAATTGGTCCATGACCACACGCGCCACTATTTGTGGCACAGACAGGGACTCTGGCTGTAGCTATTTCCACACCAGGTGGATCAGATCAAACATCTGCGATCTTGGGGGCCTCTTATCTTGGAAGAACCAGCTGTGGACCCGCTGAGCTCGAACAGCCAAGGTGACACCGAGTCGTGCCAGGATTTCCCGCTTGACCTTCTCATAATCTCCCGCTTCTGCTGACTCCAGATCATAGAAGGCCTTCTGCGCTTCTCCAGAAAGTAAGGGGGCGATCAGTCCTGCCCACTGGGTTTGGGGCCAACTTTCCCTCTCAGCGGTCCGTTCAAATGTTAGTAGGAAGGCCTCTGGATCATCATCTGCCGTCATCTTTGAAAGAAAGCGCCCCACATGGATGGCTGAGGGCTTGTCTCCAATATCCTTCATTATCGCAGGTGACCACTGTGCTAGCGTCTCCACAACCTCAGTCAGTGTTTTCCTATCCGCTTTTGCAGCAGTGGCAAGCTGTTCAAACAGCCTCTGCGATTGCTCCTGTGCGATAGCGTTTGCTTGCTGCAATGCAGCGTTAGTTTGCTGTTGTGCAGCGTTGGATAAGAGCATTTGTTTGAGGATTTCCTCCATGTTGTCACTTTAGGTACTGGCCTTTTAAATAGTACTTACTACAGCTGCCCACATTCTCCACCATATGTAACCTGGGGGCCGGTAGTAGGTACAAAAGCTCCCTGGGATGAGCAGGCACAGATACCAAGTCCATTGGATCAGTGAAAACACAATGTTGTTTATTGGTGCTATATACAAAGTCAATGACAGGTGCTGTACAGTGTGCAAAAACAAACAGAAGAAAAAAAATAGCTAAACAAAAGCCTAGCCGTGTCTCGGCTCTAACTATACGGTATTTACAAGCCCTCACTACCAGGCTGAACAAGCCTACCCCTTGCTAGCTTCCACATCAACTGATTGATGAGTTTTACCAACCTTCTTGCTCTCACAGACCAGCGTTGTCTGTTTCCCAGGCAGAGCAAAGGCTGTCTGCTCAGGTGAGCTTTTAATTAACCTGGGGGAGAGAACCAACACCTGAAGTGGATCCTGGCTCAGAGATCCCTGAATGTATACGAGAGGAGCCTGGGAGATGTATAAACCCCGAACAGGACTTTCCCAGGCTCTCTCTGGGACGCTCTGCCACAGGGCGCATAAATTACAGCAGCCAGGTTTGCTTTTGAATCACCTGATTTGAGCCAGAGGCTCCAATAGGCTTCAAAATAGGGTGGGCTTGGGTCGCAGAGCATTGCGTCTGGAGCCCACCCAGGTGTGCTACAATAGAGAATGAATATTCGCTGTTGAAACACCGATCCTCAATCCGGCCAACCAGAAGCGGGTGTGAGACCCGTTTTCCGATTGGCCGAAAAGTGAAAACTCCCGATTGGCCACCGAGGAGGTAGGAAAGAAGCTGCCGTTGCCGTGATGGCCCGTGGAGAGCAGGAGAATGTGAGGCCGCCGCTGCCGAGCAGGAGAAGCCGCTGGTGATGGAGTAAGTGCTACCGACCGAACGGGGGTGGCATACTCTTTGCCAACCCCCAAAAAAAAATTCCACTGGCCGCCACTGGTGGAAAGTACAAGACAGGGCAGGGTAGAAGAAAACTTAGGACAGGAAGGGAACAGTAAAGGCAGGGCAGAGGACAGAATATGGAAATTAAAAGGGAGAGGCAGAGGACAAAACAGAACAGTGGAAATTACAAGACAGGCAGGGTACAGGAAAGCTTAGGACAGAACAGAGAACAGTATAGGCAGGGCAGAGGAGAGAACAGAAGAAATTAAAAGGGGAAAAAGGACAGGGCCAGGCAGAGGACAGAACAAGACAGTGGAAAGTACAAAAGTACAAGACAGGGAAAGGTGGAGGGAAGCTTAGGACAGCACAGAGAACAGTAAAGGCAGGGCAGAGGACAGAACATATGAAATTAAAAGGGAAAAGGACAGGACCAGGCAGAGGGCAGAGCAGGACAGTGGAAAGTAGACATGTGCGATTTGTTTCGTACGAATTTCCGAAAATTCGTACACTCGGAAGCATCCGAAATACGAATTTCTATTCTAATGAATTTTATACGAAATATGAAATTTCGTTGAGGAATTTCATTTCGGGAGTGGGAGACTGCTCAGACTGGTACTGGTAGTCGATGGGAGATTCAGAATTGGACAAAATAGGAATGTTCGTTAATATCGTTTTATTATTGTCATAATAATTACGATTATTCGTTATGATGAAGTTAAAAACCCAAGTCAGCACATCACAGGGATGATGGGAGCCCCTCATAATGAGCACAGCAGGGGTACAAATCCAGGAAGTCAGCACAGCACAGGGATGATGGGAGCCCCTCATAATGAGCACAGCAGGGATACTGCCCCAGGAGGAAGTCAGCACAGCACAGGGATGATGGGAGCCCCTCATAATGAGCACAGCAGGGGTACAGCCCCAGGAGGAAGTCAGCACAGCACAGGGATGATGGGAGCCCCTCATAATGAGTCGACGACTGCCATATTGAGAAAGGTATTTTTTGCTTTTTAAATTCATCATAATGAATGTTCGTAATTGTTACGAAAAGTTAACGAATCTAACGAAAATTCGTATTTCGTACGAAACAAATCCAAATTGAATTTCGGACATGAATTACGAAATACGCATTTTCGTCTAATACGAAACGAAACGGAACAAAACGAAACAAATTTATTGACGGCGCACATGTCTAGTGGAAAGTACAAAGACAGGGCAGAGTAGAAGAAAACTTAGGACAGAACAGAGAACAGTAAAGGCAGGGCAGAGGACAGAACATAGGAAATTAAAACGAGAACGGACAAGACCAGACATAGGACAGGACAGAACAATGGAAAGTACAAGACAGAGCAGGGCACATGAAAGCTTAGGACAGGACAGAGAACAGTAAAGGCAGGGCAGAGGACAGAACATAGGGAATTAAAACGGGAATGGACAAGACCAGGCAGAGGACAGAACAGAAGAAATTAAAAGGGAAAAGGTCAGGACCAGGCAGAGGACAGAGCAGGACAGTGGAAAGTACAAGAGAAGGAAGTGGAAGGTACAGGACAGGGCAGGAAAAAGGACAGAAAAAAAAGACATTACAATCCTGGGGGAATTATTTAGAAGTGGGAAAAGAAAAAAATGGAAGGGTTGCCCAAAGCAATAAGTCCGGTCGCAGATTTTATTCTTGTTTAGTGTTCGAGAAACACAGAGTGAAAAGGAAAAAAGAAAAAAGGAAAAAAAAAAGGAGATCAAACGGATATTGAAAAAATATATATAAAGGAGTGAGGAAGAAAGGAGTTTATTGTAGGACACTGGAGCCCTGTAACTCTATAGTGAGTGACCAAAGATATAAGCACTTCGTGAAGCTGATCGGTGACTGGTCTACTAAGCGTCACCCTCTCTATGCCCTGGGTTATAAAAGAAGCCAGCTGATAAAGCTTGCTGCTATTTTTGACTCTCTGCTATATACTGCGCAGATTTTTGGTAAAACACAATTCAGAAAGAGCGCCCTCCAGTGTACATTACTATACTTACACTCTATACACAATGCTGGAACAGAGATAAAGATGTTGCAGTCTTTTTCCAAAGAATCCAACCAACATATAAAAATCACCGTAACTGGTTAATGAGGAAAAAAGTGCATCTTTTCTTTGTAGGATTAGCGTCATTTATATGTATAGTTTTATATTAGGGATAATCTTTAAATAAGAAGATGATAAAATAAATGCGTATTTTTTTTTCTTAAAGCTTACAGTCAATGGGATAAATCTCAGCCGTTTGTGAACCACCGAGCTATTTTTGGGGAGGGCAGAGTTATTTTGGATAGGCTCAGAAATGGACCAATCTGGGTTGCTTGGCAACGGGAGGCCTGCGCCGTACTGATAACACACAGGCATCATTTCCATGGCTGAATGGCTTTGGAAGCAGAGAAGCTAATCAAGGCTCCGAGCCCACAAGATACAAATCCCAGCAACGTTCTGGAAAAAAAAAAAAAAAACCCTCCGGCCATAATATACAACGGGGGTTTTGAGGCAGCATAACGCAGAGTGGCAAAACGCGAACAGGCGAGGGGACAAAATGTCTGACACAGCGGCACACTTTTCAAAATGGATGTCTGTAAGACGGTGATGGGATGAGGACCTGTGCCCAATAATAGCACTGCAAGGCTAAATCCTTTATAGAATTCATAGGGGTTGATTTACTAAAGGCAAATAGGCCGTGCAAGGGGATTTTCACTTAGCTTAGTGGATGAAGTAGAGCTTTGCTGAATTCCATCAACCAATCACAAGCAAGCAAAAATACGGTTTATTTATTTTTATTTACCTGACACATGATTGGGAATTCTTTTCAAATTGAATTTTCACTCGGCTAAGGGAAATTCCCTTGGAAAGTGAAAAGCCTATTTGCCTTAGTTTATTAATCCCATAATGTACAACACACACTGCTTATAAAGAAAGGCTCAATTCAATAAAACATGAACTCACCGGCCACTATTAGGTACACCTGTTCAATTGCTCAGAAAACACAAATTGCTAATCGGCCAATCACATGGCAGCAATTCCATGCATTTATTATTATTATTATTTAGGTACTTATATAGCGCCGTCAATTTACGCAGCACTTTACATATACATTGTACATTCACATCGGTCCCTACCCTCGAGAAGCTTACAATCTAAGGTCCCTAACTCACATTCATATACTAGGGCCAATTTAGACAGAAGCCAATTAACCTATCAGCATGTCTTTGGAGTGTTGGAGGAAACCGGAGCACCCGGAGGAAACCCACACAGGTACAGGGAGAACATGCAAATTCTAGGCAGGTAGTGTCGTGGTTGGGATTCGAACCAGCGACCCTTTTTACTGCTAGTTGAGAGTGCGACCCACTACACCACTGTGCCGCCCATACAGGCATCTAGACGTAGTGAAGACGACTTGCTGAAGTTCAAACCAAGCATCAGAATTGGGAAGAAAAGGGATCTAAGTGACTTTGAATGTGGCGTGGTTGTTGGCGCCAGACGGGCTGATCTGAGTATTTCAAAAACTGCTGATCTGCTGGGATTTTCACACACAACCATCTCTCGGGTTTACAGAGAATGGTTCGAAAAAGAGAAAATATCCAGTGAGTGGCAGTTGTGTGGACGAAAATGCCTTTTTGATGTCAGAGGAGAATGGGCAGACTGGTTCATGATGATAGAAAGGCAACAATAACTCAAATAACCACTCGTTACAGCCAAGGTATGCAGAATACCATCTCTGAACGCACAATACATTGATCCTTGAAGCAGATGGGCTACAGCAGCAGAAGACCACACTGGCTGCCCCACCTGTCAGTTAAGAACAGGAAACTGAGGCTACAATTCGCACAGACTCACCAAAATTGGACAATAGAAGATTGGAACAACATTGCCTGGTCTGATGAGTCTTGATTTCAGTTGTGACATTCAGATAGTAGGGTCAGAATTTGGCGTAAACAACATAAAAGCATGGATCCATCCTGCCTTGTATCACCGGTTCAGGCTGATCGCGGTGGTGTAATGGTGTGCGGGATATTTTCTTGGTACACTTTGGGCCCCTTAGTACCTAAGGGTACTAAGGGGCCCAGCAGGATAAGGCACCATGTCACAAAGCTCAAATCATCTCACCACTGGTTTCTTGAACATCACAATGAGGTCACTGTACTCCAATGGCCTCCACAGTCACCAGATCTCATCCAATAGAGCACATTTGGGATGTGGTGGAACAGGAGATTTGCATCATGGATGTGCAGCCAACAAATCTGCAGCAACTGTGTGATGCTATCATGTCACTATGGACCAAAATCTGAGGAATGTTTCCAACACCTTGTTGAATCTATACCATGAAGAATTAAGGCAATTCTGAAGGCAAAATAGGTCCAACCCGGTACTACCGGACCACATACAATACAATCTAGGTCTGGAATTTCTTCTAATCTAGGTCATTCAGTCAGGAAAATTGGTGGGATAAATCCTTGACATTTATAATACCATTTTATCTTAGAATTAGAGGTTTAAAAGATTTAAAAATGATGTCACTTAACCCCTTCCCATCCATGCTATAACCCAATGACGGCTACAGCACAGGCTTCCTTTGCCGGGAGGGCATCTATTGACATGTTCCCGAGATCACATGGGGGTGTGCGGGCCGTGCGCTCTGTGATCTGATCACATATTGGGGTAAAGGTCCAATCACAGCAGCCCTTTACCACATGATCAGCTGTATCCAATGACAGCTGATCACGGAAATAAACACAAGCTGGTTATCAGCTTTTCTTTCGTCATGCTGACAGCGTGAGGAGAGAAGAAGAAAGCGAATAACCGGCCTGTGTTAGAGGGACATCGGCACTGATAATCAGGGAACTGATTATCGGTGTCTTGATTATCAGTGCAGCCCCAACAGCGCAGCCAATCAGCGCTGCCCATCAGTGCCACCTACCAGTGCCCATCAGTGCCATCTATCAGTGCAGCCTCATGAGTGCCCATCTGTGCAACCTCATCAGTGCCCAATGCTCATCAGTGCAGCCCCAACAGTGCTGCCAATCAGTGCTGCCCATCAGTGCCACCTACCAGTGCTTATCAGTGCCATCTATCAGTGCAGCCTCATGAGTGCAGCCTCATCAGTGTCCAATGCCCATCAGTGCAGCCAAATCAGCACCATCTATCAGTGAAGCCTCATCAGTGCCCAATGCCCATCAGTGCAGCCACATCAGTGCACATCAGTAAAGTTACCTGTTTGCAAAATTTCATAAACTCAGAAAAATGTTTTTTTTTTTAAATGTTTAGTCTTTTTTCGTTTGTTTAGCAAAAAATAAAAAACTCAGCTGATTAAAGCGGTTGTATAGTCAAAATTTTGACTTTTTACCTACAGGTAAGACTATAATAAGGCTTGCCTGTAGGTAAAAAGAATATCCCCTAAACCTGTACGGTTTAGCAGATATTCCCCTTGCAATGCGCCGCTGACTTCAGCGGCGCATGCGCATCGGGGATTCTCGGCTGAAAGCCCGGCAGACACCGGACTTTGCCGGAAAGAAGTCTCCCGCGCGCATGCACGGGAGTGACGACATCGCAGCTCCAGCCACTCACAGAGCTGGAGCCGCGATACCCAGAAGACACGCCGAGGCAACATGTCATCTCCCTCAGCGTGGACCAGGTGAGTTACCGATGCCTCGTTCTAAGGTATGTATTTCATAATGAGCTAGTATGCGGTGCATACTAGCTCATTATGCCTTTTCCCTTACAGGTAGAAACAAAAAAAACAACCTGTCAGCGGGTATACAACCGCTTTAAATAGCACCAAAAGAGAGATCCAATTGTGTGGAAAAAAATGATAAAAATGTCATATGGGTACAGTGCTGCACGACCGCGCAATTGTCATTCAAAGTGTGAGCGCGGTGAAAGCTGAAAATTGGCCTGGGCAGGAAGGGGGTGAAGATCACTGCAGTCTAATTTGGGGACATAAATTGACATTTTGAAAGGGGATGTCAGTGGCCGGTGCAAAATCTGCAGGAGTTTAGGCAAAAAAAGCAGCAATATAAGGGGGTAAGCTGCCAACGTGAACGTGCACCTGGTAACCCCCCCCCCGCCGCTCCTCCATCCCATTAGAGGCTTTTGTTTCCCTAATATAGCTCATAATTACAGCCACCATTAACGTCTTATAGAGAGCAGAGTACAGCTGTCTGTATTAATCAGCTCCAGACTGATTTCTCCAACAAGAAAACCTTTCCTAAGAGAAGAGGCTGTTGCTGACCTCTGCCTGAAAATGCTCATCATCTGGCTGTCATCGTAACCTTCTGAGCTTCAGTGTTTGTAACTTGATCAGAAATTAGTACCAAGATCAGAAGCACTCGTCCCGGGTCAGTGGCACAATATATATAAAAAAATAACCCCACCATATCACTAGATCATTCATTTCAACAACCATATTCCTAGAAGATTATATGTACATTTAACCACTTCAATACCGGGCACTTCACCCCCTTCCTGCCCAGGCCAATTTTCAGCTTTCAGCGCTGTAACACTTTGAATGACAATTGCGCGGTCATGCAACACTGTACTCATGACATTTTTATCATTTATTTCCCCACAAATAGAGGTTTCTTTTGGTGGTATTTGATCACCTTGGCGTTTTTTTTTTTTTTTTTGCGCTATGAACAAAAAAAAAAGCCACAAGTTTTAAAAAAAAAAACAAAAAAAAACACAATATTTTAAATTTTTTTCTATAATAAATATCTCATTAAAAAAAAAAAAAAGCAAATATTTTCCTCAGTTTAGGCCGATATGTTTTCTTCTACATATTTTTTGTAATAAAAATCGCAATAAGCGTTTATTGATTGGATTGCGCAAAAGTTATAGTGTCTACAAAATAGGGGATAGATTTATGGCATTTTTATTATTATTATTTTTTTACTTACTTTTATCGGGACTGCGACATTATGGCGGACAAATCGGACACTTTTTTGGGACCATTGACAATTATACAGTGATAGGTGCTATAAATATGCACTGATTACTATGTAAATGCCACTGGCAGGGAAGGGGTTCACACTAGGGGGCGATCAAGGGGTTAAATGTGTTCCCTGGGTGTGTTCTAACTGTAGGGGGATGGGACTGACTAGAGGAGATGACAGATCGCTGTTCCTAACTAGTAAGAACTCATGATCTGCCTCTCCTCTCCTCTCAGAACAGGGATTTGTGCGTACACACGCACACACGCGCATCCCTGTTCTGGCTCTCGCGCGCAACCGCCGGCTACGCGCATCGACATCCCCGCAGTGCAGCATGCGCGCCTGCTATCTCGCTTAAAAGAAACGATTTACAGCTACGACGGCTCGCGGGATCATGCCGACCTGCCACAGTATAATGACGGTGGCTGGTCGGCAAGTGGTTAAAATGGTTGTAAACCTCAGACATGAAATATGAACAAAGCATATTCCTCTATAGTGTGTACTTGTCTCAATCCAGAGCACTAAGTTTCACTTCTGTCTGCTGCTTCATTCCTCTGCTCTCAGCATAAATCACTTCAGATTTTCCTGACACAAAGAAAAAAGGGTGACAGGAGGGATTTCCAGCTGATTGACAGCCACAGCTCTGTGCCTGTGTGTGAAGGGGGGTGTGTCCCTTCCTTTCAAACAGATCTCAGAGTTCTGCAGAATGTAACTTCGGTTCTCTGCCCCCCTGTTTTCTGAAACTCAGACAAGCTTTATAAAATCTGCAATTTGAACAGATGTAGAGACAAGACGACCGCAGATAAACATGTACAACTTATGTAGGAGGATTTGTTTCCTCTCTGTGTATCACCTGAGGCCAGTCACTTCACTGGGTATATGTAAAGGTCTACAACCACTTTAACATATTTATGCATGTTATTTACCTGTAAAAGCCTCCCTTATGTGAACATCCAAAAGCCCTGAGAGGGGACAGGTGCCACCATCTTGGATGCAGTCAGCAGCCCCATCAGACTCAGAGCTGTCACTCTATAAGGCGCCCCTTTCACACTGAGGCGTTTTTACTGCGTTTTGCGCACCAGTCCTCACAAACTCAGAGACGGGCACCCAAGGCATTAGGGCCCCCTCGGATTCCTCCACCCTCGTGGAACTCAGTCGAAGGTACTGAGCCCCAGGCATCCGCCATAGTACCTCACCCCAGGCTAAAGGTGCCTGAGATGGACTCCATCTCCGCTCCAGCTAGGCCAAGGGCGCCTAGGCCTGGAACACCAGCACCCAAGCTGAAGGTGCCTGGGTGCGGCCACGTCCTCAGACTCTCTCCCCAAAATCAGGTCCTCCGCCCCTTTTATGACCTCTCCCTTTGCATCACAGCGGGTTCCCCGCCCCGCTGCACCAGCTCCAGAGGAGGACAAAAAGGCACAGCCTGCCGTGTGAGTTCAACGCCGGCCCAAGGCAACAGCGCCACCCAGGGACCCCAAGGAACTTCACACCACCAGAGTCCTTACAAAATTCAAATACCCGCTACACTCTCCCCCTGGTGATTTGACACTGGTCCCCAGTGTCTGGTACAAACTCGCACCCCACGAAAGGTGGTGTCATAAGTTCAGCCCAGAAACCAAACTACACAATTTAACCCTGAATTGTGCCACGACCTGAATGGGAAAGGAATACAACTATAAAACTTTTCAATAAAACACTTTAAATATTTCACACATTTACATTCCTCCCTCCGGCTATCTAAGAACCATCCACTCTCAGTAGTCTTGACAGATGAATCTCCTGCAGAGGGAAAGAAAAGAAACATACATCCTACCAACATGTGTGTTTGCTTGGAATGAATGAGTCTATCCTAGAAGAAACCCATTCACTCCAATAAGTGCTGCAAAATGTCAAAAAAACAAATAATCGTTGCGCAACACTGCCACCTGGTGACAGTGCCGCGGTCAAGACACTCATTACTTCCAGATGAACTTTCCCCTTGAACATTTTTCTCTGTGATCCTACACTATCTGAAACCCAAAGTCCCTGATTTCTTGTGAGTGTCAGAAGAAGAAAGAGAGAACAAACAAAAACAGCTCCCATATCTCCAACAAGTAAAATTGCCCAAATCAAAAAAAAAATAGGGCACAGTCCCTGTGTTCTGGAAAGGCACTCTGGAAAGTTCAGCCAGTAATGAAAAGAAAGCAAACAAGAGTCTTTTCCTCTCTTCTTTTCTTACAGGTAAAACCTTGGATAAGACAGTGATATAGGCTTCAAACGATCATCAAAAGCCTCCACATGGAACTCAACACTCTTTCCTTCTTTGCGACAGATCACCACCCTGTCCGCATGAATGTGTCTTCCCAGCATCCACTTAGCTTTACAGTCCTGAAACTTCTTGGTGAACAGGAAAGATACCGCCGTGCTTGCTGTACCTTCAGTTTGTCCCACACAAAGGTATCATACTATCTTTGCCGAAAGACCTCCACCTCATAGAGCAGTTCCCGAGGCAGATACGGGTATTCCCACCCATATTCCTGAGCAACCGTCTGGCCAAAGAGACGTTGCAACCTTGACAAAGGTGGCATAGTAGCTCGGTCTCCTTCTCCGGGTGGAACAATCGCTTCTGGATGACGAGGTGCGTTCACCACCTCGGTGGACCTGGGCCTAGGAGCCCGCAGTGATTGACGTTGCACTCCCGCAACAGGAGCGGGTGAAATAAAGGTTGAATCCAGAAGGGGAACTCCAGACAGAGGACTAGCTTCCTGCCTCAGCGCCGGGGCCTCCACCCGAGGTGTACTATCTCCAGTAGACATGGGCAGGTCCCTCGTAACACGGGCCAAGGGTAGCTTCATCTTGTCCCATCCCTTCTGTTGGAAGATTTTGCCTATCTCCCCATCATCGCCATTGTCAGGCAATTAATCCAGGTCAGAGGTGTCGTAGCACTCAGCGGGCAGATAATTCCCAGTCACGGAACTATCCCCCTTGACGGCCTCTACCGACTGTGGGCTACCGCCACTTTCTACCACGCAGACAGTCCCAACCCCTGGCTCACCTGGGCCTTTTGAAGAACAAGGATGTCCAGGACTTTTCCTACCGGAGCCATCCAGGCCAGGCAAGCAGTGGGGCGAAGCTCTTCCACGACCACACAAGGCCATCACTAGGCCGACTTTCCTCTTCGCCGGCCGGAGCAGGGAGCTGCTGGTGACCGAGGCAGCATCCTCGGATTTTTCTCTTTTCACCTCTGTTTGGGCAGTCACTTCGCCCGGATCAGTGCGCACGGGGAACGCACCAGCATCAATCTCTCCCTCCAGAGTGGCAGTCCCTGTGAGGTAGTTGAGGTGGAAAGCCCAAGGCTTTTCTGTGGATGGTTCCACCTCAAAGAGGAATTCTTTGCAGACCTCACAGCACCCGAACGGCTTCAGCTGGACCACCAGTCCCGAACAGCCGGGACAGATCACACCGAGGGCCTCCATGTCTCTACAGGTGTACAGAGCCAATCGCCCCCGGGGCCTTAGTCTTATCACCGTATCCCTGCGAAGGAAGGAACGGAAATCCACGGAGCACTTGAAGCCATCCTCTCTCTTTGCTGCTCCATTGCGCACTGACCCACCTGCGCCGGAATCTCCTCGTACGTCCACGTGGCCAGACTCCTCCCACGTTCTGCACTTGTTCGCGGGCTTTTCCCTTGCCCCGCCCACGAACAACGCAGTGTGAGTTGCCTCGTGGCGCGTTGGCCAATATGGCTGACCTACTCGGAACTCCTCTGGGCAGCAGAGTTCAAATTCAGACACCATACACATATCCCGGACACGATGCCCCCACGTGTAGCGGCCTCACCTCTCTCCCTTGCTTTATCGGTTATATGGCTGTTGTCTAGGGGTACCTGGGAGAGAGAGATGATACACACCACGGCCCGTGTCCTCCCGTAACTAGGAGATGAAGGCCAAAAGATTGGGCTTTTGTGTAGGTGTCCTAGAGCCAAGTCCAGTCCTTCGTCCCTGGCTCCTTTGCTTAGTAACCCAAGTTCCACACAGTGAATAGGTACAACTCAGTTTTATTCTTCTTGCCAAGCAATAAAACAGTCTTTCTCCTTTTGAATAATGGGGGACAGATCAAGGCACAATCCTTTCCCTTCTTGCTGCTTCCCACTGTGCTGTCACCAGTGGTGAATAGTCACTGCCACTGACTAGGTAATATAGAACGTGAATTACCTTTGCTCACTTTGCCCGTCAGAGGAAGAAATCCGTACAAGGGAGAAATGGAGGCCTCGCCGTCACCAGCGATGCTGCGCCGGACTCTTCGGAGAAGTTACTGCGCACCAGTCCTCACAAACTCAGAGACGGGCACCCAAGGCATTAGGGCCCCCTCGGATTCCTCCACCCTCGCGGAACTCAGTCGAAGGTACTGAGCCCCAGGCATCCGCCATAGTACCTCACGCCAGGCTAAAAGGTGCCTGAGATGGACTCCATCTCCGCTCCAGCTAGGCCAAGGGCGCCTAGGCCTGGAACACTGGAACGCCAGCACCCAAGCTGAAGGTGCCTGGGTGCGGCCACGTCCTCCGACTCTCTTCCCAAAATCAGGGCCTCCGCCCCTTTTATGACCTCTCCCTTTGCATCAAAGCGGGTTCCCCGCCCCGCTGCACCAGCTCCAGGGGAGGACAAAAAGGCACAGCCTGCGGTGTGAGTTCAACTCCGGCCCAAGGCAACAGCGCCACCCAGGGACCCCAAGGAACTTCACACCACCAGAGTCCTTACAAAATTCAAATACCCGCTACAATTATATTCAGGGTTCATACACATTTTTACCAATAAAATTCCATGACTTTTCCATGACTTCACGTAAATATTCATGACCTAATGTTTCTTGAAATGTCTATGTATACATTAAATAAGAAAATCCATGTCACACCCAGCATATTTTTACTAATATAAATTAGGGCTGTTACTGATTAAAATTTTTGTTCGATTAATCGTTTTTTTTTTTTTAATCGATTAATCGACTAATTTTGATTAATTAATTATAACGCACATACAGATCCAACTACTTTTAGCTGATCTCCTTGCATTGCAACTCTGCATTAGTCTGTGGTAAATGTGGCATACACTATATACAATCACCCGACACTAGTTAGTTTCCACAATCCATGACTTAACTTCACAGTTCACACAAATAAATTCAAACTGTAGCACTGACGCAAGTACAGTACAGACAACCCCAGTACAGACACCCCCAGTGCAGACCTCCCAGTGCAGACACCCCTAGTACAGACCTCTCAGTACAGACACCCCAGTAGTACAGACACCCCCAGTACAGACCCCCCAGTAGTACAGACACCCCCAGTAGTACAGACACCCCCAGTGCAGACCTCCCCAGTGCAGATCTCCCAGTACAGACACCCCCAGTGCAGACACCCCCAGTAGTGCAGGCAGACACCCTTACAGACCTCAGAACAGCAATACATGGCACTGTGTGTCTCCCTCGAGCGCAGGCACCTCCTCCTCCTCCTCCTCTGTGGATGTAAACAGAGAGGAGGGGGAGGGGGCTTCTTTCCGTATGCTGCTTATTGTTCCTGCTGACGTCAGCGTGCAGCTAAGCCGCCAATAGGCCGCCGCCGGGTGTACCAAGATGGCCGCAGCGCCAGAGCTAGGCCGAAGCCGAGGCTCCAGAGCACTCCGCGGATTGCGCCGTGTGCCGATCCGAACAGGATGACCCGTTCGGGTCACAGAACGCTTACAATTCGTTGGCACCACTACTCAAAATTCCATGACTTTTCCAAAACTTAGTGGGGTTCAGTCATTTTCCAAAACTTTCCCAGGCCTGGAAAGTGCCATGTCAAAATCCCATGACTTTTCCAGGAATTTAATGACCGTACGAACCCTGTATATTGCAGTTTACCAATTCTTAGATGTGATGGCTGCATTAATTTTCTTTTTTTTAGGCTTTCTCCTATTCTCATCTGGTGATCCAGCCAGCAAGTCTGTTGTTTTTAACAGTGCAAACTCTCCAGCAGAATGTATCAGTTTACATAGATGAGACAAACCGCCCAACACTGGCAGAGGTGATGATAATGATCAGTTTTTATTTATGTAAAACCTTTATCCCAAAAGGGAAACAAACTGTTGCTGTAATTGATTATTTGGCCAGTTTCACAGTCGGTTTTCAGGCGTTTTAGCGCTAGAAATGGCCTCTAAACGATGCCTGAAAACCGCCTCCCATGAATTATCACAGCAGAAGCGGCTCGTCTGTGGCGCACACCCCCTGCAGATGGAAGTGCAGGATCACGTATATGTACACGTGATCCTGCGCAGAGCTGCCACCCTGTAGCAGTAGAACTGTTACAGGGTGATCAGCAAGTGCTTATCCTCTTCCGGACCAGCCGCCGCAAATTTACTGTGGCAGGTTGGCTCCCCTGGGCAAACCGGTCGCTTTGCTTTTTGGCCACTAGGGGGTGCGCACGCTCGCCGCTGGAGCCTATCCGAGTGCCCAGCGTGACAGAGCTAGACCCGGGATGTGTGTGTGTGTGTGTAAACACACAGATCCTGGTTCTCTCAGGGGAGAGGAGACTGAACACACAATCATTCGAAGTATGAACACCGATCTGTCGTCCCAAAAATGTGTCAAAAGTGTCCGATCTGTCCGCCGCAATGTCGCAGTCCCGATAAAAAAAAAAAAAAAAATAGCTGATCACCGCCATTACTAGTAAAAAAATTATAATTATAATTATAATAAAAATGCCATAAATCTATCCCCTATTTTGTAGGGGATAGATTTAACTATAGCTTTTACGCAAACCAATCAATATACGCTTATTGCAATTTTTTTTTACCAAAAATATGTAGAATACATATCGGCCTAAACTGAGAAAAAAAAAAGTTGTTGTTTTTTAATTTGGGATATTTATTATAGCAAAAAGTAAAAGATATATTGGGGGCTATTTACGAAAGGCAAATCCACTTTGCACTACAAGTGCAAAGTGCACTTGATATTGCACTGAAAGTGCACTTGGAAGTGCAGTCGCAGTAGATCCGAGGGGGACATGCAAGGAAAATAAAAAACAGCATTTTAGCTTGCTAATAAAATGGATAATTGGATAATAAAATCAGCAGAGCTTCCCCTCTTTTCAGATCTACCCCTCAGATTTACAGCGACTTTTTCAGTGCAATTTTCACTTGTAGTGCAAAGTGGATTTGCCTTTCGTAAATAACCCCCATTGTGTTTTTTTCAAACTTGACGCTCTTCTTTTCTTTACAGCGCAAAAAATAAAAACCGCAGAGGTGATCAAATACCACCAAAAGAAAGTTCTATTTGTGGGAAAAACAGGATTTTTTTCTACTCACCGTAAAATCCTTTTCATTTTCGTTCATTGACGCACACAGCCCTCATTCTTGACCTTCGGGTTACATCGCCCCTTTTAGGAGTAGGACTGGGCAGAAACAAAAAACAAGCACAGCACCGCCCAGGGGCGGTCCTTACTGGCAGTAACCCTCCACTCTGCTCCCGGCAGCTCAGTTTGTTATAGCAGTACAAACACAAAACAGGAGGGGTGGGTGCGGTGTCCGTCAATGAACTCAGAGAAAATAATTTTCTCTTTCGTTCATTGACGGGCACAGCCCTCATTCTTGACCTTAGGGACATCCCAAAGCAGTGCCAGAACGAGGGGTGCGAACACAGAAACAAAGTATAAATAACCTCCACCCAAAACAGAACCCCCCGTACAGGGAGCCAAAACTTTGCAGCCGAAACACGCATCCGAAGATGCCAAAACATCCACCCTGTAAAACTTGGTGAAAGTGTGTACGGACGACCAGGTAGCCGCCTTACACACCTGAGAAACAGACGCTTGATGTCGGAAAGCCCAGGAAGCACTAACCGCCCTGGTAGAATGCGCCGTGATGGGAAAGGAGGGCACCCGCCCCCTAATGGCGTAGGCCTGGACAAAAGATCTGTCTGATCCAACAAGAAATTGTGGCCGAAGAGGCCGCCAGGCCCTTCCTCGGACCATACACATTCACAAACAGGGACTCCGCCTTCCGAAAGGAAGCTGTAACCGACAGATACACACGGAGAGCCCGCACCACATCCAAAGAATGCAAGGCGACCTCCTTGAGATGAGACGGTTGAGGACACAACGAGGGAAGAACAATGTCCTCCTTTAGATGAAAGTCAGATATCACCTTAGATAGAAAACGTGGCATGCGGCCGCAGCACCACCTGATACTTGTGGAGAACCAAATAAGGAGACTTACACGACAAGGCCGCCAGCTCAGAAACTCGACGAGCGAACGTAATAGTTACGAGAAAAACAACCTTCTGAGATAGCGTGAGTAAAGGGATCTCCCTAATGTTCTCGAACGGTGGCTTCTGAAGCACAGAGAGCACCAGATTTAGATCCCATGGAGGCAGAGGCAAGCGTACTGGGGGAGCCACGTGCCGAACCCCTTGAATATAAGTACGCACCAACGAGTGAGTAGCCAATGGCCGCTGAAAAAAAGATAGCTAGAGCCGATATTTGCCCCTTAATAGTGCTTAAAGCCAGCTTCTGATCAACCCCACGCTGCAGGAACGCCAAGATCTTAGACACCGAATAGGAACGCGGATGCCATCCCACAGCCTCGTACAAAGCTATGTAAGCCTTCCAGGTGCGATAAATCCTCCACGAAGTAGAATTACGCACATGCAGCATAGTGGGAATCACAGAAGCCTGCAACCCCTGGTCTCTCAGAACCTGGCTCTCAATAGCCAGGCCGTCAAAGCCAGCGATGGTAAAGCAGGGTGGAAGATCGGTCCTTGAGACAGGAGGTCCTCCAGTACTGGCAGTCGCCAGGAAACGTCCGCCACCATTCGTACCACGGACGCTGAGGCCAATGCGGAGCAATGAGAATGACCGGTATCCCCTCGGCCTCTACCCTGCGCAGCAGACGAGGGAGGAGCTTGAGGGGAGGGAAGGCATAAATGAGCTGATAATGCCCCCACGGCGCCACCAGCGCATCCGCCAAGGGATCCCTTGTCCTGGCCACAAATCTCTGCACCTTCCGATTGAGTCAAGAGGCCAGAAGATCCACATCCGGCTTGCCCCACCGCAAGCAAATCAGATGAAACACGTCCGGATGCAGCGACCACTCCCCCTGATCCAGCAACTGACGGCTGAGGTAGTCCACCTGCCAGTTTTCTATGCCCTGGATGTAGGCGGCGGAGAGAGCCGGCATGTGAAGTTCTGCCCACTGCAGAATGTGAGAGACCTCCAGTGCCATTGCTGAGCTCCTCGCCCCCCTGGTGGTTGACTTAAGCCACTCCTGTGGCGCTGTATGACTGGATTCTGACCGGACGACCCCGCAGAAGCTGCGTCCAACTGGAGAGACATAATCTGATCGCACGCAACTCCAGGACGTTGATCGATAGACAAGCCTCGCCCAGCGGCCCTGGGCCGAGCGAAGACCCAGAACCCCCCCTCCCAGCCCAACAGGCTGGCATCCGTTGCGATTACCGTCCACTGGAGAGGAAGAAACGACTTCCCGAAGCGAGGCCCTGGTCAGACGGCCCACGCGGATCTGGCAATCCAGAGATGCCGGAGATTTGTCCCATTTGCAAGCCCCGAGTGTGAGCCTGGGCATACGGGACCGCCTCGAAGGTGGATACCATGGGTCCCATAACCCCCATGCAGAAGCGTAGAGACGACCACTTGCGGGACAGCAACAACCGCACTGCGGAGTGAAGGGTCTGAAGCTTGATTGGCGGAAGAAAAACCCTCACCCTCGCAGAGTCTAGAATCAACCCCAAGTATTCCAGGCGTTGGGTCAGGAGCAGCACAGGCTACTCGAGATTCAGCACCCAGCCGAACTCCTGCAAGGCCTGCATGGCAATTGCCACATCGTCCCTCAGTTCTGGGGCCGACACCGCATGCAGGAGGAGATCATCCAGGTAGCCCACGACCCCTGTTCTCAGCAATGCCAGAACCAGTGCCAGCACCTTGGTGAAGACCCGGGGAGCCGAGGCCAGGCCAGGCCAAAGGGGAGTGCCACAAACCGATAGTGTGCATCCCCGACCGCAAAGCCCAGGAAGCGCTGGTGCCCGACACAGATGGAGACATCCAAGTACGCGTCGTTGATATCCAGGGAGGCCAGGAAATCCCCCTGACTAAGCTCGGCCACCACAGAATGAACGGACTCCACCCTGAACCTCCGTACCAGCACAAAACAATTGAGGGCCTTGAGATCCATAATCGGTCGGACTCCCTCCTTCTTTGGAACTATGAACAGGTTGGAGTAGAAACCCCGAAACCTTTCTGACGCTGGTACAGGAACTATCACCCCCCGAAGGAGCAAGTCCTGCACTGCCCCCAACAAAGCCTGCCGACGAGACAGTGACAGATGAAGATTGGAGGGAAAAAACCTGGGTGGCGGATAGGAAAGAAACTCTATTTTGTAGCCGAAATGGTCGGAAAACGAGAGAAGTCCACTGGCCCGCAAACACCCGAAGCCGACCCCCCACCCGCAAGTCGGGCGGGGGCAAAGCTTCATGCGGAAGAGGGCTTTGTCCGCGGGCTTGGACTGCTTGCGCTGCCAAGGGCGCTTCGGCCCCCCCACGGAAGTCTTGTTGGACAGGGAACTCTTGCCTGCCGACCCGTGCGGACAAAAAAAAACACTTGTGAGCGGAAAAGGAGGGACCCTGCCTGTGACGGGGCTCCTTGCCCTTTCTTGCCAGTGGGAAGTACTCCTCCCTCCAGTAATATCCTTTATAATGTCGTCCAGTGTGGCCCCAAATAGACGCCCAACCTTGAAGGGCAAATCTGCCAGAGCCTTTTAAGACGTTTGGTCCGCAGACCAACACTTAAGCCAAAGCAACCGGCGAAGCACCACGGCCGACACCGAGATCTTAGAGAGTAACGGGGCCGTGTCTAAGGCTGCATCACAAACATACTTGAGCCCTTGCACCAACTGGTCCGCCAGTTCCACACAGACTGGAGAAACCCGCTCATTACCCAACTCGCGGTGTTACAGCTTAGCCCACTCAGTAAGAGTCTGTGACACCTGGGCCGTGGCTAACACCAGACGAAGGGCCGAACCTGCCATTGTAAACATAGACCGAGCAACCACATCTGCCCTTCTATCAGCAGGGTCCTTGAAAGAAGGGGACCCCTCCACCGGAATCATGGTTGCCTTGTTCAATCTAGATACTGGGGGATCCACAACAGGAGGGGGAAGACCATTTCTTCAACAGACCCTCCTCAAAAGGATACCGCACCGAAAACCGCCTCAGGACTGAAAAGGCCCGCAGCGGCTGTTCCCAATCTTTGTAAATAAATAAACGAAATAAGACAGGTAAGGAAACACCTTAGCAGTGCGTACCGGCTTATTAGACCCAAAAGGGACCGACACCTCCTCAGACGCCCCTGCCGGATCCTCAATTTTTTAAGTATCGCGTACCGCTGTAATGAGTGCGCCCACCAAAGCTTTTTCATGCGCAGCGACGGACGCGGAGGATTCCTCCTCACTGTCCGAGTGATCAGGGCCTGCGTCATCTGAGCCCTCCAGACAGGTGCCACCCGCTACGGCGGAGCCCGACTCTGGATCAGAGTCCTCCCCAGATAAGGGAGGGGGAAGGGGACGTTTTTTACCCACCTTACGCCCGCATGCCACTTTCACCTGGGAGAGGAAGGATTCCAGGACTGCCGACAAAGCGTCCAGGGGAACAGCAGACCTAGAGGGACCAGCTGCCGACACAGGGGTGTCTGGGGGAGGAGCGCCTGCCTCAGACGCCCTGGCAGTCCCACGCTCGACCTGACACCACCAGGGACTGCACACCCACAAGTGATAAGAAACACCCCCCCAGCTGCCGCAGACTGGGGGAACAGTGCTGTGTGCCGTCCGTCCTCCAGCCGGTCCACAAGGAGATCTGCATTCGCGCAAGTCTCCAGAATAACTCCCGGTGCTAGAGGCCCAGCAGAAACCTCACACGCGGCTACAAGAAAATGGCCGCCGGCCGTTGATAGAGCCAGAAGTCAGAGAAAAACCCCAGACCAAGGCAAAATGGCCGCCGCGGCTATGAAAAAAAATGGCAGCGGCGCCTGGCCACAAGGCAATGGCAGCTGTTCATGCAGTGGAGGACACCAGCCACACACCCCGCGCCAGAACAGCACAGGGACCGCCCGGAGGAGACCCCACAAGGGGCAGGTAGGAGCCCCACGCAGCGACGCCAGGCAGCCCAACGGGGGGGATGGGGGGAGGGAGAGAGGGGAATGCCCCAGAACCGACCACCCCAGGGAGTACCCCGCTGCTCCAAAACCGTGCCCGGACTGGACCGGAGGAGCCAGTACTTACCCGTCCAGCAGGGATTGTGGGTCACACTCTCAGGACAGAACCATCTCCCGCCGAAGCGGTGTGGCTGTCGGCCATGGTGACACTGACTCAGACGGCAGTAGCCTGGTCATATGTGCCCCTGCAAGGTGGCTAGCCTACCGGCCGCCCCGGTCCAGGATGGGGCTTGTCGCGGCTGACCCAGCGCAGAGCTCAGGTCTGCGCGCTCATGGGCCAGACTGGGGAGACTACCTGGATCTATAGTACCCAGCCTGTCACCCAGCCCAGCAGTTGATTGCAGATGCATCGCAGGAACAAAACAAAAAAAAACCCAAAAGGAACCACAAATCCCAGCAGGGAGCCAGGTCCTTCTCCTAGACTAGGCAGAAAAAAACTGAGCTGCCGGGAGCAGAGTGGAGGGTGCCAGTAAGGACCGCCCCTGGGCGGTGCTGTGCTTGTTTTTTGTTTCTGCCTAGTCCTACTCCTAAAAGGGGCGATATAACCCTAAGGTCAAGAATGAGGGCTGTGTCCGTCAATGAACGAAAGAGAAAAAAGGAAGTAAATTTTGTTTGGGTACAGCGTTGCATGACCGCGCAATTGTCAGTTAAAGCAACGCAGTGCCAAATCGCAAAAAATGGCCTGGTTATTGAGCAGCCAAATCTTCCGGGGCTGAAGTGGTTAACATCCACCATTGTGTGTTATTGTACACCATTGTGTGTTCCCACTCCATCGGTTACTTTCCAATATAATATAAAAATTCAGAGAAGGATGCAAGCGCTTTATAATGACCTCAGGATGTGCGCACTCCCAGGACTCAATGTAGAGAGCTTACTTCTCTTGAGAGATATGCGACGCCATCAGGCGGATAATCCTCCAATATCTACCATAAATTTTGTGTTGATCTTTAACAGAAAATGTTCCTTTTTTATGCAACAATGCCACCATTGCAATCCTTCTCATAATGCTAAATTACCAGGTTGTCATGGTGATAATCTGGCTTTACTGCGGTGTGAGTCACTAACTTAGAACAAGAATGCAGCAAGTGAAGTCAGAATGATGTCAGGACTCGTGAGTGGCACACTTGTTTCAGGTCAACAACTTACAAAGTTCAGAAACTGACATATCAACAAGTTAGCCAAGCAGAAAGCTTTATCAGGAGTTCAGCAATGGGAGCCTCTATAACAGGGTTGCTCAACCAAGGTTCCATGGAACCCTAGGGTTCCCTCAAGAGGTTGCTAGGGGTTCCTTGAGCAATGAGCAATTTTTTACTCTGTTAAAGTTCCCACTGACACCATTGGTCTTTTTAGCTATCTGTGAGGAGCCAATGACCATAAATGCAAGGAGCATTCTTCCCATTGACCATCATAGTTGTAGCTATAGTAACTTCTGGCAGGGGTCCCCTGAAACCGGAAAGTGATATTTCTAAGGTTCCTCTGTGTTGAAAAGGTTGAGAAAGGCTGCTCTATACTCATGACCGGTTCCCTCGAACAAGAAAGGAAACATGAAATAGTCTTTTTTCTCTTTTATAATAGTATGATGGACACAAGACACTCTTTTACCATACTGAAACATTTTCAGCAAATTCACGTTTTTTTAATTAACGTATTTAAATACGAAGGTAACAAAAATAGATCTAAAAAAATTACTTACAACAAAGAGGCTAGCTCTGTGTCAACACATACAATCAGCACATACATCTGTACAGTCCATTAGGAGGGAGAGTTTAAAATCCGATGAGGATGTAACAGAAAGGGACATGGCGCCCTCTGGTGGTGCAACTTCTTCCTATTGTTTTTCTGTAAGCATATTCACATTTTACACTTGGAAATAAATACTAGGTTCTTGAAATTGGCACTATAGTCCGTAATACAAGAAGGCACGTGTCTCCGATAACTCTGATGGTGACCCAAGACCGATACTTTATTGCCACTTACGTCGCCCATAAGGCAAACAATGTCCCGCCAGTGTTCAAATTGGTTTGTTGAATCCCTTTACATTGCACTCCGGGCTGGTTTCTGGACATGTGGAGCTGGAAAGTATCCAGTATTCTTTATATACATCACGGTAGATGAATTGATCAGCAGTCCTGTCCTATAAAGTAGGCGTAGAAGGAGGGCTGGGTTTGATCACCCATTCTCCATTAGGGTTAGCATTGTACAAGTCCAGCATATAGGTATCAGGATCCAAGCAGTGTTCACCTGCAGGTAGACATCAGAAAGACACATGTAAAGGCTTTTCACATTTCTAATCAATATTCATCCTGTAAGGTGAAGAAAGCATACTTACAGATGTTCCCTCCTACTTCATAAAGCTCCACATGAGGAAACTCAAAGGGACCATTACTGGAAGAGAAAACATGAGACTGGTTCAGCAGAGCAATATTAACTAGATATGTATAACAAGACAGGATGATAAAATCTAGGATAGGTCAATGATCATCTTATTTTAAAGGGGTTGTAAAGGTAAAAAAAATTCACCTTAATGCATTCTATGCATTAAGGTGAAAAAACATCCGACAATACCGGCCCCCCGTTTTACTTACCTGACCCCTTAAAAGTCCCATGCTCGGCCCAGACATCCTCTTCACCGCTCAGCCTGGCCGTCGATTGGTTACAGTGGATGGATTGAAAGCAGCGCAGCCATTGGCTGGTGCTGCTGTCAATCACATCCAATGACGTGGTGCGCCGGGGGGCGGGGCCGAGTGATACAGTGAGCTGCTATGGCCACCGGCTGTATCACGGGAGCGCTCCCGCAATAACTCAACACCATGCGAGCGAGCGAGCATGAAGGTGTTGAGTCCTTGCGGGGGGGGGGGAGCTGAGACAGCTGCCGAGGGACCCCAGAAGACCAGGTTCGGGGCCAATCTGTGCAAAACGAGCTGCACAGTGGAGGCAAGTATAACATGTTTGTTATTTAAAAAACATTTTTTTTATCTTTAGTGATCCTTTAAAACGGAACAACAACAATAACACTTTTACATAATTTGTGGATCTACTAAGGGCAAGTGCAGTTGCTCCAGAGCTAAGTAAATGAGGTACAGCTTCACTTTGCAAAGAATACCCAATCACATGCAAGGAGTATAAAAGAACAGTATTTTTGCTTGCACATGATTGGACGTAGGAAGCCAGCAGAGCTCCCTCCTCATTTACTGAGCTCTGGTGCAACTGCACTTGCAAAGTGCACAGTCTATTTGCCTTTAGTAACTCCACCCCTTAGTGTTTAACTACATGGCAAACTTGTAGTTTTATATAGTGGGCAAGAATTAGAACACCTGTCAGGCTTTTAGTGCCATCTGTGCCCCCATTAGGGAGGTTCACCTTCTCTATTTGCCCACTTTACCATTATTAAAGACAGTGAAAGTGAAAAAAAATCCCAGACTTTAGGTTGTCACCAGAACAAGGTGAATGAAAAATCTGCCAATTGGGACACTAGTTCTGGTCACCCTGATGACAACCATAGATTCGCTCATATTGGAGGGATTTCTTCTACATTTCCTGTTTGGCTATGGGATAGGAAGTGAAGGAAAATCTCCCTAAAGGGACACAGATGAGAAAAAAAAAATGACGGGGGCTAGAACCCTCCTTTACTCAAATGCAATATAAAAAATCATTTTACCTTTAGTTTGTCTTCAACCATAGCATTCTCCCAGTACTTATTTACAGGCGTCAAAACAGCATCTCATATAGTACAGTAGCTGCAGCTTAAAGAGGAGCTCCAGGCTCCCCCCAAAAAATCTAAAGTCAGCAGCTACAAATACTGTAGCTGCTGACCTTTACCCATCCAGGGATCCAGCAATATCCTCACCCGAGCCGTTTCTTCAATCAGCATCTTAATGGAAACCGGCAGTGAAGCCTTGCAGCTTCACAGACTTCCGGCCTAGATCACCGCAGCACATATGACAGGAAGTGGGAACAGGTACCTGTAAAAACCAAGTACCCGCTCCCCCCCCTCCCCCCCAAAAAAGTGTCAAATGTGGCAGTGGGAGGGTGAAAGAGGATGCAGACAGGCATAACTTTCCCTTTAGGGCAGGGTAGAAGGTTCTTCTGTTCATCACCAGGTTGGCAGACCCACATGGTGCTGTGCATGTACAGTTTCTTCTCATTGGGTCCAAATGGGAAAAGCTTACAACTTAGAAGACTTCCATTACAGACTGTGAGCAGTGCCACGTGGCCCCACAAGCTCAGAGAAGAACAGGAGTACCGCCTGGCACAGCATAAGCCATTCATTACTCCTGGATAGTATTCAGTAAATGAATTCCTATTTTTTTCCATGTGTCTTTATTTATATTCTTTTCCACATTTACAAGCCAACCAAACTGCCAAACAAAAGAACAGTGGCACAAACCCTACCAGTGCCAGGGGGGGTTTACAAAAGTAAAACTTTATTACATTTTTAAAACGTATTAGAAAAAAATGCAACTCAAGCATCCCTGGTCGTGCTTTAGGCTGTTCCAAATCCTGTCACTGCTACTTTCAACAACTGTTCCTTTTATGTTCTCTTTGTGCTGTATTTATGTATATGAACTGTGATATATACCATTTGATCAAGTTCACAGTTCTGATCATCTGGCAGTTACGCTGGGCTAGGTGTTCTTGATACTTCTTCAAGACATCTGCTGCACGTGTGCCTTCATCCAGTCGAATAGCCAGGGTGTCTTTAATAAATACTGAAGCTTGGATCTTCACTTGCTTACAGGGCTGGAGAAGGAATGAAAAGATGTAATGAGAAAGGGGTATGTAGGCTGGGAAAACACTGTATTCATAAAGTGCGTCATATAGCATGGTACTAGTTTTGACTCTGGATGGTGCGATAGCAGCTCCAACCCAAAAACAGGACTAAAGGAACTCATATTAGAGAACAGTGAACTTTCATGGTTTTAATCAGGGGTCTCCAACTTTCTAAGCAAATGGACAGTTTAAAGTCCTTCAAGCTTTAAAGGGGGCTAGACTGTGGCCAGCAGGAGTAGAAAATGCCCCCACTGTCTGTGGTAGCAAACAATGCCCCATCATTGGTTTTTGTTGGAGGAATAGTGCCCCATCAATGGTGCCAGTAGGAGGAACAGTGTCCCATCTTTGCTGTCAGTTGGAGGAATAGTGTGCAAAGGGCGAGTCAAAACAAGCAAAGGGCCACATCTGGCCCCCACGCCACAGTTTGAAGACCACCGGTTTAAATCACTAGGCTTCCTAAAGTTCTTGGTAGCTGTCTCTAGAATAAGCAGAACATGCTCACTGTACCGATGGCTGCTAGGCACTGGATAGAGCGAGTCATCCAAGGGCTGGAAATGTCCATCGTAATTGACTCTAATGTCTTCAATAAAGTATATCTAAACCCAAAACCAAATTTCTATCTACGTCTTGTTCAGTAGATCTACAGGAAGTGAGAGGAGATACCCCATGTACCTCCAAAGTAAGGGAAATCCCTCAGCTGTCTGCAGAACTCTATTCCTGTTCTGGCTACAACTCAGAATTTGGGATTTTAGTCCCAGCGACAATGGTCTTTAGGACAAATAGATAATATTCCCAGTGGGGACACAGCAATAAAAAAAACCTGCTTTAAATACCCTTTAGAATCCAGCATTTGCTGAAGAGCATCTACTGGACACAAAGAAGTTCAGACCAGGGGCATTGCTGACCATAATTGAGGACTGAAGGGGCAGTACTGACCGCTCACAGATGTAGTTGCTAGGGGAACCAAAGTTTGGGAAACGCCTTTTCTAGTATGTACACATCTGTCACAAGTACATAAATATAGAATAATGATTTACAAAAGAGACTTTACCGTACCAAAAGACATTAGCATTATTTAATAATTATGTTGAGCCAGAAATAAAAGTGCACAAACACAAATATAACACAAATATAACACAAATATAACACATTCCTTCAGCAGAGCGCCTCACAATTTTTAGTCCTGGAGTTCCCCTTGCCAATAAGGTGAATGTAAAGGGCATGCATCTCATTAAGATATCCCTACTACATTCGTTGGCAACTTCAAATCAATTAAACTATAGTAGCCTTTTAGCTCAAAGGAAACCTGGAGGCTGGCATGGCTGACTTCTCGTTCTGTGAATGATATTGGACACTCTCCTTCTATGGGGCGATTGGTGCTCTGATCCCGGATTCTTTTGGTGGTGTACATTGGACAATATGAGTGGTTGGGTAAGTATCATTTGGAGGGGCCCAGCATTGCAACTTAACCCTGTATAATGTTTTAACATATCTATATAATTTATTTCATTGATGGTTTGATTATTGTAAAGTTATTCCTATGTGTAATTTTGTGCTTTTTTTACTCTTTGCACAGTCATAATGACGAGCATGGACTGTCCTCGCATACCCCTGAGGAAGCTTTGTTAAGCAAAACATGTCGGGTTTTATGCGATTTCATGTATTCGGCTTGACTGCAACGTGTAATATTATGACCACTATTTGTTTATGATATGCTCATTGTTGTATCTAATACACCTAGGATCGGTTTTAAACCCCTTTGATATGTATTCAATAAAAGAATATTTTTGTATAAATTTCTAATTCTTTCTCATTACTAACTGATCTATATTGCACCGCCAAAATCCCTTTGTCCCTACTTCCCTTTTCCAACTATTATTTGGGATGAGGTGCCTATTTATAAGGGTGTTTCGCCTGTGATTGGACAATTTGAATATGATATAGTTGCATGGCTGTCATGATGGCCCTCTGAAGGCTTGACTACTTTGGAGTCATTAACCCAGAATAAGTATGCAGATCGGGACTTCTGACTTTGAAGATCTACATACTTCTTTCTCCTGGTCAGTGGCTCAAAGTATCAAAGCCAGAGGGTCAGCATAATTATTCAGGCACTATCACTTTCAGATGGATGGCAGCTCTGCATATTTCGCTTAGAGATGGTTCACTTTAAACAAAGTTTTATATCGTCCACTAAAAGTTATTTCCCATTTCCTGTGTGCTGGGCATACCTCGGTCTGAATTTTTTCTGGCTTTTCCTTGTCAGTGTGGATTTTTCGTAGGAAGTTGAGCAGTCGACGGTCATTGAATCTCTTATTGCTATTCTCATTCAATTTGCGGACCTGGGACAGCAGAAAGGTTGGGACCTGGGAAATACCATGAGATTGACAATATAACAGCCAAATAAATAAACATACGGAAAACCATTACAAACTAATATCTGTTCTACAGCCATTGCCAAAAGTTTAGAGAATGACACAAATATAAATTTGTACAAAGTCTGCTGCTTCAGTGTTTTTAGATCTTTTTGTCAGATGTTACTATGGTATACTGAAGTATAATTACAAGCATTTCATAAGTGTCAAAGGGTTTGATTCACAATTACATTAAGTTTATGCAAAAGAGTCAATATTTTCAGTGTTGACCCTTCTTTTTCAAGACCTCTGCAATTGTCCCTGGCATGCTATCAACTTTTTGTCCACATCCTGACTGATGGCAGCCCATTCTTGCATAATCAATGCTTGGAGTTTGTCAGAATTTATGTTTTCTTTTTTGTTCACCCGCCTCTTGACGATTGACCACAAATTCTCAATGGGATTAAGATCTGGGGATTTTTCTGGCCATGGACCCAAAATGCTGGAAAAGGCATTGTTTGTTACCAAACTGTTCTTGGATGGTTGGGAGAAGTTTCTCTCAGGGGATGTTTTTTTACCATTCTTTATTCATATTTGTGTTCTTAGGTAAAATTGTGAGTGTGCCCACTCCCTTATGAAAATTAATATTTGTGTCATTATTAAAACTTTTGGCCATGGCTGTATATGTTTTCCGTAAAATATTAGTATATCATGAAAGTTTAGTTCTAATCCAATTAGCATGATGTCATGGAAAACTATAGATGTAGTAGTGTCTCCGGAATAACTCTAATCAGCTTTCCGCATGCAAATCTTTGGATTGCATGCATTACCTGCTACTCAGGGGCAACTAGAAGATTTTATTTTAATGGTTCAAAGCTGGGAGTTTTTCTTTAAAACTTCAAATAATTATGAAAACTGATGTAAATGCTAGTATGAAAGTAAACAAACATTCTTACATAATTATTTGCAAATGATGATAATCTAAAAGCAATTCTTCATGGCAGCAAACTTCAGCCCTGCTCAGAGTACTCACCGTCCATAGAAGATCTTGATAATGCACCATAGCCATGACCAAACCAGCCACTCCCTCTGCCAACTGCTTTTCACCACCTTCTGGGCCTTTGGAGTTGTTCCCTCGAAACAAGAAGAGATTAGGCGCCATTATGGTGGCAATGTTCCACAATGACATGAGATTGCTCTTCTCTAGAGATGCCACTTTGCTGAGGAACTCCAACAAGGCCTGCATTCCAAAATCAATACAAAGTCATTGTTGCAGTGAGACACAAACACAAGTGAAAAACAAAGGCAATTTGGCTATAAATAATTGTATTGATATGCAGAATGGAACTCAAGACAAACTTAATTAAACTAGAGCATATTGTAAAATATTGGGAAAAGGTCTGCTATTTCAAACATACTATATAGAGAAAGCCAAGTCAAAATTAAAAAAATATAATGCCTAATGGAGAATCACTAAAGTAGATTGGTAAATAATTGTGATAAAACAGACAGCAGAAACAGAGCCATGGGGGGATCAAGAAAACTGCATGACACTGGCACTTTACAGTAATGAACTAGAGGAAACTATATTGTTATTATCAAAGATTCTTAACCGTCCGCCACCTATAATATTAGACTTTAGTAGACATCACATTTAGTAGCCTTTGGCTGACATCTTTAGAGTAGGAATACAAGTCATGCTGGAAGTGTAGGTGGAGGTAATTATTCAGCATTTTCAGGAGTGGGCAGGACAATGATTATAAAAATTATGGGTAACTGTCATTCAAGAGAGAAGGCAAACAGGAAAGAAAGGTAGGACAGAAAGTCAGAGTAGTAATGGCGAAAAGTCAACAAGAATGAATGGATGGAAAGAAAAGTAGAAAGGAAGCTTGGAAAAGAATCAAGGGAAGAGCGGAAGGGAGGAAAAGAGAGATAGAAACTAGAGGAAGGGTGGAAAAGAGGACTAGTAAGAAAGAAAAGAAGGAATGGTGGAAAAAAGGGTGTCAAGTAATGAAGGAATGGAACAGAATAAAGAAGGATGGCAAGTAAGGAAGAGAAGAAGGGTGGAAAGTACAGAAGGGCAGGAAAGGGTGGGGAAGGGAAATGGTGGGTAAGGAAAGGCTGGGTAAGGCAAAGGCTGGGTAAGGCAAAGGCTGGGTAAGGAAAGGGCCCTTTCGCCTTCAGCTTATAGCATCTCCCATCAGAGATTTTATGCAAGAGCTTTTGTTTGGAGTCCCATGGATACTTTTACTACATTGGCCCTACATTTGGCCCACAAAACGCATTGGCTGCCTTTTTGTTTTCCTGAGGTTACTTGTGATATCAATAAAAGGACATTGGACTCTTGAGAGGATCTTTTGGCACTCTTGTTGGCTTATTTACATAAAAACGTAAATGTGGGAAGGAAGGTTAGATAGATACGAAGGGTGAGGGGGGTGGATTGGATTGAAGAGTAGAAAGGGACGGAGGATGGGAAAGAAGGAAAGGTTAAGAAAGGTAAGGAAAATGAGAGATGGGAGGTAGGGAAATATAGAAGGGAGAGGGAGGAAAGCAAAAAAACAAAAACAAAAACAAAAACAAAAAAAAAAGGTACAAAATTTGTATTATTAATCACATGGGAACAAAACCATTCCCTGCTTTGGAGTAATCTATGAAATCATAAAAGGTGACGGACAATAAAACAAGGAAAACAGGGAAAACAGGGAAAACAGGGAAAACAGGGAAAACAGGGAAAACAGGGAAAACAGGGAAAACAGGGAAAACAGGGAAAACAGGGAAAACAGGGAAATACGGTAACCCTATTTACCAAAATCCTGACAGAAATAGAAGTACGGGGCGTAGACCATAAAACACTTACCTTTAAGGTACAGCGGTTTGCATCTGGAAGGATCAGTATAAGCAGGTTGAGAGCTTGGAGCCTTTGTTTGAGGTTTGAAATCTCTATATGAAAAGAAAAACAAGCAGAACATTCAGCTACTTTAGGCCGATGTCATGGGTATAGTCAATGAATTGGAGTTCAAAATACCGTATTTATCGGCGTATAACACGCACAGGCATTTAACACACAACTTCATTTTAAGAAGGAAGTTTTAGGAAAAAAAAACTTAAAAATTTTAAATAAAAGAACTTTGAGGCAAAACAACGGTCAGTGCATATCAATGCAGCCTTATTAGTGCCCATATGCAGCCTCACCAGTGCCCATCTGCAGCCTCACAATTGCCCATCAATGCCCATCTGCAGCCTCACAGGGGCCATCAATGCCCATCTGCAGCCTCACAATTGCGCATCAATGCCCATCTGCAGCCTCACAGGTGCCATCAATGCAGACTGATTAGTGCCCATCTGCAGCCTCACCTCAGATTACTGCTGCCTCAGAGGGGACATGGAGGGGGGTGGGACAAGTGCCGTCAGATTACATACAATGAGAATCTCCTGTTTACTCAGCGGCCTCTTTACTACAAAGTCCTGCCTCCTGGACACTGGTTCAATGCCGGGCGAGGAGACGGGACTTCCTATTACAGAGGCCGCCGAGTAACCAGGAGATTCTCGCTGTATGTAATCTGACGGCGCTGGTCCCACCCCCTCCCTGTTCCCTCAGAGGCAGCCCAAATTGAAGTATCGGCATATAACACGCACACACTATTTGCACCCGATTATCAGGGTGAAAAAGTGTGTGTTATACGCCAATAAATAGGGTATATTTCATTTAAATAATTATTCGTTTCTGACGATTTTGAAATGTCAAGAAATTATTCATACAGACTTGTAAATGTGTTGCTCTGGTTTAAGAATATGTCTTCTACCAAGTACTAGCTGAGTAGAATGGCCAACGCAGGGAATACTTAAAAATGTTAAAGTCTGGTTGTGTAGTATACCCCTCAAAATGCATCTCTTATTTTGACATTTGCAACTACTTCACTATCTGGTAAAATCTCTCAGTTAAAGGAAATGTATAATTTCAGATATACGTGTATATAAAACAGATACGCTTGATATAAAACTATGTATGTAGGTTCGCCACTCTTAAAAAACGTTCTTCTGTTTGCAGTGCTACACAGTGGATGGGCTTTACGGTTTATCCTAACAAAACAAGTCTATAGCTGACCATACATCTGGCAAATTGATATCGTGGTTGAACTTCCAATTTGTAGCAACTGCAATTGAAGCCATAAAAGGTGTTTTCAGTCAACAACTAAAACATGTGATCAAAATTGCCCGAATCAAACTCAGTGGAAAAGTCTAATTGCTTTCCAATGTTTAACCCCTCCACCCCCGGGCTTTTTTTACCACCTCAATACTGGGCCTATTCTGGCACTTCTCTCCTACATGTACAAATCATCATTCTTTTGCTAGAAAATTACTCCCAAACATTATATATGTTTTTTTAGCAGACACCCTAGGGAATAAAATAACGGTCATTGCAACTTTTTTTCTTGCACGGTATTTGCGCAATAATTTTTCAAACGCCTTTTTTTGGGAAAAAAAATGGTTTCAGGAAATAAAAAATAACAAAACAGTAAAGTTAGCCCAATTTTTGGGGAAAATATGAAAGATGATGTTACGGCGAGTAAATAGATACCTAACATGTCACGCTTTAAAATTGCGCACACTCATGGAATGGCGCCAAACTTCGGTACTTAAAAATCTCCATAGGCTTTAATTTTTTTTACAGGTTACCAGGTTAGAGTTACAGAGGAGGTCTAGCGCTAGAATTGTTGCACACGCGCTAACGCACGCGGCGATACCTCACATATGTGGTTTGAATGGCGTTTACATATGTGGGAGGGACTTACGTGTGCGTTCACTTCTGATTGCGAGCTACCGGGGACAGGGGCATTTTAATTTTTTTTATTTATTATTATTTCATTTTTTTTACTTATTTTTTTTTATTTTTACACTTATTTTACTTTTTTTTTTTTATCATCACTTTTATTCCTATTACAAGGAATGTAAACATCCCTTGTAATAGGAATGTGTGTGACAGGTCCTCTTTATTGAGAGATGCGGGGTCAATAAGACCCCACATCTCTCCTCCAGGCTAGAAAGCATGAGATCGTGAAAATTTTTTCACTGATCTCATACTTACTAGCCACAATGGCGGCTTTGTTTACATCTGAGGACCCGGGCGTGACGTCATCACATCGCGCCCGGGCCTCCGACGGTCATAGAGATGACTGGTGACCATCCCTGCTGATCACCTCTATGCTCGTCACATGACCCACCACCAGCGCCGGACGATTCTCTCTGGGTCCCCGATGGCACGGGAGAGCCCGGAGAAGCACCAGATGGCGGCGGGAGGGGGGGATGTCCCCTCCCGCTGCCTATAAGAACGATCAAGCGGCGGAACCACTGCTATGATTGTTCTTATGGTGCACAGAATCGCCGGCACAACAAAAGGATATCTGAATGATGCCTCTAGCTGCAGGCATCATTCAGATATCCCCCTACAAAGCCGAGGACGTCATATGACTTCCACCCAGGATGGGAGATCCCATCTGTGGACGTCATTTGACTATGGCTGGGTAGAGAAGTGGTTAATGTATGTCAAGGTAAAATAAAAACAAACCAAAAAAAAAAAAAACCCCCAAAAAAAAAAAAAAACACATGCAATACATGCAAATTTCCCCCATATTTTATGCATTTAAAGACCCTGCAAGTACAGAAAAATACTTGTTGAGTTCCCAGAAATGCACTCAGCTCCTAAGTTCTTGTTGTGGACTGACAACAAAGTTTTTTGTGAACTGCCCAAATTTTTGACACTACCAACATTTTGCACTTATCGAACAGATATAACTAAATACTTTCAAGTGTATTTTTAACAGACCAAAAGAGAGCAAATAATAGATGTTCATTGTTCGGGTTTACATATCCATTCAATTTAGGCAGTCAATTTACTGCCCAGTTTGAATTTCACGATTATCCGAATCCTGCTCATCAGCTGAACACACAGGCAGTAGATTGCTTAGTTTATTAGTGGCGATTACTTGTCATTTTCGGGGCAAATTCTAAGTGGTTTGAAGTGACTGAAAATGGAGTCTGCCGACAATGCATTGCCCATGTGGTTGATATCCTATCTCAACAGGTAAGCAGTTAAAATGGTAGTAAAACTCCCTTGGTTGATTTTTACCTATAGATAAGCCTATAAAAAGGCTTACCTATAGGTACTGTAAATGTATATATGGTGCACGTGTAGGAGATATTTGCTTGTAAATGGGCCGGTGACGTCACCGACGCATGCGCTCTGAAGTAATGGCATGCCCTGTGCCGTGAATAGCGGCTCCCACGAGCATGCGCAGGAGTGACGTTATCTCGGCCTGTCCAAACAAAAGACCGAGCCCACCAACCCGGAAGGAAGACCGGTTGAAGATGGAAGCCCTGACAGCGTGCCGCTGGAGGACTTCCTTTTAAGGCAAGTTAAAAAAAAAAAATTCCTTCACAGCGTTGAGCTACTACAGTTATCCTGCCTAAAGAGGTAGTAAACGATCCTGACTCTATTGGCAATCTACAAAAAAATAGGATTTTTTTACTCACCGTAAAATCCTTTTCTCGGAGTCCATGGACCGACACAGCCTCTCTATTGACAAAGTGGGTATTATCCGTTAATTAGGAGTGACTAGGCAGAAAACTTGTAAAAAGTGTTGCATCACACCTTCCACAGTACCCTCTGGGTATATCCCCTCAGTCTGCATCTCGCAGATCAGTTCGTCAAAAAGCAGTACAAACTTAAAAGGAGGGGTGGGTGCTGTGTCGGTCCATGGACTCAGAGAAAAGGATTTTACGGTGAGTAAAAAATCCTATTTACTCTTTCGTCCATGGACCGACACAGCCTCTCTATTTACAAAGTGGGACGTCCCAAAGCAGTGTCAGAGAAAAAACGAGGGGTGGTAACAGCATAAAAATAAACTTCACCCCAAACACAAAACAGCACTCCTCCAACGGAGGAGTTGCAACTCTAAACAGCCGCCTGCAAAACTTTGCAGCCGAAAGAGGCATCCGAAGATGCACCTACATCAACTTTGTCGCCGCTTTACATAATTGGGAAACAGACGCTTGATGTCGGAAAGCCCAAGAGGCACCTATTGCCCTGGTCGAATGCGCCATGACCGGAAAGGGGGGCGCTTGACCCCTTAAGGCGTAAGCCTGGATTACTATCTGTCGGATCCACCTAGAGATGGTGGCCGACGAGATTGCTTGGCCCTTCTTGGGACCAGCCACCGAAACAAACAGTGAGTCTGACTTCCGGAACAGGGAAGTAGCAGATAGGTATACTCTCAAAGCTTGGACAACGTCCAAGGAATGCAACGCCAACTCCTTAGGATTCGACGGATGAGGACACAAGGATGGAAGTACAATGTCTTTGTTGAGATGAAAAGCCGAAACGACTTTCGGAAGAAAGGAAGGCTGCGGCCGCAGCACCACCTTATCCTTGTGGAAAATCAAATAGGGAGCCTTGCAGGACAAGGCTGCCAGCTCAGAGACTCGTCTAACTGACGTAACAGCCACCAAAAGGACCACTTTCTGAGAAAGTGTCAACAGGGGAATATCTCTAATATTCTCAAACGGTGCCTTCTGAAGCACCGAGAGGACCAGGTTCAAGTCCCACGGAGGTAGCGGGGGATGGACCGGAGGGGCCACATGTCGAACCCCCTGCACAAATGTACTCATGAGAGAGTGAGTCGACAGGGGTCGTTGAAAAAAGACAGCCAGGGCAGATATCTGTCCCTTAAATCGTACTTGGGGCAAGCCTTTGGTCCACCCCATGCTGTAAAAACAGCAGGATTCTGGAAACCAAATAAGTATGCGGATGTCATTTCATTTCCTCACACATGGAGATATAGGCCTTCCAAGTGCGGTGATAAACCTTCCTAGAGGACGGTTTCCGAGCACTTCTCATAGTAGAGATTACTGAATCTGACAGGCCCCGGTCCCTCAGTACCTGGTTCTCAACAGCCATGCCGTTAAAGCCAGTGACCGTAAAGCAGGATGAAGTATAGGACCTTGCGATAGCAGGTCCTTCCGTAGTGGTAGGCGCCAGGGGACGTCTGCTACCAGATGTACTAGATCGGCGTACCAAGGACGCTGAGGCCAAACTAGAGCGATTAGGATCATTGGAATTCCCTCTGCCTCCACTCTGTGGAGCAGAAGAGGAAGAAGCCTTAAGGGAGGGAAGGCATAGATGAGCCGATACTGACCCCACAATGCCACCAACGCATCTGTTGCGTCTGCCCATGGGTCTCTTGACCGGGCCACAAACCTCAATACCTTCCGATTGAGTCGGGAAGCCAGAAGATCTACGTCTGGTGTGCCTCATCTTTGGCAGAGGAGTTGGAACACCTCCGGGTGCAAGGACCATTCTCCCTGGTCCAGCGTCTGGCGTCTCAGGTAGTCCGCCTGCCAGTTTTCCACATCCGGAATGTACACGGCCGACAGTGCCGGTACGCTCCTCTCTGCCCACTTCAGGATGCGAGCGACCTCCGATGCTGCCGCTGAGCTTCTTGTTCCTCCTTGATGATTGACATATGCCACTGCTGTGGCGTTGTCTGACTGGATCCTGACTGGACGCCCTTGCAGCCTCTGAGACCATTTGAAGAGGCACAGCCTGATCGCCCGGATTTCCAGGACATTGATCGGCAGGAGGGCTTCCCTGGGGTCCAGCGACCTTGCGCCGACTAAACACCCCAGACTCCCCCCCAACCTGTAAGGCTGGCGTCCGTCGTGATCACTGTCCAGTAAACCGGAAGAAATGACTTCCTGGCCATTAGAGCCGATGCGGTCAGCCACCATACCAGGGATCTCCTGACTAGGTGGCTCACTCGGATTTGATAATCCAGCGATGATGGACATCTGTTCCATCTGGACAGAACTACCTTCTGTAACACTCGAGTGTGGTATTGAGCATATGGGACCGCCTCGAAGGAGGCTACCATGAGGCCTAACACTCGCATGCAAAAAACGGAGTGACGACCAATTCCTGGAAGTCAGCTGCCGTACTGCAGCCCGGAGGGTCTGCAACTTCTCCACAGGGAGGAACACCTTTGCCTCTGAGGAATCCAGAATCAACCCCAGGTACACTAGGCGTTGAGTGGGCACCAATACTGACTTTTGCGTGTTTAGTATCCAACCACAGTCTCGAAGAGTCTGACAGGTAATGGACACGCTTACCTCTAATTCTTGAAGGGGCCTTCAGTAGAAGAAGGTCATCCAAGTAGCCCATGATAGCGATACCCCGCTGTCTTAGAAGTGCCAGAATCGGAGCGAGCGCCTTGGTGAACGTCCTGGGTGCTGAGGCAAGGCCAAATGGGAGGGCCACAAACTGGTAGTGGTTCTTCCCAATAGCAAATCGCAGAAACCTCTGGTGTCTGGAGTATATGGGGACATGCAGGTATGCGTCTTTGATGTCCAAGGAGGCCAGAAAGTCCCCCAGATGGAGAGCCGTGACTACAGATCGAACCGACTCCATCCGAAATCTTTGTACCTTCACAAAGCAATTGAGGGCTCTGAGATCCAAGATTGGATGAACCCCATCCTTCTTCGGCACAATGAACAGATTTGAGTAAAAACCCTGACCCTGTTCCTGTTCTGGAACTGGAATAACTACCCCGCGTTCCAGTAGACCCTGGACCGCCCCATACAGGGCCTCCCGATGGGTCGGTAGTAGCTGGAGATAGGAGGTGATGAATCTGTCTGGTGGACAAGAGAGAAATTCAATCTTGTAGCCTGAGGAGATTACTTCGCAAACCCACCTGTCGGAGACTAGAGCTGTCCACTGAGTCGCGAATTTGCAAAGACGTCCCCCCACCCGAGAGCAGGGTGGGGGCGGACCTTCATGCGGACGCATATTTGTCCGCAGGCTTGTTGGGTTTGCGGGACCAAGGACGCTTTTGTCCTTGGGCAGGCGCCTTGTCGGCCTGGGGTCTTTTCCCTGTCGCCCTAGGGGGACGGAAAAAACGCTTGCGTGCAGTAAAGGAGGGCCCTTGCCCTTGGCGTGGCCCCTACCCTTGCTAGTTTGAGGAAGCAAAGTGCTTTTACCTCCTGTGGCATCCTTGATGATGTCATCCATAGAGGCCCCAAAAAGTCTGTCGCCCTTAAAAGGCAGATCCAACAGGGCTTTCTTGGAGGTCTGGTCTGCAGACCAGCCCTTTAGCCAGATCAGGCGGCGTATTGCTACTGCATAAACCAAAGCTTTTGACTCGCAGACAAACCTAAGGCCCTGGACCAACTGGTCGTCAATGTTATCTCATCAGGAGGAGCATCTCGCTCCTTAACCCCATGGAGTAGCAATCTTGCCCATTCGGTAAGTGTCTGAGACACTAGGGCCCCCGCCAATGCCGGGCGTACTGCCGAGCCTACCACTGAGTATAGGTAGCGAGCGAATGCTTCAGCCTTCTTATCCACAGGGTCCTTGAAAACAGGAGCCCCTTCTACTGGAATTGTGGTGGCTCTATTAAGTCTGGACACCGGAGGGTCCACTATAGGGGGAGAGGTCCATTTCTTCAGAAAACTCTCCTCAAAGGGGTACCGTACCGCAAACCTCTTTGGGGCTGTAAAGACCCTCAGTGGGTTCTACCATTCCTTGTATAAGAGTTTATCAAAATAAGACACACAAGGGAATACCTTATCTGTGCGGGCAGGTTTATGAAACCCAAAGTGGACCGGAGTTCTCTGCTGCTTCTGCAGTATTTCCCAACTTTAGCGTATCCCGCACTGCAGTAATAAGGTCAGATACCAAAGCCGTCTCGCGTACGGACCTGGACTTGGAGTCATCCTCACTGTCCGGTCACGGTCTGCAGTCTCTGATGCGTCAGAATCTGGGCCCTGAGCCGTAGCTGGACCTGGTTCTGCATCAGAATTATCCCCAGAAGCTTGCAGGGGACGGGGGCGTTTACTACCCCCTGTATTCCCGTGTGCTGCTTCCACCCTGGCAGCAAACGCCTCTAGGATTGCCGTCATAGCGTTCATAGACACCTCAGGGGCACCAGCTGCTAAATCTGGTGTTTCAGGGGAGAAGACATCTGGCTCAGATGGCATGCTGACCACGCGCTGACACCCACAGGGCTCCAGGCAAGATATCAATAGGCCACCCTCCTGTGCTGCAGAAATGCTGGGTCACCCAGAGGACTCACCACCCTTGGATCGGTACCGCTACGCTGCCGTGCTGCGCCTGTGATGCTGTCCCACCGCTGCTGTGTCAGTCTGCTTCTCTTATCTGTGCTTCCTGTGTGAATTTCTCACGCCAGTGTAATGCACCCTAGAGGCCGGAGACTCTCGCAAAATGGCCGCCAAACGTCTGTATGGAAGATAATGTGGGCTCTAAGAAAATGGCAGCCGAGCCAGAGATAGAGGCCAAAGCAGCCGAAGACCACAAAAAGATGGCCGCCGAACTGCAATATATACATA
Source organism: Rana muscosa (assembly GCA_029206835.1). Lineage (NCBI taxonomy): Eukaryota > Metazoa > Chordata > Amphibia > Anura > Ranidae > Rana > Rana muscosa. Next base: position 62,580,662 of record CM055128.1, read on the forward strand.
CAGCGTGGATCATTACAAACATGGCCGCCGATCAGTCGATAGAGGCCAGAGGGTGTGAAACTACAAGAAAATGGTGCCGAAACCACAGGAAGATGGCCGCCGGGCAGTCACTAGAGGCCGAACCCGGCATGGACCACCGCAAAATGGCCGCCGACAGCATGGAGGAGGAAGCACACACAGGTAAGCAGAAATGACATTTCTTTTAAATGTTAGTTACAGCCAGCCCCGCTCCAGTGGAACCTCTTAGGTGACCCCCAGCACCCAGCAACCTTTAGCTAGAAGCCCAGGGAGGAGGGAAAGGCAGGGAGAGAGGGAAGAAAGGGGCCACAACCACTTACTTGATCTCTCCAGGAATGTCCAGCCAAATCACCCAGCCGAGGCAGGGGAGTTTACTTACCTATCCTGCATGTATCATGCTGGAAGACATTCCAAACAGATCATCGTCCGCGCACGGAAGGGGACTGTTGGCCAGGCATGCTGTGATTGGACCCAAGGGGACGATCATATGTATGCCCTGGAGCGCGACGCTCACCGGACAGGCTGCTGCGACTCGACCGTAAGGTCAGCCGAAGCTGAGCAGTCCGATGCAAGTCTTGGAGCATAAGCTCACCGGCCAGGCTGCTGCGACTCGGCCGTAAGGTCAGCCAAAGCTGAGCGGTCCGATGAAGGCCCTGGAGCGTAGGCTCACCGGCCACCCGTGGAGCGACGGGCATGTAGTGGAAAACCCAGCGCGTAGCTAGGGTCGGTACACGTTCGATGGCCGAAACTGGGGAGACTACAAGGATCGAGGACCCAGCCTGTCACCCAGTCGGCAATTGATCGAAGATCGCAGGAAACAAAAAAATTTTGCAAAAAAAATATCTTTTTTCCCCCGGACCAATGGGCCCTAAGGGAGCCATGTCCTACTCCTTGCTAGACAGAAAAAAAACTGATCTGCGAGATGCAGACTGAGGGGATATACCCAGAGGGTTCCGCCCCCTGGGCGGTACTGTGGAAGGTGTGATGCAACACTTTTTAAAAGTTTTCTGCCTAGTCAGTCCTAATTAACGGATAATACCCACTTTGTCAATAGAGAGGCTGTGTCGGTCCATGGACGAAAGAGCAACATACATTTATTGTCATTTTTAATACAGGAAGCCACATAAAAAATTACACGGTAGAACAAATGTCTCCATCCCTATTACATTGAAAAATAAGGGGGAGGTTTGAGACTTTATATGAAGCAGGCAACCAGGGAAATAACACAACAATTATGTCTGGTGGATAGTAGGTACATTAGAACCACATAGTTACATAAAGCATCATGCATAGCAAAAAAGTAACTATGTGGTTCTACTGTGCCTACTATCCTCCAGACATAATTGTTGTGTTATTTCCCTGGTTGCCTGCTTTATATAAAGTCCCAAACCTTCCCCTTATTTTTCACAGTAGTGTCAGAGGCCAGCAGATGGACCCACAGCATGTGGGGTGGGACGCAGGGATCTAACAATAGTGGTGTATCAAAAGTGATGATTCTGCTGGAGGCCATAGGTCTTCTTGAACAGAGTGGTGATCCTAGGAACAGACAGTCCAGTATAAGCAGTGCATTTATATATTTTTTGCTTACACAACAGGGTCATTAAAAAAAAAAAAAAAAAACACAACATCCCTTTAACAAAATCTGAACGGCCATCATTATAACTTCACTTTTGTCACTTTGGCATCTCCAAACTTTATGTCTAGGAAAGTTCCCATGAATTTGTGAAGAATTGAATATTTATCCCCACAAACCGCTATGGTAATGTTTACTCATATTCCGCAGAGCACTATAGTAAAAGAGATTGCTCACTTTGTACAGCAGCGAAAGCCGGCAGATACTCTGCAGTGAGAAGGGGGGCAGGCAGCTCTCGGAGGAACAGCTTCAGGAGCCCGGCGACATCATGTGGATTAACTTCATCCCAAGAAAAGAGGCCGGCATAGAAATTCCTCTCCAGGCGCTGCTGTAAGGACTGAAACCAGAGCGGCAGAATGATATAAAACTGAAGCGATGATAACAAGCAGTGCATAAAATACAAGTCGTCATTAGGAGGGAATAGAAACATTTTTCTATATGGATAAGAAGGCAAAAATGGTCTACAACAGATGTGCTGGATAATTTTCACGTTGACAAAAACTAAAAAAAAACATGGTTCTTTAATTATTATTTTTTTCGTTTCAGTAACATTACATTAGTTTTCCACCTTCTACAACAAGGCCATAAAAAATGGAATCGCTTTTCCACATCAAGAGTTCTAAATTATCTGTTTGTTCTACAGAAGTGGTCACCAAACTGCGGCCCGGGGGCCAGATGTGGCCCTTTGCTTGTCTATATCTGGCCCTGGGCACAGTTCTACCCACTGACACCACCAATGGGGTATAATTCCTCCCACTGACACCAATGATGGGGGAAATTTTCCTTTCATTGACACAATTGACGAGGCACTATTCCTTCCACCGACACCAACGATGGGGCACTATTCCTCTCACTGATACCAACGATGGGGCACTATTCCTTCCACTGATACCAACGATGAGGCACTATTCCTCTCACCGATACCAATGATGGGGCTCTATTCCTCCTACTGATACCAACGATGAGGCACTATTCCTCTCACCGATACCAACAATGGGGCACTCTATTCCTCCCACTGACACCAACGATGGGGCTCTATTCCTCCTACTGATACCAACGATGAGGCACTATTCCTCTCACTGATGCCAACAATTGGGGAACTATTCCCCCCACTGACACCAACGATGGGGAACTATTCCCCCCACTGACACCAACGATGGGGAACTATTCCCCCCACTGACACCAACGATGGGGAACTATTCCCCCCACTGACACCAACTATGGAGCACTATTCTTCCCACTGACACCAATAATGGGGCACAATTCCTCCAACTTACATCGATGGGGAACTATTCCTCCTATTGACACCAATGATGGGACACTATTTCTCCCTCTGACGACAACCATGGGAAACTGTTGTTATTTTAACAATTCTATCATATGGAGTAATACTGGCTCACAACATTATACACTGTACAAGTGTTATGACTAAAATCCACGTAGATAGATGAATTTTATATGACTTGTATATAGATGTAATAAACGATTTCTTACTCCTGTATGTACACATTTGACATGCTATGATTGTGCATATGTCTAATAAAGGTTTTTTTTTTTTTTTTGCCAAGTTTCCGGTATCTTTCACGTGCCTCATTTAAAGTGCCAAACACCCCCCTTTTTTTATTATAAAATTAGGGATGGAGGCACCTATTTAGGTGCCTCATTCAAAGTCCAAAACGCCTCCCCCTTTAGTTCAATGGGACACTATTCCTCCCACTAACACAATAATGGGGCATTACTCTTCCCATTGACCCCAACAATGAGACACTATTCATCCCACTGACACCAATAATGGGGCACTATTCCCACGAATACCAATGATGGGACACTATTCCTCACACTGACTCCAACAATGGGGTGCTATTAACAAACATATGATAAATAAATGTTATTTTAGTTGGTACCACATCTTTCTTCGAAGGGTACAAACATTAATAATGCCCATGACTGCTTTTCACGATAAAGGTATAAAACCCCTAAGCAAAACACATATTGGTGCATTTATTAAAAAAAAAAAAAAAAAAAGTGGAAAGCTTTTTGTCCTGTTAGGGTTCATGTACATCTGTTCTGTGTGAATGAGGGCAAATATGAATGGTATTAGGCCATTTTCTCTCCAGGTTGAATGTTTTCATTAATACTGAATTGCATGAATCAGGAAAATACCAAATTAAGGCTACTAGATGGAGCTGATGATAAAAACGTATTTACTATGATTGTCAGCTCCATATAGTGGCTATAATGCAGATTTTCCCAATTCACACTATTCTGTATGAATGATAAACAAACATTCGACCTGGAGAGAAAAATAGCCTACTAACATTCGTTTTTGCCTCCAATCTTACAGAACAAAATGTACAATCAGTTATTTCTGTTTATTTTATTTCATAAATAAGGCAATAAAATAAAGCACCCATTCCTATTACAAAGAAAATCTTACCTTAATCCGAGCCTGTGAGCCAGATATCCTTAAAATACCCTGAACATCTATGCCCTTCTTTTCCAAACATGTGAGAATCTGCAGGAAGGTAGACAACAAAAAGCCTCAATTTCAGTTATTATCACAAATCGGCAACTGCTCCATTTAATGCTATCATGATTTTAATGATCATTTGTGGTCTGGATTTTTCCACTTTTTAGCGTGGCAATACAGGCACAAGTCGTGGGTAGGAATTATGAAAGCATGCTCCACCCATTCATTAACACCAACAATGCATTTCAATTTTGTTGTACACCATTATAAAGACAACTAAGGAGAACTCACCGCCTGAAGAAGAAGTGGGACCTGCGTATCGGAAATCACCCTGCGGTCATGTTCCAGTAAACCTGTAAGCGGCACCCCAAAAAGTTTGCTTTCTAACATGGGAAAAAAAACACAGGAAATAAAATGTAAGGGATAATAAATAAAATAACTAAAAGACAACAAAGATATAAAACAAGAGAGAAACAGGTCAGTAAAATAGAGTCCCCAAATGTAAGGCTTGACTGAGAACTAAGTTGCTAACAGAGCACACCAAGCAGAGGAAAGAGACTACTACTTGTTTTTTTAGTACTTCGGTTTTTCTTTATTTGTATAAATGATTTCTGATGTTCAGGACTGAAAGATTCAATTTAATTAAACATTTAATTTTTTTTACTTTTTTTTAGCCAGCAGATGGAACTCTTGGCTCCTTTTAATGCGTTTACTGTTGTGTCCCTATCTGCTTTGCTGAAAAAAATAAAAACCTCAGGCAATGAAAGTGGCCCATGCAGAGTTCAAGCAATCGGACAGTGCAATCTTCGTAGACAATGATAGTGCAATACAGGCTGTTCTTGACAGATTGATTACCTGTGTGATGATGCATAAATAGGTAGGGGGCCTTCTCCACTGGCAAACATGCAAGGGTCCCCCTCCACACTGTGCAAGGAGAGGCCCTTTCCTCACTGACCGCCAGTGCAAGGAGGCCCTTTTCTCACTGACCGCCAGTGCAAGGAGGCCCTTTCCTCACTGACCACCAGTGCAAGGAGGCCCTTTCCTCACTGACCGCCAGTGCAAGGAGGCCCTTTTCTCACTGACCGCCAGTGCAAGGAGGCCCTTTCCTCACTGACCACCAGTGCAAGGAGGCCCTTTCCTCACTGACCGCCAGTGCAAGGAGGCCCTTTCCTCACTGACCGCCAGTGCAAGGAGGCCCTTTCCTCACTGACCGCCAGTGCAAGGAGGCTCTTTCCTCACTGACCGCCAGTGCAAGGAGGCCCTTTCCTCACTGACCGCCAGTGCAAGGAGGCCCTTTCCTCACTGACCGACAGTGCAAGGAGGCCCTTTCCTCACTGACCGACAGTGCAAGGAGGCCCTTTCCTCACTGACCACCAATGCAGTAAGGCCATACTTCTATGGATCACAGGAGTGCAGTCCAGGCTCTGAAAAGATCCCAACCACATGGTCAGTATCTGCCTAGAAGCCTGGATCGGCACATGGCTCAGCCTCTAAGCGATCTGCTGAGAAGCTGAGCTAGCCTTTTCCTGTCCCCTCCCCAGCCCAGCGCTCCAATGAGGGCTGGAGGGGAGAGCAGAGAGCCAGTGACTGACAGTCAAGGCTCTCTGCTCAGGGTGGGGGTGGAGAACTGAGCGATCAGCAGTGTCTGATTGCTCAGTTCTCACTGCAGAGCCAGCAGGAAACAGACGCAGCATCGGATCAATGCTGCATCCACCTAGGTTAGTATACATTTTTTTTTTTTAAAACCCTGAACTTGTCTATTAAGGCCTCATGTACACTGCTGCTGGTAAACAAATGTTTAGGAGCAGTTGGGTGTTTTTTCCAGCTGCCCCCTCTATCTTATCAGTACATGTACACAGGGTTGTTTATAGCAATTTCTAGGCAGTTGAGTTTAGAAGCATTTTTTGGAAGGTAAAGAAATGCGTTCAGGATGGATGTTCAGAGGAATTTGAAACGCAAAGGCCTGTGACAGCTTAACGCGTATAAACGTGATAACTCGCGTTTAGCCGTGTTTTGTTTACAGGCGTTTTTAATTTTTGGCTACTTTTTTAAAACGCGCATGTAAACCCGGCAAAACTGACGTTTTAAACATTGGTTACTATCTGTCAAGTTAAATCGTTCAGGAGAGGTTGTAAAAACGTCCCGTGTACATAAAGCCTAAAGCCCTGTACACACGATGGACTGATTTAATCGGTAAAACCTATCGTGTATGGGCCCCATCCGTCTTTTTTCCATCGGTGTTTAAAAATAGAACATGTTTTAAATTTATCCGATGGTTAAAAAACCGATAGCAAATTACTATCGTCTGTGGGGAACTCCATCGGATAAAAAACCCACGCCGTCCGATGGATGGTTTTCATCAGACCAACCGATCGTGTATGGTACCCATCGGTCTTTTTTCCATCGGTTTTAAAAAATAGAACTTGTTTTAAAATTTTCCGATGGATCAAAAACCGATGGTAATTTCCGATCGTCTATGGGCAAGTCCATCGGATCAAAAACCCATGCATGCTCAGAATCAAGTCGACGCATGCTCAGAAGCATTGAACTTAATTTTTCTCGGCTCATCTGAGTGTTTTACGTCACTGCGTTTGGAACGGTTGGTTTTTTGACTGATGGTGTGCAGGCAAGACTGATGAAAGTCAGCTCCATCGGTTTTCCGATGGAAAAATCCATTGGTTAAAAAACCATAGGAAATCCGATCGTGTGTACAGGGCTTAAGTTTCAAGCAAGTGTGTCTAAGTAAAGCCATTGTTTAATGGGTGCTTCCTGCATTAGATTTTTTTTACATAAAAATAGTACAAAAAAAAAATTAAGAAAAAGGAAATCTAAAAGTTTACAATAATATGAACTTAAAACAAACTAAAACGGACCCCACAGCTTATAGTTTCCCTTTAACAAAATAATTACAAAGTCGTTTCCTACCGCTAGTTTTACGCTTGGGGGTTTTGTTCCTTTTCAGGTCCAGTTCTAGAACATCACAAAGAGCGGTCAGCTCTATAAGTGCCATTGTGGGCACCTGCTTCATATCAGGTGAAGACAGGTCTGATACCCGTGTCATTCCAAGCCGTCCCTTTTGAATATGAAAACGCTGTGTAAACAAAGGATATAAATCATATTATCATTTAAATAGAGAGACAAAAGGTAAATATAGATAGAATCATCATAAGATAGTACAGGTTTGCAACTACTTTGTCCCACCACCTTATAGACCCAGTCACACTGATGTGATACGACATTACACTAATGCGCGTTAACACAATACAACATGCATTGTGGTTCTATTCATTTAAGATGGCACCCCAATGCATTTATACAACAGGAGCCTAACATCTGTAGATGTGGCCAAGTGCTGACCGACAAGCTACAGGCTTGTGAATCAGCCGTGACAACACTAACAGCCACATTACATGCTGATTTTTTCATTGCACTATAGTGTGAGGAGGCACAGCTTACATGAGGGTGGCAACTCTGCTCTGAATTCAAGAGCAGTGCAGCATTGTTGCCACACCAACACAGTTAGCTGCATTAGGCTGATTTCACTGGCAGGCTCAACAAGTACTTGTGGGACTTTGCAGGGGGACTAAGAGAAATCTGAAAATGCAGAAGCACTTACAATTTAAACGGTATTACAAGCCTTTTTTCTGACACTTGTTGCTTACAGGTTAAAAAAATTATTTTTTTCTAGAAAATTACTTAGAACCCCAAAACATTATATATGATTTTTTAAACAGAGACCCTAGAGAATAAAATGGCGATTGTTGCAATATTTTATGTCACACTGTATTTGCGCAGCAGTCTTTCAAATGCAATTTTTTTGGAAGAAATACACTTTCATTAATTGAAAAAAAGCAAAGCAGTGAAGTTTTGTGCTAGAATTATAGCTCTCGTTCTAGCGATCGTGGCGATCTCACATGTGTGGTTTGAACACTGTTTACATTTGCGGGAGCAACTTGCATGCGCGTTCGCTTCTATGACTGGCAACAAAGTGAACAAACCAGAAGTGAACTGGACCTACAATGGTATTTTTTCAAGCGTTAACTCAAAGTACAGGCCTAGTCAGCAGCTTGTTTGTTAGCCCTTGACCTTTAACCGCTTGCCAACAGTATAATTATATATAAGCAAAAGAAGAAAAAAAAGGGATACCTTAGCACTCAAAAAAGCGATACATCAATGCAATGCACAGTGTAAATGGGCCCTTAGCCTGGGTTCACACTGCCGTGACTTCAAAGGTCGTGCGATTTTGAATCTTAAATCCCTGTGTGACTTAATCGTGGCTTGCATCGTGGCTTCTTTAAATAGAAGTAAATGCAAGTCGTATTGAAATCGCACCAAAGGCAGCGCAGGAACCTTTTTCTAAGTTGGAGCGACTTGAGTCGCACCGATTAGAACGTTTCCATTGCACTTAATGCGGTGCAAATTGTCATGCGACTTTGAACTCTCAAGTCCTGGCAGTGTGACCCGGGGCTTAGGGAATGCGATCTACAAAATTCCCAATTGCAGAATGTCAAATAGCTGAGAATATACAGTAACTAGAACAGCAGTAGGGTTTGGGTGAGCCTCAAGTTACAAGTTTGTAGGAGAAGTACAAATCATTTGCACAAGCACGGCAGAAGTCATTACGCTAAAACACCAGGCAAACCGCTTAATACACTAAATACATATTTGTGAATTGCATGCCTGCCAAAGAATTTGTCAGGATGTATAAAGTGACACATCCTGGTAGAGGACCGACCCCACTCCAAGACTAGACAATGAAGGAGCAGCAGCACATGGATGACCTCTGACCTGCAGTGGTGGATCAAGGCAGCAGGGGAGCATAGGGATGTGTGAACTCCTTCTATTGCATGCTATTCAGCAAAACCTCTGGCTTGATCTAGATCAGGCCTTCAAAGTGCAGTTCAGGAGCGGTTCTGAGCAAATGTTCCACTCCTTTTTGCCAAGTTTCGAATAAACTAAAGATAACCCAGAAAATTATAAACAAACTCCACCATTTTTTTTTTTTTTAACATTTTCTCTTGATAAATTTAGGGAATCTAAACCATAGCTGGCTACGAATTAAATACATTAGGGGAAATGTGGTCACTTTTAGCTTTTACCTTTTTTTTAATCAGTCTAATTTCTGCATCCTTTTTTTAATTTTTTATTTTTTTATTTATTTTTACACTTCAATTTGCCCCACCGCTTGCATTTTAATTTGTTATAACCTGGAGAAAAATTCACTGGCGATATGATGTCCAGTGAAACAAAAAGTAATTCATTTTGTTAATCTTAAAGGGGTTATAAACCTTTGTGTTTTTTCACCTTAATGCATCCTTTTTTAACATTTTCTCTTGATAAATTTAGGGAATCTAAACCATAGCTGGCTACGAATTAAATACATTAGGGGAAATGTGGTCACTTTTAGCTTTTACCTTTTTTTTAATCAGTCTAATTTCTGCATCCTTTTTTTAATTTTTTATTTTTTTATTTATTTTTACACTTCAATTTGCCCCACCGCTTGCATTTTAATTTGTTATAACCTGGAGAAAAATTCACTGGCGATATGATGTCCAGTGAAACAAAAAGTAATTCATTTTGTTAATCTTAAAGGGGTTATAAACCTTTGTGTTTTTTCACCTTAATGCATCCTATGCATTAAGGTAAAAAAAAACACCTTGCAGTGTCCGGCCCCCCAGCCCCCCCGTTTTACTTACCTGAGCCCCGAATTTCCGTGGGCGCGATCCTGCCGTCGCTCTCTCCACGGGTTCTCGGCTCTTCATTGGATAGATTGATAGCAGCGCAGCCATTGGCTTCCGCACTTCTGTCAATAGAATCCAATGACGCGGGCGCCGGGGGGCGGTGCCGAGTCCTGCATTCAGCGGCTATGGACGGCGATTGCTGGACACGGGAGCGCGCCCGCAAGATAACCCCCTTGGGAGAACGCTTCCCAGAGAGGGTTATCTAATGCTGGGAGGAGCCGAGAGAGCCGCCGTGGGACCCCAGAAGAGGATGGTCGGGGCCACACTGTGCAAAATAAGCTGCACAGTGGAGGCAAGTATGACAGGTTTGTTCTTTTTTTTTAATCAAACCTTTTAGAATCACTTTAATAGACTAGTGACTGCAAACATGATTAGAATAATCCACCTAATTTAAAGTGGTTGTAAACCCTCACATATACCCAGTAAAATGGGGGCAGAGAGCTGAAGTCACAATCTGCAGAACTCTGCAAAGAGAGCTCTAAGAGCTGATTGGAGGGAAGAGAAAACCGCCCTTTTGCACAGCAGACAACAGAACTGAGGCTGTCAATCAGCTGGAGGTCCCTCCCCTGTCACCTTTCTCTTGGTAAATGTGTCGGAAGAAATTACTCTTATGCCGCGTACACACGACCGTTTTTCATGACGAGAAAAATGCCATTTTTTTATTTGGTCATTAAAAACGATCGTGTGTGGGCTCCAGAGCATTTTTCACAATGTGAAAAATGGGCATTAAAAATTTGGAACATGCTCTAATTTTTCTCGTCGTTTTTCACGTCGTCGTTTTTCTCGTCATGAAAAACGGCCGTGTGTAGGCTTTAACGACGTGAAAAAAACGCACATGCTCAGAAGCAAGTGATGAGACGGGAGAGCTCGTTCTGGTAAAACTAGCGTTTGTAATGGAGATAGCACATTCGTCACGCTGTAACGGACTGAAAAGCACGGAGACTGAAAAGCACGAATCGTCTCTCACCAAACTTTTACTAACACGCGGTAACACGAAATCAGCAAAAGCAGCCCAGAGGGTGGCGCCATCCGAAGGGAACTTCCCCTTTATAGTGCCGTCGTACGTGTTGTACGTCGCCGCGCTTTACTCAAGCATTTTTTTCAACGATAGTGTGTAGGCAAGGCAGGCTTGAGAAGAATCACGTCGCGAAAAACGTTGTTTTTTTCAAGGACATTAAAAACGGTCGTGTGTATGCGGCATTTCTGCTCTTGAGACAACTATATACTATAGAGCAGGGGTTTCAAATTGGCAGCCCTCCAGCTGTTGCAAAACTACAAGTCCCATGAGCATTACTCCAACAGGCAGAGGCATGGTGGGACTTGTAGTCTCATAACAGCTGAAGGGCCGCCAGTTTGAGACCCCCTGCTATAGAGGGAAATGCGTTGTTCATATTTAATGTCTGAGGTTTACAACCACTTTAACGAAAAAGTTATGGGTAGAAAATATTGAGTTCCAGTGTTTAGCACACCTCCAGGTGTCCTACCCACCACCCCTATATTCTTCTAGCCACTTAAAGTGGTAGCAAACTGCCAAACCCACATAAAAAAACCTGCAGGACAATAGCATAATGTGCTAGTATGCATAGCACATTATGCCATACTTACCTTAGAACGAAGCTCCCGCAGCTCGCCGGTCACCGCCGAGTGGGTTGATATGCTCCCTCTGCATTTCTTCCGGGCTCGAGGGCAATGCGCGCGGGAGTCCTCCGTTCCGGCACGAGCCACCAGACCTTCAACGCGCATGCGCCGCTGACGTCAGCGGCTGCATGAAGGGTGAATATCTCCTAAACCGTGCAGGTTTAGGAGATATTCATTTTACCTACAGGTAAGCTTTATTATAGTGGGATAAATAGTGCAGCGCAAAGAAAAATTATGAAAACTGCCACTAAACATAAACTGCAGATAAACAATGATAACATGTGAGAATACCAAAGTGATGACAAAGTACTCCAATATTAAATTAAAGTCCAAGTGGATGTAAATAGATACATAAAAAAACTACAGTGAGTAGTGATGAGTCCACCTGTTGCGGTAAGAGTACCCATCTTTTATTGTTCTTACTGTTGACCTTTCATCAGTCAACCAGTCATCCATGTGATCCGCTTTTCCGTGGGAAGGATCATCACACTGTGGCTTTAAAGTACATGGACGCCTCACTACTCACTGTAGATTTTTTATGTATCTATTTACATCCACTTGGACTTTAATTTAATATTGGAGTACTTTGTCATCACGTTGGTATTCTCACATGTTATCATTGTTTATCTGCAATTTATGTTTAGTGGCAGTTTTCATAATTTTTCTTTGCGCTGCACTATTTATCCCACCCTTGTTATACTTTGTTTGTATGAGTGCTGGCAGCTTTATTTCACACTTTGGGTTCTAGCGCAGATATTTTTTCACTTCCAAGCTTTATTATAGGCTTACCTGTAGGTAAAAATTACCAATCGGGCCATACAACCGCTTTAAGGACCAAGCCTATTTCTGACACTTGTTGTTTACAAGTTAAAATCAGTATTTTTTGCTAGAATATTACTTAGAACCCCCAAACATTATATATATATATATATATATATATATATATATATATATTGGCAGAGAGCCTAAAGAATAAAATGGAGATTGTTGAAATACTTTATTTGTAAGACCGTATTTGCGCAGCGGTCTTACAAACGCATTTAAAAAAATCATATATATACTTTCTTGGAATTTAAAAATAAAGAAAAACAGTAAAGTTAGCCCAATTGTTTTCTATAATGTAAAAGATAATGTTACGCCGAGTAAATTGATACCCAACATGTCATGTGGAACAGCGACAAACTTTAAACTGGTAACCTGTAGAAATTTTTAAATGTCGCCTACATAGATTTTTAAGTACCAGAGTTAAAGAGGAGGTCTAGGGCTATAAATATTGCTCTCGTTCTAACAATAGCGGCAATACCTCACATGTGTGGTTTGAACACCATTTACATATGTGGGCGCGACTTGCGTATGCGTTTGCTTCTGTTCGTGAGCTCGTAGGGACGAGGCACTTTAAAATTTATATAATTAACAAATAAATATTATTTTATTTTTACACAGTCCCTTTAAAAAAAAAAAATTATCACTTTTATTCCTATTACAAGGAATGCAAACATCCCTTGTAATAGAAAAAAAGCCTCAGATCTCACATTTACACTTTGTCCCTTTAAGGCTGGAAGTGATGTTTAACGTCGCTCTGGTCCTCCAAGGGCGTAGAGTGGGGGACATCTTGCCTTCCATCAACTTCCTGCCCATCCATCCCGGGGTCCGTATAGTTTTCGCCGCTACCGACGGCTCCGGTGTTCCGTCAGATTAGGCAACCTGTCAGATTTGGTAACGGATGTGACTTTACCAACAAAATAAGCTTACTGCGCATGCGTTCCTGCATGGCCGCTATGTGTTCCAATAGGTTTCCTAATCTGACAGAAAACGAAGGCGGCAGCAGCCATCTTGTTACACCCAGGGAAGTCTTCAATGTCACAGTTATTTTAGCAGTAAACTGAGCTTACATATACTGAAATACACTATATCAACGCGACAGAGTCAGGTTGTCCAAAAATGTAGACGGGACTTTAGGACTATCAGTTTGAGGCTGAGCAGTGCGGGGTGTACCAAGATGGCCGCCGCCACTTTCTGACTGCAGCCTTTTCACTGGTTTTCAAATTTAACAAGAAAACAGTATCCCAGATTTACAATACTGTACTTCACTATATAAGCTAACTTTACTGCTAAAATAAGTGAGAAATTCCAGACTTGCCTGGGTGTAACAAGATGTCCGCTGCCGCCTTCGTGTTCTGTCAGAATAGGAAACCGATTGAAACGCATTGCGCATGCACAGCAAGCTATTTTTTACAGTAACTTCACTTTTGTTACCAGATCTGACGGGTCACCAAATCTGACGGAACACCAGTAAGCAGTGGGAGAAGGGGCACCTCTCTCGCCGCCCATAAAAGTGATCTTGCGGCAAATCCGCCACTGAGACCACTTTCTGCTGCCATAACCTCAGTATTTAATGTCAAATTAGCGACGTATATTCACGGTGGGCGGTCCGGAAGTGGCTAGAGAAAGTTGGGAACTTAAAAGCCCCAGGGACATTCAAACACATAGTCCAGCTAACCAATAGGGGAGCACTGGAAGTGTGAGGGATTGAGCCAAAATCCAATGACTTTTGGGGCTTGATAACTTATTTGTATAAAAAGGTTCCTCACGTTTTAGGGCTCCCAGGGAAGACTAGGAGAAAGTATATGCGAGGAAGGGGAAAGGGGGCGAATGTGCATACTCCTGGAAGTACCTTCTTTTCACTCTACGTGGCACTTTATTAACCATGTTTTGCCCACAGGTACAGCTTAAAGGGGTTGTAAACCTTCGTGTTTTTTCACCTTAATGCATCCTTGCAGTGTCCGGCCCCCCAGCACCCCCGTTTTACTTACCTGAGCCCCGAATTTCCATGGGCGCGATCCAGCGTCTCTCTCTCCACGGCTTCTCGGCTCTTCATTGGATAGATTGATAGCAGTGCAGCCATTGGCTCCCGCTGCTGTCAATCAAATCCAATCCAAAGACGCGGCCGCCGGGGGGCGGAGCCGAGTCATACACTCGGTGGCTATGGACTCCGAGTGTATGACACAGGAGCGCGCCCGCAAAGTAACCCCCTCAGGAGAGAGCTTCCCAGAGGAAGTTAGCTATTGCGGGGAGAAGCCGCGAGAGCTGCCGTGGGACCCCAGAACAGGAGGATCAGGGCCACTCTGTGCAAAATGAACTGCACAGTGGAGGTAAGTATGACATGCTTGTTATTTAAAAAAAAAAAAAACTGAACCATTACAACCACTTTAAGAAACTCCATACATATTTTGTTGAGACATAATATAAATCTTACAGGTAGTTTTTCTGGTTTGCATTCCAGTTTGCAGTCCTCATTTTGTCCGAATGTCGCTTGTTCTGAATATGCCACTTCTGTATCAAAAACATTCGATGCACTGGCGCGTCTATTCAGTAGGCTGTGAGTAGCTGTTAAAATAAATAAATACAATGTGATTTTGCTGAAATCAGAATTGGATGTTAGGTTGTAATGCACCAAGCGGGGGTTTATCAAGCAGGTTACTATCAGAAAGGGTGTCTACCTAATGTGTCTCAAACTGACACTCACTTAAGCAGGCCATAGATGAATCGATTTTCTTTCCTTCCAAATTGTTTGATATAGTCAGTGTTGATGGGGGAATCGCTCCCGCAGAGATATTGTGTTCTGACAGCAGGGCGAGGCACAGGGAGCCTTCCCAACCAGAACAGCACAAAGATTACTGCTAGCAGCTTTAATCCCCAAAAGTCATTTTTAATAACATCCATTTACAATTGCACATGCAATTTATTTATTTATTTTTCTCCCATAAAAGTGGAGTTACCTTTTAAGTACAAAATAAGCAATCTTTTAGCCCCCCATATGCCAGGGAAGACAGCTATAAATAAACAACTTGTATTATGCAAACCAACTTCAGAGTCAAACTCATATTGGTTTCATTGTGTAGCAAGGTCCCCGGCCTCCATTGGCCTTATGAGAACCTCCAGGGCCAGAGATAGCCGACATCCTTCTGTATATAGTGGGTTGTGAGGCATAGTGGGTGCAAAGCAAGATAGATTTATTGGGCGCCAGACACTTCTCGAATGCAGAACTTTGGGAGAGAGGGTTAGGGTCAGGACACCCTTTGGTAGTTGCAAGATTAATTGGCAGACTCTGAGACTTCAACAGGAGGACAGCCATGCAGGGAAAGACATCCAGCAAGACGCCACATCTGCATGTGTAGGAATGCTGTCTCCTATGGCAACAGTCTTTAACAGTTCCTAACACAAAGTGTTACAGTTCCTTCACTTTCCTTTCATGTAGTTCTTCAGCCCACTGAGCTCCCAGTCTCTCTCACTAGACTTGCTGATTCACTGTCACTGAATCCCTTGAGCTCCTCCGTGGTAGTATCTTCCTCAAGTGTCATCCCCGCCTCTCTGCTGGGTCCCTAGCTTGGCACTCCAGATACTTCTCACGCTTCACCCCACTGGCCTGCTTGGTCCCTGGCTTGACAAACAAGGCTGCTCTGCAAGCGTCACCTCCGCTGGCTGGGTCCCTGGCTTGATATCCACCGAAGTTTACCGATTCTTCACGGTCCTCGGTTAGTGAGAATTCTGCTCCGGTACTTGCTTCAGTTACTCACCGTGGTCCCTGGTAATAAGGTGGTTGGTCCCTTAGTGGCAACAGCTTCCCCTCTACCTCCGACCATGACAGGATCTCCGGCCAGCAGAACCATCACTTCTGGTTGGACTGCAAGCCGCAATACCAACCCTGAGCTCCTTGCTTCTGGATAGGCCCTCAGAAAGACTAGCAGCTAGATGTGCCCAGGATATGCCCAATCTCCAGCCTAGCAGCCCGAGCAATACAACACACGTCCACCCAGACAGCCATCCAGGTGGCACAGAACACACATCACCTGACCTCACCCGAATATATAGGTTCTCCCAGCAGGCCAAGGGATCCAAGAAAACCCCTGCCCATTGGTCGAGATGCCCCATATACCCATAATCTGACCTTGCATTGCCCTACTCATATGTAATGCCACCAGGTATCCGGCCACCTAGCGGCAAAAGAGAGAAGTGCAATTACAGAACTAGAGTGAAATCAATTGATCCTCAACAATTAGCCAAGGTAGCTTCCTGGCAGGTAAATTTAGGAGCAACCCTGCCTGAACACCAGGGTGCTACAATTGCATTCAGGGATATTAACACCTTAGAATAAGTAACAAACATAGAGAGAAAGGGCCATGATAAAATTTGAGCACTAGACACCAAGTACACCACAAATTAAATGAGAAGGGACATCCGGATCTCTTTAAGGATTTAAATTGCTCTCCTAATAAGTATTTTATAGCCTACTAAAGGTGTTCTTCCTTACTTAATTTTGCAGCTCCATAGTTCAAAAGCCATTTTCTTATACATATAAAAAAAATTGAGGTTTCAGCTTGAAAATTGCAATAGTCTTATATATAAAATAAATTATCCAGAAATATCTTATACTTTATGGAAATGAAATCAATGAGCATGATGTATAAATATTTTACAGGTAGGGATGAGCTTCGTGTTCGAGTCGAACATACGTTCGACTCGAACATCGGCTGTTCGATCGTTCGACGAAGATCGAACGATTTGGGCCGTTCGCGCCAAATTCGAGTGACGCGAACGGCCCACAATGCACTACGCCATCGCAGTGTCATCCAGGCGCTGTGATTGGCCAAGCATGCACTGTGACCCCGCATGCTTGGCCAATCACAGCGCCGGCAGCGAGGAGAGCAATGATTGGCCACAGGCAGGATGCCTGTGGCCAATTATTGCTGAGGGGGTTTAGTACACGCCCCACACTATAAAAGGCCGCCAGCACAGCGGCCTAGTGTAGTGTGTTCCGGAGCAGGGATAGAGCAGCATAGGCAGGGACAGTGACTTTTATTTCTTTCTTGCTTAACCTGGATTCCTTTAGTTTAGGGAAAGAGAAGGATAGGTAGGGAGAGTGTCAGTGTGTTTTGTGCTTGTGCTATATTGTGCTTAAAAAAAACATTTTTTCTAGGGACAGAAAACTGTAGGTAGGGAGAGTGTGTCAGTTTCTTTCACTGTCAAAGTCCTTGTTTCCAGGGACCTGGAAGGACAGTGAGGTAATTCTCCTTGTGCTAAATTGTGCTTAAAAAAAACATTTTTTCTAGGGACAGAAAACTGTAGGTAGGGAGAGTGTGTCAGTTTCTTTCACTGTCAAAGTCCTTGTTTCCAGGGACCTGGAAGGACAGTGAGGTAATTCTCCTTGTGCTAAATTGTGCTTAAAAAAAACATTTTTTCTAGGGACAGAAAACTGTAGGTAGGGAGAGTGTGTCAGTTTCTTTCACTGTCAAAGTCCTTGTTTCCAGGGACCTGGAAGGACAGTGAGGTAATTCTCCTTGTGCTAAATTGTGCTTAAAAAAAAACATTTTTTCTAGGGACAGAAAACTGTAAGTAGGGAGAGTGTGTCAGTTTCTTTCACTGTCAAAGTCCTTGTTTCCAGGGACCTGGAAGGACAGTGAGGTAATTCTCCTTGTGCTAAATTGTGCTTAAAAAAAACATTTTTTCTAGGGACAGAAAACTGTAGGTAGGGAGAGTGTGTCAGTTTCTTTCACTGTCAAAGTCCTTGTTTCCAGGGACCTGGAAGGACAGTGAGGTAATTCTCCTTGTGCTAAATTGTGCTTAAAAAAAACATTTTTTCTAGGGACAGAAAACTGTAGGTAGGGAGAGTGTGTCAGTTTCTTTCACTGTCAAAGTCCTTGTTTCCAGGGACCTGGAAGGACAGTGAGTGAATTCTCCTTGTGCTATATTGTGCTTAAAAAAAACATTTTTTCTAGGGACAGAAAACTGTAGGTAGGGAGAGTGTGTCAGTTTCTTTCACTGTCAAAGTCCTTGTTTCCAGGGACCTGGAAGGACAGTGAGGTAATTCTCCTTGTGCTAAATTGTGCTTAAAAAATAGGATTTTTATAACAGCTTACCTGTAAAATCCTTTTCTTGGAGTACATCACGGGACACAGAGCGACATAGTCATTACTAATGGGTTATATAGTTACCGTCAGGTGCTGGCACTGGCAACTTCCAAAACCGGAAGTACCCTCCCCTATATAAGCCCCTCCCATCCGGGAGCACCTCAGTTTTGTAGCAAAGCAATAAGTGTCCCCAAAAGAGGGGTGGGAGCTCTGTGTCCCGTGATGTACTCCAAGAAAAGGATTTTACAGGTAAGCTGTTATAAAAATCCTATTTTCTTTTTCGTACATCACGGGACACAGAGCGACATAGTCATTACTAATGGGATGTCCTAAAGCAATGCCCAACGAGGGGGGGGATACACCATACATAAGCTGAGCGCTATCAGACATGAGGATCTTTTGCGGCCTGCAACACACTGCGCCCAAAGGCGACATCCTCCTGACTTCTAACGTCCACCTGGTAGAACCTAGTAAACGTGTGAACTGAAGACCACGTTGCGGCCTTACAGATTTGAGCCAGGGAGGCCTGGTGATGCACTGCCCATGAAGTTCCAACTGCTCTCGTGGAGTGCGCTCTAACTTTGAACGGAGGCGGTCTCCTTCTCAAGCCATAAGCTTGCATAATGACCTGTCGAATCCACTTGGCTAAAGTAGATTTTGACGCTGCCTGACCCTTTCTGGGGCCTTCCGGCAGAATAAACAAAGTATCCGTTCTGCGAATCTGAGCAGTGGCTTTTAGATAAGCTTTAACTGCTCTTACTACATCCAAAGAATGCAATAACTTTTCCTCCACCGAAGTAGGTTTGGGGAAAAAAGAAGGAAGAACCACATCTTGGTTCAAATGAAACCTCGATACCACCTTAGGAAGAAAGGCTGGATGAGGACGTAACACTACTCTGTCCTTATGGATAACCAGATATGGCTCCCTACAGGACATAGCTGCTAATTCCGATACTCTTTTAGCCGAACAAATGGCTACTAGAAAAATCAATTTCCTGGTGAGAAGCACCAAGGAAATATGCTGTAATGGTTCAAGTGGTTGTTTCTGTAGAACCGACAGAACCAAGTTTAGATCCCATGGACATATGGGAATATTAACCGGAGGACTAATACGCATCACTCCTTGTATAAAGGCTTTGACTAGTGAATGCGAAGCCAAGGGCCTTTGAAAAAATATTGACAAGGCCGAAATCTGACCCTTGATAGTACTCAAGGCAAGCTTCCTATCTACAGCCCACTGTAGGAAGTCCAGAATCCTACCTATTACGTACTTATGTGGATGCCATTTCTTGGCCTCACACCACGCGATGTACGCCTTCCAGATTCTATAGTAGATCTGCCTGGATACCGGCTTCCTGGCATTGATCATGGTAGATACCACAGCATTAGAGAGCCCTCTCTTTTTTAGAATGTGGGCTTCAATAGCCAGGCCGTCAAACCTAGGGCTGGTAAGGAAGGGTGGCACATCGGTCCTTGCGAAAGCCGGACGACGTGGGAGAGTCCAAGGACTCCCCACTGAAATTTTACAATCTCCGCGTACCACGCTCTTCGGGGCCACGCTGGAGCCACCGGAATCACTGGTTTCTTTTCTACCCTGATTCTGCGGAGTAATCGAGGTAACCATTGGCGGTGTGAATGCATATATCAGCTTGAACTGATCCCAAGGGAACACTAGGGCATCGGAGCCGCAAGCTAGGGGATCCCTTGTCCGAGAGACAACCCTGTCCCCCTTTGCGTTGAATCTGGATGCTAGAAGATCTACATCCGATGTTCCCCACCGCTGACATATTGTCCAGAAAACCTCGGGGTGAAGGGACCCTTCCTCTGGGCCTAATTGCTGGCGACTTAGAAAGTCCGCCTTCCAATTCTCCACTCCTGGAATGAATACCGCAGATATGGCTGGGACATATTCTTCTGCCCATTTCAGGATGTAATTTACTTCCCTCTGGGCTGCACGACTCCTGGTGCCCCCCTGATGATTGATATATGCCACTGCTGTGGCATTGTCTGATTGAAATCTGACAGGGGACCCTTGGAGTTTGGATGTCCATGCTACTAGGGCATACCGGGCTGCTCGTATCTCTAAGAGATTGATGGGCAGGGCCTTTTCTGCATCCGACCATCTGCCCTGGAGAGACTATTGCTCCAGTACTGCTCCCCAGCCTATAAGGCTGGCATCTGTAGTGACCACCTTCCAAGAAACCGGACTGAAGGATTTCCTTTTTTCCAGATTCTGGGGAACCAACCACCAACGGAGGCTCTTGCGAACGGAAGGGGACAAGGACATTGTAAGTCTAGGGCCTGAACTTTTTTTGTTCCAGGCTGACAGTATGGCCCCTTGCAAATTCCTTGAATGGAATTGACCGTAGGGTACTGCTTCGAATGATGCCACCATTTTTCCCAGCAGCCTCATATACAGGCGTATGGACGGCTGTCTTTTTTGTACCCACTAAGTGGATCAAATCTTTCAAAGACAACACCTTTCCTCGAGGCAAGAATATTTTTCTCTGGCCTGAATCCAACCTTAGCCCCAAGTATTCCAGACTTTTGACTGGTTTTTAGGGCTGACTTGTCTCGGTTGATAATCCAACCGTGAGATTCCAGATACTTGATCGTCTTGTGAACGACCACGTCTATTTTTTTCACTGAGTGGTCTATCAGCAACAAGTCATCCAGATATGCCATTATCATTACACCTTGTGTTCTTAGATTGGCCAATAAAGGGCCAGAATTTTTGTGAACACTCTTGGTGCTGTGGCCAAACCGAAGGGTAAGGCTCTGAACTGAAAATGGCGCCCTTCTACTGCAAAGCGTAGAAATTTTTGGTGGACTGGAAAGATGGGAATGTGCAAATAAGCATTTTTGATGTCGATCGTGGCTAACCAATCCTCCCCTTGTAGGGCAGTGGCCACCGATCGGATCGACTCCATCGGAAAGTCCTGATATACAGGAATTTGTATAGCCCTTTTTAGAATTAATATGGGCCTCCCGTCCGCGTTTGCTTCGGGACTGTAAAGAGGTTTGAGTAAAACCCGAACCCTCATTCTTCCAGGGGAACCTCCATAATTACTCCTTGGAGCAATAGTTGTTCTAGTGCCAACAGGAGGGACTCTCTCTTCCGGGGATCCCTTGGCACGTTTGACCTCAAAATGGGAAGGAGGGGAGTCTTTTAACTCCAAACTGTATCCCAAACCTACTGCGGAGAGCACCTATCTGTCTTGATCGTGTCCCGCCAGGTCTCTTGCGAACAACTGGAGTCCTCCCCCCACCCGACTGAGTGGGGGCTTCAATGAATTTAACTTTGGGGGAGGTTTTGTACCTCCCCTGACCCAGGGTTTCTCATTACCCTGCTACTGTCCCTGTTTTTTACCCCCGGGATTTAACCGAGGAGGCCGTCGGAACTGTTACACAGCCGATGCCCCAGGGACTGGAGAAGCAGGCCTCTTAAAGAGGGACCTCTAACTCTGCTTTTAACCGGCAAGAGCGTATTTTTACCGCTGGAAATTTTCTGGATATATTTGTCCAGGTTTTCCCTGAATAAGCGTTCACCATGAAATGGGACGCTAACCAGCCATTCTTTACAGGGAGCTTCAGCAGACCAGTTTTTGAGCCATAGGAGCCTACGCATATGTACTATAGACAGCGTAAGGCGGGAGGCCTGATGGACTGAATCCTCTATGGCGTCAACCGCAAAGCCTAAGGCTCTAGGTAGATCAGCTAGGGCAAAGCCTGCTGATCTGTCAAGTCCCTCAAGACCTGTTTCAACTGATCCTTCACTGCTTAGCAGACCCCAATAGCTGCTACTGCTGGTTGTATCACCAAGCAGATTTTCATAAGGACTCCAATCTTTTATCTATTGGGTTCTTGAACATTTGGACATTATCCACTGGACATGTCAGTGATTTATACATACAAGAGATGGCTGCGTCCACTGTAGGGACCTTCCATTTTTTTTTTTTTTTTTTTTTTTTTTGATGAACTTATCCTCCATGGGATAGACCACCGGAAATCTCTTGGGGGAATAAATATTTTCTCAGGACGTTCCCAATCCTGGTAAATGAGCCCTTTCAGTAAAGGGTGAAGTGGAAAAGAACAAACAGTCTGGGGGCTTCTAGCGACCCCAACGAGGATACAGTAGTGGTTGATGGTTCCGCAAGGTGCATTTTTAAATGCTGATCGGACCATGTTAGTCAGAGACTGAACCCATAATCTTTCAGCTTGAGATGCTGAGAAAAGGTTCCCCCACTGTTGATTCCTCTATAACAGAATCAACCTTATCCTGATCCCCTTCAGGCAGGTCGATCCCTGTATGGGACTGTTGCTCTGCTAACAGGCACTCTGAAGGAGGAGACGGAGATCGGGCGTGCTTTCCCTGACAGGGAGGCAGCGATAAATTTTGACAATCTCTCTCTAATCCTCCCAGAGCTGAGGAAAAAACCTCCTCTGTTACATACACAGGAGCAGGTGACTGAGGACAGCCACAGTACCAAGTACCCCTGCGGGGTCTCTACGGTCACTTACCTCTGAACTTCAGGGGAGACTGGTGCAGCAGGAGTATGCCCAAGATCCTCAGAGCCCGATGAGACCCCCTTCGCTTCCTGGAAGATTCAGTTCCGGAGCTACTGGACGGCATATTCCTAAGCCTAAAGCTGAGGTATTCCAGCCGTAATACACCACTTTTACTGAGAATAGTCTAGCACAATTGCTGCTATATAACAGTTGGTGTCTACTAATGTGCCTTTCTAGGGGATGCCTGTATCAACCGCTTGCTGTATGCCTTTAAATGTTGCCAGCTCTGTCTCTGTACTTCATAGCCAGCTTACTGCAATAATGTGGCTTTTTAAAAACCTGCTGGGACGCCCGCACATGCGCAGAAGCGCTGCGGCGCGCACAGAGCGTCATCCCCCAGGCCCCGCCCCTTTTTCCGGCCACCTCTATATATAGAGGCGCGTGCACGCGCACGCGCGCGGCCACGTGCGCCTCGGCGCTAATTTTCAAACATGGAAACCAGGGACAGGAGCCAGGGCCCCCTTTGCCGCAGGCCGGGGGATAGACGAACACTGCAACATGGCAGAGGAAACAGTTTCCTGTAGGAGAACTCACCAGCTGCCTGGACTTTGTTCTCTGAGAAGAAACTAGTCCATATGACAAGAAAAACATTCCACAGCGGCCTCTAGTGGACAAACACAGGTACCGCAGTTTAATATACTAAACATATATAAAAAAACATTCCTTTTTTTTTTTTTTTCTTGACCACCATTAAAAATTATTACATTTTTTTAGTAGTTACAGGCATGCACAGATATTAGCGGGAATACCGTTAGGTAACAGACAGAAAGACAAATTAGGCTTGGGGGTCCCCCAATAGAACCAAGTTCCTGGGGGCCCCCACTTACCTGTTCCCCGCCGCAGGACTTTGTTTGGTCCACAAAAGCCCAAACTTCACCTATCACGGCAGGCATTGTAATCAAACCTTCAGGGACCGGGTTCCCAAGGATTCCACTCCCCTGGACCTGTATAGCACCCTGCACAGAAAACATCTTGGTCGTGGGCATGACCAGAGCTCTGGATCCCAGGGTCCAGCTCTCCTAAGAGAAGCATTACAGGCAGAACCTTGCTCTTCTCTGCAAGGCCCGGGTACCGACCGTTTAGCTATGAAGCTTTTTTGGTCGGATCCGGAATAGCTTACTGAGGCCCAAAAGAACCTGTACGCAAGCTCAGTGAAAAACACATGTTTCTTCTTGGCCAACACCTTAGACACTGGCAAAAAACTGAGGTGCTCCCGGATGGGAGGGGCTTATATAGGGGAGGGTACTTCCGGTTTTGGAAGTTGCCAGTGCCAGCACCTGACGGTAACTATATAACCCATTAGTAATGACTATGTCGCTCTGTGTCCCGTGATGTACGAAAAAGAAAAAACATTTTTTCTAGGGACAGAAAACTGTAGGTAGGGAGAGTGTGTCAGTTTCTTTCACTGTCAAAGTCCTTGTTTCAAGGGACAGAGAAGGACACCTGAAGGTAGCCCTTATTGCTTTTTTCCCATCTCCCTGCAGGCCATCTATTAGAATGTCTGGAAGGCAAACAAGGAGAGGCAGACAGTCAGGAGGCAATAAAAGAGGGCAAGCAGGCTCTGTGTCTGGGGGCAACAGTGCTGGTCGTGGACGCGGTGCATTGTCATCAGCACATGGCCATGGGACACGCTTGTCCTTCTTTTCGGCAGCTGGACATGTTGAGCCACATCATGCCGAAGACTTGGTAGAGTGGATGACCAAGCCCTCCTCCTCCTCCTCATCCTCTCTCACCCAGGCTCAGGGTACTGGCAAAGCAGCTGCCAAAGCGTCCTCTTCCCTGGTATCAATGTCAGACTCATCATCAGTCACTCCTTCCCTAGACCCACCATGTCCTCCTCCTGAGGAGTCCCCCGAACTGTTTCAGCACAGTGTTGGGTACATGCTCCAGGAGGATGCCCAGCGTTTCGAAGGGTCTGATGATGAAACCCAGCTAGAGGAAGGCAGTAGCGTGAGAGCAGACAGAGGGGATGCTCAAGAAGGACACCAATCTGGCAGTCATGTTCCAGCAGCTGCAGCATACTGCCAGATTGCCTCCAGTGATGAGGAGGGAGGTGATGATGAGGTCACTGACTCCACGTGGGTGCCTAATAGGAGGAGGAGGAGGATGAGGAGGAGGCACATCTCCAACGAGGCAGGATGCCCTTTGGTGGCCAGCGTAAGGGCAGTACACCGACGGAATCACACCGCAGAGCTCCGCCTGTGCAGGGCGCTGCCTCTGCCCGTCATTCAAAAAGTTCTTTGGTGTGGGCCTTTTTTGAGGCTAGTGCATCAGATCGCACAGCTGCTGTTTGCAACATATGTCTCAAGCGTATATCGCGTGGCCAAAACATCAGCCGCTTGGGTACCACATGCCTGACCAGACATATGTTGACCTGCCATGCAGCTCGTTGGCAAGCCTACCTCAAAGACCCACACCAAAGAACAAAGCGGACCTCTCCTTGCACCGCATCAGCTGGGATCTCCAACCCCACTATAACTTCAGTCCTCTCTGAAACATGCACTGAGAGGAATGAAGGTGTAGAATTAGGTGTGTCACAGCCAAGTACTTGCGGCCACTCTGCTAGCAGTACACCGACGTCCGATTCTAGCAGGCAAATTTCCCTGCCCCAGCTGCTGGACCGTCGAAAGAAGTTCACTCCCAGCCATCCACATGCCCAGCGGTTGAATGCTAGCTTGGCTAAATTGCTAGCGCTTCAACTGCTGCCTTTTCAGTTGGTAGACTCGGCCCCCTTCCGTGAGTTTGTGCAATGTGCGGTTCCTCAGTGGCAGGTTCCCAAACGCCACTTTTTCTCACGGAAGGCTATTCCGGCTCTCTACCGGCATGTGGAAGGCAATGTCTTGGCCTCGCTGGACAGGGCGGTCAGCGGTAAGGTGCATATTACCGCTGACTCATGGTCCAGCAGGCATGGACAGGGACGTTACCTTTCTTTCACGGCCCATTGGGTCACTCTTTTGGCAGCTGGGAAGGATGCAGGACAAGGTGCAGTAGTGTTGGAGGTTGTCCCACCGCCACGCCTCCAAAATGCTACTACTGGTTGTGACACACCTCTCTCCTCCACCCCCTCCTCTTCTTCTTCCTCCATGGCCTCTTCCTGTGGTTTGTCCTATGAACCAGCGGTGCTCCGTAGCCGTTCACGGGGCTACGCAAGTACGCAGGCAAAAAGATGCCATGCCGTGCTTGCGCTGGTGTGTTTGGGGGACAGAAGCCACACTGGGGCAGAGGTCCTGTCTGCTCTGCAGGGCCAGGCCGAGAGGTGGTTGACGCCACGCCAGCTTAAGCCAGGAATGGTGGTTTGCGACAATGGCACCAACCTCCTCTCCGCCCTCCGACAGGGACAACTGACCCATGTGCCCTGTTTGGCTCACGTCCTTAACCTGGTGGTGCAGCGGTTCTTGGGCAGGTACCCGGGCTTACAGGATGTCCTGAGGCAGGCCAGGAAAGTCTGTGTGCATTTCCGCAGATCTTATAATGCCAGTGCTCGCCTGGCTGAGCTGCAAAAGGAGTTGAACCTGCCCAAGAACCGCCTTATATGTGACATGCCCACCAGGTGGAACTCAACGTTGGCCATGCTGCAGCGGCTGCACACGCAGCAGAGGGCCATCAATGAGTACCTGTGCGACTACGGCACCAGGACAGGGTCAGGGGAGCTTGGTTTTTTTTCTCCACGCCAGTGGGGCATGATCAGGGATGCATGCACTGTCCTGGCACCATTTGAGGAGGCCACGAGGATGGTGAGCAGTGACAGTGCATGCATCAGTGACACTGTACCTCTTGTCCACCTGTTGGAGCACACGCTGCGTGGAATAATGGACAGGGCACTTGAGGCAGAACAGAGGCAGGAAGAGGAGGACTTCCTTGCCTCTCAAGGCCCCCTTTACCCAGACAGTGTTCCTTCTGTCCCACCCATCGCACAGGGAGAGGAGGAGGAGGAGGAGGAGGAGGAGGAGGAGGATTGTGTCAGCATGGAGGTGGAGGCTGGCACTCAGCATCATCAGCAGCAGTCTTTTAGGGATGATTTACAGTCCCAAGAAACCAGTGGACTTGTACGTGGCTGGGAGGAGGTGGCTGCGGATCATGTCGTCCTTAGTGACCCAGAGGACTCCGGAGCGAATGCCTCAGCAAACCTACGCTGCATGGCCTCCCTGATCCTGCAAAGTCTGCGGAAGGATCCTCGTATTCTTCGGATCAAGGAGAGGGACCATTACTGGCTGGCCACTCTCCTTGATCCACGGTACAAGGGTAAGGTTGCGGACCTTATGTTACCGTCGCAGAGGGAGCAGAGGATGAGACAACTCCGGGAGGCCTTGCAGAAAGGTCTGTGCAACGCGTTCCCAGAGACTGGGAGGTTACAAACTCCTGGTCCTGGACAACGAGTTGCTGAGGCTTCGGCCAGTCAAAGAAGGAGCGGGGGGGAAGGTGGCCGTCTGACCGATGCGTTCAGACAATTCTTTAGTCCGCAGCCCCAAAGTATGATCGGTTCCAGCAACCATCGCCAGCGTCTGATAAACATGGTGCAGGAATATCTAGGGGCAAGGTCAGACTTGGACACCTTCCCCACCGAAAATCCTCTGGCTTACTGGGTCTTGAGGATGGATCACTGGCCAGAGCTTGCACAGTATGCAATTGAGCTACTGGCCTGTCCTGCATCCAGCGTTCTTTCGGAACGCACATTCAGTGCTGCTGGAGGATTTGTCACGGATCACAGGGTGCGCCTGTCCACCGACTCGGTTGATCGACTGACTTTCATCAAGATGAACCAGTCTTGGATCACCACCAGCTACCACACACCTGATGCTGATATAACAGACTAATTGATTTTAACATGTCACATCCCTTCAAGACTGATGCTGATGCTGAGTGCCTGTGCTGTTATGTTGACTGGCTATCCTCCTCCTCCGAGTCCTCAATGATACGATTGATGATGATAGCTTGGAAGATCATTTTTGTTTATGGGTGCCGCCACCAGTGGCTAAGGCCCAATTTTTCAGCCCCTGTTTTACAGGGGCGTGTAATTACAATTTTTTTAGCAATAATTTGCCATAGGGCTCATTGCTGTGCTCCAAGTACAGTATCTGTGAGGGGTTGGAGTGTTGTGGCACCAGTGCCTAAGGCCCAATTTTTCAGCCCCTGTTTAACAGGGGCGTGTCATTACAATTTTTGAAGCAATACTTTGCAACAGGGCTCATTGCTGTGCTCCAAGTACAGTATCTGTGAGGGGTTGTAGTGTTGTGCCACCAGTGCCTAAGGCCCAATTTTTCAGCCCCTGTTCAACAGGGGCATGCAATTACAATTCTTGATCTAATAATTCACAGCAGGGTCCATTGCTGCACCCACCAAGAGTAACTCTGAGGGCTTACAGTCTTGTGGCAACGCCACCACCACCACCACCACGAAAGGCCCAATTTTTCAGCCCCTGTTCAAAAGGGGCATGTAATTACAATTCTTGATCTAATAATTCACAGCAGGGCCCATTGCTGCACCCACCAAGAGTAACTGTCAGGGCTTACAGTGTTGTGGCACCAGCACCACCATCAAAGCCCCAATTTTTACTACCACTGTTCAACAATTATATGTAATTAAAATTCCTGATATAATAGTTGACAGCAGGGCGTTCCAGCACCAACCAAGAGTAACTGAGTGCTTACAGTGTTGTGCCAACACCAACAACTAAGGGGCCTATTTCTGCAGAGTATATACGGCAGGTCCCTACTTTCAAACATCCAACTTACAAACGACTCCTACTTGCAAACGAAAGAAGACAACAGGAAGTGAGAGGAAATCTACCCCTAGAAAGGAAAATTCTCTCCTGTAAGAATAAATATGGGAGAAAGGGGTCTCATCTGTACTGATGCTTTATCAGCAATCCTTGTTTCAAGAAAAACGCCACATTTCAAAAACAGTTGTCATTGGGACGGAAAGTGAGGTGAAATGTTCTGAACAGGGGCACAGACAGCAAAACAAATGTTACAGGGGTGATAACCCTTACCTATGTTTCCCAAAAAGTTTAAAAATAGATTTTTGGGCTGGAGCTACACTTCAACAATGTACCTGTTCAAAATTACAAACAGATTCTACATAAGAACAAACCTACAGTCCCTGTCTTGTATGCACCGCCTGTATACGGCTGTTCAGAGTATATAGGGCCTTTTTTATTTTATGTGCGGGGTTCCCCTTAATATCCATACAAGACCCAAAGGGGCTGGTAATGGGCTGGGGTAGGGGGGGGGTCATGGGGTAGCTATGCCATTTTTCTTAAAGAATTTCATCCATATTACCGGGACCAGACATTACATTAAAGCCGCAAGCAGTTTTAAATGGCTTTTTTTTCCTTTAGAAGTGTCATTTTCTGCAGGGACAGTTCTAAACACGGGAAACACGTGGCACTTCACAGGCATACTTTAGACACCCCCCAGGTACGATATTTAAAGGAATATTTGACTTTTTTTTTTTCACTTTATGCATCATTAAAATGACTGCTCCCGAAAAACGACCGTTTTTAAAACTTCTTTTTGCATTGATACATGTCCCCTGGTGCACAACCCGGGTTCCCAAACCCTATTTATGACAATAACATGCATAATAGTTGTTATAATTAGCACTTTAGAATTCGAACGTTCGCATCCATTGTATTTAATAGGGTTCTAATGTTCGTTCGAACTTTCGGTCCGTTCGCGGGTTCTGGTGCGAACCGAACCCGGGGGTGTTCGGCTCATCACTATTTACAGGTTTGAAAACCACCAAAATCAGTTCAAAAACCCAAAGTACATATAAACCAAGTGGTAGATTTACATTTTAGAGGGTTCCCGATGCTACTTCTGTTGTCTTCCGTTTTATTGTCATCATCTGTGTCTCTCTCTTCCAAGACATCGTCCTGTTTGAGGATGAAGAAAAAAGGAGAATGAGTTCCCTGGTTCGCCCATCCACTCTGGTTATTTTGCACCCTTTCACATCTTATAAATGTAAAATAAATTGGACATCTATTACGTAAAGTAGGAGTGTCTTCCCCTGAGATAGAGGAAACCAGTCGATGAGCCAGCCTTCCAACATCCATAAATAACTGATATAAAGGTTTTTGATAGATTGACCTGTTAACCTCTAATAGAGCAACCCTGTAGACTTCAAGAAAAAAACAAATGTGGAAAAAGGGGAATCTATTTTTTTTTTCCTAAAGAAAGTTTTAGGGCACACAGAGATTACTGTCAAGTCCAGCCACCAATGTCAGCTGTGCTGTCCTGTGTTGTTCCAGTAAACCTGACCTGGACTAAAGGGTTTCCAAGATAACAATGCTGGGTACCCCGTGTAGGTGCCCTATGGTGCCTGCAAGCTCCTATGTTATTCTTCAGACTGATCCCCGTGTTCCTTTGGAGCTTACTTGGATCCTAGGCCCCAGCTCTACATTAAAGTGGTTGTAAACCTCAGACATGAAATATGAACAAAGCATATCCCTCTATACAGTAGTATGTACTTGTCTCAATTAAGAGCACTAAGTGTCATTTCTGTCTGCTGCTTCATTCCTGTGCTATCAGCATGAATCTCTTCTGACAACTTTTCCTGACACCAACAGAAAAATGGTGACAGGGGAGGGAATTTCAGCTGAATGACAGCCTCAGCTCTGTTCCTGTGTGAAGGGGGGTGGGGGTGTCTCTTCCCTCCAGCCATAACAGCTCTCCCTTACCGAGCTCTGCAGAGTGTAAATTCAGCTCTCCACCCCCTTTTTTCTGAACTCTCAGACCAGCTTTAAAATTTAGCACTTTGAAAGCATGTAGAGAAGAGCAGACTACAGATATACAGGAACAATGTAGAAGGGCTTGTTTGATCTTTGTGTATCACCAGAGTCTAGTCACTTCACTGGGTTTATGTAAGGGTCTACAACCACTTTAAAGTGGAATTCCACCCGCAATTTTTTTTTTTAAAGTCAGCAGCTACAAACACTAGCTGTTGACTTTTAATAAGGACACTTACCTATCCTAGGCGCCCGCGATGTTGCCCCCCCCCCCCCCGAGGTCGACCACTCGATCCTGGCACGTCTCGGCGCCGACATCCTCACAAAGGGAAACAGGCAGTGACACCTTGCGGCTTCACTGCCCGTTTCCTGCTGCGCATGCGTGATTCTCGCAGTGGCTGCTCTCTGGGATACACACAGTTCCCAGAAGGCAGCGCGCCCCATTCCCCAGAAGACACCGCGAGTAGGATGAGGAAGAAGACCTGCCGAGGACTAGGAAGAGGAAGATTAGGAACATCCGCATAGCAACCGCCTTTTCTGGTGAGTAAAAAAATTTTTTTTTCTATTTTTTTGCAGGATTTTTGTGTATTTTTTTTTTTTTTAGGGTGGAACTCCACTTTAAGCTCAACTTGAAGTTAAAGTGGATGTAAACCCTCCATACACCCAGTGAAGTGAACAGCCTCAGATGATACACAGAGATGAACCAAATCTCCCTACATAAGTTTTACATGTATATCTGCTGTCTTCACATTTATATACTGTTTAGAAAGTTCGGATTGTGTTAGGAAAATTTCTCTTCCTGGTTAACACAGAGTGTGATGTCTGGGCATACAGCCAAGATGGCTAAAATTGCTGATTGGAGGAAAGGCACACACCCCTCTCCACATAGGCAGAGACTCTCAGAGGTGTTTTGTAACAGGGGCAGCTCCCTGCTAATCTATTTTAGCAACCTCCCCTAACAGAAATTTCAGGCTGCTTTTATCTGATGTGTCTGAGAATTTGTCAGGAGTTATCAGGCTGATAATAGAGGAGCGGTTCCGGAGAGAGCTACGGTCCCGGAGAGAGCTACGGTCCCAGAGAGAGCTACGGTCCCAGAGAGAGCTACGGTCCCAGAGAGAGCTACGGTCCCAGAGAGAGCTACGGTCCCAGAGAGAGCTACGGTCCCAGAGAGAGCTACGGTCCCAGAGAGAGCTACGGTCCCAGAGAGAGCTACGGTCCCAGAGAGAGCTACGGTCCCAGAGAGAGCTACGGTCCCAGAGAGAGCTACGGTCCCAGAGAGAGCTATGGTCCCGGAGAGAGCTACGGTCCCAGAGAGAGCTACGGTCCCAGAGAGAGCTACGGTCCCGGAGAGAGCTACGGTTCCGGAGAGAGCTACGGTTCCGGAGAGAGCTACGAGACTTAGCTCTTTGAAGAGAGATAACAAAATACTGCAGATATATGTGCCCAGCTCAAATTTCATGAATTGGGTTTACATCCCCTTTAAGGCACTAATCACCACTCATCATTCAAATGTTAACCACCAGCGATTCCACTGCCCACTGAAATTCTGACATTTGACTGTTACATGACAGACGACAAGCTAAGTGCCAGGAAGATGCATGACTTAAAGTGGAAGTAAACCCTCCTATCATTTTTTAGGCAAGGAAGCTGCCATCTTGACCTTTGTTTAAGCTTCAACTGCCATGATGCTGCACATGTGATCAGTTATGACACCAGCCATTGGATGGTTTGACAGTTTGGTTGAGAGCACTAACAATGTGACAGTTGGCATTCCCGGCATGCCGGGAAATGTAACTGCTTTTTGAAATCGTTAAATCGATGGGTTTACTTCCGCTTTAAACTTGATATGATTAGAAGTTTGGGCTCCATGCTTATCGCAACCTTTTAACCACAGAGGAAGCCTTGAAATAATTTTCAGGTCTCATGGAACCCCATTCGAAAACCAATGTATTAGTGGTCAGGTGGCCCGTGGGACGAATGCCCCTCTTACAGAGGGCTAAAGAGACAATTAGTGTCATGCAACTGCCTCTGCCAAATGCCGATGGACCCAGATCTAGGCAGGCACCATTAATTAGGAGGTCAACCAGCTACAGCTCAAGGAACCCCTAACAATCTCTGGAGGAACCCTAGTTTAGAATGGCTGATGTACAGCCTTGCCCCACAATATAAAGGACTTCACAAGAGTAAAAAGCATGCCTACACCTTAGCTCTCAAGTTACTTTAGATATAACAAACCAATGAGGGAGATTTACTAAAACTGGAATGTGCAAAATCTGGTGCAGCTGTGCATGGTAGCCAATCAGTGTTTAACTTCAGCTTGTTCAATTAAGCTTTGACAAAGAATCCTGGAAGCTGATTGGTTTCTAGGCAGAGCTGCACCAGATTTTGCACTCTCCAGTTTTAGTAAATCAACCCCAATGCCGTATACATACACACCTTTGCTATAAAACAATGGCTCGCTCCAATACAACAATAGCAGCGTGCCTTAATGGTCATTATATCTAAAATAGAATGATCCACATCACAGAACCACGAAAGGTCGGAAAACTATTCAAATAACAGAGCTAGAAAAAAATCTTGTATTAGGAAGAACTGTAAGGCCCCTTTCACACTGAGGCGTATTTCAGACGTTTTCGCGCTAAAAATAGCGCATAAATAACGTCTGAAATAATCCTGCCCCAGCATTCTCAATGTGAAAGCCCGAGGGCTTTCACACTGAGGCGATGCGCTGGCGGGAGGAAAAAAAATCTCCTGCAAGCCGCATCTTTGGAGCAGTGAAGGAGCGGTGTGTGTATACCGCTCCTTCCCATTGAAATCTAAGGGACACCGCGGCTATACCGCCCGCAAACCGTGGCTGTAGCCACGGTTTGCGGGCGGTATTAACCCTTTTTCGGCCGCTAGCAGGGGTTAAAACCGCACCGCTAGCGGCCGAATAATAGGATTTGTGTACTCACCGTAAAATCAGTTTCTCTGGCATCCATGGACTGACACAGCGTGTCTTTACACTTTACACGTAGGTTATGTCCCTGCTTGCAGGAGAAGACCCAGGCAGAATGTCAGATGTTATACATACATTCTAAACAGCCAGAGCTGAACAGCCCCGCCCAGGGGGCGGTCCCTCCGGACATAACCCTCCCACTGCAGTCAGCAGACCTCAGTTCGTAACAAAAGCAGTACAAACTTAAAAAGAAGGGTGGGTGCTGTGTCAGTCCATGGACGTCAGAGAAACAGATTTTACGGTGAGTACAAAAATCCTATTTTCTCTTGTCATCCATGGACTGACACAGCGTGTCTTTACACGTGGGATGTCCCAAAGCAGTGTCAAGAGGGATGGGAGCAGTATAAATGGAAAACCAAAAACTTCACTCCAAACAAGACAGAGCTCCTCAACGGAGGAGTTGCAACTTCAAACAGCGGCCTGCAACACCTTGCGGCCGAAGGAAGCATCCGAAGATGCAGCCACATCAACCTTATAAAACGTAGAAAAGGTATGAACAGACGACCAGGTCGCCGCCTTGCACACTTGTGCAACTGACGCTTGATGTCGGAAAGCCCAGGAAGCACCAATTGCCCTGGTGGAATGTGCCGTAACCGAATGACTGTTTGTCTGATCCACCTAGAAATGGTGGCAGACGAAACCGCTTGGCCCTGTTTTGGACCAGAGACAGCCACAAACAGTGAGTCAGACTTCCGAATAGAAGCAGTAGCAGACAGGTACACCCGCAAGGCTCGTACCACATCCAAAGTGTGAAGCGCAAACTCTCTGGGATGTGATGGGTGAGGACACAAGGACGGGAGGACAATGTCCTCATTTAAGTGGAAGGCCGAGACCACCTTTGGCAGAAAAGAAGGTCGCGGACGTAACACCGCCTTATCCTTATGGATGACTAAAAAGGGCGACTTGCAGGACAAGGCCGCCAACTCAGACACTCATCTAACGGAAGTAATGGCCACCAAGAAGGCCACCTTCTGAGACAAAGTCAGGAGGGGAATATCTCTGATATTTTCAAAGGGAGGTTCCTGGAGAACCGAGAGCACCAAATTCAGATCCCACGGGGGGAGAGGAGGCTTGACAGGGGGGAGCACATGGCGAACCCCCTGCACAAAGGTGCTAACCAAGGGATGACCCGCCAACGGTCGCTGAAAGAAGATGGCCAAGGCCGAAATCTGACCCTTAATGGTACTCAAAGCGAGCTTTTGGGTCACGCCACACTGCAGAAAATGCAGGATTCTGGGAACGGAATACGTCCAGCTCTTCGCACATGGCAATGTAAGCTCTCCATGTACGGTAATAGATCTTTCTGGAGGAAGACTTCCGTGCCCTTAACATGGTCGAAATTACCGAATCCGAGAGACCTCGGTTTCTCAGCACCTGGCTTTCAATAACCATGCCGTTAAAGCCAGAGACTGTAAAGCAGGATGAAATATAGGACCTTGAGACAGAAGGTCCCCCCGCATTGGTAAACCGCCAGGGGATGTCCACGACGAGACGTACCAGATCGGCATACCAGTGACGCTGAGGCCAATCCGGAGCAATGAGGATCACCGAATTTCCCTCGGTCGCTACCCTGCGCAGCAGGCGAGGGAGCAACTGCAGCGGAGGATAAACGTATATCAGGTGATACTGACCCCATGGGGCCACCAACGCATCAGAGGCATCCGCCCAGGGATCCCTGGATCTGGCCACAAACCTTGACACTTTGCGATTGAGTCGAGAGGCCATCAGGTCCACATCCGGCGTGCCCCACCGTCTGCAAAGGAGTTGAAAGACCTCCGGGTGCAAGAACCACTCTCCATGGTCCAGCGTCTGGCGACTTAGATAGTCCGCCTGCCAATTGTCTACGCCCGGAATGTAGACGGCCGACAGAGCCGGCACGCTTCTTTCGGCCCACCTCAGGATGCGGGCGACCTCGGAAGCCGCAGCTGAGCTCCGAGTCCCCCCTTGATGGTTGACATACGCCACCGCTGTGGCGTTGTCCGACTGGATCCTGATGGAGTGACCCTGTAATTTCTCTGACCATGAGGAGAGGCACAGTCTGATTGCCCGTATCTCCAGCACATTGATAGGTAAGAGGGCTTCGTCCGGAGTCCAAAGCCCTTGGGCCGACAGGACTCCCCAGACCCCCCCCAGCCCGTCAGGCTGGCGTCCGTCGGGATCACCGTCCATTGGATGGGGAGAAACGACTTCCCAGACCGAAGAGCCGGGGACCTGAACCACCACGTCAGGGACGCCCTGACCAGGTGACTCACCTGGATCTGAAGATCCAAGGACAACGGGGATTTGTCCCAAGTGGACAAGATCTCTTTCTGTAAAGCCCTGGTGTGCGATTGGGCATAAGGAACGGCTTCGAAGGAGGCCACCATGAGTCCCAGGACTCTCATGCAAAAGCGGATTGACGACCATTTTCGGGACGTCAGCACCCGTACTGCAGACTGAAGTGTCAGCAGTTTCTCTGGAGGCAGGAATACTTTTGCCTCCAAGGAGTCGGGACCAGAACCGACTTCTGAACGTTCAGGAGCTACCCGAAGTCCCTGAGGGTCTGACTGACGATAGTCACACTTTCTTCTAATTCTGAGCCACTGTCTGCTCCTAGAAGATCGTCCAGATAGCCCATGATAGCAATGCCTCGCTGTCTCAGCAAAGCTAGGACCAGAGCAAGCACTTTGGTGAACACCCTTGGTGCCGAGGCTAGGCTGAAGGGAAGAGCCACAAATTGATAGTAGACTTCGCCGACCGCAAAGCGCAGAAACTTCTGGTGGCTTGCGCAGATCGGAACATGCAAGTAGGCGTCCTTGATGTCCAAGGATGCTAGAAAATCCCCTTGATGGAGTGTAGCGATCACCGTGCGAATAGATTCCATGCGGAATTTTTGCACCTTCACGAAGGCATTCAGGGCCTTAAGGGCCAGGATTGGCCGAACCCAGTCCTTTTTTGGAACGACAAACAGATTCGAGTAGAACCCCTGAAACCTCTCCTGTGACGGAACCGGCACAATCACTCCGGACCCGATCAAATCTTGTACAGCCCCCAAGAGGGCTGCCCGACGGGCAGGAAGGAGAGGAAGATTTGAGGTAAAGAATCTGTCTGGGGGCCAGGAGCGGAACTCTATTCTGTATCCTGAGGTGACCACCTCCCACACCCACCGGATAGAGATCCGGGAGGTCCACCGATCCGTGAACCTGCGAAGTCGTCCCCCCACCCCAGAGACGGGGGGGGCAAGACTTCACGCGGAGGCGGGCTTGGGAGCCGGCTTGTTCGGCTTACGCACCCAGGGGCGCTTGTGCCCACCAGCCGCACTGCTGTCAGTCTGGGATGGCTTACCCGTGGACTCTGACGGACGAAAAAATAGGATTTTTGTACTCACCGTAAAATCTGTTTCTCTGGCATCCATGGACTGACACAGCGTGTCTTATACACCTTTACACGTGGGTTATGTCCCTGCTTGCAGGAGAAGACCTAGGCAGAATGTGAGATGTTATACATACATTCTAAACAGCCAGAGCTGAACAGCCCCGCCCAGGGGGGCGGTCCCTCCGGACATAACCCTCCCACTGCAGCCAGCAGACCTCAGTTCGTAACAAAGCAGTACAAACTTAAAAAGAAGGGTGGGTGCTGTGTCAGTCCATGGATGCCAGAGAAACGGATTTTACGGTGAGTACAAAAATCCTATTTTCTCTTGTCATCCATGGACTGACACAGCGTGTCTTATACACCTTTACACGTGGGATGTCCCAAAGCAGTGTCAAGAGGGATGGGAGCAGTATAAATGGAAAACCAAAAACTTCACTCCAAACAAGGCAGAGCTCCTCAACGGAGGAGTTGCAACATCAAACAGCGGCCTGCAACACCTTGCGGCCGAAGGAAGCATCCGAAGATGCAGCCACATCAACCTTATAAAACTTAGAAAAGGTATGAACAGACGACCAGGTCGCCGCCTTGCACACTTGTGCAACCGACGCTTGATGTCGGAAAGCCCAGGAAGCACCAATTGCCCTGGTGGAATGTGCCGTAACCGGAAAGGGAGGCGCCCGCCCCTTGAGAGCATAAGCTTGAATGACGGTTTGTCTGATCCACCTAGAAATGGTGGCAGACGAAACCGCTTGGCCCTGTTTTGGACCAGAGACAGCCACAAATAGTGAGTCAGACTTCCGAATAGAAGCAGTAGCAGACAGGTACACCCGCAAGGCTCGTACCACATCCAAAGTGTGAAGCGCAAACTCTCTGGGGTGCGATGGGTGAGGACACAAGGACGGGAGGACAATGTCCTCGTTTAAGTGGAAGGCCGAGACCACCTTTGGCAGAAAGGAAGGTCGCGGACGTAACACCGCCTTATCCTTATGGATGATCAAAAAGGGCGACTTGCAGGACAAGGCCGCCAATTCAGACACTCGTCTAATGGAAGTAATGGCCACCAAGAAGGCCACCTTCTGAGACAAAGTCAAGAGGGGAATATCCCTAATATTTTCAAAGGGAGGCTCCTGGAGGACCGAGAGCACCAAATTCAGATCCCACGGGGGGAGAGGAGGCTTGACAGGGGGGAGCACATGGCGAACCCCCTGCACAAAGGTGCTAACCAAGGGATGACCCGCCAGCGGTCGCTGAAAGAAGATGGCCAAGGCCGAAATCTGACCCTTAATGGTACTCAAAGCGAGCTTTTGGGTCACGCCACGCTGCAGAAAATGCAGGATTCTGGGAACGGAATA
Source organism: Rana muscosa (assembly GCA_029206835.1). NCBI lineage: Eukaryota > Metazoa > Chordata > Amphibia > Anura > Ranidae > Rana > Rana muscosa. The sequence goes on from CM055128.1 coordinate 62,619,069, forward strand.
CGTTCGTGGGCGCCAGTCCAGCTCTTCGCACATGGCGATGTAAGCTCTCCAAGTACGGTGATAGATCCTTCTGGAGGAAGACTTCCGTGCCCTTAACATGGTCGAAATGACCGAATCCGAGAGACCTCGGTCTCTCAGCACCTGGCTTTCAATAACCATGCCGTTAAAACCAGAGACTGTAAAGCAGGATGAAATATAGGACCTTGAGACAGAAGGTCCCCCCGTATCGGTAACCGCCAGGGAACGTCTGCGACGAGACGTACCAGATCTGCGTACCAGTGACGCCGAGGCCAATCCGGAGCAATGAGGATCACCGGAATTCCCTCGGTCGCTACCCTGCGGAGCAGGCGAGGGAGCAACTGCAGCGGAGGATAAACGTATATCAGGCGATACTGACCCCATGGGGCCACCAACGCATCCGAGGCATCCGCCCAGGGATCCCTGGATCTGGCCACAAACCTCGACACCTTGCGATTGAGTCGAGAAGCCATCAGGTCCACATCCGGCGTGCCCCACCGTCTGCAAAGGAGTTGAAAGACCTCCGGGTGCAAGGACCACTCTCCCTGGTCCAGCGTCTGGCGACTTAGATAGTCCGCCTGCCAATTGTCTACGCCCGGAATGTAGACGGCCGACAGAGCCGGCACGCTTCTTTCGGCCCACCTCAGGATGCGGGCGACCTCGGAAGCCGCAGCTGAGCTCCGAGTCCCCCCTTGATGGTTGACATACGCCACTGCTGTGGCGTTGTCCGATTGTATCCTGATGGAGTGACCCTGTAATTTCTCCGACCATGAGGAGAGGCACAGTCTGATTGCCCGTATCTCCAGCACATTGATCGGTAAGAGGGCTTCGTCCGGAGTCCAAAGCCCTTGGGCCGACAGGACTCCCCAGACTCCCCCCCAGCCCGTCAGGCTGGCGTCCGTTGTGATCACCGTCCATTGGATGGGGAGGAACGACTTCCCGGACCGAAGAGCCGGGGACCTCAACCACCACGTCAGGGACGCCCTGAACAGGTGACTCACCTGGATCTGAAGATCCAAGGACAACTGGGATTTGTCCCAAGTGGACAAGATCTCTTTCTGTAAAGCCCTGGTGTGCGCTTGGGCATAAGGAACGGCCTCGAAGGAGGCCACCATGAGTCCCAGGACTCTCATGCAAAAGCGGATTGACGACCATTTTCGGGACGTCAGCACCCGTACTGCAGACTGAAGTGTCAGTAGTTTGTCTGGAGGTAGGAAGACTCTTGCTTCCAAGGAGTCCAGAATCAGACCCAGATACTCCAGACGCTGAGTCGGGACTAGAACCGACTTCTGAACGTTCAGGAGCCACCCAAACTCCCTGAGGGTCTGACTGACGATAGTCACACTTTTTTCCAATTCTGAGCAACTGTCTGCTCTTAGAAGGAAATCGTCCAGATAGCCCACGATAGCAATGCCTCGCTGTCTCAGCAAAGCTAGGACTGGAGCAAGCACCTTGGTGAACACCCTCGGTGCCGAGGCCAGGCCGAAGGGAAGAGCCACAAATTGATAGTGGACTTCGCCGACCGCAAAGCGCAGAAACTTCTGGTGGCTTGCGCAGATCGGAACATGCAAGTAGGCGTCCTTGATGTCCAAGGATGCCAGAAAATCCCCTTGACGGAGTGTAGCGACCACCGTGCGAATGGATTCCATGCGGAATTTTTGCACCTTCACGAAGGCATTCAGGGCCTTGAGGTCCAGGATTGGCCGAACCCCGTCCTTTTTTGGAACAACAAACAGATTCGAGTAGAACCCCTGAAACCTCTCCTGGGACGGAACCGGCACAATTACTCCGGACCCGATCAAATCCTGTACAGCCCCCAAGAGGGCTGCCCGACGGGCAGGAAGGAGAGGGAGATTTGAGGAAAAGAATCTGTCTGGGGGCCAGGAGCGGAACTCTATTCTGTATCCTGAGGTGACCACCTCGCACACCCACCGGTCGGAGATCCGGGAGGTCCACCGATCCGTGAACCTGCGAAGTCGTCCCCCCACCCCAGAGACGGGCGGGGGCAAGACTTCACGCGGAGGCGGGCTTGGGAGCTGGCTTGTTCGGCTTACGCACCCAGGGGCGCTTGTGCCCGCCAGCCGCACTGTTGTCAGTCTGGGATGGCTTACCTGTGGACTCTGACGGACGAAAAAAACCCTTTTTTGCTGGAAAGGAAGGACCCGGTTTACGTCGGGCCTCCTTACCCTTGATAGTTTGAGGAAGGAGAGTGCTTTTACCTCCCGTGACATCCTTGATGATGTCATCCAGAGCAGCACCAAAAAGTCTACCACCCTTAAAAGGTAGATCCGTCAGGAGCTTCTTAGAGGCTAGGTCAGCAGACCAGCATTTCAACCAGATGAGACGACGCAATACCACCGCCGAGACAGAGGCCCTGGATATTAAAGGGGCCGCGTCCAACGTGGCGTCGCACACATATATCAGACCCTGCACCATCTGGTGGGCCAGAGCAATAGTGTCTGGAGTAAGGTTATACTCCTGCACAGTTTGGTGCAAAATTTTTGCCCATTCCGTGAGTGTCTGAGACACAAGGGTCGCCGCTACTACGGGCCGTAGGGCGGATCCCAACAAGGCGAACATGGCTCTACTCACCACTTCTGACCTCCTGTCAGTGGGGTCCTTAAACGCAGGAGTCCCCTCCATCGGGAGAGTGGTGGCCTTGTTTAAACGGGCGACTGGAGGGTCGACCACCGGGGGAGAAGCCCACTTTTTAAGCAGGGCGTCTTCAAAGGGGTATCTAATAGACAAACGCCGCGGGACCATGAAAGTCTTCTGCGGCTTTTCCCAGACCTGGTCAATGAGCTGGTCAAAGAAAGGTACATATGGAAAAACCTTTTTAGAAGGCTTGGTCTTAAAAGAACCAAAGGAGACTGTATCCGCCTGAGGTTCTGCGGTCGCAGCATCTAGCTTGAGAGTGTCCCTCACAGCATCAATGAGTTCACTAACAAGCGCCCTGTCATTTACTGACTCAGAACTGGAGTCTTCCTCACAAGGAATGTCCTGTTCAAAACCATCCAAATATTCAGAGCTAGGGTCCTGAGCAGCAATAGCTAGGCCCATATCTGAAGCAGAGCACGCCCCTTGTGGAGATAAAGTGGGGAGAGGGCGCTTTTTTGCTCCCTTGTGCTCACACACAGCTTCCATCCTGGTCAGAAATGATTCCAGGACTGCCGACAACTGGTCCATAGGGACCGCAGGTGCTGGAGCACTGGCTGCTGCCTCTGGCATGCTAGGGGAAGCTGGCGACTCTGACTCCATAATGTCCCTCTCAGACCACCCACAGGCCGTGCTGACTGAAGTAGGGGAATGCCCAGGGAACCCACCAACCTGACCAGGACCGCCCGGTTCCGCCGCTCTGTCTCACTGCGCCGCGCTGCTCAGCGTGAGTGAGCTGAGAGGAGAGAGTGTGAGGAGATTCGCGCCGTTCCCAGCGGCGCTAGAGGCCGACTAGTGCCAGAAAAAACGTGCGGCTACAAGAAAATGGCCGCCGCAATGTGCTCCGGCGGGCCCCGGCAAGATGGCCGCCAATGTAAAATTCAGCACACACACAAAACATGGCGCCGAACGGCGCCCAGGCCCCCCAGCTCCAAAACAAAACAGCCTCAGCGAATGCAGAGCAGCCTGAGCCCCCCCCCAGGACAGTATGGCCCCCAGGCACCCCCCACAGTACAGCGCCAGCACTAGTGAAAAGAGAGTGACATTAAAAAACACAGGGGGAGACAGGGAAATCCCCCCACACAAGAAACACACAGCATGTACTCACCTGCAGCCAGGAGAGACTACTTACCCGTCCCCTGAGGGACCCGCTGGTGTGTTTCTGACAGAACTATCACAGTGCGGTACTGAGTAGCTGTCGGCCCGGTCCACCGCAAAAGATACAGCCGGACTGTTCTATCTTGAGAGGACCGCGGAGCTGGAAGCCCACCGGCCACCCCTGGAGTCGTGGGGCATGTCGTGAACTGAGTCTCACGCACACAAGGCGAGGATCAGCACGCTCGATGGTCGGACAGGGAAGACTACGAGGATATCTTGTACCCAACCTGTTGCCCAGCCGACAGTTGATAGAAGATCTCAAAAAAATAAAATAGGAAAAAAATTCCCAAAAGAATAAAAATAGGTCAGGAGACTGGCTCCTGAGAGAGCCACGTCTTCTCCTTCTGCTAGGCAGAAAAAAACTGAGGTCTGCTGGCTGCAGTGGGAGGGTTATGTCCGGAGGGACTGCCCCCCTGGGCGGGGCTGTTCAGCTCTGGCTGTTTAGAATGTATGTATAACATCTCACATTCTGCCTAGGTCTTCTCCTGCAAGCAGGGACATAACCCACGTGTAAAGGTGTATAAGACACGCTGTGTCAGTCCATGGATGACAAGAGAAAAAACCTTTTTTGCTGGAAAGGAAGGACCCGGTTTACGGCGGGCCTCCTTACCCTTGATAGTTTGAGGAAGGAGAGTGCTTTTACCTCCCGTGACATCCTTGATGATGTCATCCAGAGCAGCAGCAAAAAGTCTACCACCCTTAAAAGGTAGATCCGTCAGGAGCTTCTTAGAGGTTAGGTCAGCAGACCAGCATTTCAACCAGATAAGACGAGGCAATACAGGCATACCCCACTTTTAAGTACACAACGGGACCAGAGCATGTATGTAAAACGAAAATGTACTTAAAGTGAAGCAATACATTTTTTCACTTCTAGGCTGTAGTGAGGGAGTCAGGGGCTGTAGTGGGGGTGCCAGGGGCTGTTATGGGGCGTCAGGGGCTGTAGTGGGGGTGTCAGGGAAACACTCACATGTAATTAGGCTCATCTGATGCAAGGGGGGGCCCACTCCAATCCATCCCCCAGACATCGCGCTGTGCACAGGAGGTGGGGCGGCGGCCAGGAAACAGGAAGAGCACACTGGAATAGGGTAGGCTACATGCTCAGAGCTTAAGTTCCTTCTACTGCGGCTGATGGTGCAGGAATGTTTGTCTTGTGAGGCACTTTATGTACACTCGCGGGTATGTCCGTACTCGCGAGTGTACGTAAAGTGAGTGTCCGTAAAGCGGGGTATGCCTGTACCACCGCCGAGACAGAGGCCCTGGATATTAAAGGGGCCGCGTCCAACGTGGCATCGCACACATATATCAGACCCTGCACCATTTGGTGGGCCAGAGCAATAGTGTCTGGAGGAAGGTTATGCTCCTGCACAGTTTGGTGCAAAATTTTTGCCCATTCCGTGAGTGTCTGAGACACAAGGGTCGCCGCTACTACGGGCCGTAGGGCGGATCCCAACAAGGCGAACATGGCTCTACTCACCACTTCTGACCTCCTGTCAGTGGGGTCCTTAAACGCAGGAGTCCCCTCCATCGGGAGAGTAGTGGCCTTGTTTAAATGGGCGACTGGAGGGTCGACCACCGGGGGAGAAGCCCACTTTTTAAGCAGGGCGTCTTCAAAGGGGTATCTGATAGACAAACGCTGCGGGACCATGAAAGTCTTCTGCGGCTTTTCCCAGACCTGGTCAATGAGCTGGTCAAAGAAAGGTACATATGGAAAAACCTTTTTAGAAGGCTTGGCTTTAAAAGAACCAAAGGAGACTGCCTCCGCCTGAGGTTCTGCAGCCGCAGCATTCAGCTTGAGAGTGTCCCTCACAGCATCAATGAGTTCACTAACAAGCGCCCTGTCATTTACTGACTCAGAACTGGAGTCTTCCTCACAAGGAATGTCCTGTTCAAAACCATCCAAATATTCAGAGCTAGGGTCCTGAGCAGCAGCAGCTAGGCCCATATCTGAATCAGAGCACTCCCCTTGTGGAGATAAAGTGGGGAGAGGGCGCTTTTTTGCTCCCTTGAGCTCGCACACCGCTTCCATCCTGGTCAGAAATGATTCCAGGACTGCCGACAACTGGTCCATGGGGACCGCAGGTGCTGGAGCACTGCCTGCTGCCTCTGGCATGTGAGGGGAAGCTGGTGACACTGACTCCATAATGTCCCTCTCTGAGACTCCTCAGAAAAAAAGTCCACCACAGGCTGTGCTGACTGAGTAGGGGAATGCCCAGGGGACCCACCAACCTGACCAGGACCGCTCGGTTCCGCTGCCCTGTCTCTCTGCGCCGCGCTGCTCAGCGTGAGTGAGCTGAGAGGAGAGAGTGTGAGGAGATTCGCGCCGTTCCCAGCGGCGATAAAGGCCAAACTAGTGTTTGAAATAACGTGTGGCTACAAGAAAATGGCCGCCGCAATGTGGCCGCCAATGTGAAAATTAGTACACACACCAAACATGGCGCCGAACGGCGCCCAGGCCCCTCACACATCCAAAAAAACAGCCCCAGCAAAATGCAGAGCAGCATGAGCCCCCCCCCCCAGGACAGTATGGCCCCCAGGCACCCCACACAGTACAGCGCCAGCATGGTGACAGAGAGTGACATTAAAAACACAGGGGGAGACAGGGAAAATCCCCCACACAAGAAACACACAGCATGTACTCACCTGCAGCCAGGAGAGACTACTTACCCATCCCCTGAGGGACCCACTGGTGTGTTTCTGACAGAACTATCACAGTGCAGTACTGAGTAGCTGTCGGCCCGGTCCACCGCAAAAGATACAGCCGGACTGTTCTATCTTGAGAGGACCGCGGAGCTGGAAGCCCACCGGCCACCCCTGGAGTCGTGGGGCATGTCGTGAACTGAGTCTCACGCACACAAGGCGAGGATCAGCACGCTCGATGGTCGGACAGGGAAGACTACGAGGATATCTTGTACCCAACCTGTTGCCCAGCCGACAGTTGATAGAAGATCTCAAAAATAAAATAAGAAAAAATTCCAAAAGGAATAAAAATAGGTCAGGAGACTGGCTCCTGAGAGAGCCATGTCTTCTCCTTCTGCTAGGCAGAAAAAAACTGAGGTCCGCTGACTGCAGTGGGAGGGTTATGTCCGGAGGGACCGCCCCCCTGGGCGGGGCTGTTCAGCTCTGGCTGTTTAGAATGTATGTATAACATCTCACATTCTGCCTAGGTCTTCTCCTGCAAGCAGGGACATAACCCACGTGTAAAGTGTAAAGACACGCTGTGTCAGTCCATGGATGACAAGAGAAATCCCGGTAAAAACGACGCTATAGTGGCGCTAAAAATAGCGCCGCTATACCGCCAGCGCACCTGCCTGCCCCAGTGTGAAAGGGGCCTAAGAGTCGATAGTACTTACCACAGGGAAGACTTCCCGGACATCTCGTATTGGCTGCTTGTAACGTTTCCGAAGAGATCGGCTGTAGCTGTCCAGTCGGCGCTGTACAGCCGCAGTCTGCGTTCGGGTAAGGGTCGACAAAATGAGCACATTGCCTTCTGTTGGACTGGGGTCACCGATGAGAGGAGAAAGACCAGTGTCCTGCAGCCAGTCTGCTTCTGCCTCTCCATCTAATAACAAAATTAAACAGGTCAGTTCATAGCACCAAAACCAGTGATAAAGTTTAACACAGTGTTTCTCAACTCCAGTCCTCAAGGCGCCCCAGCAGGTCATGTTTTCAGGCTTTCCATTATTTTGCACAGGTGATTTGATCAGTTTCACTGCCTTAGTAATTACCCCAGCCGTTTCATCTGAGGGAAATCCTGAAAACATGACCTGTTGGGGCGCCTTGAGGACTGGAGTTGAGAAACACTGGTTTAAGTATTGGGACACCTGCCTTTACACGCACATGAACTTTAATGGCATTCCAGTCTTAGTCCATAGGGTTCAATATTGAGTTGGCTCACCCTTTGCAGCTTCAACTCTTCTGGGAAGGCAGTCCACAAGGTTTAGGAGTGTGTCTATTGGAATGTTTGATCATTCTTCCAGAAGCGCATTTGTGAGCTCAGGCACTGATGTTGGACGAGATGGCTTGGCTCACAGTCTCCGCTCTAATTCATCCCAAAGGTGTTCTATTGGGTTGAGGTCAGGACTCTGTGCAGGCCAGTCAAGTTCCTCCACCTCAAACTCGCTCATCTATGTCTTTATGGACCTTGCTTTGTGCACTGGTGCGCAGTCATGTTGGAACATAAAAGGGGCCATCCCCAAACTGTTACCATAAAGTTGGGAGCATGAAATTGTCCAAAATGTCTTGGTATGCCGACGCCTTAAGAGTTCCCTTCACTGGAACTAAGAGGCCAAACCCAACCCCTGAAAAACAACCCCACACCATAACCCCCCCCCCCCTCCACCAAATGATTTGAACCAGTGCACGAAGCAAGGCCCATAAAGACATGGATGAGCGAGTTTGGGGTGGAGGAACTTGACTGGCCTGCACAGAGTCCTGACCTCAACCCGATAAAACACTATTGGGATGAATTACGGAGACTCTGAGCGAGGCCTTCTCGTCCAACATCAGTGCCTGACCTCACAAATGTGTTTCTGGAAGAATGGTCACACATTCTCATAGACACACTCCTAAACCTTGTGGACTGCCTTCCCAGAAGAGTTGAAGCTGTTATAGCTGCAAAGGGTGGGCCAATCTTAATATTGAACCTTACGGACTAAGACACCATTAAAGTTCATGTGCGTGTAAAGGCAGGTGTCCCAATACTTTTGACAATATAGTGTATACAATTACAAACTCTGAATAGAAACATTGCAATTAAAACAAGGTTTACATTAATTTGAGCTGATCCTGAAGGCATTTTTACACATGGCTGCAATATTCTGATATAGCTCATAACCTTTTTACCCATCCAGTGGCCATCATTGCACAACTAATGTAAAATCCTTCACTTTACTGAAATCACTGACCTAAAACACACTTATAACAAGTAAAATCACACAGAAGGCAGACGTTCTAATCTGCACCCTTGTTCCTGGTCAGTGACTTGGAAAATACTGAAACACTACATCACCATGCAGAGGTTTTACGGGTTTAAAGCTGAATTTAATGGAAAATTCAACTAAATCCTTGCAGTGGGGCGCCTCTCACATCCGGGCTGGCAGGGCTTAAAAGTATTATAAATATAGGGGCGATAAACCCCAATAAGTTAGGAAAGGGTTTAACCTGCATTCAGGGTTTTTTTTTTTATGTCACCTCGAAAGATATTCCTTCCCTTCTCAATGTGAGGGACAAGTGTCCCCAATGGAGAACGTACCCGATTCATGTTCAAGTGACAACTGTAAAATTTTGGGACAACACAATTATAACTCAAAACATGTTCTCTCTATAATACAGCTCAACCAAACAAGCCGAGGATAGAAGCAGATTGGTTGCCATGCACACCTGCTCTAAATTCTGGTCGATTAATTCCCCCCACAATGCTTTTGTTTAAATGAGAAGTTCACCGAATACATGCACATATGTAATTTGCTGCACATAGGCTTCTGCAGACGAGCCCTGCAGCTTTCAGCCCTTACCTCCATTCGCCAGCCCTGACCTCCATTTAAAAGCCCTGCAGCTTTCAGCCCTGACCTCTATTCACCAGCCCTGCAGCTTTCAGCCCTGACCTCCATTCACCAGCCCTGACCTCCATTCACCAGCCCTGCAGCTTTAAGCCCTGACCTCCATTCACAAGCCCTGCAGCTTTCAGCCCTGACCTCCATTCACAAGCCCTGACCTCCATTCACAAGCCCTGCAGCTTTCAGCCCTGACCTCTATTCACCAGCCCTGCAGCTTTCAGCCCTGACCTCCATTCACCAGCCCTGACCTCCATTCACCAGCCCTGCAGCTTTAAGCCCTGACCTCCATTCACAAGCCCTGCAGCTTTCAGCCCTGACCTCCATTCACAAGCCCTGACCTCCATTCACAAGCCCTGCAGCTTTCAGCCCTGACCTCTATTCACCAGCCCTGCAGCTTTCAGCCCTGACCTCCATTCACCAGCCCTGACCTCCATTCACCAGCCCTGCAGCTTTAAGCCCTGACCTCCATTCACAAGCCCTGCAGCTTTCAGCCCTGACCTCCATTCACAAGCCCTGACCTCCATTCACAAGCCCTGCAGCTTTCAGCCCTGACCTCTATTCACCAGCCCTGCAGCTTTCAGCCCTGACCTCCATTCACCAGCCCTGACCTCCATTCACCAGCCCTGCAGCTTTAAGCCCTGACCTCCATTCACAAGCCCTGCAGCTTTCAGCCCTGACCTCCATTCACAAGCCCTGACCTCCATTCACAAGCCCTGCAGCTTTCAGCCCTGACCTCCATGCAAGATTTTAGTTTAAAATCTGCAGGGATTGTGAATGAATTACAAGGGCGCTCAACGCCTGCAGTTCATTCAGAACTACAAGCCGTCTGTAGTGGTGGATGAAGGTACTTGTAGTTAATTTGTTTACAGGAAACTGAATGAATGACGTGGCTGTGTGGGTGGAGCCTAGAGTTGCCACCCATCCAGGATTAACCAGGACAGTCCGGGTTTTGATTCATGTGTCCAGGATTCAGGCTCCCTGAAACCCGGACACATTATTCAGAATGGACTGTGCCCCCCCCCCCCCCCCAAAACTTAGGCGTGCCTGGGCACACCCTAATCACCCAGTGTAGTGCAGATTCCCTCTGCTGCCTGGGTTGTACACACCTACAGTATGCTCCCCAACTAAGTACCACAACTGCCAAGTGCATAGGACACCTTCCTTCCTTCTTTCTCCTGCCTCTGAGCGAGTGAGCGCACTATGGTAAGGGGGACTCAGATGTAAGGGGTGCTCTGTGGACTATGATGTAAGGGGGGCTTTGGGAACCATGATTTAAAGTGGATGTAAACCCACTCTCATCCTTTCTAAACTACTGCCATAGTGCTGATCTATAAGGATATAGACGCCTCCTGCATGTATCCTTATCTGTCAAATGTCTCCCCTCTGTCTGTTATAAGAACTGAAAAACTGCAGATTCTGTGGGTGGATCTGTTGTCTGGAGCTCGGTGGGTGGAGTTGTGATGTCAGTAGACTCCCCGCCCACCTCTACACTCCCCTTGTCAACATGCATTTTCTCCTGTGTATTCCTTCTGCTATGATCACTAACATCCAGTCAAAATCCAGAAAAGTAACCACATGACTTCAGAAAAGGAGTGGGGGGTGGGAATTAAAAAATAATGCCGGTCTAAAGCTAGTGCATGAGATATGTAAATCACCTGTCACTCAAAGCAAGGGGGCGGAACGGACAAAGGTATTTCTCTGTTTGTCCGTTTTATCTCGCTGAACAATAAAAGAGGATTGCTCAGAGCTGGATTAACTCTTTGTGGCAAGACCTGGCACAAATGATAGGAAATCTTATACTCTACATTGTGACAGCAAAAAAATAAATTAAAAAAATTCGGGTTTACATCCATTTTATTAAGGGGAAATGCTAACAATTACACATAGGCACACAAATCACCCCCCAGTCACCCCCAGATCACCCCCCAGGTCACCCCAAAGCCCCCAATCACAGTGTCACTGATTGCAGTGATCATTTATTTTACTGATCACTGCATTTAGTGTCATCTGTGATTGTAAAAAGTTGCAGGGCAGTTAGGATTAGGCCCCTTTAGGTCCAGGGTAGCCCCCTAACCCCCCCTAATAAAGGTTTAACCCCTTGATCACCCCCCAGGTAACCCTTTCACCCCCTAACTTCAGCGTCACTAAGCGATTGTTTTTCCGATCGCTGTATTCGTGTCGCTGGTGTTTTAGATAGGCAGTTATTTTTTTTTAGGTTCGCCGCAGGTTTTTATTAGTGTCAGGTACCCCCATATATTATTTTAACCCCCTGATTGCCCCTAGAGTTAACCCTTTCACCAGTGATCGCCGTATAAGCGTCACTGGTGTCACTGGTTAGCCAGTAAGTTATTTAGTTATTTAGGTTACCCGTCAGGTTTTTATATAGTGTCAGGTACCCCCATATTTAACCTAATAAAGGTTTTAACCCCCTGATTGCCCCTAGTTAACCCTTTCACCAGTGATCACCATATAAAGGTTACGGGTGACGCTGGTTGATTAGTTTGCTTTTTATAGCATCAGGGCACCCGCCGTATATAACCCAATAAAGGTTTAACCCCCCTGATCGCCCGGCGGGTGAGATCAATTAGGTTTTAGCGCCAGAGAGGGTCTGCGTCGCCCCAGGCAGTGTTAGGTTAGTGCCAGTAACGCTAACACCCACGCGCAAAGCATACACCCCCCTTAGTGGTATAGTATCTGATCAGATCTATACTAGCATCCCCAGCGGTTTAGGGTTCCCAAAAACGCAGTGTTAGCGGGATCAGCCCAGATACCTGCTAGCGCCTGCGTTTAGCCCCTCCGCCCAGCCCAGCCCAGCCCAGCCCACCCAAGTGCAGTATCGATCGATCACTGTCACTTACCAAACACAACACACATAACTGCAGCGTTCGCAGAGACAGGCCTGATCCCTGCGATCGCTAACAGTTTTTTTGTAGCGTTTGATATATTTGCTGACGACAGTCAGGTGCTTTTTTTCCTGTGAATCTTACTAGTGTACCCCTAAATTTAGAGCCCAAAATGGCAAGACGAAGGTACACTAGTAAAGAGGCCTACGAGATTCTGAGCATGACAGATAGTGAAGAGGAGGTCACGTATCTGTCAGATTCAGGCTCAGAATATCTTCCCGTAGAAGACAGTGACGTCAGCGGCCCCACGTCAGATAGCTCTGACGACGAAGTTGAGGTCCCTGCTAAGGTCAGGTGTACCCGATCCCGATCTTCTGAGGTTGTTGAGGAGCAAGAACCGCAGGTCTCTCGTATCATGGAGCAGAGTAGTACTAGCGCCGCTATTCCTTCTGGTGAACTGGCAAGCACCAGCGGCCTAGTACAGCCTGGGCGTACATCCAGCACTGCAGTATCACGTGGTGACGTGGCGAGTCCCATAAGTGCAGTTCAAGCTGGCGAGGTGGCAAGCACAAGTAGTGTCCCGCTGCCACCAAGAAGACAAAGGCAGGCCCGTCGTGCCCATACTGCCCTTCCTGCAGAATTCGCCTATCCTGATTGGGTCCCCACCACTTCTGCAGAACCCGTACTTCCCCCATTCACTGCCCAACCCGGTATTCAGGTGGAAACAGCTGATTTTATTCCAATTGATTTTTATTCGCTGTTTTTCACGGAAGATCTCTATAGATCTATTGTGGACCAGAGTAATTTATATGCTGGTCAATTTATCGCCGCTAACCCCCAGTTGCCTAAAATTGCCAGAAATTGGAAACCAATTACGGTTTCCGAATTTAAGACCTTTCTGGGCCTTTCCCTCAACATGGGCACACATAAATTTCCGTCATTGCGTGCTTATTGGTCCACGCACCCAATTGACCACATGCCCGTGTTCTCTGCCTCCATGTCCAGGGCACGATACGAGCAGATTTTGCGGTTCATGCACTTCAACGACAATGAACTTTGTCGTCCACGTGGGGACCCTGAATACGACCGGCTCTATAAAATTCGGCCCCTCATAAACCACTTCAACGAACGTTTTGCAGCCTTGTTTACTCCCGATCAAGTTGTCTGCGTTGATGAGTCCCTGATTAAATTTTCTGGCCGCTTGTCTTTCAAGCAGTACCTTCCCAGCAAGCGTGCCAGATACGGGGTCAAGCTCTACAAGTTCTGTGACAGGGCAACAGGCTATGTAGTGAACTTTACGGTTTATGAGGGAAAAGACAGTCAGATTGAGTCGGTCAACTGCCCGGATTACATAGGGAGCGCTGGCAAGATAGTGTGGAACTTGGTGTCACCCTTATTCGGAAAGGGGTACCACTTGTATGTGGACAATTATTACACGAGCGTGCCACTGTTTAGTCACTTGTTTGATCATCAGATTGGAGCATGTGGCACCGTGCGACCTAATCGCCGGGGCTTTCCCCAGCGGCTTGTAGATGCCCGTCTTAGGCTGGGGGAGAGAGCCTGCTTGAAGTGTAATAACTTGCTCGCTATGAAGTGGAGGGACAATAAGAATGTTTTCCTTCTTACCTCCCTTCATGCAGACACGACAGTCCAAATTCGTACGGCGACTGGTGTTGTGGAGAAACCCCTCTGTGTCCACGAATATAACCAAAATATGGGAGGGGTGGACCTCAACGACCAGTTGATGGCGCCGTATCTAATTGACCGTAAGGCGAGACGCTGGTACAAAAAAGTGTCTCTATCATTATTCCAATTGGCTTTGCTGAACGCTCATGTGCTATACAGAGCTTCAGGCGGGACGTTATCTCTTCTAAAATTCCAGAATGAGATAGTCACAGAACTCCTGTATCCAGGCGGTTCTGCACCTCACCATCCCCAACCAAATGCAGTAAGCCGGCTGCATGAGAGGCATTATTCGTATGTCCTCCCGAGTACCCCTACCCAAAGCCACCCCCAAAAAAGATGTCGTGTCTGTAGCAAGCGCGGATTTAGGCGTGACACCCGTAGTTTTTGTCCACTCTGTCCTGACAAGCCTGGTCTTTGCCAAGGTGAATGTTTTGAACGCTACCACTCAAAAGTGAAGTTTTAGCGTAGGGTACAGCATTTCACAGACAAGGACACACTTACACAGGGTCTCCCAAGATGCCATTACATTTTGAGAGACCCGAACCATTACAGTTGTAAAGTTACAAAAAAAAGTGTAAAAAAGAAAAAAAAAACGTAAAAAACAAAACACCAAAAAAATATAAAATAAAAAAACCAAAAATAGTTGTCGTTTTATTGTTCTCTCTCTCTCTATTTTCTCTCTATTGTTCTGCTCTTTTTTACTGTATTCTATTCTGCAATGTTTTATCATGCTTGCTTTTCAGGTATGTAATTTTTTGTTTTCAGGTGCGCCATTCAACTGCAGCGCGGAATTATTTATCTTGACAGCAACAGCGTTTGCTCCCACGATACATAAAGCCGTGACTCCAGTGCTGTAGGAGGTGATTTCACCACCACAGTTAAAAAAAAGAGCATATATGCCGAAGCATGGGGGCAGCAGGGGCGGAGGAGCGATTTTGCTCCCAATGCCGCGTACATACGGTCGAAATTCCGACGGAGGCCTGCCCGTGGAAAATTCCGACTGTGTGTACGCGGCACAACTTTTTTGCGGGAGGATGCCCCCATGCTTCGGCATATATATATTTTAGGCACAGGTTGCGTTAAAACATTTTTTTATTTTTTACTAGGTTTTGTTTTGGTATTTGCTTTGCAGGTATGGCATGGTAAGGTCTTACTGTTGTACTGTAATGTTACTTTGTTTTAATGTTAACCACCATTTGCTTAGCAGGTACGCCATTCAGTTGCAGCGCGGATCTATTTATCTTGACAGCAACAGCGTTTGCTCCCACGATACATAAAGCCGTGACTCCAACGCTGTAGGAGGTGATTTCACCACCACAGTTAAAAAAAAGAGCATATATGCCGAAGCATGGGGGCAGCAGGGGCGGAGGAGCGATTTTGCTCCTAATGCCGCGTATATACGGTCGAAATTCCAACGGAGGCTTGCCCGTGGAAAAGTCCGACCGTGTGTACGCGGCATAACCTTTTATGCCGCGTACATACGGTCGAAATTCCGACGAAGGCTTGACCGTGTGTACGCGGCATAACTTTTTTGCGGGAGGATGCCCCCATGCTTCGGCATATATGCCCATCATTAGAAGTGGGTGGATGAAGGGAGGTATTCTAATGGTGGGCATACCCACCAATCTCTTTTTTTCGTTCAGCCAATAGGCTGTATGAAAAAAAAGATTACAATACATGTCCAACAAGGACCAGCAACGTACTGGTATGTTGCTGGACTTTGAATGTTTATACCAGAATGATGCCTGCGGGTTTAGGTATCATCTTGGTATCATTCTTTTCAGCCAGCAGCCGGCTTTCATGTAAAAGCAATTCTAGCAGATAATTAGCCTCTAGACTGCTTTTACAAGCAGTGGGAGGGAATGTCCCCCCCCCCCGGATATAAAAAGCGCCATTGGGAAATTGGGAAAGCATTTTATCACACCGATCTTGGTGTGGTCAGATGCTTTGAGGGCAGAGGAAAGATCTAGGGTCTAACCCCCCAATTTTTTTCAAAAAAAGAGTACCTGTCACTACTTATTGCTATCATAGGGGATATTTACATTCCCTGAGATAACGATAAAAATGGTAAAAAAATAAAATATGGAAGGCACAGTTTAAAAATAAAATAAAAAAGCCAAATAAATAATAAAAAAAAAATAAAAAAAAACACCGCTGTCCACCCCTGCTCTTGCGCAAAGGCGAACGCAAGCGTCGGTCTAGCGTCATATGTAAACAGCAATTGCATCATGCATGTGAGGTATCACCGCGAAGGTCAGATCGAGGGCAGTAATTTTAGCAGTAGACCTCCTCTGTAAATCTAACGTGGTAACCTGTAAAGGCTTTTAAATGCTTTTAAAAATGAATGTAGTTTGTCGCCGCTGCGCGTTTGTGCGCAATTTTAAAGCATGTCGTGTTTGGTATCCATGTACTCGGCCTATGATCATCTTTTTTATTTCATCAAACATTTGGGCAATATAGTGTTTTTTAGTGCATTAAAAATAAAAAAAGTGTGTTTTTCCCCCAAAAAATGCGTTTGAAAAATCGCTGCGCAAATACTGTGTGGAAAAAAAAAATGCAACACCCACTATTTTAATCTGTAGGGCCTTTGCTTTAAAAAAATATATAATGTTTGGGGGTTCAACATAATTTTCTTGCAAAGAAATTTTTTTTTTCATGTAAACAAAAAGTGTCAGAAAGGGCTTTGTCTTCAAGTGGTTAGAAGAGTGGATGATATGTGACATAAGCTTCCTAATGTTGTGCATAAAATGTCAGGACAGTTCAAAACCCCCCCAAATGACCCCATTTTGTAAAGTAGACACCTCAAGCTATTTGCTGAGAGGCATGTTGAGCCCATTGAATATTTTTTTTTTTTGTCCCAAGTGATTGAATAATGACCAAAAAAAAAAAAAAAAATGTACAAAAAGTTGTCACTAAATTATATATTGCTCAAACATGCCATGGGCATATGTGGAATTACACCCCAAAATACATTCTGTTGCTTCTCCTGAGTACGGGGATACCACATGTGTGGGACTTTTTGGGAGCCTAGTCGCGTACGGGACCCCAAAAACCAAGCACCGCCTTCAGGATTTCTATGGGTGTAAATTTTTGATTTCACTTCTCACTGCCTATCACAGTTTCGGAGGCCATGGAATGCCCAGATGGCACAAAACCCCCCCAAATGACCCCATTTTGGAAAGTAGACACCCCAAGCTATTTGCTGAGAGGTATGTTGAGTATTTTGCAGATCTCGCTTTTTGTCACAAAGTTTTGAAAATGTAAAAAAAGAAAAAAAAAAAGAAAAAAAAATGTCTTTCTTAATTTTCAAAAACAAATGAGAGCTGTAAAATACTCACCATGCCTCTCAGCAAATAGCTTGGGGTGTCTACTTTCCAAAATGGGGTCATATGTGGGGGTTTTGGGCTATTTTGACATTTTATGGCCTTCAAAACTGTGATAGGTAGTGAGGAGTGAAATCAAAAATTTATGCCCTTAGAAACCTTGAAGGCGGTGCTTGGTTTTTGGGGTCCCGTACGCGGCTAGGCTCCCAAAAAGTCCCACACATGTGGTATCCCCGTACTCAGGAGAAGCAGCAGAATGTATTTTGGGGTGTAATTTCACATATGCCCATGGTATGTGTGAGGAATATATCATTTAGTGACAACTTTGTGCAAAAAAAAAAAAGTTTGTCATATTCCCGCAACCTGTGGCAAAATATAAAATATTCCATGGACTCAACATGCCTCTCAGCAAATAGCTTGGGGTGTCTACTTTCCAAAATGGGGTAATTTGGGGGGGTTTTGTGCTATTTTGGCATTTTATGGCCTTCGAAACTGTGATAGGTAGTGAGGAGTGAAATCAAAAATTTGCGCCCTTAGAAATCCTGAAGGCGGTGCTTGGTTTCCGGGGTCCCGTACGTGGCTAGGCTCCTAAAAAGTCCCACACATGTGGTATCCCCGTACTCAGGAGAAGCAGCAGAATGTATTTTGGGGTGCAATTCCACATATAACCATGGCATGTGTGAGCAATATATCATTTAGTGACAACTTTTTGTAATTTTTTTTTTTTTTTTTTTTGTCATTATTCAATCACTTGGGACAAAAAAAAAAATATTCAATGGGCTCAACATGCCTCTCAGCAATTTCCTTGGGGTGTCTACTTTCCAAAATGGGGTCATTTGGGGGGGTTTTGTACTGCCCTGCCATTTTAGCACCTCAAGAAATGAGATAGGCAGTCATAAATTTAAAGCTGTGTAAATTTCAGAAAATGTACCCTAGTTTGTAAACGCTATAACTTTTGCGCAAACCAATAAATATACGCTTATTGACATTTTTTTTACTAAAGACATGTGGCTGAATACATTTTGGCCTAAATGTATGACTAAAATTGAGTTTATTCGATTTTTCTTATAACAAAAAGTAGAAAATATAATTTTTTTTCAAAATTTTCGGTCTTTTTCTGTTTATATCGCAAAAAATAAAAATCGCAGAGGCAATCAAATACCATTAAAAGAAAGCTCTATTTGTGGGAAGAAAAGGACGCAAATTTCATTTGGGTACAACATTGCATGTCCGCACAATTTACAGTTAAAGCAGCGCAGTGCCGAATCCCAAAAACAGGCCTGGTCCTAATGGCCCGAAATGGTCCGGGGCTTAAGTGGTTAAAAAAAAAAAAAAACAACACTGGTTTGATAAGAATGTTTTTGTTTCATGTAGAGTCGGGAAGATGTGCAGATTTCTCTCACTTCCTGTCCTGTTAACATTTTACCTGACAGGAAGTGAGGAAAAATCTCAAAACTGCAATAAAGCCTGAAATAAAAATACGTTTTTTTTCCAGGGGAAATTCACAGTATAACTCGTCAGATTTGTATTTTTGTCTGTGTTCCTGTTACAGATTTTTTTTACCCTCATTTCCAGTCTGGTAAAACCATGGTCAGTGAAAACCTCTCAAATGAAAAAACGGACAGAGTTCTAACTCTTCCTTTGTAAAACTTTTGGCCCAACATACAGTACACAAATACTTGCATGTTGTACAGTGCTGCAATCTAGTGTAAAATACATGAGCATTTTAAATCGCGTTGGATTTATGATGTACATAGGCTATCTACACATCTGTATTCGCATAGTGACTTGATGTATGCAGGAGTGGAGAAAGATCATTCTATACAATACAATTCAATCCATGAAATCTAGAAGGATACAGTTGGATTATCTAGAATATCATGTACCTTCTAGGGTGCTGAGTTCAGAGGAACTGCTCTCCTCTCCATCAGATCCACGCATCTGCTTGATGTTCTCCACCTCTAGCCAAAAATCGCTCATTGAAAGAGGGTCAGAGTATTTCCTGGAGCTCGACTCCACCGCAGGCGGATTCATTTCGCAAGGGCAAGACTGCAGACTGTAAGAGACAAGGACATATGAAGGATTATTATGGAGCAAAGAAATTGGGCGGTATTCATGGTGGGATTGTGAAAAGTACATAGCGCATATGAACATGAAAAAAAAAGCTACAATATACTTTTGTACAATTGCCAAATAGAACAGAGTTTCACTCTTATAACCCTGTGGTGCAAGTACAGTCTTGAAATGAACCAACTTGTGCTGACACTGCCAAACATAATCAGACTTTACTGATGTATGCAAGACTTATTAGTAACCTTTTTTCAAACTCCTCTTTACACAGAAAATGTAATGCAAAGGTAATCCAGCTTTGTTTTTGGCCAAGCCAAATGGTAAAAGTGAGAGATCTGCACGTGTCAATTCAAAATCGGCTAAAGACTTGATAATTTTATTAGACCGATCACGCCAAATGCTAAACTAAGTGATGCACTGAAGTGCAGGGATGTTGTAAAAGTACTATTTCGGTGTATCAGGATGGCATACAACGTCAATTGCACTACACTGCGAATCGCCCATTACCATATTTTGCGTAATGTGCAATTTACTACATATTAATGCAAGGCAAAAATGTGAATGGGCCTTTAAATGCAACACAGGTACATTTCATGGAATTATTACGAATGCATCTTAAAAAAAAAAAAAAAAAGCTTCATGATTTAAAGCACTTTTGAAGTGGTTGTGGCATTATCTGCAAGCCTAAACCAACACACCCCAGGAGCACCCTCCAGACGTAATAAGGGTGAAAAAATTCAAATATGTCTGGTGACATTGCACAGAGACGCGATGTGCCTGAGTGAAGAAAAAAGCCAGACTTGCAACACTGCTTATTTACAACAATTTATACATATCCTATGTGTTTGCTCCTGACGATTGGCAACTTACCACAAAACGCGTTGAGCCTATCAACATCGTCATGTTTCCAACACATAGCTTGACTTCAACTGTGATTTATTTGTATCCTATAACCCATTTGTATCCATTACTCAATAAGCATTTGGCTTTTTATACTAGTTAATTCCATTTGATACTATGCAATTTCAGATGCAAATTCTATATATATATATATTTATTCATTCCTCTTTTTTGTATACCATCGCCTTGTATACAGAAAAATACTCATGTTCAGCCATGTATCACATGTTTATGAGGTATGGTTTATACAAATTTTACAATTTCTCCTACCACGTGTCATGTGCCTCACTCAAAGTCACAAAAAAAAAACCTTTCTTGTTTCTCATTTAGAGTCCCAAAACCCCTTTTTCTACCATTCTGGGTGTGTCAGATTTCTTGACCCCTCCTGTACGCTGTGGTTCGATCAGCCCTCTGGATACAGTAGTGATGTAGTGGCTGGCAGATCAAACCACAGCACTCAGAGGGGAACCAGGAACATAGTCCCTAGGAACAAGCGGGCATAGTCAGGTACTCCTGATGAGAGCCTGTGACAGCACCTTAGTTGTATGAACTCCGCCACACCAGAAGGATATGGTGGTGGGGGTGGCTTGTTGCATGGATGGAGGAGGATATCTTCTAATAGAGGAATCAGGACAAGGGACACATCCAAATGACTAAGTTATATGTCTCTTGTGCTGATTTTTCAGGTTTATTTTTTTAGCAGGTTTATTTTTTAAGCTAAACGTAGGCTTTAACTCATTCCTTCCTAGTGTATACACATATGCGGCCTTGTGGAAGTCAACTGCATTCCGTGGTGCTTTAGGAGTACATGTGTTTGTGCTGAAAGCACGCTCAATTGCGCACCCCCAGCACAGAGACCAAGCTGTCACCAATAGCTACTATTAATTGGGAGCTAAGAGGACTGACTCCAGATCATGTGATAACTGTGGTAGCCAATCACTGTGACCGTTTCTTTTAGGCGACTCCACGTGCATCGCTCTCCTCTGTGAGGAGGTAAAAGAAAGATTGGGGGGAACCTGCTAAAACTGGAGCAGACAGAATCGGAAACCACCACCAGCACCCGATCACACAGCCGCTTACCCTCCTTAATGAACCCTCATTACAAAGGCCACATAAGCATTCGGATCATAAAAAGGAACCCTTCAATCTCCATACACCAGGGTCAGGGACAGCAGGCAGAAATACAGGTGTAGCGTCCCCAGATTAACACCTTCCTTTTGGAAATGCTCCACCACAGTCACCGCCGCAAGTTAATTGATTCCATGTGGACAAAAAGGATAGACCTCATGGTGCAGTATGCCAAATGTTGTTTATTGCAAGTAAAAAGAGATAATCTCACATGCTTCAAGGTAAAAACATTTGTTTGGTGATAAAATCTTCCAGCTGTCCCCACCAGCAAGATGGCCAGTGTCCCAGCATACAACAGCGGCACATCAGTGACTCCTCCCAAACCATACAGGTCAGCACAGTGGTGTAGTGGATAGCACTTTCTCCTAGCAGCAAAAATAGTCGCTGGTTCGAATCCCAACCACGACACCATCTGCCTGGAGTTTGCATGTTCTCCCTGTGTCTGCGTGGGTTTCCTCCGGGTACTCCGGTTTCCTCCCACACTCCAAAGACATGCTGGTAGGTTAATTGGATCTTGTCCAAATTGGCCCAGTATATATGTGCACGAATGTGTGTCCCAAGCGCGTCGAAATCCTACGGGGTAAATGACCGCACCAGGCGGACACTGGCTGCAAAAAGCGCCTTGAGGCGATTTAGTTCGCTTTTGTAGCGCTATACAAGTTACTCATTCATTCAGTAGTCTGAGATCTCTGACACAACGCTTAATAAACCATATCCTCACAGCAGTCAGATGCAAGATATCTTGTTGTTGGTAACAAACATATTTACCTGACCTGCAAAATCATCTTCAAAAGACTGAAATGTAATTACGAATTGGATAGTGTCTTTCAGTTGTGCGGTAAGACTATTATGGCATGTAACAAAGGTTGGGCCCCATGCCTTGATGTTACGTTAAAAACATCATTTACCAACTCCATCAACAAGGACTGATTCCTCTTGGGACTCTAGGGCACCATTACTACAAGCATGGACCTACCTTCATATAATACAGAAACCTACCACCTCCTGCACTGGCATCATTTTAGAGATGTATCTGGGTATCATGATACATTCCGATTTGCTATCAATCTTCTGCCTGGTGCTTGTCAACCTCCTTTTATTTGTTAACTTATAGATGGGGCACCCCCTTGCACCCTTCCACTCATTCCCTTCTCACTCCTGCTCTTTTTTTAGATCCCTCTCTCCCTTTTTGGCTATTCTACTTTCTTTTTGACTTCCTTTTCCCTTGGTGTTATATACTATACAAAGCTAAATGTGACGCATCAAAGGCCTTTTTCTTCTACCTTTGTTGATGTCCACGTTTCGTAAACTATATTTTGGTACTTTTATTACCTGTTTATGTTAAACTTTTATGACTGGAACGCTTTATATTGTTCACTTCTATGTCAATATGTAGCCATCTGTAAACAGGTAGTTCACCCCTCCACCTTATGGCCTGAGGGTTGCAATGTTATCCTACCAATGTTCTGTAACCTTATTGTTTGAATGGGCGGCTCTGCCCTTGCTTTCTATTTTTCACCTGTACACAGTAATGTTTTCGTGACTTATGCCAGGTACACACTGGGAGTTTTTTTTTTTTTTATATATATCGTTCAACCCAGCAGGCTGAATGAAAAGAAACTGCCAGATTGCTGTACTAACACAAGCAATGTTTGTACAGCGATCTCCCCCGCTGAGGCTGGGCAGCCCCCCCCACCCCGCCCGAAAACCATGATTAGTGCTTGCAACGAATGGCTGCAATCGCTGATCGGATGCTGGTTTTTCAGCATGCCCATTTGATAAAAGCCGGTCAGTAGACCGGCTTCTGTCGGACAGACTGCTGTACACAAGGGCCGAATGTCAGCCCGTTTCTGCTGAACTGGCCGATATTTAGCCTGCGTGCACCAGCCTTTACAGGGCTTCTTCTGCTTCCCAGCTGTGGTTCTACTCAACTGACCATGTCCAATGTTTTTTTTTTTTTAACTCAAAAATGTATAACAATTTTGAGTGAAAAAAAGTTGGTAAATACTGTAAAAGAAAAGATACAGCCAGATCAGAGTCTGATCTCAGTTAGTATTGGTGTCAATGTTAGCATTAGGAGTAGGGTTGTCCCGATACCGATACTAGTATCGGTATCGGGACCGATACCGAGCATTTGCGTGAGTACTTGTACTCGCGCAAATGCTCCCGATGCTTCACCTGATACTTTTTTTTTTCTTTCAGTGTAGAGTGGCCGGAGAGGGCGGGAGGAGTCAGTGGCTGGGGAGGGCTGGGGAGTGCGGGCGGAGTCTGGCTGGAGAGGGCAGACAGAGCCTGTGGACGGAGAGTGCAGGCGGAGTTTGGCTGGAGATGGGGCGGGCAGAGTCTTTGAAGGAAATGCAGGCGGAGTCTGGCTGGGGCGGGCAGAGTCTGGCTGGGGAGGGCGGGCACAGTCAGTGGACCGAGTCGGCGGGGGGAGAGCGAGTCCCTCACCTGAAGTTGAACGTGGTAAACTGGCAGGGGTGCAGGGCGTAGTCGCCTCAGGATCGGTGACCGGTGCTGTCACATTCGGTCACCGTCAGCGGCTGAACGTCCATCTTGGTACACCCTGCACTCGGCTGCAGTAAGCAGCAGCAGACATCTTGTTACACCCAGCCCGAGCTATATGGGCTGGGTGTAACAAGATGTCCGCTGCTGCTTACTGCAGCCGATTGCAGAGTGTACCAAGATGGACGTTGCAGCAGTTTTTTTTTTTTTTTTTATAAATCCTGTGTCATTTTTTGCAGCATTTCAGTGCCAGCCACCTATCAGTGCCCACAAGTGCTACCTATCAGTGCAATCAGTGCCATTTACCAGTGCCACCTATCAGGTGGCACTGGTAGATGGCACTAATTGCACTGATAGGTGGCACTTATGGGTACTGATAGGTGTCACTGATTGCACTGAAAGGTGGCACTTTTGGGCACTGATAGATGGCACTGATTGCACTAATGGTGCAATCAGTGCCATCTATCAGTGCCCACAAGTGCCACCTTTCAGTGCCCACAAGTGCCACCTTTCAGTGCTATAAGTGCCACCTTTCAGTGCTATAAGTGCCACCTTTCAGTGCTATAAGTGCCACCTTTCAGTGCTATAAGTGCCACCTATCAGTGCCATCTATCAGTGCCCACAAGCGCCATCTATCAGTGCCACCTATCAGGGCCCACAAGTGCCATCTATCAGTGCCCACAAGTGCCATCTATCAGTGCCCACAAGTGCCATCTATCAGTGCCCACAAGTGCCACCTATCAGTGCCCACAAGTGCCACCTATCGGTGCAATCAGTGCCCACAAGTGCCACCTATCAGTGCAATCAGTGCCACCTATCAGTGCCCACAAGTGCCACCTATTAGTGCCCACAAGTGCCCATAAGTGCCACCTATCAGTGCCATCTATCAGTGCCCATAAGTGCCACCTATCAATGCCATCTACCATTGCCATCTATCAGTGCCCATAAGTGCCACCTATTAGTGCCATCTATCAGTGCCATCCACCTATTAGTGCCCATCAGCGCCAGTCACCAGTCAGTGCCCATAAGTGCCGCCTATCAGTGCCAGCCACCTGTCAGTGCCACCTATCAGTCCCCATCTTTCAAACTGTCACATGACATTGAAAAAAAAGTATCGGTAATCGGTATCGGCGAGTTCTTGGAAAAAAAGTATCGGTACTTGTACTCGGTCTTAAAAAAGTGGTATCGGGACAACCCTAATTAGGAGCATTGTCAGTTTTAGTGTGTAATTTAGGTAGGATAAAAAAATAAGTTTTTATATTTACATGTTAGATTAAGTGTGTGTATTTTAGGTAGGATGAAAAAGCAAAATGCATACTATTGCACTATTGTTTCTGGGTCCTACTTTGGGTGCAAGCAACAAATAATGCACACATACAGTATGTAAGTATTGTCATGAATGTCAGGATTTTTTTTTCGATTGTTCTTTGGTGGTTGTAAAAGTTGCAAAAAATATGGAGCTAGAGTTGCAAATATATTATATATATATATATATATATATATATATATACAGCATATCATATCAACTTTTGTGCAGCGAGTCAAAAATATATATATATATTTTTTTTCTTTTTTTTTTTTGTCTGGTTTTGTGCAATTAAAAAACAAAGCATAAGCCGAGTTTTTCAGCACAATTTTTTGTGCTGAAAATGCCCCCCTCGGCTTATACTCCAGTCTGTTTCCATCTTCACATTTGTGCGCCTGATCCCGGTCAGCCGTAGGTCCCCTGGATCCCAAACTTGGCACACATGTAGCCCCACTCTTTCTCGACAAGTGTGAAAAGTTTGTTGTCCAGGGGACCTACGGCCGGGGAGCATCGATTTTTCAAAGCCGGACACCCCTTCCATAGACTCCCATGTTAAATGGTAATTTCTCCTGTGATTTTGGGGACCTTGTACCGGCCGGCCCTAGGTCCCCTGGACCCCAAACTTGGCATACATGTAGCTCCACTATTCATCTACAAGTGTGCAAAGTTTGTTGTCCAGGGGACCTACTGCCGGGGAGCACCAATTTTTCAAAGCTGGGCTCCCCTTCCATAGACTCCTATGTTAAACGTCAGTCTAGTGACACAGCGCCGGAGATCAGGTAGGGAGATTGGGCACAGTGAGGCATGGGCACAGTGAGGCATGCAGATGGACACCCTAGGCTTATACTCGAGTCAATAAGTTTTCCCATTGTTTTGTGGTAAAATTAGGTGCCTCGGTTTATATTCGGGTCGGCTTATACTCGAGTATATACGGTATCCATTCACAGTTACCACCCAAAAAAAAAGTCCAATTTAGTCTGAAAAAAATAAAGTATAATTCACCTGGATACACTAAGTAGCTGCAAAGATATTGTACAGCTTTACGAACATTCCAAAGTTGAAAAATTGCATTCAGGCGTCTCTTTAGGATTGTAATCTCATTTTGTAAAACAAAAGCACACTAAACTTCCCATTGAAAGGCTGTACAGGGGGCGGGGGGGGGCATGTGTCAGGACAAGTCTGATCATTGGAGGATATCAGGGCGAGTTCCCAGGATATTTTTTATACATAGTACAGCAGGCATATATCAGGAATAAGAATTGTTGGGTTTACATATTCTTTAAAATTTGGGTTAACCTTTGTGACTATCAGGTGAAGAAGAAATAACTTCATGGTGCCTGAGAGGTCAGAGATGGCTTGTTGTAAACCTCTTTTGCTGCTATACAAATGGATGACTTTGGAATAATCCTGTAGCAATGTCTGAATGTACTGGACATTGAAGAGGATTTTAGTATAGGAGAACTAAGCCAGCATTGTACAATAAAGGATAATACCCAAAATACACTGAATACTGGATGTGCATGTTTATGAAACTGGGATTGTTCATGGGGTCTCCTTTGGTTTAGTCACCTTCCTGCTATATATGGTAATTTTAGGTTCTGCTGATGGACAAGGGAAATGCCAAGAAAAGTACACAGATATAAATACATGTATCGTACTGTAATGAACTCTAGCTGGCACCAATGGTCTATTAACATTGCCCTTCTCAACTACAGTTTCTCCATAGTTTGTAAGGGGTTCCCAGAGCAGTTCTCTAGGCGCCATTTTTTGGAACTTGATACGATGACTCTTACGCGGGGATGTCAGATGAATGTCCTGGGGAATGGCCGGTATTATTGAATATGTATATAAACTCCCCTTGTTTTCTTAGGGTTATAGGGTTTCTGGCATTCCCTTCCCAGCACCATCTTTTGATGTTGCACTTTCCCCACCTTTTATTTGGTTGGGGGTCTTTACATCACGCTCCTCCGTTTTCTGATTCTGGGATCATCCACTCCGGAAATTTGTGGTTTTCCATTTAGATCTTCAGTTATCTGCCATATCTTAAGATTATACAAGCATCTGGATCCTGAGGAAGGAACACTATGTGAAATGCGTTGTTCCATCAAGTCTTATATGACGTATATTGTACATCTGATATGATGACTTAATGGGCATGGTTTTTAAGTGTATTTTAATTTGCAAATAAAACAAATTATTTTTAACCATTTACCGTATATACTCGAGTATAAGCCGACCCGAATATAAGCTGAAGCACCTAATTTTACCACAAAAAATGGGAAAACTTATTGACTCGAGTATAAGCCTAGGATGTCTATCTGCATGCCCATGCCTCACTGTGCCCATGCCTCACTGTGTCCATGACTAGACTTACGTTTAACATAGGAGTATATAGAAGGGGTGCCCGGGTTTGAGAAATCGGTGCTCCCCTGCCATAGGTCCTCCAGACAAAAAACTTTGCACACTTGTAGAAGAGAACTGGGGCTACATGTGTGCCAGGATTCAAGACCAGGGGACCTACGGCCGGCCGGTATCAGGTCCCCAAAGTTACCGGAGAAATTACCGTTTAACATGGGAGTCTATGGAAGGGGTGCCCGGCTTTGAAAAATCGGTGCTCCCCGGCTGTAGGTCCCCCAGACAACAAACTTTGCACACTGGTAGAGGAAGAGTGGGGCTATATGTGTGCCAAGTTTGGGGTCCAGAGGACCTACGGCTGGCATAGGGTCCCCAAAGTCCGGGAGATCAGGCGCAAAAGGGTGACTCGAGTATAAGCCGAGGGGGGCATTTTCAGCACAAAAACATGTGCTGAAAAAATTGGCTTATACTCGAGTATATACGGTATTGTTATATTGGTACACTCATGACTCGTACACACGACCGGTTTTCCAGTCGGAAAAAAAAAAACGATGGTTTTCCCGACGGAATTCCTCTCAAGCCTGCCTTGCATACACACGGTCACACAAAAGTCCGGTGAACTTTTTGACTGCCAAGAACGCGATGACGTAAAAAAAAAAAGACTACGACGAGCCGACAAAATGAAGTTCTATGCTTCCGAGCATGCATCGAATTGTTTCCGAGCATGCGCATTTTACAGACGAACGGTTTTCCTGCCGGGAAAAAAAAAAAAAGAGATCCTGCTCTCTTTTTTTCTCGGCAGTTTTCCTGTTGGAAAAACTGCGATGGAGCATACACACGGCCGGGACTCACGGCCAAAAGCTCTCATTGCAGTTTTCCCGTCGGAAAAAACGGTCGTGTGTACTAGGCATCACACTTAGAATTGCCATTTTCCAGTCTTCCTTTTGGTTGACTGGAAATTTATTATTTGGTAAATTATAAATTTAGACCCCATTCACACAGGGGCGACTCGTCAGGTGACTCAGCTGCCTGACAAGTCGCGTCCCGTTCTGTACAATGGAACCGTTCTAATAGGAGCGACTCAAGTCGCTCCGACTTAGAAAAAGGTTCCTGTACTACTTCAAGATGACTTCAAGGCGACTTCCATGGACTTCAATACAGAAGTCATTTTGCAAGTCACCTTTGAAGTCGTGTGAAGATCGCCCGGCAGAGTCGCGGGACAAGTCGTGCCGCCCCTGTGTGAATGGGCTCTTAGTAGGGGATGGTGCCATGAAGTTGTTCACAAGGGATTTCCACTTTTATAGTAACACATTCCCTGAGTAATGAGCAATTCCTGCCTCTCAGGTAAGTAACCACTGACACCAATGATCTTTTGAGTGCTCGGTAAGGACCACTTGCCATTTCTCCAATGTCCACAAATGTAAGGAGCATTCTTACCAGTGACCATGATACACTGTGACCTGTAGATATAGTAATTAATTATTAATTAATATGTATTCCCTGAGCCTGGAAAGTTATTTCAAGGGTTCCTACATGATAAAAAGTTTTAGAAAGGCTGGTTCAAGGTGTGTACCATTATGCTGAGATCTCCAGGTTGAGGGACGTTATTTTCCCATGTTTAACAATGCAGTTTCATACCCAAAGCATCAGACGGTCTCCTGTGCCCAGTCTCAATGCACTAAATGCAAAATAAGCCTAAAAAGGTATGCAAGTGTAGCGGGGTATTCCCCTATATTGGGAAGAAACTACATCACCCATAACCCCATTCTTCACATGTTCCACCGCAGAGACTCATGGGAGGGGTTATAAAAGGAGGCGGCGAGGCCGGGCTCGGCCTCTTTGGGGGACACGAGACTTCACAGACGGATCCTCCTGTGCGGATGTGTCGGAGTGCAAGGCCTGAAGCCTGAGGCCTTGCTCTGCACCAAAGAGCTTTCCACCCCCCCTCTGCGAGCGTGGGTGGCATCTGACTTGATGCGCTACAACCTTGTTGGATCGGGGACCTGATCGTTGGAGAGATCGAGTGTGTGTGACACGGCCGGTGGAGGTTTCCCGGACTGGATCCGTGGTCCGGCGGGTGAGAGGGCATAAGCCCAGCTAAGATACTGTATATAGGCCTATAGACTGCCGTGGCCTACAAGTTATTTGATACCCCTATTGAAGAGCCTTGTCAGAACTGAGCCTGCGGCTTTATTTAACCAAGTTCTAAGCCCCTTGGATTACAAAGTTATACTCTGTTTAAAGTGCACCACCATTACAGACCTGCCGGTGAAGAAAGAAGGACTAAGTTAAATATTAGAACCAGGCCTGGTGGGGATGGTAGCGTGGCCGATTACTGCGTCATAGGGCACTTAGTTAATGGTCGCCCGTATGGCGCATCTGTAGCGTGTGTTACTACATAGTGTGTTAGAGTGGCAGGACGCTGCTCTCAGGAGTGATTAATTTTGAACTGTGATTACTGTTACCCCTTTATCCATATTGAGAAACTAAGTAAAACACTTTACCTATTACAATTCATTACTGTGTCCTTGCTTAGATATTATATTGCATAGGATATATCATTGATTGTTAGTACTAGCTGTGCCAGAAGGGGGTAGAGCCTATTGCCGGGGGTTGGCGGAGCTGCACTCAGGGCCCAAATCTATTCTGTGGCCTCCTTAGTTGGAGGTATCGCTACACGTGGGGGTTCTCGTCCGGGATCCTGATGCAGCAAGCGAACGCCAGAAGTGCCGGCATGGACCCCATGGATCCAAGAGCGGTAGAAGAATGGTGCAAAGCTGCTAATACAGAGCCAAAACAGTCGATAGCCATTAGCCTCCCGGGGGAGAACTGGTCGAGTGAGACAGTAGAGGAACTAATGAAATCAGTGTCCCCAGATCACACACCTTGGGTGATGGACATAAAGTCAGACCCAGAAATCTCATACCAATACGCATTAGTGGAATATTGGGACGGGATGCCAGAGGCCTGTAAGCACGAGTGTCTGCGGACGCCAGACAACAGAACATTTAGGTTGGCGCACGCAATAGCTGAAGTAAAGGAACCATCCCCTACGGGATCGCCACAGGCTGCGGCCCGAACTCCACCTGAAAGAAAAGACAGGGTGACACCCCCGGTAGCACCTGCACCGGCCACTGCTATATCACCAGAACTGATAAATGCAATAGGGGATTTGCTAGCCAAATGTCAGAAGACAAGTACGGTGCATGTGGAAACTAGCTACCGGAGACTAAAAATATTCTCAGGGAAGCTCCCTGTCCCGGCAGGGGAAGAAGACTTTGATACCTGGGTGGAGCAGGCATTACAGGCAGTGGAGGCATGGGAGGTGCCTGAAGCACAGAAGAGGCAGCGAGTGTTAGAAAGCCTTAAAGGTGCAGCAGCAGAATCAGTGAAAAGTTTCCGGTTTGGGAATGCAGGTTGCACGGCGCAGGACTGTCTAGCTATGCTGCAGGAAGAGTTTGGTCAATTAGAAAAGGTGACAGAGATGGTCTACCAGTTTGAACACACTTTCCAAAAACCGGAGGAGAAACTTTCCGAGTATGTCAGAAGGCTAAACAGGCTGCTGTGCAAGATTGTGTTAAAGAAAGGGATGAAGCCCCAAGATGCCGATGCGGCAAGAATGAAGCAAGTCTTAAAGGGAGCGCTACGCTCCGATCCAGTCTGGCTGCACCTGAAAACCTTGGGAGGAGGAATGTTGCTGACTTATGCTGATTTAATAAAAATCATCAGAGATGAGGAGGCGCTGCAACAGGACCAGCAGAAGGATAAGACAAGTGTTGTACACGCACAGGTGCTGGTCAATCCAGTAATGACCCCTGAAAGAGAGGCGGAGATAGACACCCTAAAAACTCAGATGTCCAAGGTGTTAGAGATATTGACCTCTCTGATAGCAAAAGACACAGAGTGTCCCAAGAAGAAGGAAAGTCCAAGGAAGGAATTGTTCCCGATTGCCTCAGCACCCGAACCTTTACAAGAATGGGGAGATATAGTCTGCTTCAACTGTGGGGGAGTTGGCCACATTGCAGCCACATGTTCTAGTCCGAAGAAGAAGAAGAGACCAGACAACCGCAAGCAGGCAGGAAACTCCAGAGGGCCCCGGTGAAGGAGTCAACCGGGTGCCCATCATCTTCAGTAAACTCCAAGCTGAATGCGAAGAAAAACAAAAAAAAAAAAGATAGAACACCAAAGGGGAAACGCAATACCCCTCAACAAAGCTATACTCCAGGAGGAAGGGGGGAGACCCCTCAGAAGAAGCACAGCACTCCCCAAAGGGGGTGCCCACCCAAGGAAAATAATAGTACCCCTCAGCGGGTTCCTACACCCATTAAAAGGAGGGAAGTCAGTGCATACCAGGCTCAAGAAAGGTTCAAGTCCAAAGGGAATAGGACAAGAGAGAGTCCAAAGGGAAAAGGTCTGAAGAAGGCGGCTCCTGCCGGACCATATCCAGAGAAGCTGGTAGGCCCATCCCCTATAGTGCCCATTCAAGTGGAGGGAGTCTACACCAGGGGCCTCCTGGATACCGGGGCACAAGTGACCCTACTATACCGGGACTTCTACGACAGGCACCTGAGTCATCTGCCTATCCAGAGGATAGAAGAGCTGGAAATATGGGGAATTGGAACCCAGAGTTTCCCTTACGACGGCTACCTTCCCATCAAAATGACCTTTGACCCATCCATGGCTGGGAGGACCGAAGTGTTTGACACCCTGGCAGTTGTGTGCCCTAGGCCGCCTGGAGCCAACAAGAATTCCCTTATAATAGGGACGAACACGGACCTGGTCCGAAGACTCCTGACCCCTCTCGTGACAGAAGAAAGACAAGCAGCTACCAAGATCCATCCCATGCTGAAGACAGCCTACCAACGGCTGGTCCAAGAGCGGGAGACCCCTGGAGAGGAGATAGGGAAGGTGTGGAGACTTGGAAGAGAAGGGGTAGTGTTGCAGCCCGGCGAAGTAACCTGTCTCAGGGCCACTGTGAAGCTTACTTGGGAGCAGCCTGGTCCCTTTGTCATGCTGGAGTCAGACCCAAGGGGTGAGTCCTCAGGCCTGGAGGTGATACCGGAAGTGATTCCGCTGAAGGTCCTGAAGAAGGCCCATTATAGAGTTCCAGTGAGTGTTAGGAATACTACCAAAGACCCCATGGAAATCCCAGTCAGAATGCTGCTAGGCCAGGTGAGCCCGGCGGCCCCCGTTACCCTGTCAGAAGTGAAGAGGACAGGTGAAGGAGGGGATGTTTGGGAGAAGCTGTCCATGGAAAACCCGAATCTGTCCAGGGCTTGGGAAGAGAGAGTCAAGGCCCAGTTGAATAGATGGGAGAAGATCTTCTCTAAGGATGAGTTTGATGTGGGGTGTGCAAGGAGTGCCACCCATCGGATCCGCCTCCAGGAAGATAAGCCCTTCCGAGAGAGGGTCAGGCGGGTCCCGCTAGCCTATCTGGAGGATCTGAGGGAACAACTTACAGAACTCAAGAGGACTGGTGTGATACGGGAGTCCAGAAGCCCCTATGCCTCTCCCATAGTGGTGGTCCGAAAGAAGAATGGATCATTGAGGCTCTGTATCGACTACAGGACTCTCAACAGGAGAACCATACCTGACCAATACACCACTCCGAGGATAGAGGATGCCCTACAGAGCTTGTCTGGAGCCAAATGGTTCAGCGTTATGGATCTCAAGAGTGGGTACTATCAGATTCCGATGCACCCAGCAGACAAGGAGAAGACAACTTTCATAACCCCAGTGGGGTTCTTTGAATTCGACCGGATGCCCCAAGGTCTGTCTGGAGCCCCAGCTACTTTCCAACGTCTCATGGAGAAGACAGTAGGAGACATGAACTTGATCGAAGTCCTTGTATACCTGGACGATGTCATTGTCTTTGGGAGAACCTTGGAGGAACATGAAGAGAGGCTGGAAAAAGTGTTGAGAAGACTCAGTGAGGAGGGACTCAAGCTTTCGCCTGAGAAGTGTCGGTTCTACCAGTCTTCTGTGAACTATCTGGGGCACATAGTGTCTGAAGAAGGGGTGGCCACAGACCCTGAGAAATTGGAGGCA
Source organism: Rana muscosa (assembly GCA_029206835.1). Taxonomy (NCBI): domain Eukaryota; kingdom Metazoa; phylum Chordata; class Amphibia; order Anura; family Ranidae; genus Rana; species Rana muscosa. Next base: position 62,652,619 of record CM055128.1, read on the forward strand.
GTTACCTCCTGGCCACGGCCCACCACAGTAACAGAACTCAGATCCTTCTTGGGTTTCTGCTCCTACTACAGGAGGTTTGTGGAGGGATTTGCCCGAATTGCTAGACCATTGAATGAGTTGCTCAAGACTGAAGGAGAAGAAGATGGCTCGGGGCCCAGGAGGCCAGGAGAGTCCATCAGAGATCAGTGGAATCAGAAGTGTGAAGAGGCTTTCCAGGTATTGAAAAGGAGCCTGACCACTGCACCAGTCTTGGCCTACGCAGACCCAACCAAACCCTATGAACTGCACGTGGATGCTAGTCATGACGGTCTGGGAGGAGTACTTTACCAAGAACACGAGGGGCAATTGCGGCCCGTTGCCTATGTGAGTAGGAGCCTGACCCCCTCTGAGAAGAACTACCCCACTCACAAGCTGGAGTTCCTGGCCCTCAAGTGGGCGGTAGTAGATAAGCTCAAAGACTACCTGTATGGAGCGGAGTTCACTGTGAAGACCGACAACAACCCCCTTACCTACCTGTTCACCACGGCCAAGCTGGACGCCACTGGACACAGGTGGCTGGCCGCACTGTCTGGATTCAACTTCAGCCTTAAGTATAGACCAGGAGTGGGGAATCGAGACGCAGACGCTCTGTCCAGAAGATCTCATTCCCCCACCATTGAAATAGAAGATTGGACCCAAGTGGCACCGGACGGGGTGCGGGCCCTTTGTCAAGGAGCTGAATTCCAAGCCCGAGGAGGCTCCAGAGCAGAGGAAATAGGAGTTACCACGGTGGGAGTCCCCAAACACTACTGTGGAGTAGCTCAATTGGAAGAGGACAACCTACCAAGACTGTCCAAGAAGGAACTGAGGTGTGACCAATTGGAAGACCCCATGGGGAGATTGGTCCTGGAGGCCTTGGAGAATCAGGATCCAAACAGACTCATGCGTCAACCTTCAAAAGAAGCTCGCCTGCTGAGGAAAGAGTGGGACAGGTTGCAGTTACATCAGGGAGTGGTCTACCGAAGGGGCCCCTCTGATGACTCAGAAGATAAGTGGCAGCTGTTCCTCCCAGAGAAACATCGGGAGACTGTTCTGATTGCCCTGCATGACAATCATGGCCACCTAGGGGCTGAAAGGACCTTTCAACTTGTCAGAAGTCGGTTCTATTGGCCCTGCATGAGGGCAGAGGTAGAGGAGTACTGCCACTCATGTGCGCGATGCATCCAGAGGAAGACTTTGCCCCATCAAGCTGCCCCAATGGGCCATCTACAGAGCCAAGGGCCCATGGACCTGGTGTGCATTGACTTTCTCTGCCTCAAACCCGACCTGAGTGGACTAGGAAATGTTCTGGTGATAACCGACCATTTCACCCGGTATGCCCAGGCTTTCCCCACCAAAGACCAGAAGGCCTCTACCGTTGCCAAGGTACTTATGGAGAAGTATTTTGTCCATTATGGGCTGCCACAGAGACTCCATTCAGACCAAGGGAGGGACTTCGAGAGTAAGCTGATCCGGAAGCTTTTGGATTCTTTGGGAATTAAGAAGACTCGAACTACACCTTACCATCCTCAGGGAGATGCTCAGCCGGAAAGGTTCAACCGAACCTTGCTCAACATGTTGGGGACTCTGGAAAGCGAGAAAAAGCAACATTGGAGCCAACACATAGCAGCCATAGTACATGCTTACAACTGCACCATCAGTGATGCTACAGGCTACTCTCCATATCGACTCATGTTTGGGAGAGAAGCGAGACTACCGGTGGACCTGGCGTTTGGTACCTCACTGGACCATTCCTCAGCCACATCCCACAAAGGATATGTGGACAGGCTCAGACACAGCCTGAAAGTAGCATATGAACAAGCTCAAGCGGCCTCAGATCAAAGGGGAGCTCGGAATAAAAGGAATTTTGACTTGAAGGTCCGGATACAAGACCTACAGCCCGGGGATCGAGTACTGTTGCGCAATCTGGGAGTCCCCGGAAAGCACAAACTTGCAGACAGATGGAGATCTGAACCCTATGTCATCTGCAGGAAGTTGCCGGGCCTACCTGTCTACAAGGTGAAGCCAGAGGGAAAGGTAGGCCCACTGAAGACATGGCATCGAAACCACCTGCTCCCACTTGCGGAGGCAGTTAGAATACCTCCCGTGGGAGACTCCCCTGAACCGGCCTCTATCTTGGATACTCCTAGGCCGAACACTCGGTCACAGACCTCCCGAGCTGAAAATGGAGAAGCCTCCCAACTAAGTGGAGATGAGGAGGGAGAACTTGATTGGCTGTGGTCTTCCCCAACTCCAGGAACTTCTATCATAGATCTTCCAGTCACCCAAGATACCACAGATGAAACACTGAACCCAGAGGCTACAGAGTTCATCCCCTTTAGTCCTTCAGCAGATTACTGGGAAGATGCCCATGATAGTTGCTCCGAGGAAGAGGAGCCTGTGGCGCCAGAGCCGGAGATTCCAGGAGAGCAAAGGGCTCAAAGAGTCATTCGACCTCCTAAGAAGCTGACCTACCCTCAGATGGGGAACAGTTCGGAAGACTCTGTAGTCACTGCTAGGAGAAATGCTGAGATTCCGGATCCCTCCACTGTCCATTTGGTGGAGGGCAACCCCAGCTCACTCTCTGGCACAGTTAGGCAGGCCACTCATGATAATGTGACCTGTGGGCAAGGGAATTCTACCCCTCAGTTATGGTGGGAATCCCCTATCCCAACATCGTTTTCAGAATTGTCCAGTGTTATATATAGTTGTTGTTAAAATTTATCTTTGGGGACCAAAGAGTTTAAGTGGGGGGAGTGTGTAGCGGGGTATTCCCCTATATTGGGAAGAAACTACATCACCCATAACCCCATTCTTCACATGTTCCACCGCAGAGACTCATGGGAGGGGTTATAAAAGGAGGAGGCGAGGCCGGGCTCGGCCTCTTTGGGGGACACGAGACTTCACAGACGGATCCTCCTGTGCGGATGTGTCGGAGTGCAAGGCCTGAAGCCTGAGGCCTTGCTCTGCACCAAAGAGCTTTCCACCCCCCCTCTGCGAGCGTGGGTGGCATCTGACTTGATGCGCTACAACCTTGTTGGATCGGGGACCTGATCGTTGGAGAGATCGAGTGTGTGTGACACGGCCGGTGGAGGTTTCCCGGACTGGATCCGTGGTCCGGCGGGTGAGAAGGCATAAGCCCAGCTAAGATACTGTTACTGTATATAGGCCTATAGACTGCCGTGGCCTACAAGTTATTTGATACCCCTATTGAAGAGCCTTGTCAGAACTGAGCCTGCGGCTTTATTTAACCAAGTTCTAAACCCCTTGGATTACAAAGTTATACTCTGTTTAAAGTGCACCACCATTACAGACCTGCCAGTGAAGAAAGAAGGACTAAGTTAAATATTAGAACCAGGCCTGGTGGGGATGGTAGCGTGGCTGATTACTGCGTCATAGGGCACTTAGTTAATGGTCGCCCGTATGGCGCATCTGTAGCGTGTGTTACTACATAGTGTGTTAGAGTGGCAGGACGCTGCTCTCAGGAGTGATTATTTTGAACTGTGATTACTGTTACCCCTTTATCCATATTGAGAAACTAAGTAAAACACTTTACCTATTACAATTCATTACTGTGTTCTTGCTTAGATATTATATTGCATAGGATATATCATTGATTGTTAGTACTAGCTGTGCCAGAAGGGGGTAGAGCCTATTGCCGGGGGTTGGCGGAGCTGCACTCAGGGCCCAAATCTATTCTGCGGCCTCCTTAGTTGGAGGTATCGCTACACAAGTCATTAGAAGAATCTCACTTCACATTTGACCTTCAGCTTTTAAAATTCTTAGAAATGAAGACAAAAGGGTACCATAAACAATACCTGTCAACCACGTTGTTTAACTTGTTCTGGATGTTAGTGCAAAAAAAAAAAAAGGATCACCAACAATACTCAATTGTTTCTGTTGCAAGTGCACCAATACGGCGACAATCATCTCAAGCAGATTCCCAGTGAAATCTCTGCTGCATACAAAGCATGGCTGTTCTGCACTCTCCCAATGGATTCTGTGCCCCTTTTGCTTCGCTTGACACCCAACCCTTCTTTACCAGCAAGCATGTCCTACCAGCCATCAGTTTTTGTCCTCCTCTCACTTTTAGCACTTGCTTCCTCCCCCTGAATGAAATGTGCACACCATAGTTTAGTACACTGGTGCACAATTTGTGAACCTGGAGGCCAGACAGTCCAATCTAGAAAATGACTGGATAATATGTGGACATTGATAACTGTAGAAAAAGCATTGGTTACGTGCGCTGTTGGGATCCCTCCAGCACTCCTAGCATACTTCCCTGACCCTCTCTTCTAACAATTGAGGATCAGTCTGGCTCACCAGACTTTACTGCAGTGGTTGACAACTTGCAAGGGAAAGGAGGCCCCAAATGTCTCCAAAGGGCAACATATAATATTTAATACATGTAATTTCTACAGAAAACTGTCATAGACTGAAGACTTACTAGAGGAAATGGTCCGAGATCATTCTACTAGATTGGTTGGAGACTGAAGTCATGCTATAGGAGACCGTCAGAGACTAGGGACATGTTGCATGAAAAACAAAAAATTTCTCAGCGCACTTACCAGCTAACCTGCAAACAAACCAAATGTGCCCGGTCTAAAAATTCACGTTAAAAACAGAGGGTTTCGTTGCACACATTTGCAAATATATGTAGAAGTCGCAGTACCCACATCAAGGCTTCTTTGTATACTGCGGTCCTAACTCTATAGTATTGAGCGTCTCCAAGTTGCAGCATATGTTGCATGAGCCCACTTGACTTTATTACAATTAAGGGACCCATTACAATTTAATGCTCCCTCTACTGACTGCTGAGGCCCAAGGACAGCACTTCAAAACACCAAAGGGCCACATGTGGCCCTCGGGCAGCAGGTTGGGCACCAGGGCTCTAGTGGCTCAATTTTTAACCATATTGCACCAGTATGGCCACACCTGACCAAGGCAGATCTTTGCTAAATGACCACCGTGAGGTTGATTTACTTAAGGCAAATATACTGTGCACTAGAAGTGAACTGCAAGTGCAGTTACTCCAGATTTTGAGGGAAAGCTCTGAAATGAGGGGAAGCTCTGCTCATTTCTAACCTCTAATCATGTGCAAGCAAAATGCATTTTTTTTCCTTGCATGGTAAACTTTAGATCTAGAGCAACTGCACTTGCAGTGCACAGATTATTTACCTTTAGTAAATCAACCCTATTGAGTGGAAGAGAACAGAATGGTAAATAAGAAGTCAGCATACGTGAACAGATGCAGGCTTCATCCCTTAACACCAGTGGTCTCCAAATTGCAGCCCACAGGCCAGATGTGGCCTTTTGCTTGCCTTTATCTGGCCCTTGGGGAGCCATGCCATTCACCGACACCAATGATGGGGCACCACTCCTACTTTGAATACCAACAATGGGGCACCATTCCTCCAACTGATACCAAGAATAGGGCACTATTCTTTCCACTAAAACCAACAATAGGGAAATATTCCTTCCAATAAACCAATGAAAAGGCACACAGGGCATTTTCTAATCCCACAAGCCACAGTCCGGACCCCCTTAAGCCTCAAGGACAGTAAACTGGCTCTTTGTTAAGAAAGTTTGGAGACCCCTTCATTACACAAACCATGCTGGTCATCCAATACCTGAGCACATACTATATTGTACCATCTGTTGGCCTGGAAAGGCACAGCCATTCCATATGGTCGCTAAAATAATAAATTTTGCATGCAAGTTTGTCTGCATATTGGCATTTTAATACACAATTATAGGTAAAAACATGGTGCACATTTCTGAACTGACAGCTAAACAAACAGAAAGTGGGTCACTTACCGCCGTCACGCTTTTCTTTGTTTTCTCTAAAATGCACAAGTAGCAACTGCCGATTTCCACACTTAGCGTGCTGACCCCCACATCTACCGCTGTTAGTTCCAGTCCTCCTTGTATTACACTGATTTTAATCTTCACGAAAGATTGTCACTCAAAAATGTCTTAGCATGACTGATGCCAATAACTACCCGCATCTACTATTTTCTGTTGTTTTGAAAGCTGCAGAGCATGGTAACCGATATACAGATAGGACTTTAAATAGTTGATGTACTTCCCTCTTCCACATACTATAGCAAACCTCTAAAACCTTTTAGACAAAAAGGTTCATCACTCAATCACTTGCAAATCGATAAAACACAATTGGCTAGTTCTGATTATATTACTAAACTTCTGAAACAGTTGATTTTGACACCAAAAACCATGTTGGTCCCATGCCCCCAGTGAGCAAACACAAATAACTTCTAGACTTGCCTGGAAAGTTGAACATTTGATCACAGGAAACAATTTAGATGGAGTATTGAATGATTACCTGCATGATAACTGGAATAGGTGCCTAGAAAGTAAAACTTGAGGTCTGGGTATCCTAGTTAGAGGAAAAATGGAGGTAACTTCCTTTTGATTGGTATAGTTCTCACACGGCAGTGGCATCCTGGTAATATTAGGATTCATACAAAAACATGTGCAGGTTCGAAGGTCAGAGGATACATCCTGGGCAGGTAGATAATACAGAATCCATTCCCAAGGCTAGCATACATCCAACAAGGTTCACAGTTTCACCCCATTGCATTTTTCCCAGCTTCAGTATTTCCGTGTACTAAAGTCCCATCTTAAACAAGAGTTCTACAGGTCTTCAACTGTAAAGTGTTTCCGTCCCTTTCTCTCCTTGGCTTCTGCTTAGACCAAAGCTAAACCTGACATACCGGTTCTGCAACCTATCCATTTTGGGCAATGTGTTTTCCATGCCTACATGCAAGAGGGTGGGGTTTGCAGAAGGGTAAACCTTATTTAAATCCACGAGAAAGAAACCTATGTGGTGGGTAGGGATTTTTTAGTGAGGACATTTCCCCCAAAACATAATTTGCTTGTAAATCTTATTCTAAAAGTCTAATTACCGTATATACTCGAGTATAAGCCGAGTTTTTCAGCACATTTTTTTGTGCTGAAAATGCCCCCCTCGGCTTATACTCGAGTCTGTGTCCGACTTAAACTTTTTGCGCCTGATCCTTCCCAAACTTGGTACACATGTAGGCCCACTCTTCATCTATAAGTGTGCAAAGTTTGGTGTCCGGGGGACCTACGGCCGGGGAGCACCGATTTTTCAAAACCGGGCACCCCTTCCATAGACTCCAATGTTAAATGGTGATTTCTCCGGTGAATTTGGGGACCCGGTACTGGCCGGCCCTAGGTCCCCTGGACCCCAAACTTGGCACACAAATAGCCCCACTCTTCATCTATAAGTGTGCAAAGATTGTTGTTCAGGGGACCTACGGCCGGGGAGCACCGATTTTTGAAAGCCAGGTACCCCTTCCATAGACTCCCATGTTAAAAGTCAGTCTAGTAACACAGCGCCGGAGATCAGGTAGGGAGATTGGGCACAGTGAGGCACGGGCACAGTGAGGCACGGGCACAGTAAGGCACAGGCACAGTGAGGCACAGGCACAGTGAGGCACGGGCACAGTAAGGCACGGGCACAGTAAGGCACGGGCACAGTGAGGCATGCACATGGACACAGTGAGGCAAAGTGAGGCACAGTGAGGCATGCAGATGTACACCCTAGGCTTATACTCGAGTCAATGAGTTTTCCCATTTTTTGTGGTAAAATTAGGTGCCTCGGCTTATATTCGGGTCGGCTTATACTCGAGTATATACTGTAAACCTTTTGTAGAAAAAAAAGTGTCACAAGTGCTGAGAGCTGTGTATGTTTTTTTTTTTTTTTTACCTATTTTTATATTCTTTTAAAATTTTTATGCTGCTCATGTTTCAGTATTTTTCCATTTCCTCTCTGTGCAACTGCAATCACAGCTGTTGATGTACATGATTTCTAAAGCCAATCACAGAGGCAGTGGGCGGTACTGAGGCTGGAACGCGGTCACAGATAGGACCAGTGGCTGCTGCAGCAGCTTGCATCGGAGTGACAACGCTGTATGTGGGGCAAAAAAAAAAAGACAGCGTTGTCGCCCTTCTTCAGGAAGTACATAGGGACAGATTTTACTATTTTGTCCCAGGACAAAAAAAAAAAAAAAAAAGATGGTGAAAGAGTGAGAAACCCCCCCACATAATAAAAACTGAATTTCTATTGCATAAGTGTTTGCATACACGTTAACTCATAGTTGCCAACATTGCAAAAAAAAAAACCGTGACACTTTTTCGCATGTAGGCGGAGCCTTGGTATAATTAGGGGGTGGGGCATTCATTTGAAGGTGTGTTATACTTTAGGAGAAAAAAGTGGCGCACGAAGCGTGGGCGTGGTTTACGCGGGTAGTGGGAGTGGCTTAAATGAGCGTGGCTCAAAGGGGGTGTGGTTAAAGTCTGAGATGAATGAGGGATGAAGGGAGAAAGAAAGAGGGAGGGAAGGAAAGAGAAGGAAGGATGGAAGGACAGCAGGCCCAGATCCTACACCATAATAGAAATATGTGTATTCCAGAGTTTAACAATCAACAGATAAAGATAATCCAAACATCTGGTGTTAGCTCTTTAATCATCCCGGCACCATAGTTGTTAGGGTGTCAGGATGACTGAAGTGCATTATTTCTCTTATTACATTTTAATATAAAATGAAATCATTCAACGCACCAAAATGCCGAATCAGTGTTAGCCCCGAGTGTGTCACCTGCCACGTCGCCTGCCACCAGATGCCATCAGGTGTCCCCAGGGGAGTCCCTCCTTACATCAGGCGTACCCAGCGGAGTCCTTCCTTACATCAGGTGTACCCAGAGGAGTCCCCCTTACATCAGGCGTCCCCAGCGGAGTCCCCCTTACATCAGGCGTCCCCAGCGGAGTCCCCCTTACATCAGGCGTCCCCAGCGGAGTCCCCCCTTACATCAGGCGTCCCCAGTGGAGTCCCCCCTTACATCAAGTGTCCCCAGAGGAGTCCCTCCTTACATCAGGCGTCCCCAGCGGAGTCCCTCCTTACATCAGGCGTCCCCAGCGGAGTCCCTCCTTACATCAGGCGTCCCCAGCGGAGTCCCTCCTTACATCAGGCGTCCCCAGCGGAGTCCCCCCTTACCTCAGGCGTCCCCAGCGGAGTCCCTCCTTACATCAGGAGTACCCAGCGGAGTCCTTCCTTACATCAGGTGTACCCAGAGGAGTCCCCCTTACATCAGGCGTCCCCAGCAGAGTCCCCCCTTACATCAGGCGTCCCCAGCGGAGTCCCCTCTTACCTCAGGCGTCCCCAGCGGAGTCCCCCCTTACATCAGGCGTCCCCAGTGGAGTCCCCCTTACATCAAGTGTCCCCAGCGGAGTCCCCCCTTACCTCAGGCGTCCCCAGCGGAGTCCCCCCTTACATCAGGCGTCCCCAGTGGAGTCCCCCCTTACATCAAGTGTCCCCAGAGGAGTCCCTCCTTACATCAGGCGTCCCCAGCGGAGTCCCTCCTTACATCAGGCGTCCCCAGAGGAGTCCCTCCTTACATCAGGCATACCCAGCGGAGTCCTTCCTTACATCAGGTGTACCCAGAGGAGTCCCCCTTACATCAGGCGTCCCCAGCAGAGTCCCCCCTTACATCAGGCGTCCCCAGCAGAGTCCCCCCTTACATCAGGCGTCCCCAGCGGAGTCCCCCCTTACATCAGGCGTCCCCAGTGGAGTCCCCCTTACATCAAGTGTCCCCAGCGGAGTCCCCCCTTACCTCAGGCGTCCCCAGCGGAGTCCCCCCTTACATCAGGCGTCCCCAGCGGAGTCCCCCCTTACCTCAGGCGTCCCCAGCGGAGTCCCCCCTTACATCAGGCGTCCCCATCGGAGTCCCCCCTTACATCAGGCGTCCCCAGCGGAGTCCCCCCTTACATCAGGCGTCCCCAGCGGAGTCCCCCCTTACCTCAGCCGTCCCCAGCGGAGTCCTCCCTTACCACAGGCGTCCCCAGCGGAGTCCCCCCTTAACCACAGGCGTCTCCTGTCTCGGCCGCCATTATTGTTTCCCCTTCCCCGAAGGGGAACAAAATAGAGGCGGAGCCGACAGTGTGGCTGCAAAAAAAAAAAATTAAGCTGTGGCGCTGCCGACCCCCGCCCCTTTCCATTACAGACAGACCTGCAGCGGGGCGGGGCGGGGCGGGGGGGTGGCCGGCCGGCCAGCCAAAACACAGATGTAGTACAATAGAAGATAAAGCTGCTGCGGCGCCGACCACCCCCGGGGAGGTGCAGGGTGTGGGCGGCGCCGCAGCGGCTTTATTTTCTATTGTACTACATCCGTGTTTTGGTCTTCTTGAACATGGCGGCCGGCCGAGACATTGTCTCCGCCAGCCGTGGACCTCTAGCGGCGGCGGCCTGCGGCGTCCAAATTCGGGGAAAACGGGAAAAATCGGATTGGCCGGGACATTGGCCGGGACAAAATAAATCCGGGAAAAGGGTTTGAATCCCGGGAACGTCCCGGCCAATCCGTGACTGTTGGCAACTATGGTTAACTTGGTTATTTTACTGATCAAAAAGCATACTGCGTAGTAACCAAGCCATGCAGCCAGATCAAAAATATATATAAAATAATGTACTTTGTAAAATTGATTTAAATGAGCAGTAAACCTACAACATGCAACCAGCATATAAAAAGCATGACATTTGATAGGGCATAAGGAGGCATGACACACACACACACACACACACAAGCTTACTTCCTGGTACAGCCCCTCCCCCAGCATGCATCAGGAGAAAAGGGTGAAGGGTCACAGTGATCCAATACAAACATCACATATATCAACTCTCCACCCCTGGTTTAACTCCTAGAAAGCCACACATTGTTGCGACATGCTTCCATCAAGTTGAATGCAGCATGTTCAGGACCGCCCATCAAATGCAATGGGGGGGGGGGTCATTTTTATTGGGTCGCAAAGTAAAGCATCACAGCTGCAGCATGTGTACACCCCTGTCCCCAGCATGCCTTTACTGCTTTTATGGCTCAAGAAAGAGCAGTTGGGGAGCAATAAAAACACGGTCAAACACTAATTTTATAAAGCCTTTTCTAATGCTGTTAAAGCGGTTGTATACCCACTGACAGTTTTTTTTTTTTGGTCTACCTGGCAAAAGGCATAATGAGCTAGTATGCACCGCATACTAGCTCATTATGAAATACTTACCTTAGAACGAGGTGTCGGTAATTCAGTCGGTCCACACCGAGGAAGATGACTGACATGTTGCCTCGGCGTGTCTTCCGGGTATCGCGGCTCCAGCACTGTGGGTGGCTGGAGCCACGATATCGTCACTCACGCGCATGCACGCGCGAGACTTCTTTCCAGCAAGGTCTGTCATCGTCCGGGCTTTCAGCCGAGAATCCCCGATGCGTATGCGCTGCTGAAGTCAGCGGCGCATTGCAAGGGAAATATCTCCTAAACCGTATATCTCCTAAGGCCTCATGTACATTGCTGCTGGCAAGACGTACACTGCTGCTGGCAAGACGTACACTGCTGCTGGCAAGACGTACACTGCTGCTGGCAAGACGTACACTGCTGCTGGTAAGATGGACATTTAGGGGCAGTTGGGCCCTTTTTTTCTTTTTTTTTTAACTGCTCCTGCACTCTCCTCTGGTATCTTATCAGTACATGTACACAATGTCGTTTATAGGCAGTTGAGTTTAGAGGCTTTTTTTGAAACACAAAAAAATGGGTTCAGAAGCTGAGTATAGAGGCATTTCAAGCGCCAAACGCTTCTAAACGCGACAACTCGCATTTAGTTGCATTTCGTTTACAGGCGTTTTTAATTTTTGTCTATTTAAAAAAAATATATATATTTTTTTTAAACGCTTCTAAAAACGCAAACGCGGCAAAATGGACGTTTTAAATGTGGGTTACGATCTGTCAAGTTAAATTATTCAGGAGAGGTTGTAAAAACGTCCCATGTACATGAAGCCTTAGGCACACATTTAACCCCTTGATTACCCAAGATGCTAACCCCTTCCCAGCCAGTGTCATTGTATAGTATTAGAACTAATCATTGTATTAGCGTCAGTGTCAGTTCAGATTGCCCACTGCACTATCACAGTCCCACTATAAGTTGCTTATCACTGCCATTAGTAGAATAAAAAATAAATAAAAATAAATCATATATATATATATATATATATATAATTTTTTTTTATTATACATAATACACACATTATATATATATATATATATATATATATATATATATATATATATATATATATATAATGTAGCGGGTATGTACTTTCCTGGGTGTAATTCAAACTGGCAGAGACACCAGTGATGTGCAGTTCCTTGCGGTCCAGCGGGTGGCGCTGTCGCCTTGGGCTGGGGTTGAACCATTGCTGTGTGCTGTGCCTCCTTTTTGTCCTCCCTCGGCAGCGGTATGGTGGGGCGGGGAACCCGCCATGCTTGCTGGGAGAGGGTATAAAGGGGCCGGCCATCTTTGTCACGGGGTCGAGTCCCAGGCACCTTCAGCCTGAGGGCGGTGGTTCGTGTCGGTCCTCTAGGCGGCCTAGGCCTAGAGGACGTCCGGAGGTCGTGTTCCATCCCAGGCACCTTTAGCCTGGGGTGAGGTACTCGGATGGAGGTCTGGAGCTCAGTGCCCATCACTGAGTTCCGCGAGGGAAGGAGGTCCTAGGGAACCCAGGGATTGGGTACTCGAATCCAGAAGGCGTAATGGACCGGGGGGAGCTACTCACTTGAAGACCGGGTGCAGCAGATTGCCAGTGACGGGAGAGCCTCCCATCGGAGACCGCCTGGAAGGAAATCCCCCCTCCGCTCGGAGACCTAAGCCCACTTTCAGGGAGGAAAGTGGAGAGTTCATTGTGTCTGGGCCTACTCGCATCCACACCTCCTTGTTTGTTCTGTTCTTAAAGGCAGTCTAACTGATTATGCTGTTCACTCGAGAGGAATAAAGGAGTGTTAGACTTCAATGGTGTGGGGCTCTTTTCTGGTGGACATTGTTCAAGGTAACTCCAGGTGCACAACACTGACCCAAAGGTAGAGAAAGAACTTTGCTTACACCGCACGGACACATGTGGTGAAGGCCAGGCGTGGTGACCCCGCTCTCTCCCCTCTAAGGTACCCCTAGACAAGAGAAAGACGAGCTGATGCAAAGAGGGGAGTGAGGAGGCCGCTACATATATATATATATGTATATATATATATACACACACATATACATATACACACACACACACACACACACACATATATATATATATATATACACACACACACACACTATAGTTTGTAGATGCCATAACTTTCACGCAAACCAATGTGCAATGTACATTTATTGGGATTTATTTTTTATTACCGAGAGACATGCAAACAGAATACATAATGGCCTAAAATGATAAAGAAATTATTTTAGTTTATTTTCCTATTTCATTGGATAGGTTTTATAGCAGAAAATTAAAAAAAAAAATGTTTTCAAAATGTTTCTAGATTTTTTTCATTGATATAACAAAAAAAAAAACAAAACAACCCAGTGGTAGTGAATGATCAAATACCACCAAAAGAAAGCTTTTTGTGTGAAAAAATTATATTATTTTGTTTAGGGACAGCAGTGCATGAACGCACAATTACCAGTTAAAAGTAGCACAGTGCTGAATAGCAAAAAAATGGCCTGGCCATGAAAGGGGTAAAACTTGCCAGAGCTGAAGTGTAGTTAATCTGTGTTTTTGCTAATATCTATTGGAAAAGCTCAAAAAAAGTCCCTACATCAACAGAGGGATTTGTCCAGCCCCGTGATATTTTCCTTTGCTTACTGCAGTTGTCGCAAATAAGCCTTTATAAAAGGTCTTAACAAAAGAAAAAGTGTTATTGTAAAAGAGACTTCAGGGTAAATGGAGCCTTGAGAGCTCTCAGAATAATGAAGTACAAACCTCTTAGAAAGATCAAAGAAAAGCATACAGTGTAAAGCAAAAGGAATAAGTAACATTAATCCCGACGTAAGATACCAAGACAAAAAGGAGTTCTAATGTACAGATTACATACAGTGGGTACGGAAAGTATTCAGACCCCCTTACATTTTTCACTCTTTGTTATATTGCAGCCATTTGCTAAAATCTTTTAAGTTAATTTTTTTTCCTCATTAATGCACCCCATATTGGCAGAAAAACACAGAATTGTTGACATTTTTGAAGATTTATTAAAAAAGAAAAACTGAAAAATCACAGACCCTTTGCTGTGACACTCATATTTAACTCAGGTGCTGTCCTTCTGATCATCCTTGAGATGGTTCTACACCTTCATTTGGGTCCCGCTGTGTTTGATTATACTGATTGGACTTGATTAGGAAAGCCACACACCTGTCTACCACAAAGCGATCTTCAAAGCAAAAAAAAGAACACTTCTCAAACACCATCTCAAAAGGCCCTAAACCGACCTCGCAAACTTTTCAAAACTAGTCGCTCAAACTATGAACCCCACCTGTTTGGACCCCCCCAGCAAACGAAACTCAAGAATTCTGCAAAGAACTTACAGATTTTTTTATCGACAAAAAGAAAACATTCGAGAAATGATTCAAAAGAAAAAAACCAACCTCACTCAGCCTAAACAAGAAGAGGAAATCAATATACAATCAATTGTTTAAATTTCGCTGGTCCCGATCACCATCGACACCACCAAAAACATCATCAGAAGTCTCAGAGACAGCACATCACCAAATGACATAATTTCTACAAAACTCCTGAAAGAATGTACCAACATCTTGGCACCCACCATAACACATCTCGTAAATCAATCCTTCAAAGGCGGCATTGTTCCGATCTCCCTCAAGCAAGGCATAGTCAAACCCCTCCTAAAGAAGCCCAACCACGACCCTAAAGACCCAAACTACCGCAGACCGGTAACAAGTCTCAACACCATCTCAAAGATCATGGAGAAAGCAGTAGTACAACAGCTACAACACCATTTGGACACTTACAAACTCTTGGATCCTCTACAATCAGGCTTCCGCCCAGGCCATGGCACAGAAACAGCACTTCTTAAAATATGGGATGCCGCTCTCGAAGCAGCAGATGACGGAAAATCATTACTTCTGGTGCTGCTGGATCTCAGTGCAACGTTCGACACAGTAGACCACAAAACCCTACTCATCCGCCTCAAAGAGGTAGCAGGAGTCGCAGACCCTGACCTACCCTGGTTCACAGAAAACCGCTCCCAGACAGTGAAACTAGGAGCCTTCACCTCTGAAACTCACGCAACTTCTTGCGGAGTCCCTCAAGGATCACCCCTTTCACCCGTGCTCTTTAACATCTACCTCCGCCCACTCCTCAAAATCATCAGCAAACAGGACATGTGCTATCAATCATACGCTGACGACACCCAACTCTACTTTCGTATCAGCGGAAAAAAAAACGGATATCACGGACTGGAAAAGTGCCTCACATTGATCGATGATTGGATGACTCAGAGTTCCCTCAAACTCAATGGATCCAAAACAGAACTTCTCCTCCACGCAAACCTAAAGACAAAAGCAAAGACTTCTTGTACACCACCCACCATTCTCGGACAGATCATTACCCCGAGCACCAAAGTCAAAAGTCTCGGAGTCATCTTTGACTCGGAGATGTCGATGGATGCACAAATAGGATCAGTAGTCAGCGGATCGCACCATCTCCTTCGCCTGCTGTGTAGACTCATCCCCTTCCTCCCGGAAGAGGACACAGCAGTAGTATTTGGAACAATCATCAACTCCCGACTCGACTATGCAAACTCCCTCTACATAGGACTTCCTAAATATCAGATTTCGCGCCTACAAGTCATCCAGAACACGGCAGCCAGACTGGTAACAGGGAAAAAACCTTGGGAATCGATCACCCCTTCACTGAGGACCCTGCATTGGTTAACTGTAAATGATCGGGTCACGTTCAAGACCCTCTGCCTGATCCACAAGTTCACACAAGGAAACGCTCTTCAATATTTATGCGAGAAGATAAAACACTACATCCCCAAACGCATTCTCCGATCAACCAATCAAAACCTCCTCCACATCCCCAGTCCCGCTACAAATGGAAGGGAGAATGAAGATTTGCAGTCCAAGGACCACGTCTATGAAACGCTCTACACACGGACATCCGTATGGAAGAAAACCATCGAGCCTTCAGGAAAAAACTTAAGACCCACCTCTTCTGAAGGATCAGGACGACACCGGATGCAAAGCGCCTTGATTTAGTTCGCATTTGCAGTGCTATATAAGTTATCACTCACTCACTCTCTCACTCATGTCTATATAAGACCTTACAGCTCACAGTGCATGTCAGAGCAAATGAGAATCATAAGGGTCAAATAAACTACCTGAAGAGCTCAGAGACAGAATTGTGGCAAGGCACAGATCTGGCCAAGGTTACAAAAAAAATTCTGCTGCACTTAAGGTTCCTAAGAGCACAGTGGCCTCCATAATCCTTAAATGGAAGACGTTTGGGATGACCAGAACCCTTCGTAGAGCTGGCCGTCCGGCCAAACTGAGCTATCGGGGGAGAAGAGCCTTGGTGAGAGAGGTAAAGAAGAACCCAAAGATCACTGTGGCTGAGCTCCAGAGATGCAGTCGGGAGATGGGAGAAAGTTGTAGAAAGTCAACCATCACTGCAGCCCTCCACCAGTTGGGGCTTTATGGAAGAGTGGCCCGACGGAAGCCTCTCTTCAGTGCAAGACACATGAAAGCCTGCATGGAGTTTGCTAAAAAAAAACACCTGAAGGACTCCAGGATGGTGAGAAATAAAATTCTCTGGTCTGATGAGACCAAGATAGAACTTTTTGGCCTTAATTTTAAGCGGTATGTGTGGAGAAAACCAGGCACTGCTCATCACCTGTCCAATACAGTCCCAACAGTGAAGCATGGTGGTGGCAGCATCATGCTGTGGGGGCTGCAGGGACAGGACGACTGGTTCTAATCAAGGGAAAGATGAATGCGGCCATGTACAGGGATATCCTGGACGAAAACCTTCTCCAGAGTGCTCAGGACCTCAGACTGGGCCAAAGGTTTAACCTTCCAACAAGACAATGACCCTAAGCACACAGCTAAAATAACGAAGGAGTGGCTTCACAACAACTCCGTGACTGTTCTTGAATGGCCCAGCCAGAACCCTGACTTAAATCCAATTGAGCATCTCTGGAGAGACCTAAAAATGGCTGTCCACCAACGTTTACCATCCAACCTGACAGAACTGGAGAGGATCTGCAAGGAGGAATGGCAGAAGATCCCCAAATCCAGGTGTGAAAAACTTGTTGCATCTTCCCCAAAAAGACTCATGACTGTATTAGATCAAAAGGGTGCTTCTACTAAATACTGAGCAAAGGGTCTGAATACTTAGGACCATGTGATATTTCAGTTTTTCTTTTTTAACTACTTCCCACCCGGCCACTGTACATATACGGCCGGGTGGGTGCTCTCTCCTTCTGAGTGGACGTTCCTGAACGTCCCTCAGACGGAGGGGGATCGCGCGCGCGTGTGCGCCCGCCGTGTTACCAAGGACCCGGTGCGCGTGCCTGGCGACCACGATTGCCGCCAGGCACCCGCGATTGCCCGGGAAACGAGCAGGAAAGTGGATCTCTGTGTGTAAACACACAAATCCACATCCTGTGAGGGAGAGGAGGCTGATGGTGTGTCCCTTGTACATAGGGAAAACCATCGGTCACCTCCCCCAGTCAGTCCCCTCCCCCCACAGTTAGAACAAATTGAGGGAACATATTTAACCCCTTCCCGCCCCCTAGTGGTTAACCCCTTCCCTGCCAGTCACATTTATACAGTAATCAATGCATTTTTATAGCAGGGATCGCTGTATAAATGTGAATGGTACCAAAAATGTGTCAAAAGTGTCCGATGTGTCCGCCACAATATCGCAGTGACAATAAAAATCGCAGATCGCTGCCATTACTAATAAAAAAATTTAAAAAAATAAAAAATGCTATAAAACTATCCCCTATTTTGTAGACACTATAACTTTTGCGCAAACCAATCAATATGCGCTTATTGTGATTTTTTTTTATACCAAAAATATGTAGAAGAATACGTATCGGCCTAAACTGAGGAAAATTTTAATTGAAAAAAAAAAAATGGGTATTTATTATAGCAAAAAGTAAAAAATATTGTGTTTTTTTCCAAACTCTTCTTTTGTTTATAGCGCAAAAAATAAAAACCGCAGAGGTGATTAAATACCACCAAAAGAAAGCTCTATTTGTGGGGAAAAAAGGACGCAAATTTTGTTTGGGAGCCACGTCGCACGACCGCGCAATTGTCATTCAAAGTGTGACTGCGCTGAAAGCTGAAAAATGGCTTGGGCAGGAAGGGGGTTTTAGTGCCCAGTAGGGAGGTGGTTAATAAATCTGCAAAAATGTCAACAATTCTGTGTTTTTCTGTCAATATGGGGTGCTGCGTCTACATTAATGAGGGAAAAAAATGAACTTAAATGATTTTAGCAAATGGCTGCAATATAACAAAGAGTGAAAAATGTAAGGGGGTCTGAACACTTTCCGTACCCACTGTATACTTGCTTGTAAAGTATTGTCCTAGGGTTAAAGTGTACCTACAGTGCATCCGGAAAGTATTCACAGCTCTTCACTTTTTCCACAATTTGTTATGTTACAGCCTTATTCCAAAATGAATAAAATTCATGATTTTCCTCCAAAAATTCTACAAACCATATCCCATAATGACAACGTGAAAGAAGTTTGTTTAAAAACTTTGCAAATTTATAAAAAAAAAAAAAAAAAATCACACTTTCATATGTATTCCCAGCATTTGCTCATTACTTTGTTGAAGCATCTTTTGCACCAATTAAACCCTTAAGCCCAGGTCCACACTGGGGCTGCGGTAGTGAAGCCGTGCAAGTTCAGCTTAACTCGCACGATTTCACTCCTGCCTGTCAGTCCCGATTTCGGCCGCGATTACAGGGACATCTGTGCAGGTTTCTGCACAGATGTCAATGTAAATCGCAGCCCGAAATCGCAAAAAGTAGTAGAGAACCGGCTTTTTGAAATCGGTGCAGCGCCGCAGATGCGGCGTTGCACCGATTAGGACAGTGCCATTGCCCGCAATTTATCGCCGACTAGCATACTAGCTCATTATCAATTACTTACCTTAGATCGAAGCCCCCGCAGCGGTCCTCGGACAGGTCCTCCGTCACCGCCATGATACCCGGAGTGACTTCCGGGTATCGCCGCTCCGGTGCTGTGACTGGCCGGAGCGGCGATGACGTCACTCCCGCGCATGCACGAGGAACGGCACAATCCCCACGCATGCTGCAGTTCCGGCGGGCTCCCATTCAAAAGCCGCCGTGCTCAGTGCGCCTGCGCCGTCATCTACAGCGCGCATGCACCGTAGATATCGGTACAGTCTTTTTTGCAAATATCTCCGAGACCGTGTAGGTCTTGGAGATATTGCAAGCACCTACAGCAGTGATATGCAATTAGCGGACCTCCAGCTGTTGCAGAACTACAAGTCCCATGAGACATAGCAAGATTCTGACAGCCACAAGCATGACACCCAGAGGCAGAGGCATGATGGGACTTGTAGTTTTGCAACAGCTGGAGGTCCGCTAATTGCATATCCCTGACCTACAGGTAAGCCTTAATGTAGGCTTACCTGTAGGTGCATGTAGTATTCGAGGCTATACAACCGCTTTAAGGATATTTACTGTACCTGCAGGAATAGATTTAAAAAATAAAAAAAAAAGAAGAGGGGAAGCAGATTTTACTATCATTTTAACTCAAAAAAGGTACCTTCTATTGCTCTCAGAACTCTCCAAATACTTTTTTTTTCTGCTGTGATCCAACAAATTTCAGAAGGTGGCTACGTTCATTCCACTGTTTGTAAGAATGTAGACAACCTCTCTTGCTCGTTTCCAAGAAGGACTATGAACCTTGGACAATAAAATAGCGCATAGCAGCTGGAAATAAATTCTGGCCCTGAAAGTTGCCACAGACGCCATACCTTGTGAACAATAACAATAGTAACTTAATGTGAAGTTATGGTAGCTGATAAATATTTGTGTTAGAATCTGATGATGTAGAAATCTACCAGGGCATTGGTATTCACCGATAGGGGTGTGTCATTAAGAAAGCATGCTGAGGAATCCATCGCACTGCGACCCACATACCCAGTATACTATGATGGTTAGCAATGACAAACAATGGACACACGTAAATACTTATACCTATATATAGCTGCACCTCAGGGTAAGACCTGTAATTAGGTTCAACATAGTGTGACATCAAGATCCTTATGTAACCAATATCACAAACAGAATGTAAATTCTAAAAAGAATGAAGGCGTGGCTCAGGGGACAGACAAAAGAGCTTTGCCAATACTCAGGCTTCATACAAGAAAGTAACTGGATATTCATCAGGACAGCAACGTCACCTTCCCATTGGACAGCTCAAAGAGATGAAAGCACACCATGGCGGATTTTAGTTTATTATATATTGCAGGTTATCACTGAAACCTAAAACTATTTTTGTTGCATACAAATTTTTTAGGGTAAATCTAAAGCCATGTTTTTAATAAATATACACTCACCAGCTTCTTTATTAGGTACACCTTGCTAGGTAGGCCGTGGCATTTAAACAATGCACAATTGGTACTAAGGGGTCCAAAGTGTGCCAAGAAAATATCCCAAACACAATTACACCACCAGCCTGAACCGTTGATACAAGGCAGGATGGATCCATGCTTTCATGTGTACACCAAATTCTGACCCTACCATCTGAATGTCGCAGCTGAAATCCAGACTCATCAGACCAGGCAACGTTTTTCCATTCTTCTATTGTCCAATCTTGGTGATCCTGTGCGAATTGTAGCCTCAGTTTCCTATTCTTAGCTGACAGGAGGGGCACCCGGTATGGTCTTCTGCTGCTGTAGCCCATCTGCTTCAAGGTTCGATGTGTTGTGTGTTCAGAGATAGTATTCTGCATACCTTGGTTGTAACAAGTGCTTATTTTAGTTACTGGTTGCCTTTCTATCATCTCAAACCAGTCTGACCATTCTCTGTAAACCTTAGAGATGGTTGTGCGTGAAAATCCCAGTAGATCAGCAGTTTTTAATATACTCAGACCAGCCCATCTGGCACCAACAACCATGCCATGTGCAAGGTCACTTAAATCTCCTTTCTTCCCCATTCTGAAGTTTGGTTTGAACTTTAGCAAGTCGTCTTCACCACGCCTAAATTCATTGAGTTGCTGCCATGGGATTGGTTGATAAGCAATTTGTGTTACCAAGCAATTGAACAGGTGTACCTATAAAAGTGGCCGGTTAGTGTAGATGGATAACATCAGTTCGATTTTTTTTTTTATATTTTTTGCAGAATCCCGTTAAGGAGATTTCCCTTTACTTCCTGTCATGCAGACCCAACAGGAAGTGAGGTAAATCCCCTCTTGAACATGTGTTACTGGAACAAATGTCTCCATTGAAATAACCCCTGCCTATAATGCAGAGTAGATATTCCAGCACACCCACTGCAGGCCCTGTCCAGTCTAAAATCACCATAGTGTTAAATATAATACGATTATTATTTTTATTATACAGGATTTACAATGTTAGGGCAAACAGTACAGTAACAATACAATTCAATACAGGAAGAATCAGAGGGCCCTGCTCGTTAGAGCTTACAATCTAACTAAAGAAGTTTCACACAATGTTCACCTTTTGTAAAAAAATAATAATAAATGCACATCTTTTTGCAGGTAGAAAAATTTGCATTTATTATTGGTTTTTTACATCGCAATCCTGTAAAGCATTGAACCTGCGATCAGTAAATCACGGGTGCAAAGCCAGGATCCTGCAGACTCTCAGTACACTGTCTGCCCATACCTCCAATACAGGCAGGCAGTTGCTGAATTGCAGGAAGAATCAGTGAACTACCACAGTGCTCACCAGCGCTCTTACAGTTCATTGAGGACTACAAGCCCTCAGCCCCATATGGCTGACGGCACTTGTGGTCTATTAATTCACAGGAAATTGTGAATTAATGACACAGCCGTGTGGGCAGAGCCCAGCACAATCATGCCGTTTTCAAATTGTGACAGTGGGTGCGGGAAAAAGATCCCCGCCCGCTGTCACAGAGCAGGGAGCCCTGGCGGTGGGAGGCTGGGAGTGTGTTACATGTTACACCATAATATGGGTGTAGTATGCAACATGCTCCTATCCTTTAAATGAAACTAGCTATAAAGCATAGGAGAGACTAGTGATATTGCGATCAATAGCGCTGTGCCGAGAGCAAGTGCCCTGTGCGCACCCGGCACAGTGACCATCGTCTAGCCAAAAGCTTTCGGATCACGTGACCGCTCTGACAGCCAATCACGGCTGTCACATGATCTTAAGCCACGCCCCCAGCATCATAAACATCTTAAAGAGCCAGGAGGTGCTGGCGCGAAGAGGTTAAACAGCACAGGCTTCTGTCACCATTTTTCTAAGTAAATATATTTCTAAAAAGGGTGCTATAGACGTGAAATTTTCACCACGTCAGTAACAACCCATGCAATCCATACATACACCACATGCCATGATCGGCCCCTCAACTCTGATCTGTGATCAGCCGAGTCTCAGACTCGTGATCACAAAGTGTGCCACGAGCAACCCGCAGGGACGCGCAAGCAGCTCATGCACCGTAGGACGTCCATGGACGCCCTCTCGGCAATTAAGGCTCGCGCTGTAGCCGTCTTTGGGCTATAGCGCGGGCGGCAAGTAGTTAAGTTGTGTGTAATAAAATGGAATGACGCAGGGAAAAAGTATTGAACACGTTAACTGAAATGTATTTAATACTTTGTACAAAATCCTTTGTTGGTAAAAACAGCTTCAAGACGCCCCCTGTATGGAGAAACTAGTTGCTTGCATTGCTCGGGTGTGATTTTGGCCCATTCTTCAACACAAACAGTCTTCAAATCTTGAAAGTTCCGTGTGCCTTTTCCATGAACTCTGATCTTTAGTTCTTTCCATAGAATTTCTATTGTATTCAAGTCAGGTGATTGGCTGGGCCATTCTAGCAGCTTTATTTTCTCTTTCTTTGAAACCAATTGAGAATTTCCTTGGCTCTGTGTTTGGGATCATTGTCTTGCTGAAATGTCCACCTTCGTTTCATCTTCATCATTCTGGTAGATGGCAGCAGATATTGATCAAGAAGTACCTTATGCTGAAAAACAGCCCCATACCATGATGTTCCCACCTCCAAACTTCACTGTTGGTATGGGGGTGTTTTCAGGGTGATGTGCAGTGTCATTTAACCTCCATATTATGGCATCCAAAGAGTTCAATTTTGGTCTCCTTTGACCAGACCATATCCTCACAGTATTTCACAGGCTTGTCTAAATGTTGTGCAGCAAACTTTAAACGAGCTTCAACATGCTCTTCTCAATTCTTTTCACTCCTCTGTCAGAAATCTTGCGAGGAGCACCAGGTCATGGCCGGTTTATGGCGAAATCATGTTCTTTCCACTTCCGGATTATGGCCCCAACAGTGCTCACTGGATCATTCAGAAGTTTAGAAATCCTTCTGTAACCAATGCTTGCAACCAATGGTTGCGAAGGTCTTGAGAGAGCGCTTTGCTTTTACCCTTCATGAGATGTTTATTGCGTGACACCTTGGTATTGAGACACCTTTTTACAGGCCATCAGTTGAGACTGAACCAGCCGATATTAATTTGCACTGACAAGGGGCAGGATTACTAATTAACCACTTCAGCCTCTGAAGATTTGGCTGCCCAATGACCAGGCGATTTTTTGCGATACGGCACTGCGTCACTTTAACTGACAATTACGCAGTCGTGCGACGCTGTACCCAAACAAAATTGACGTCCTTTTTTTCCGACAAATAGAGCTTTCTTTTAGTGGTATTTGATCACCTCTGCAGGTTTTTATTTTTTGCGCTATAAACTAAAGAAGAGCGACAATTAAAAAAAAAAAAATTAAAAAAAAAAATATCTTTTACTTTTTGCTATAATAAATATCCCAATTTAAAAAAAAAATACCTTCTTTCCTCAGTTTAGGCCGATATGTATTCTTTTTTTTTTTTTTTTAAATATGTAGAAATCGCAATAAGCGTATATTGATTGGTTTGCACAAAAGTTATAGCGTCTACAAAAATAGGGGGTAGGTTTATGGCATTTTTATTATCATTTTTTTTTTTTTTTACTAGTAATGGCGGCGATCTGCGATTTTTGTTGGAACTGCGACATTATGGCGGACACTTGACACTTTTTTGGGACCATTGGCGATTATACAGCGATCAGTGCTATAAAAATGCACTGATTACTGTAAAAATGTCACTGGCAGGGAAGGGGTTAACACTAGTGGGTGATCAAGTGGGTTAAATGTGTTCCCTAATGTGTCTTCTAACTGTAGGGGGGATGGGACTGACTAGGGGGAAGAGCTTGACTGGTGTTCATATGAACACCGATCAATCAGTCTCCTCACCCCTGAGAGAACTGGGATTTGTGTGTTTACACACACACACACACATCCCCATTCTCGCTCTGCAACGAGAAATCGCGGGTCCCCGGCGGTCATTGCATTGGCTCCGGGGACACGCTTCGGGCACGCGTGGGTGCCTTAAAGAGCCAACGTACAGCTACGACGACTCACGCGCGGGGGGGGGAGCCAGCCGCAGCATAACTGTGGCGGCTGGTCCGGAAGCAGTTAATGATAGATTTCAGCTGGTGTCTTTGCTTTTCATGCTTTTTGCACCTCCCTTTCCTCATCTGTTCAATACTTTTCCATGTGTCAATCCATTTTATTACACAACTTAATTTCTGAACTTATTTGTTTTGATTTCTTTAAAATGTATGGATTGTTACCGACATGTGGTGAAAATGTCATATCAATAGCACCTAAAGAGCCCATTCACACAGGGACGACTTTGGATCTGACTTCAAGACGCCCCAAGTCGCGCTGCATGAGAAAATCAATGTAAATGAACGGAGCCGTCTTAATGCACACTACTGCAGTCGCTCCGACTTCAGAAAAGGTTCATGTACTACTTCAATCCGACTTGTAGGCAACTTGTACCCATTGATTTCAATGGAAGTCGCCTCAGAAGTCGGATCACGGTCTTAACAGAAGCAACAATACAGGAAGAGAACATACATTTCTCAGGCAAACCCCTTCCTCCCACAGAGCTGATTCTTGTTTGATTGGCCACTGGAAAGCCTCCTGTCCTGGAGACAACTTGAAGTTGCTTTGTAAGTCGCCCCAAGTCACGCTGTGATTCATGCTCAAGTCGTGTCCAAGTTGCCTCCCAAAGTTGCGCTGGAAGTCGTGTTGCCCCTGTGTGAATGGAGTCTTAAGCCCCGTACACACGGTCGGACTTCCATCTGACTTTTCCATGGTTTTTTGTCTGAACGGAGTTGGTCGGGAACACCCATAGCATACACACGCTCTGACTTTTCTGCAAACTTTCCCAAAACTTTTTGCAACATCACGTGGTTTTTCTGCTCTTTACCACCACCCTTTGGTCAACTTCGGCTATTGTTGGTTGATTTTAACATTATTTGTTTTGTCCATCGGACAAAAGTCCGATGGTTTTCTGTACACACGGTCGGACTTTGCTCCATCGGACTTTTGTTGGGCAAAAGTTTGTCCGTTTGCAGACCCAACATTTGTCCGATGAAAACAAAAAAAAAAAAAGCAAAAAAAGTTTGTCCGATGGAGCGTACACACGGTCGGATTGTTGGTCCAACTTGCTCAAAATGAAGTTTGTTGGCCAAAAGTCAGACCGTGTATACGGGGCTTTAGTAATATATTTACCTAGAAATGGTCAATACTTATTTTACCCGCTGTATGATCTTAATTTCAATCAGAAAAAATACCACATAGTCACTAGATGGACCATAGCACTGTACTAAGAAAACTATAGTCAGAATTTGTCACGGATAGGTGAACGCTTGTCTCATCTGTCTGTAGCGGCCTCACCCTCTCTCTCTTCTTTAACGGTCACTTTGGCTTCGGTCTAGGGGTACCTTAAGGGGGAGAGCGAGGTGCGCCACGGCCCATGTCCTCTAGATTACTGCGTGTAGAGGTGAAGGCCAAAATCACATTACACCCGGGCTGTGTATACGTTCAGAGCCAAGTCTGTTCTGCTGATAACCCCCTTTGCTGCCAGTAATTGGAGTACCACACACTGAAAAGGTCCAACACTTATTTATTCCATAACGGCAAACAAATAGTCCTTTGCGAGCAGACAGTTTGAGACCCATAGAACAGTTCAGTATTGGTGGGGAGTAGGTCAAGGCACAATCCTCAAAGAAACTAAACCATTGAGGTTTCACCAACGGTTGCCAAGCGCAGTGGCTGTTAAATGGATTTTCTTGGCTTCAGAGTCTCTTCCAGCGACTCTAGTGAACAGGAACTGGAGTTACCTTCGCTACGTTGCAGCCCCTGTCAGGGGGAAGACATCCCTCCAAGGGAGTTACCAGAGGCCCCGCCGTCACCAGATTAATGCTGTACCGGACTATCTGGAAGGGTTACTCTCCCCGGCCTCCTCACCTCAGATATGGGTCCCAACACCTTAGGGCCCCTCGGACTCCTCCACCCTCGCGGAACCCAGTCGAAGTTACTGGACCCCAGGCCTTGGCCATAGTACCTCACCCCAGGCTTAAGGTGCCTGGGATGGACTCTATCCCTCGCTCCGGCCAGGTCAAGGGCACCTGGGCCCGGATCTCCGGAACGCCAGCACCCAGGCTGAAGGTGCCTGGGCATGGCCGCGTCCTCCAACTCTGAACCCCAAGGTCAGGGCGTCCGCCCCTTTTATCTCCTCTCCCTTTGCGTCACAGCGAGTTCCCCGCCCCGCTGTACCGGAGCCAGGAAAGGACAAAAAGGTACAGTCTTGCGGTGCAGGTTCAACTCCGACCCAGGGCGACAACGCCACCTGCAGGCCACAGGGAACCTTGCACCACCAGAGTCCTCCAAGAACCACAAAAGGGATTCTCAGATTCCCTAACAATTAGTACATCTGGGTTAAATAACCCAGATGCTCCCCCCCAAATTTAAATACCCGCTACATGTCCAACAAATTATTTTTATTAATAGACCCCAAAGAGACCTTTTGAAGTTCCCTTTGAATTCCTGGTCCAGTGAATCATACAGAACTTCTAGTAGGGCTCAAGCACACCATCACAAAGGGTCTGCACAGTGTGTAAGAGCCTACAGGACCCGTGTAAAATCATCCTCAGGAGCCCGAGGAGCTCTGCTCATCATTTGGGTGAACATATGCTTCCTCAGAGTAGAAGGCAATATTATGATTGAAGCAAGAGCTCATCATTAGAGTAAAGCCTCGTACACACGACCGATTTTCTCGTCCAAAAACGACAAGAAAACAGCCGAGAGAGCTTTCTTGTCGAGAAAACCGTTCGTGTGTATGGTTTTTCGTCGAGAAAACTGCCGTAAATCTTGATCGAGAAAAATAGAGAACCTGCTCTATTTTTTCTCGTCAGGATTCTCGATTTTCTCGTCGTGTTTCTCGTTGGTCTGTTTTGCGACGAGAAAAACGTTTCTGTGTATGCTTTTACGAGTCTTCAAAAAGCGCGCATGCTCAGAATCAAGTATGAGACGGGAGCGCTTCTTCTGGTAAAACAAGCCTTCGTAATGGAGATAGCACATTCGTCCCGCTGTAAATTATTGCATTGTTTAAATGTTGCGCATTGAAATCTTCTTTAGAATGTTACAATAATGAAAAATAAAGAACTTGTTTTGCTGCTGATATTCACACAGAGTTCTGACTAACTATTTTAAACCTTTTTCATGCTGATCTCATGAATATTTAGCTGTATTATATCGAGCAAGATCTCCTTAATAAATATATTATTTTAATTTTGAATTCAGATCTTCATTTTAAATGCTTCTTTATTTTATAGTGATCTCCATGATTTGATATATTATTTTTGTTGTGTCAAGTTTACCCCTTATTTTTATTTTATTTATTTTTTTAGACCTTCAAGGAGATTTTTTTGTGTTATCTGTCCCTTTTATTTTATTTGTTAAAATGTATCTGCCTACCCCAAAGCTAAATTTATAATTATTATAAAAACACATAGTCAAGTATTAACTGTAAAAATCAAAACCATTTATTCATGTATCTAACAAAATAAATAGAAGGCAGCGCTGGAGAACCTGCTGCTATTTGTGCATCCATGGGACCCCAGAGCACACATCAACCCTGTGTGGCCCATAAAACTGGGAGCTTGAGAAGCACAACAGTTGTGAGCACAATCTGATCCTGGACTCCTAGAGGTCAGGAACAGCAGCAGGTGATATACATGTCCCAAGTCTGTGGTACTACAACAGGCTGCCTTATGTCAGACCACAATGAAGCAAGTCCATCACTTCCTGGTCTTCTTGGCAGCCTTCCCTGAAGCCTTCCTTCTGCGTGTGGCTGGAGGCTGTGCCACTGGAGGTGTACTCGTGCCAGGAGGAGGAGAAGGAGGTGGAGAAGAAGAAGGTGGAGGAGGAGGAGGTTGAGGTTGGGATAGCTGGGCGACCTCACATATGGCCGTATTGGGGTTAATTCTCTCCATCACCCCCTTGTTCAGCAAGGTGATGAGCAGGGGCTCGCATAGGAGGCGTTGCTCCATGCTCATCACCTTGAACTTGGCCTCAACTAGGCCGGCAATGGCCTCTTCAGGGGATGTGGGCTCCTGGAGGGTGGCATGCTGCCTCGCTTGTGCTCCTGTCCCTCCTTGATCTTTTTGGAAGGCGGATGGGAGGCACCTGCGATCTGGCCCTGCTACTTGGCCCAGCCACCTCCTGTGTGCCACTGGGCCCTGCCACCTCCTGGCTCACAGTGGGCCCTGCCTCCTCCTGCCTGACACTTTCTAGACCCTCCTCCTGGCTGATGTCATCCTGTGTATGAAAAAGGGACATAGTTTTAGTTCATCATTTTCACACAAATTATAGCTTATGACTGTTGCTAATTGAATGTAAATCAATAGAAAAGACTTATTATGACCCCATCAGTTTTCATTCTTCTCCGCCAATTTTGGGCCCACTACTGTCTATTGATATAGAGATCACTTTTTGCTCCCAATTTTTGGGGGGCATTTACATATCTTATTTTTCATGCATTCATTTTCTCACAAGACATTTAATGAAAATACTATACCTGGCTCCAGATGTCCAAATCAGGTTCTTCCAGGATGGCTGCCTCCTCTTGCTCCAGAGAAGGCTCAGGTTGGCTGCAGGGAAGTCTGGGGGGAAGAGTGGACAGTGATGGCCTTGCCTCAAGGTGGTCGTTCAGAAAAGGACATCCTGCTGTAGTACCACAAATTCGGGACGTATACATCAGCTGCTGCTGCTCCTGACCTCTGAGAAGCCAGGACCCTAAAGCGCTCAGTCCTGTATGTGCCTCTCAAGCTCCCAATTTTACTGTCCACCTGTTTTGTAGTTGCTGTGGGTACCTTGGTCTGCACAAATGGGAGCAGGGTCTCCAGCGCTGCTTTCCTTACACCTTTCTTCCTGTGAATGGGGTTTTTGGTCTCCCACAGAGCGGGCAGCTCCCTTACCCGGTCTATAAATTCTGCCAGGAATTCACGGTCGCTGGTAAAAGCATTCATTTTGTTTCTGCAAGACAAAAAAAAAAAAAAAGACAAAAAAAGGAATGTCAGTCACACAGTCTAACCTCCTGTAAATCAGATTCCCCATATATATCCTCCAACAATCTCTAGGCATTATAGGCCACCGATTTCACAAAGTCAAAAAATCACATACCTTCGTTCTCACGTCGGTCAATTTTCCTCCTCTCTCCGCACACCGAACGTAGTATCGTCACATGTGTGTTTGCTTTATATACACCACGCATGCGTGAAACTCCGCACACGTCGCTCCGCACACTTTGCCCGCCCATGACGTTCAAAGTATGAACTTTTCCCCGCCCCTTCTCTTTCGGCGCACAAACAGATATGGCGGAGTCACAGCAGGTGTCTGCTAATTCTTCAAATAACGAGGAGGAGACCAGCCCAGACCGTGAAACGTCACGATCAAGGAGGAGATTCAAGGCATTGAATATGTCTTAGGCGGAGATGGTGGACATATTGCTAAAGTCGGATTATGACGCAAAGCATGGGCCGTATACACACACCCTAATCTAAGGAAGTCCAAAATAATGAAGAAAGTAGTGAAAAGTCTGAAGAAGAATTTCGGAGTGAAACTATCAGAGGAGCAGCTTAGAAAGAGGTGGCCTGACCTCAAACTGAGGGAGCCGGAGCAGTTAAGGAGCATTAACAGAATGCTAGAAAAAAGTAAGTACTTCTCCTGTATTCCTATTATTGTATTTCAGAACTTGCATGTTGCTCCATGTTGTTGCATTTGACTATTGTACCTTCCAAAATTTCATCGTTAGGACTTTGTTTGGCCCAGTAATCAGTCGTTACAGACACATCGTTCGCCCAGTATATACGATGTTTAGCGATTTTACAGGGTGCCAATAATTTACAGAGATGCCTGTTTTTATTCCATAAATGTTAGTACATTGTTGGCTAGATGATGTGTTTGGAAAGAGAATGAAATTCAAACTTTAATCAATGTAAAGGAGAGGACACTCAGCAGCTGTTTCCACATCTGGACTCTTGAGCACTATAGTGTGGGCCACCAGAACCACCTTTTTAGGGTGCCCCACACAGGTGCATCAGTGTATTTTTGGGGTGCCTCCATGTGTAAAAAATGTCATCAAAAAGGTGAATAGTCCAGAATCTTTTTGGGCAAAAAAATGTCTTCATCTTGAAATTCCTCCCAAACAGACACTTGTACCCCAATTCCAAGCAATGTATCATGTTCATTTATTTTTAAGAAAATATCTGTGTGCTAAGTATACCTTTTGTTTGATTCTCATAGGGGAGAGAAGACTGGGAGGACACCACTCCAGGGAGCACAGGAACCCCACACCTTCTAAACAACCCCAACCTCACCAAGAACCCCAACCTGAGGATGTTGAGGAAGTTGAAGAGGTGGAGGAAGGAGAAGTGCAGGAAGGAGAGGTGGATGACGTGGTGGAACTGGTCACCACAACAGGTCAGTATCTGTCACCACAGCTTCAGGTAAGAGATGTAGGCCTGCAGAGTTATAATACCTTTTGTATTTTTTATAGGGGATGAAAATGTTGGGGTGAAAGAAAGTACACGTTTCTTTGCTGACAGTGCCCTACGAATCATACAGCAAGTGATGGAATGTAGTACAGAACTGGACAGAATTAAGCAAAGAATTAATGTGATGGATCAAACCTTTAAGGACATCCTCGATGTTTTGGGGCGAATTGAATAAGGCACAAAACACCCCATTTTATTTTTTGATATTGTTATTCCCCCAATTTTATTACGCTTTTTGACAATCAATCAAGCCAAAATTTGAAGATGCACACAGTGTGTCAACATGTGCCATCTGCCATCAGGGGATATCCATGTACGGGTTTTGGGGGTGCAACCCCTTCCTCGCATCTCAAGTAGGTGAAATGAAGAAGGGGTTGCACCCCCAAAACACGTCCATTGATCACCCCTGATGGCAGATAGCACATGTTGACAATAGGGATCAGGAGTCAAAAATCCCATTTTAAAATTACTCTAAATTGTGTGCATCTTCAAACTTTGGCTTGGTCAGGAGTGCCAACACCCCATATTATGACGGTCAGATTTGGTGAAATTGAATGTCTCATATTGCCAAGAGGTATACAATGTTGTAGTTTGTTGGATGCTACTCATGGTTTTGTATTTTTTTTTTTCCCAAAAAAAAAAAAAAAAGGCCTGTTTCTGGGCAGGCCCAAAAAAAAAAAAAAAATAATGCTCTATTTACCATGTGTGTGAATGTGCACAGAGTAAAATTTTTGAACAACCACAAAGTGTAGCTTCTTTTTCAAATACGCTATAATCTTATTTGTGTATATTTTTGGTGTTACTAGTGAAATGGTTGTCATTTACTTATGGAAAATACACTTGGCACTAAGATAAACTAGGAGACAGCAAAAAAAAAAACAATAAAATACAGATTAAACCTGGGCGTATTAACTTGCTTAAGATGAAAGTCCTCCCTAAACTCACATACATTTTTCGGAACTCCCCTCACTGGCTGACTAAAGTTTTCTTTAATTCCCTCAGGCAACTCTTCCTCTCCTTTATTTGGGGGTCCAGGCCGCCTAGATTCAAATATTCCACCTTGACCAGGCCTGTGGACAGTGGAGGCCTGGCCCTCCCTGATTGTTACAAGTATTATTTGGCCACTCAGCTTGTGACTGCCCATTGGTGGTTACGACCGGACCTGACCAACTCTGCAACGGTGCTGGAGGCAGCCATAGTGGGGTCCTTGGAGGCACTGGAGGGGCTGCTGTTTAGGGGGCCTAAAGCGCCTCACAATCTCACCCCTTCGATGCGTACCACTATGCGGGCATGGAAGGCGGGTGAGGCGCTGAGGACACCCCAGCCGAACTCTTGGTCTCCTCGCACCCCCTTGTGGCTGAATCCTAACCTTTCGCAATTCCACACTATCCCAGATCCGCAGGCCTGGGCCAAATACAAAATACTGACCCTCAAACATATCATCACCAACGGAGATCTCACCCCCTTTCACACTTTATGCGCCAAATTTAACGTGCCTGAACGAGCCCACTTTAGATATCTCCAAATTGCACATGCCTACAGGTGCCAATTTTTGAGCAGGCCAGTTGAACTGGCATACTCCGAGCTAGAATCTACCATTCGGGTGTAAGACCTGGAGAAGCCTACGTCTCAGATCTATGGATCCCTGCTGGTTGCTGCTATCCCCGAGCTGTCTTCCCTTCGCAGGAAATGGGTGGAGGACATACCGGGGTTGGACGACGACGACTGGCGGGAGGTTTGGGATTTTCCCTTCTCCCCACTGGTCTCAGCGAGGGATAAATTAGTCCAATATAAAATTGTACACAGAGCTCACTACACACCTCACCGGCTTCACCAGATGTCGCCGGAGCATTCTCCGGAGTGCTGGCGTTGCTCCTACCAACCAGGGGGTTTCTTCCACATTTTCTGGGCTTGCCCAGCAATTGTACACTATTGGAATGAAGTGCTACGGGTGATCACTAAGGCCACTGGGACTTGCGTCCCATATGAACCTTTATACTGTTTGCTAG
The DNA here is from genome assembly GCA_029206835.1 of Rana muscosa. Lineage (NCBI taxonomy): Eukaryota > Metazoa > Chordata > Amphibia > Anura > Ranidae > Rana > Rana muscosa. The sequence continues at coordinate 62,685,650 of CM055128.1, forward strand.
GATTAGTTGATCAACTGCCAATGATCAGAGCCAGGAAAACACTCATATCCCTTCTACTATACTATGCGCGCAAAGCCATTACGATGAACTGGAAACAACCGTCTCCCCCATCTGTTAAATTCTGGAAAAGATTAGTTAATGCCAGTTTGCCCCTGTATAAAGCCACTTACTCGTCCAGAGGTTGTCCGCATAAATTTGAAAAGGTGTGGAGTTGTTGGCTAGAGGACAGAAACACGGCAAGTGAATAGTGACCAATGCCTAAACTTGTAACGTATCACTAGGTTATCATTTTCTTAACCCAAACAATTTTTTCAGGCTACCATCCTCTATTGATATCACTTTGAGCATGACTTATCTTGAATGGACCCTCTCCCCCAGTCTGGGGTTAAAGTGTAAGTTAAGTTAAAGTGTATGTGTATGTGTATGTGTTATTTGTGGCCCTGTGTCGGTATGTTGCCGACACAGGGCAACAGCCCCTACGTGGGCAGATGTTGTGCCTATGTGTGGGCAAAATGTGTGTGTCTATAAAAACTTCAATAAAAAGATTTTACAAAAAAAAAAATACAGATTAAACCAGATTTTTATTTTGTACTTTCTCTAGAAAAAGTCAGACATGGCCTGGCATAGGAATTGCCCCCCTACCCGTGAAATATTCTAGATATTTCTGGCGAACCTCACAGGCATTTTGGGGGGGCAAGCCAGGACGGCCAGTTTCTAGGCCCCGCAGGGTATTGCCAGTTTGAAGTCCTGCCTCAGGCACTATTGAGGCAATATAATTTTGGGATTTCCGGGTAAGAAAGTTATGTAGCACACAGCAACAAAAAACAATGTAGTTAATTTTGTACCCCGCCAAGTGAATTGGAGTCATGAAAAGGCGGAACCGGCTGGCCATTATCCCAAAGGCATTCTCCACAACTCTTCGGGCCCTGGCCAGCCGGTAGTTGAACACCCTCTTCTCCGGGGTGAGGGTCCTTAGGGGAAATGGCCAGTCCGAAGGCTTCATCAGCCAAAAACACAAAGGGGAGTCCTTCAACATTCCCTGCATCCGGTGGCAATGCAAGGTCGTCACTCTGGAGACGGAGGGCAAACTCCGTCTGGCTGAAGGATCCCCCATCAGACATCCGGCCATTCTTCCCCACATCCACATAGAGGAATTCATACCGTGCTGACACTACCGCCATCAGCACAATGCTATGAAACCCCTTGTAGTTGAAAAAGTAGGACCCAGAACAGGGTGGCGGCACGATGCGGACGTGCTTCCCGTCGATGGCTCCACCGCAGTTAGGGAAGTCCCACCGCGTGGCAAACTCCGATTCCACAGTCTGCCATTCCTGTGGCGTGGAAGGAAGCTGTGGAGTCAAACCAGAAAAATAAATATCATTACTTTTGCACATAACATTGCAAGCAGATTCTACTAAAATACATTCTAGCCCAACATCAGTCTAAGTTTCCGTTTAATGTGTTTTTCCAAAATCAAAGCGAAGGCTCAAGTATCATATTCAGCACCCCCTCTGATGGTCCATTCTAAAAATATTTGGGGGGGCTAGATGAGTTTGGGAATGGCCAAAAATAAGGAGAACTAAAATTTATTGCGAAATTTTAGGGGGGAAAATCGGGGGGAGGGTAAAGCACTACAATGGAGCTGCAGAAATACATTGGGAAGTGACTCGGCTAGGTGTGTTTGGGCCCAGGATAGCATTGCAGTGGCGGTGCGTCCATAGTGGGCGCAGGAGCGCTGCCCCCTCTCTCTCCTGCGCCCGTCACTCAGAACAATACATAGGTTCATGCCTTGCATAAACCTATGTATTGTCGATGCCGCACACTATTCAGGTGGATGGCCCCCTGTTGAGCGGCGGACATCTGAATAACAGCGTCAGGGTTTTAAAGGGAAGTGCCTATCAGAGCCAGCGACTCTGATAGGCTTGCCAATTACAGCCTGAGGGCTGTAATTGGCTTCCAAAAAGTTAACCAGGGGACGCAGAGGGGGTGCGTTTCTTGGTTAAACACTGACAGGCTCCTCTGCCAATCATGTTCACCGAGTCTGTTTACCAGTAACCTGATTGGCTGATGCAACATAGAGGGTGGGAGAAGACAAGGACGGCGCTGACCAGAGGAAGGTAAGTGCAGGGCTGGGGGGGGGGGGGGGGGACTGGCTGCATTTGAGGGGACAAACTGGCTGCATTTGAGGGGACAAACTGGTGGCGTTAAATAGGCACAGTCGCGGAAATGGTAGTTTTTAAATTATTAAATTATTTGGGTGGCCCCCCAAACATTTTGAGCACCAGACGCCACTGCTGGAGAGGTTAGTGAAGGGAAATATGCATAGGAGGAGAAAAAAGGGGCATTTAAAAGCTTACAGCATGCATGGGGACAAAGGGGACATTCTCAGCATATTACAATCATGGTAATTAGGGAAGGATGAAAGAAATACAATACATTAGTATACATGAAATACATAAAATGTGATGTTAAAGGAGAAAACTTACCCTCATATAGTCCTCCTGCAGGACTTGTATAATGGCAGAACAGGTGTCTGGGATTATGAGGCCCAGAGCCTGGGGGGAGATGCCTGTCGTGAACTGCAGACTTCTCCCTGTCGCCAGGTAACGTAAGGTGGCGATGAGCCTCTGCTCAGCACTGATGGCTTCCCGCATAACGGTGTCCTGCCTGGTAATATAGGGGGACACCAAAGCCAACAGATGCTGAAAAACGGGGTCAGACATCCGCAGAAAATTCCTGTAGTCCTCAGGATTATTCTCCACGATCTCCCGCAGCAGAGGCATATGGCAAAATTGGTCCCGCTGGAGCAACCAATTCTTGGTCCATGAACTCCTCCTCACCCCGTTCATGGACTCGTCTTGGTCCAAGACAAGCAGACCAACACCAAGCGCCCGCACAGCACGAACTCGGCGACGAGAACGTCCAGGCGACATGGCTAGGAAACGGTCGTCTTATCAGAACGTACTAAACAGAACGCACTTTAGAACAGCAAGGCCTATGAAGAACGAACTGAAATTCAGAAACGAACGGGCAAGAACGCACTGTAAAACAGATACGACCTGCCTACACGCCCTGAAAGACAATATACGAACCCACAAGCACAAACTGAACCGCAGAAAACGAATTGAAAGCACGAAGACTGAAAAGCGCGAATCGTCTCTTCCCAAACTTTTACTTCACACGCGGTAACACGAGATCAGCAAAAGCAGCCCAAGGGGTGGCGCCATTGAAATCGATCTTCTCCTTTATACTGCCGTCGTACGTGCTGGACGTGACCGCGCAGAACAACGACGGGAATTGGAATTGACTGTGTGTATGCAAGGAAAGCTTGACAAGAATCTCGTCGAGAAAAACGACGTGTTTTTAACGACGAAAAACTCGGTCGTGTGTACGAGGCTTAAAAGATTTGAAAATAAAAGACAAAAGGGGGTAATTTACTAAAGGCAAATCCACTTTGCACTACAAGTGCACTGAAAATGCACTTGGAAGTGCAGTCGCTGTAGATCTGAGGGGGACATGCAAGGAAAATAAAAAACAGCATTTTAGCTTGCTCATGATTGGATGATAAAATCAGCAGAGCTTCCCCTCATTTCAGAGCTTCCCCTCAGATCTACAGCGACTGCACTTCCAAGTGCATTTTCAGTGCACTTGTAGAGTAAAGTGGATTTGCCTTTAGTAAATAACCCCCAAAGTGTGTTTTGAGGCTTGAAAAACTCAGATGACTGGAAATAAAGGTGGCCTATATTTAACAGCTAAACACTACAGACGACACTAGCATTGTTCAAGAATTCCCCAGCTACATTAATATGGAGAGAATGAGGAACTGACGTTACACTTTAAATGTTATATCTGAATTACTGGATTTCCTCATTCTGTTTCCAAACCTCACAGCATCACAACAGATACACAGACAAAGGCAAGTGGAAGTGGTATTGTCTGGGACAGGGAAACTTCCCTACCAGTTGCTACAGACGTATTTAATTAAAGCACAACTCCAGTTAAAATAATTATTCTGCATAGAATGGTATCAACATAACTACCATGTAAGCTGTCCATGTGGCTGCTATGGGGCCTAGAGGCAGGGGTGGGGCAGTCAGCTAGTCATCACAGGTCACATAATTCAAAGTTTCAAACTCTCATGTAAACAGGGATATCTACACGGATCTCAAATGCACAGAAAGCATTTCTGTAAAAATTTAAAATGGGACTTTTTCGCCAACCGCCAATGTGAGGGGCGGGGGCTTTTTTGCAAACCACAAATGTAGAGGGGGAAATACCAACAACTGCCTATGTAAAAGGGAGAGGGCTCCTTCATCAGCCGCCAATGTAAGGGGAGAGATCTTTTTCTCCCACCGCCAATGTAAGGGGCGGGGACTTTTTCACCAACCGCCAATGCAAGGGGCTTTCACCAACCACCAATGTAGGGGGCTGGGGCTTTTTCACCAACCGCCAATGTAAAAGGGGGAATTCCAGACAACTGCCAATGTAACAGAGGGCATTTCTGCCAACTGCCTTTGGCCAATCATAGTTTAGGGGCTAAGTCCACGCCGCATACTATATAAGGCTGCTTACACAGCGGCCGTATATAATGTATATGAATAGAGATTAGGCAGGGTAGTTAGTGTAGAGTGCAGTCAGTGTAGAGTAAATAATACAGTATAGTGCAGAATATATAATACAGTATAGTGTAGAGTAGGGATGAGCTTCGTGTTCGAGTCGAACATACGTTCGACTCGAACATCGGCTGTTCGATCGTTCGACGAAGATCGAACGATTTGGGCCGTTCGCGCCAAATTCGAGTGACGCGAACGGCCCACAATGCACTACGCCATCGCAGTGTCATCCAGGCGCTGTGATTGGCCAAGCATGCACTGTGACCCCGCATGCTTGGCCAATCACAGCGCCGGCAGCGAGGAGAGCAATGATTGGCCACAGGCAGGATGCCTGTGGCCAATTATTGCTGAGGGTGTTTAGTACACGCCCCACACTATAAAAGGCCGCCAGCACGGCGGCCTAGTGTAGTGTGTTCCGGAGCAGGGATAGAGCAGCATAGGCAGGGACAGTGACTGTTATTTCTTTCTTGCTTAACCTGGATTCCTTTAGTTTAGGGAAAGAGAAGGATAGGTAGGGAGAGTGTCAGTGTGTTTTGTGCTTGTGCTATAGTGTGCTTAAAAAAAACATTTATTCTAGGGACAGAAAACTGTAGGTAGGGACAGTGTCAGTTTCTTTCACTCTGCAAGTCCTTGTTTCCAGGGACCTGGAAGGACAGTGAGTCAATTGTCCTTGTGCTATATTGTGCTTAAAAAAACATTTATTCTAGGGACAGAAAACTGTAGGTAGGGAGAGTGTCAGTTTCTTTCACTCTGCAAGTCCTTGTTTCCAGGGACCTGGAAGGACAGTGACTGAATTGTCCTTGTGCTATATTGTGATTAAAAAAAACATTTATTCTAGGGACAGAAAACTGTAGGTAGGGAGAGTGTCAGTTTATTTCACTCTGCAAGTCCTTGTTTCCAGGGACCTGGAAGGACAGTGACTGAATTGTCCTTGTGCTATAGTGTGCTTAAAAAAAACATTTATTCTAGGGACAGAAAACTGTAGGTAGGGACAGTGTCAGTTTCTTTCACTCTGCAAGTCCTTGTTTCCAGGGACCTGGAAGGACAGTGAGTGAATTGTCCTTGTGCTATATTGTGCTTAAAAAAACATTTATTCTAGGGACAGAAAACTGTAGGTAGGGAGAGTGTCAGTTTCTTTCACTCTGCAAGTCCTTGTTTCCAGGGACCTGGAAGGACAGTGACTGAATTGTCCTTGTGCTATATTGTGATTAAAAAAAACATTTATTCTAGGGACAGAAAACTGTAGGTAGGGAGAGTGTCAGTTTATTTCACTCTGCAAGTCCTTGTTTCCAGGGACCTGGAAGGACAGTGACTGAATTGTCCTTGTGCTATATTGTGATTAAAAAAAAACATTTATTCTAGGGACAGAAAACTGTAGGTAGGGAGAGTGTCAGTTTATTTCACTCTGCAAGTCCTTGTTTCCAGGGACCTGGAAGGACAGTGACTGAATTGTCCTTGTGCTATATTGTGATTAAAAAAAACATTTATTCTAGGGACAGAAAACTGTAGGTAGGGAGAGTGTCAGTTTATTTCACTCTGCAAGTCCTTGTTTCCAGGGACCTGGAAGGACAGTGACTGAATTGTCCTTGTGCTATATTGTGATTAAAAAAAACATTTATTCTAGGGACAGAAAACTGTAGGTAGGGAGAGTGTCAGTTTATTTCACTCTGCAAGTCCTTGTTTCCAGGGACCTGGAAGGACAGTGAGTGAATTGTCCTTGTGTTATATTGTGATTAAAAAAAACATTTTTTCTAGGGACAGAAAACTGTAGGTAGGGAGAGTGTTTTTTTTCTTTCACTCTGCAAGTCCTTGTTTCCAGGGACCTGGAAGGACAGTGACTGAATTGTCCTTGTGCTATATTGTGATTAAAAAAAACATTTATTCTAGGGACAGAAAACTGTAGGTAGGGAGAGTGTCAGTTTATTTCACTCTGCAAGTCCTTGTTTCCAGGGACCTGGAAGGACAGTGACTGAATTGTCCTTGTGCTATAGTGTGCTTAAAAAAAACATTTATTCTAGGGACAGAAAACTGTAGGTAGGGACAGTGTCAGTTTCTTTCACTCTGCAAGTCCTTGTTTCCAGGGACCTGGAAGGACAGTGAGTGAATTGTCCTTGTGCTATATTGTGATTAAAAAAAACATTTATTCTAGGGACAGAAAACTGTAGGTAGGGAGAGTGTCAGTTTATTTCACTCTGCAAGTCCTTGTTTCCAGGGACCTGGAAGGACAGTGACTGAATTGTCCTTGTGCTATATTGTGATTAAAAAAAACATTTATTCTAGGGACAGAAAACTGTAGGTAGGGAGAGTGTCAGTTTATTTCACTCTGCAAGTCCTTGTTTCCAGGGACCTGGAAGGACAGTGACTGAATTGTCCTTGTGCTATATTGTGATTAAAAAAAACATTTATTCTAGGGACAGAAAACTGTAGGTAGGGAGAGTGTCAGTTTATTTCACTCTGCAAGTCCTTGTTTCCAGGGACCTGGAAGGACAGTGACTGAATTGTCCTTGTGCTATATTGTGATTAAAAAAAACATTTATTCTAGGGACAGAAAACTGTAGGTAGGGAGAGTGTCAGTTTATTTCACTCTGCAAGTCCTTGTTTCCAGGGACCTGGAAGGACAGTGAGTGAATTGTCCTTGTGTTATATTGTGATTAAAAAAAACATTTTTTCTAGGGACAGAAAACTGTAGGTAGGGAGAGTGTTTTTTTTCTTTCACTCTGCAAGTCCTTGTTTCCAGGGACCTGGAAGGACAGTGACTGAATTGTCCTTGTGCTATATTGTGATTAAAAAAAACATTTATTCTAGGGACAGAAAACTGTAGGTAGGGAGAGTGTCAGTTTATTTCACTCTGCAAGTCCTTGTTTCCAGGGACCTGGAAGGACAGTGACTGAATTGTCCTTGTGCTATAGTGTGCTTAAAAAAAACATTTATTCTAGGGACAGAAAACTGTAGGTAGGGACAGTGTCAGTTTCTTTCACTCTGCAAGTCCTTGTTTCCAGGGACCTGGAAGGACAGTGAGTGAATTGTCCTTGTGCTATATTGTGCTTAAAAAAACATTTATTCTAGGGACAGAAAACTGTAGGTAGGGAGAGTGTCAGTTTCTTTCACTCTGCAAGTCCTTGTTTCCAGGGACCTGGAAGGACAGTGACTGAATTGTCCTTGTGCTATATTGTGATTAAAAAAAACATTTATTCTAGGGACAGAAAACTGTAGGTAGGGAGAGTGTCAGTTTATTTCACTCTGCAAGTCCTTGTTTCCAGGGACCTGGAAGGACAGTGACTGAATTGTCCTTGTGCTATATTGTGATTAAAAAAAACATTTATTCTAGGGACAGAAAACTGTAGGTAGGGAGAGTGTCAGTTTATTTCACTCTGCAAGTCCTTGTTTCCAGGGACCTGGAAGGACAGTGAGTGAATTGTCCTTGTGTTATATTGTGATTAAAAAAAACATTTTTTCTAGGGACAGAAAACTGTAGGTAGGGAGAGTGTTTTTTTTCTTTCACTCTGCAAGTCCTTGTTTCCAGGGACCTGGAAGGACAGTGACTGAATTGTCCTTGTGCTATATTGTGATTAAAAAAAACATTTATTCTAGGGACAGAAAACTGTAGGTAGGGAGAGTGTCAGTTTATTTCACTCTGCAAGTCCTTGTTTCCAGGGACCTGGAAGGACAGTGACTGAATTGTCCTTGTGCTATAGTGTGCTTAAAAAAAACATTTATTCTAGGGACAGAAAACTGTAGGTAGGGACAGTGTCAGTTTCTTTCACTCTGCAAGTCCTTGTTTCCAGGGACCTGGAAGGACAGTGAGTGAATTGTCCTTGTGCTATATTGTGCTTAAAAAAACATTTATTCTAGGGACAGAAAACTGTAGGTAGGGAGAGTGTCAGTTTCTTTCACTCTGCAAGTCCTTGTTTCCAGGGACCTGGAAGGACAGTGACTGAATTGTCCTTGTGCTATATTGTGATTAAAAAAAACATTTATTCTAGGGACAGAAAACTGTAGGTAGGGAGAGTGTCAGTTTATTTCACTCTGCAAGTCCTTGTTTCCAGGGACCTGGAAGGACAGTGACTGAATTGTCCTTGTGCTATATTGTGATTAAAAAAAACATTTATTCTAGGGACAGAAAACTGTAGGTAGGGAGAGTGTCAGTTTATTTCACTCTGCAAGTCCTTGTTTCAAGGGACAGAGAAGGACACCTGAAGGTAGCCCTTATTGCTTTTTTCCCATCTCCCTGCAGGCCATCTATTAGAATGTCTGGAAGGCAAACAAGGAGAGGCAGACAGTCAGGAGGCAATAAAAGAGGGCAAGCAGGCTCTGTGTCTGGGGGCAACAGTGCTGGTCGTGGACGCGGTGCATTGTCATCAGCACATGGCCATGGGACACGCTTGTCCTTCTTTTCGGCAGCTGGACATGTTGAGCCACATCATGCCGAAGACTTGGTAGAGTGGATGACCAAGCCCTCCTCCTCCTCCTCATCCTCTCTCACCCAGGCTCAGGGTACTGGAAAAGCAGCTGCCAAAGCGTCGTCTTCCCTGGTATCAATGTCAGACAAATCATCAGTCACTCCTTCCCTAGACCCACCATGTCCTCCTCCTGAGGAGTCCCCCGAACTGTTTCAGCACAGTGTTGGGTACATGCTCCAGGAGGATGCCCAGCGTTTCGAAGGGTCTGATGATGAAACCCAGCTAGAGGAAGGCAGTAGCATGAGAGCAGACAGAGGGGATGCTCAAGAAGGACACCAATCTGGCAGTCATGTTCCAGCAGCTGCAGCATACTGCCAGATTGGCTCCAGTGATGAGGAGGGAGGGGATGATGAGGTCACTGACTCCACGTGGGTGCCTAATAGGAGAGAGGAGGAGGAGGAGGATGAGGAGGAGGCACATCTCCAACGAGGCAGGATGCCCTTTGGTGGCCAGCGTAAGGGCAGTACACCGACGGAATCACACCGCAGAGCTCCGCCTGTGCAGGGCGCAGCCTCTGCCCGTCATTCAAAAAGTTCCTTGGTGTGGGCCTTTTTTGAGGCTAGTGCATCAGATCGCACAGCTGCTGTTTGCAACATATGTCTCAAGCGTATATCGCGTGGCCAAAACATCAGCCGCTTGGGTACCACATGCCTGACCAGACATATGTTGACCTGCCATGCAGCTCGTTGGCAAGCCTACCTCAAAGACCCACACCAAAGAACAAAGCGGACCTCTCCTTGCACCGCATCAGCTGGGATCTCCAACCCCACTATGGAAGGATGTATATTTAAACTAAAGGTGGACTTTAAACGGCACACAGATAGATATTGTAAAAATTCTAAGGGTTTTATTGTTGGTAGAAAAATATAATTGAATTTAGGTAGAAAGTACATTAATATAGGACACTGACATTATATAACAGTTATCTATAATTGATAGAGGGTCCCATTTACAAGACTCGACACATCTCCCAGAAATCGCATTCACATGTAAAATATACAAAGTAAGATAGAATATTGTATAGCCAACAAACACAAATGAGGAGTTGGACAGTATGCACGAGAGATGGCTGGTCTTGTTGATGGGTCCAGTAAATTCAAAGATAAAAATCTTGCTTTCGCTCGACTAGTTTCGCGTTCCAAAACGCTTCGTCGGGAGCATAGTATCAGAGGCCGTGTTAAGTAGTGAAACCAGCCTAGGTATTCCTACCTGGCAATCCGTGTATCACAGGGTGCCAGTACTATATAAACACATTCGTGGTAAACAGTCATGCGTGATTTGAGTAAAAAATTATATATAAAAAACTATGCACAAGCTACTGGTAGGTAGGGAACGCAAGTCCAGGTATAGCAGACCAAACGATACTGTAAAGGTGTGTGTCAATCAGGAGCAATTGCTCGAGCCACACAATGGCACTCTGTTAGGGTAACCCCTAGTGATAGACTGACCCAGCTTATGGCTTGTCAGAGATTGTAAGCTAGTAGACCTGGACGGAACCTCTCCTGTGCATAGTTTTTTATATATAATTTTTTACTCAAATCACGCATGACTGTTTACCACGAATGTGTTTATATAGTACTGGCACCCTGTGATACACGGATTGCCAGGTAGGAATACCTAGGCTGGTTTCACTACTTAACACGGCCTCTGATACTATGCTCCCGACGAAGCGTTTTGGAACGCGAAACTAGTCGAGCGAAAGCAAGATTTTTATCTTTGAATTTACTGGACCCATCAACAAGACCAGCCATCTCTCGTGCATACTGTCCAACTCCTCATTTGTGTTTGTTGGCTATACAATATTCTATCTTACTTTGTATATTTTACATGTGAATGCGATTTCTGGGAGATGTGTCGAGTCTTGTAAATGGGACCCTCTATCAATTATAGATAACTGTTATATAATGTCAGTGTCCTATATTAATGTACTTTCTACCTAAATTCAATTATATTTTTCTACCAACAATAAAACCCTTAGAATTTTTACAATATCTATCTGTGTGCCGTTTAAAGTCCACCTTTAGTTTAAATATACATCCTTCCATTGAATATCGGGACGTTGGCACATTTATATTAAGTGCATCCACAGTGTCACCCTGTGGTGATGCACAACTTAGCAATTTCCTTCTAAATCCAACCCCACTATAACTTCAGTCCTCTCTGAAACATGCACTGAGAGGAATGAAGGTGTAGAATTAGGTGTGTCACAGCCAAGTACTTGCGCCCACTCTGCTAGCAGTACACCGACGTCCGATTCTAGCAGGCAAATTTCCCTGCCCCAGCTGCTGGACCGTCGAAAGAAGTTCACTCCCAGCCATCCACATGCCCAGCGGTTGAATGCTAGCTTGGCTAAATTGCTAGCGCTTCAACTGCTGCCTTTTCAGTTGGTAGACTCGGCCCCCTTCCGTGAGTTTGTGCAATGTGCAGTTCCTCAGTGGCAGGTTCCCAAACGCCACTTTTTCTCACGGAAGGCTATTCCGGCTCTCTACCGGCATGTGGAAGGCAATGTCTTGGCCTCGCTGGACAGGGCGGTCAGCGGTAAGGTGCATATTACCGCTGACTCATGGTCCAGCAGGCATGGACAGGGACGTTACCTTTCTTTCACGGCCCATTGGGTCACTCTTTTGGCAGCTGGGAAGGATTCAGGACAAGGTGCAGTAGTGTTGGAGGTTGTCCCACCGCCACGCCTCCAAAATGCTACTACTGGTTGTGACACACCTCTCTCCTCCACCCCCTCCTCTTCTTCTTCCTCCATGGCCTCTTCCTGTGGTTTGTCCTATGAACCAGCGGTGCTCCGTAGCCGTTCACGGGGCTACGCAAGCACGCAGGCAAAAAGATGCCATGCCGTGCTTGCGCTGGTGTGTTTGGGGGACAGAAGCCACACTGGGGCAGAGGTCCTGTCTGCTCTGCAGGGCCAGGCCGAGAGGTGGTTGACGCCACGCCAGCTTAAGCCAGGAATGGTGGTTTGCGACAATGGCACCAACCTCCTCTCCGCCCTCCGACAGGGACAACTGACCCATGTGCCCTGTGTGGCTCACGTCCTTAACCTGGTGGTGCAGCGGTTCTTGGGCAGGTACCCGGGCTTACAGGATGTCCTGAGGCAGGCCAGGAAAGTCTGTGTGCATTTCCGCAGATCTTATAATGCCAGTGCTCGCCTGGCTGAGCTGCAAAAGGAGTTGAACCTGCCCAAGAACCGCCTTATATGTGACATGCCCACCAGGTGGAACTCAACGTTGGCCATGCTGCAGCGGCTGCACACGCAGCAGAGGGCCATCAATGAGTACCTGTGCGACTACGGCACCAGGACAGGGTCAGGGGAGCTTGGTTTTTTTTCTCCACGCCAGTGGGGCATGATCAGGGATGCATGCACTGTCCTGGCACCATTTGAGGAGGCCACGAGGATGGTGAGCAGTGACAGTGCATGCATCAGTGACACTGTACCTCTTGTCCACCTGTTGGAGCACACGCTGCGTGGAATAATGGACAGGGCACTTGAGGCAGAACAGAGGCAGGAAGAGGAGGACTTCCTTGCCTCTCAAGGCCCCCTTTACCCAGACAGTGTTCCTTCTGTCCCACCCATCGCACAGGAAGAGGAGGAGGAGGAGGAGGAGGAGGAGGAGGAGGAGGAGGAGGAGGAGGATTGTGTCAGCATGGAGGTGGAGGCTGGCACTCAGCATCATCAGCAGCAGTCTTTTAGGGATGATTTACAGTCCCAAGAAACCAGTGGACTTGTACGTGGCTGGGAGGAGGTGGCTGCGGATCATGTCGTCCTTAGTGACCCAGAGGACTCCGGAGCGAATGCCTCAGCAAACCTACGCTGCATGGCCTCCCTGATCCTGCAAAGTCTGCGGAAGGATCCTCGTATTCTTCGGATCAAGGAGAGGGACCATTACTGGCTGGCCACTCTCCTTGATCCACGGTACAAGGGTAAGGTTGCGGACCTTATGTTACTGTCGCAGAGGGAGCAGAGGATGAGACAACTCCGGGAGGCCTTGCAGAAAGGTCTGTGCAACGCGTTCCCAGAGACTGGGAGGTTGCAAACTCCTGGTCCTGGACAACGAGTTGCTGAGGCTTCGGCCAGTCAAAGAAGGAGCGGTGGGGAAGGTGGCCGTCTGACCGATGCGTTCAGACAATTCTTTAGTCCGCAGCCCCAAAGTATGATCGGTTCCAGCAACCATCGCCAGCGTCTGATAAACATGGTGCAGGAATATCTAGGGGCAAGGTCAGACTTGGACACCTTCCCCACCGAAAATCCTCTGGCTTACTGGGTCTTGAGGATGGATCACTGGCCAGAGCTTGCACAGTATGCAATTGAGCTACTGGCCTGTCCTGCATCCAGCGTTCTTTCGGAACGCACATTCAGTGCTGCTGGAGGATTTGTCACGGATCACAGGGTGCGCCTGTCCACCGACTCGGTTGATCGACTGACTTTCATCAAGATGAACCAGTCTTGGATCACCACCAGCTACCACACACCTGATGCTGATATAACAGACTAATTGATTTTAACATGTCACATCCCTTCAAGACTGATGCTGATGCTGAGTGCCTGTGCTGTTATGTTGACTGGCTATCCTCCTCCTCCGAGTCCTCAATGATACGATTGATGATGATAGCTTGTAAGATCATTTTTGTTTATGGGTGCCGCCACCAGTGCCTAACGCCCAATTTTTCAGCCCCTGTTTAACAGGGGCGTGTAATTACAATTTTTGAAGCAATACTTTGCAACAGGGCTCATTGCTGTGCTCCAAGTACAGTATCTGTGAGGAGTTGCAGTGTTGTGCCACCAGTGCCTAACGCCCAATTTTTCAGCCCCTGTTTAACAGGGGCGTGTAATTACAATTTTTGAAGCAATACTTTGCAACAGGGCTCATTGCTGTGCTCCAAGTACAGTATCTGTGAGGAGTTGCAGTGTTGTGCCACCAGTGCCTAAGGCCCAATTTTTCAGCCCCTGTTTAACAGGGGCGTGTCATTACAATTTTTGAAGCAATACTTTGCAACAGGGCTCATTGGTGTGCTCCAAGTACAGTATCTGTGAGGAGTTGCAGTGTTGTGCCACCAGTGCCTAAGGCCCAATTTTTCAGCCCCTGTTTAACAGGGGCGTGTCATTACAATTTTTGAAGCAATACTTTGCAACAGGGCTCATTGCTGTGCTCCAAGTACAGTATCTGTGAGGGGTTGCAGTGTTGTGCCACCAGTGCCTAAGGCCCAATTTTTCAGCCCCTGTTCAACAGGGGCATGTAATTACAATTCTTGATCTAATAATTCACAGCAGGGCCCATTGCTGCACCCACCAAGAGTAACTGTCAGGGCTTACAGTGTTGTGGCACCAGCACCACCATCAAAGGCCCAATTTTTACTACCACTGTTCAACAATTATATGTAATTAAAATTCCTGATATAATAGTTGACAGCAGGGCGTTCCAGCACCAACCAAGAGTAACTGTGAGTGCTTACAGTGTTGTGCCAACACCAACAACTAAGGGGCCTATTTCTGCAGAGTATATACGGCAGGTCTCTACTTTCAAACATCCAACTTACAAACGACTCCTACTTGCAAACGCAAGAAGACAACAGGAAGTGAGAGGAAATCTACCACTAGGAAGGAAAATTCTCTCCTGTAAGAATAAATATGGGAGAAAGGTGTCTCCTCTGTACTGATGCTTTATCAGCAATCCTTGTTTCAAGAAAAACACCACATTTCAAAAACAGTTGTCATTGGGACGGAAAGTGAGGTGAAATGTTCTGAACAGGGGCACAGACAGCAAAACAAATGTTACAGGGGTGATAACCCTTACCTATGTTTTCCAAAAAGTTTAAAAATAGATTTTTGGTCTGGAGCTACACTTCAACAATGTACCTGTTCAAAATTACAAACAGACTCTACATAAGAACAAACCTACAGTCCCTGTCTTGTATGCACCGCCTGTATAGGGCTGTTCAGAGTATATAGGGCCTTTTTTATTTTATGTGCGGGGTTCCCCTTAATATCCATACAAGACCCAAAGGGGCTGGTAATGGGCTGGGGTAGGGGGGGGTCATGGGGTAGCTATGCCATTTTTCTTAAAGAATTTCATCCATATTACCGGGACCAGACATTACATTAAAGCCGCAAGCAGTTTTAAATGGCTTTTTTTTCCTTTAGAAGTGTCATTTTGTGCAGGGACAGTTCTAAACACGGGAAACACGTGGCACTTCACAGGCATACTTTAGACACCCCCCAGGTACGATATTTAAAGGAATATTTGACTTTTTTTTTTCACTTTATGCATCATTAAAATGACTGCTCCCGAAAAACGACCGTTTTTAAAACTTCTTTTTGCATTGATACATGTCCCCTGGTGCAGAACCCGGGTTCCCAAACCCTTTTTAGGACAATAACATGCATAATAGTTGTTATAATTAGCACTTTAGAATTCGAACGTTCGCATCCATTGTATTTAATAGGGTTCTAATGTTCGTTCGAACTTTCGGTCCGTTCGCGGGTTCTGGTGCGAACCGAACCCGGGGGTGTTCGGCTCATCACTAGTGTAGAGCAGGGGTATGCAATTAGCGGACCACCAGCTGTTGCCAAACTACAAGTCCCATCATGCCTCTGCCTCTGGTTGTCATGCTTGATGCTGTCAGATTCTCGCTATGCCTCATGGGACTTGTAGTTTGGCAACAGCTGGAGGTCCGCTAATTGCATATCCCTGGTGTAGAGTATATACAATACAGTGTAGTAAAGAGAATATATAATACCAGACATCCCAAGTCTCCCGCGAGGTGCGGGAGTCTCCCGCATTTCGGATGCCGTACCCACACACTTGCAAGTTTTGCGCAATATCCTGGCTGCCTGGTCTAGCAAGAAATGACATTACGCTCGTGACTCCTGCCCAGAATTAAAAGCGCCCTCCTCTGCCCCTAGTGCTCTCCACAGGAGCGCCGCCTAACTACAGAGGGAAGCATGCATTTGACAGTGAGGTGTGCTGCTGAGCAGGGTGTTGTGCCCACACGAGACAAGGAACATTGTCGGGACAGATCCTTCCCCCAGAAGCTGAAGAGGTGCTCTCATTGGAGACTCACTCCGTATTGAAACGCCCCAAGGCGGAGCCTGCGAGGCTTTGTCCTGCAGTTTAATGGGGTGAGAGAGTGAGACTGACCTTGGAGATGATCACACCCAGGCCCAGCCCACCTTCTTCTGATGGTGCACGTGTGAGCTGCAGTGTGAGAGCAACATGGGAGGTAAGTTCTGTGGCAGCAGGATCTCATCTAAATCATTTTCAGGATGTGACTCACTGCAGATCATTCCCATAACTCACTGCTAGAAGTAAAAAAATATCTGCAAAGGCCAGTATCCTTTTTTTATGCAGCACAGCAGTGAATTGTGAGAAATTGGGGTTTAAACTGCACTTCCCAATTACTCACATCATCATCAGGACAGTGCTACTAGATAGAAAATCTGTTAGATTGAAAATATGGTATCTCTTCTTTTTCATGTAGCAATGTCCTGCCTGTGAGCAATTGGGCTTATCAAGGATTCACTGCCCCATCTTTCTCCATGTGTGTAAAAAGCAGCAATGTGCAACCCACCAAACAGGTCTGCCCTGACATACCGCTCAGTGACAGACTGCATCTGGTGGCAGGCTGCAGGTGGAAAGTGGCATGCTGCATTTAGTGGCAGGCTGCGGGTGGAAAGTGGCAGCTCCCCTCCCTCTCTCAGCCCCCCTTCTCTTTGTCAGTCGCCCCCCTCTCTCAGCCCCTCCCTCTCTCACAGCCCCACTTCTCTGGCTCTCTCAGCCCCCCCCCCCACCACCACCTGTTTCAAGCAGAAACACTGCACATACTGACTCCTACCACCATGACCACTTAAAAAAAAAAAATTAGTTTTTGCAATCTGTAATACAGTGCAGTAAAGAGAATATATAATAGTGTAGTGTGGAGAATATATAATGCAGTGCAGAGTATATAATACAGTGTATTAAAGTGGTTAAAGGGAACCCTATGACAGAATTAAGAAAAAAAAAACATATGGGGTCCCCCCAAAATCCATACCAGACCCTTACCTGACGAGCCAGCTAACCCCCCCCCCACCCCCGAACCATATCAGGCCGCTTGCCCTCAACATGGAGTGGGTGCTTTGGGGTTCCCGCCCAAAGCACCTTGTCCCCCTGTTGATGGGGACAAGGGCCCCTTCCCAGGGTTGTCGGCAGGGCCGCTGATAAGCCAGTACAATAGGCCCTGTTGTACCGGGCCCAGCCAGCAGGGTGGCCTGGGCAATCTAGGATGAAAGAATGCAGAAAAATAATAATATTTTTTTTTTTTTACCAACAAGCAATCGCAACATCCAGCCACCCCGATTACCCCCCCGCACCCGCTCCGCTCTGACTTTTCAGCATTTTTTTTTTAAAACGTACTTGTTCCTTTCTCTCTGTGTGTGGTAGGGACTATTTCCTGTATTTCGGGCGCATGCGTGCATTGCGTGGCCGTTCAGTATGTCAGTGCTGGCTCAAGTCCCGGCCTGCAGATTGCCTTCCTTGGCAGAGTGATTTATCTCCTAGACTGAAACTGGAGAAGAAGCAGTGGCGAATGGCGGCAGTGATGGCAGAGTAATCATCTCATCATCTGAGTGCAGGGAGCAGCAGGATCAGAGAGGAAGTGGCTGGTGGTGGGGGCTGACACAGGTGTGTGATTAGTGCTTGCTTGGGGGTAATGCTTGATAACACACTATCTGTCTCTGCAGCATCTACACATTAAGTCATTGGCACTGCAGCATGGGTGGCTCTGTTTCTGTAGGCAGCACATGAGTGATGGCATTGGCAGTGCCACCCATGCTGCAAATGCCATAACGCATGTGCTGCTAGTGCCTGCAGAGCCAGTGCCACCCATGCTGCCAATGCCATAATGCATGTGCTGCCTGCAGAGACAGTGCCATCCATGCTGCCAATGCAGCATGGGTGGCACTGTCTCTGCAGGCAGCACATGCATTATGCGTTATGGCATTGGCAGCATGGGTGGCACATTTGTCACTGCAGGCAGCACATGAATTATGGAATTGGCATGGATGGCACTGTCTGCAGCACATAATGGCATTGGCATGTCCCACTGTTGAGTCGCTGATCGCCACCATTACCTGCACTTCGTTTCAAGGCGGGGTCTGGGGAGGGACCAAGGGTGTGGCCAGAGGTGGGGCTGAAGGAGGGGCCAAGGGTGGGGCTGAAGGGGGTCCCGTCAGGTAGGCTGTACGGGGCCCCGTGATTTCTATCAGCGGCCCTGGTTGTTGGGGTCTGCTGGCAGGGGGCTTATCAGAAGCTGGAAGCCCCCTTTAAACAAGAGGGCCCCCAGATCCCGCCCCTACCCAGTCACCAAAAAAGTGTCAAGAAATAAAAATCATAAGAGACAGTTTTTGACAAATCCTTTATAAAAAAATATTTTAAAAAAGTGTCCCGCGATGTAAATCCACCCTTAGGCTCCATGTACACTATAGCTGATGAACTGCAGTTTATTGGCGTTTTTTTAAAAAGCACATTAACTGCACTCTATGTTAGCCTATGTATTCATGTACACATGGACATTTTTTAGCGTTAATGAGCAGTGGAGTTAATGGGCTTCTTTCTGAACGCAAGAAATGTGCATTCAAAGTGACATTTTCCGGCGGGAAAAAACGCAAAAAAAAAAAAACGCAAAACGCTAATAAACGCAGGTCGCCAGCGTTTTTTTGATCCATTGAAACCCCCCCCCCCCCCCCGTCCCCCTCCAAAAAAAAAAAAAAAAAAAAAAGCTAAAAAACGCTAACACTGAAAAACGCTAATAAACGCTAGTAAAAAACCCTGATAAAAGCTATATTTTAAAGCAGCTTTTTCTGCCAGAAATCGGGCGTTCAAAACAACCTTTTTTGAGCTTCTGTGTACATGGAGCCTTAATCACGCCGCCCAACGGATCCGAAAAAAATGGAAACGCTCCGCCTCCGTGGGAGGCCTCCCGCCGACTGCTCTCTCTTCGCTTGGACAGCTCTTATATAATCAAGGGTGGGGCCACCCAGTGACCCCGCCCCCTTCTGACATTATGTGATGTCAAATGAAGTCAGAAGGGGTGGGGTCACTCGGTGGGCAGCCTCCCATGTAGGTGGAGCGTTTTCCATTTTTTTCTGGTTTGTCGGTCGGCGTGATCGATAGTGGATTTATACCACGGGACACTTTTTTTATTTTTTTAATAAAGGATTTGTCACAAACGGTCTCTTGTGGTTTTTACTTTTTGGTGAATGGGTAGGGGTACGATGTACCAGATACAAATTCACATAGGGGCGGGGCTGGGATCTGGGGGCCCCCTTGTTAAAGGGGGTTTCCAGATTCCGATAAGCCCCCTGTCCGCAGACCCCGACAACCACAGCCCAGGGTTGTCGTGAAGAGACCCTTGTCCAAGCACCCACCCCCCCCCCCCTATGTTGAGGGCATGTGACCTGGTATGGTTCAGGGGAATCGCTCGCTTGTTTCCCCCCTGACCTGCCTTTCAGGCTGCATGCTCAGATAAGGGTCTGGTGTGGATTTGGGGGGGGACCCCTCGCCAATTTTTTTTTCATTTTTATTTATCTGTATTGCCGGGAGCAAGTTTAAACAACATGTTTTCCTTTAGAAATGTAATTATTGCTGCGGCATGGTCTATACATCGCACAGATGCGCCCCACTTTACATGCAGACGAAGGGGACCCCTAGGCACGATATTTAAAGGAATATTTTATTTTTGTTTTACTTTAGACATCATTAAAATCGCTGCTCCTTTAAAAAAGATTTATTAAAACCCTTTTTTGCATTGATACATGTCCCCTAGGGCAGTACCTGGGTCCCCAAACACTTTATGGCAATAACTTGCATATAAGCCTTTAAAATTAGGATTTTGGATTGTTCATGTTTGTGTCCCATAGACTTTAATAGACTTGGCATGTTCGCTAGAACTTTTTGCCTGTTCTGGTGCGAACTGAACCGGGGGGGTTTTGGGCTCATCCCTACATTTAGACATTTTTTTTTATGGAAATCTGATTTAAAGTCCACTATACTCCCCACCCCTCCAGCAAGCTCTCTCACTGGCACAAATATCTTCAACGGGTCTTCATCCATAATCCGCATCTTCAGACATCTTGACTCGTGGCCTGGGATGATGCAACTTCCACTCATGCGCACGGAAGTAAATTCATCCCAGCAATTCTTAAAACGTTCAGTTTAACTTCTAAAGAGGGGGGGGGGGGTCTCCAAAACAAAGTCTTCTAAACAAGGGTTGGTTTACAGTCCTTCAGACTTCAGGATGGCAAAAACGGTGACCAGTGGGAGTAGAAAATGTCTTGGCGCAAGTGGGAGTAAACAGTGCCCCATCTTTGGTATTAGAGGAAAGAATAGTGCTTCAATGTTGGTGTCAGTGAGAGGAATAGTGGCCACATCATTTGTGTCAGTGGGAGGAATAGTGCTCTATTATTTCTGTCAGTGGAAGAACAGTGCCATATCATTGGTGCAGTGGGAGGAATAAGTGCCCATCGCTGGTGTCAGTGGCAAAAATAATGTTTCACCATTGGTGTCAGTGGGGAGAGCGCCCAAGGGCTGGATCAAGATAAGCATAAGGCCTCTGATCTTTATATTGACCCTAGAACCCTTTTTGAGAACGATCAGAGCTCATCCGGACGTTAAAGGTGTTACAACCAAGTCATGTGAACAGAAAGTAACTGCGTACGCAGATGATTTGATTTTTTTTCCTTACCTACCCTTCTGTCTGGCTTCTATCCCTTTTTGCAGAACTTCGTAGATATGGTCAATTGTCCAACTATAAAATTAATTACAGTAAGTAAAGAGGCCATGGGGGTGGAATTACCCTCAACGACCAAGCGACAACTGAGCCAAGCATTTAAATTTAAATGGGCGAACTTGCATATAAGATACCTGGGAACAAATATCCCTTGCAATCTGCAGGATTTTTTAATTCAAATTCAGTTTCCCCCCCCCCCCCTTCTTCGACCGCTCAAATCAGATCTCCTAAGCTGGGATAAGGAGACTTGGTTTGGCCGCTCAAGCATTTTAACAATGAATGTAATGCCAAGACTAATATATCTTTTTCAAACGCTGCCCATTTAAGTCCCGCAGAGTTATTTGACTGAGCTGAGAAGGAGGTTTACACTTTTTGTATGGGCGGGTAAAAAGCTGCGTTTACGGAGGGCCATCTTCACATTACCTAAACTAAGGGGAGGTATAGGTTTTCCAGACCTGGTGAGATATTTTGCAGCTTCCCACTTTACTAGAATCATTGAATGGTGTGTACAATCTGAACCAAAACTGTGAGTTGATCTTGAACAGGTGATCCACTTTGACGGCTATACCTTGGTCTCCTTTGTGGGGTTGCCCTACGACGGTTACTTTTCACCCTGCAGTTGAAGAGACTTTAAGGGTGGCCAAACATCTTTTTAGGACAATGCCTACTCTTTCTTCAGAGCCGAGCCCTCTCACTCCCATATTGGGATCATATATGTTTTTGCCAGTCCTTAAGGACTTACAATTCCAAATGCTTCAAAGACAAAAAAATTCCAATGCATTAATTTTGCAGTGAATGATAGACTTGTCCGGTAGAGAAATCAAGGCTTGATTCCGGAATAAACTTGACTTTCTACGTCAAGCCCAATTGAATGCTCACCTTTAATCGTTGCCGGTTGATCAAAAATCCTTACGCCAGTTTACACCGCTTGAGCAGATCTGCATGGACAGAGATCAGCTCCCTCACTCACACTTCTATGCCCTTCTCACTAACCAAGTAGAGATGCCTGACCTAACCTTTCTGCAAAGATGGGAAAGTGACTTTCAAACTACGCTCTCTTAGCCTCAGAAAGACAAAATACTGTTTGCTCAGAAAGCCTCACTGGCTAGTAGATACCAGGAGGGAGGTAATAAACTTCTCACACGATGGTACAGAAGCCCAGCCAAATAGCATAGAATATACTCACAGGTCTCGAGTACGTGTTAGCGCTGTGGGTACCCTCATACATATTTTTGGGGAATGCCCAAAATTACGTTTCTGGACGGCTGTGGAATCTACTATTGAGACTTTGACCGGAGTTTCACTTGGTAGGGACACGGCAGCTTACCTATTGAATGACACCCCTATGTCGAATAAGAAATTTAAGAACTCTTTATTGAGACATTTGCTTACGGTGGTGAGGCCCCGTATCCTGGCCTTGTGGAAAAGTGCGAGTCCCCCTACAATTTCCTATTGGAAGACCAGGATCGCAGACATTTAAGTGATGGAGAATCTTACCATGACTCTAAAGGAACAAGCAGACAAATATTGGAAGATCTGGACTCCTTAGTTTGTCTACAGAGACCAGCCATTACTGGCCTCACAGCCACTGGAGCATTATGGGGAGTGATCTAGTCAAGAGGCTCTACCTAACCCCTTTCCCCCTTTCTGCCCCCTGTTGTACCTTAAAAAACATAACATTTGCCAAAATCAAAGGTCACTCATCCGGAATTATATAATGTGGTTACAGGTTAACTGTTATTCTGATAGTGGCTATTATGTACCAACTGTAGCATGATGTGACCTTATATCATTTTTATACCGATTATGGTTTGTGCAAGTGGTTTTGTAAAATTCCTTGATCTATAAAGAATAAAAAAAAAAAAAATAATAATTATAAGCATACGGGTCACATCTGGGCCCCGGGCCACAGTTTATAGACCATTGTTCTAAAGCAGTGGTCTCCAAACTGCGGCCCAAGGGCCTGAAAAAGGCAAGTAGAGGGCCACATCTGGCCCTTGGGCCGCAGTTTGGGCACTATTCCTCCCACTGATAGGAGACACTATTCTGCCACCTGACACCAACAATGGGGCACCATTTCTCCCACTGACACCAAAAATGGGGTACTATTTCTCCCCCTAATACCAAATGTGGCAATGTTTACTCCAACTGATGCCAAGAAAATTTCCACTCCTGCTGGTCAAAGTCCAGCCCTCCTAAAGTCTGAAGGACAATAAACCGGCCCTTTGTTTAGAATGTTAGGATATCCTGGTTCTAAAGGAAGGGAAGAAGCATTTATTGCAGGAGAAAAATAGTATGTCTCTAACAATACAAAGCCTTTTTGCAATTATTTTCTCTTTATTTAAAAAAAAAAAAAAAGTGTGGGTAATTGTAATCATTTTGTGACCAGAGGTCATTGTTAGCTAGATGCCCAGGCCAAATTTAGCAGTGTCAGTATGTGCTGCTTAGCGAAAAGGAAGACACAAGCAGCAGTAAAGACGGGTTCCAAGTGTCAGGTCACCTGAAGCCAGGTGACAGATGCACACCATTGGGGTCAGGAGTGCACCGCTAAGGTAGTGAACCCTATGGCTGACTGCTGCGGATGGAACACTGGGTGCACTGGAGCACTAACAGGGATCCCACAGGGAGCTAGAGCCTAAGCAGAGTCTAAGATCCAGCAGCTGTTCACCAGAGCCTCTAGTGGTGAGGATGGACTGGGCTGCAACTAGATCCAGGTCGCGGCCCCCAGCTCACGCTCACAGTAGACTATAGAGGATAGAGGGGAAGCAGCAGCTCAGGATACAAGGGATAGTGAGGGGATAAGCCAAACGTCGAGGCGACTAGCAAACAAGGATAAACACAGGACAAGCCAAAGGTCAAGGCCACAAGCAGACAGGGAAAGTCGAGAACAAGCCAAGATCGGTAAAACAGAGACAGACGTAGCACACGGCAAGCAGGAACCCAAACACACAATAGCTTAACAAACAACTGGCTTGCAGTGCACAGGTTATTATAGAGTTCTCTGATAGGGCCTTGGGTGGAGCCATACTTGCAGGAGAGATTATTTAAGCAGCCAGGTGAGAGTGGCTGGCCTCTAAGGTGAACACATGGAGAAGGGGTAAGCTGAGAGACAAACATTACTGCATAACCATGACACCAAGTCTCCTTCTCTAAAACTTAAAAACAAAAAAAATTATTTGAAGAGGCTAAAGAAAAAAAAGTTACATTTTTCTAATCTGGGTGTTGTGTTTCTGGCTCAACTCTGTGGTCCTTCCCACTTCAGAGGCTGCAGTGCTAGAAAAGGACGGAAGGTCAGAGACACCAGACAAGTGAGAGTAGATGGGAAAATAATTACACATGTGAGGGTACTTGGCACTGAACCACAAATTCACTGCTTTGACTTTGTAAAGGAAAGATTTTTTTTTTATTATTGTTTTTTTCAGCAGCTGCTCTTTTTAAAAAAATATTCTACTTTTTACCAAGTATATTTTTCTGCTTTATTTGGGCTGTGTTAGTCTTGAACATCTTAATTCACTGAGTGCTGCCATCTTAGCTGTATTTACATAACTCATGAATATGCATTTATCATATCTGAATGTTCACTAGCTCAGCCCATCTGTGCATGGTACTCCATACAACAGGGTACTGATGCGTGAGTGATTGGTGCGTCAGTCAACTCTGCTTTGTTTCTGTGTCCTATTTGCTCACATTATGAAACTCCGGCAAATCTCTGTTCACTTTGTTATGATAAGCAGAAGGGGCACAGCATGAGTCTACTTTCTGCTCCAGGTACATCCAAGAAGTAGGAAAACACAATTTGTCAACTGCTTATGACCCATCTGAGCAGTAACATGGAGGACTCCATTAAAGGTGTGTTCCAGGCAACCCCGTGCAAAATAATAATAATTAAAAGCCAGCAGCTACACATACTGCAGCTGCTGGCTTTTAATAAATGGAGACTTACCTGTCCTGGTGTCCCTCGATGTCGGCACCGCAGCTGATGTTTCACATCAGCTGTCGGTGCTTCCGTCGCTATTGCGGGTAAGGGAACCCGGCAGTGAAGACTTTCGGATTCACGCCGGGAACCCTACTGCGCATACGCGAGGCCCGCTCCTCTCTTCTATTAGCCCAGCGGCCAGGGGAGGGAGGGGAGGGGAGGGAGGAGGAGGGAGGAGGAGGGAGGAGGAGGAAGCCTCGCGCGACTTCACCGCCGCGGCCGGACTCCAGTAAGTGGGTAAGGATACCTGTCTTTGACAGGTATCCTCCCCCCCCTCCCCCCCGAAAGGTGCCAATTGTGGCACCGGAGGGGGGGAGGAATCCGATAAGCGGAAGTTCCACTTTAGGGTGGAGCTCCACTTTAAGCAATTGTCAGACTGACAACCTTTCCATGACTGTTTATATTTCTCCAGTTATAAGCTGAGCCAATTGAAAGCCCACTATAATGAAAAATAATGCCTTCTGGTACTTTATATGGTTAGGAACTCTAGTAATTTTTTCTATGAATCTTTTTTTTGTTCATGCCTTTAAATTGCAGGGACAAACTATTATAGTGACAGGGATTGCTTACAACTTTATGATTTGCAAAAAGTTGCCCAACATAAAAAAAAATAAAGTACATAAAATTAAATTTTTGCATTT
Source organism: Rana muscosa (assembly GCA_029206835.1). Taxonomy (NCBI): domain Eukaryota; kingdom Metazoa; phylum Chordata; class Amphibia; order Anura; family Ranidae; genus Rana; species Rana muscosa. The sequence goes on from CM055128.1 coordinate 62,711,109, forward strand.
AAACCTGCAGAGCATTGCAACCACGACTGATTCAACACAAGTGCAATGCACAGGCTCCTGCATTGTTTACCCCTCAGGTCTATATGGAGGTGTGGACATTCTCCTAAATACACTGTATTACCAAAAGTATTGGGACACCTGCCTTTACACGCACATGAACTTTAATGGCATCCCAGTCTTAGTCCGTAGGGTTTAATATGGAGTTGGCCCATCCTTTGCAGCTATAACAGCTTCAACTCTTCTCGGAAGGCTGTCCACAAGGTTTAGGTTAGGGTGACCAGACATCCCCGGTTTCAGGGGACAGTCCCCGGATTCAGGACACTGTCCCCGGACCAAGTCTGTCCCCGGTTTTGATTTGAACAGGGGCTGGGGCAATTTCAAAGACAGTCAGTGCAGAATGAAAAAAAAAAAAAAATTCTGAATTACACCCCCCGCTCCACCGCTCCTACTAGCTTAGGGGGTGTATTTTTTTCCATTATCTGTGCCCCTTTCTGATGATCATGTGCTGGTCAGAGTGGAGGGAATATTTCTTCAGTTTCGGGTACATACCCATTCAGCTCCGCTCGCATGTTCTTGTGCCTTGGCTCAAGTCCCGGCCAGCCGCCTGCCTGCTTATCTCCTTGCCTTCCCTGGAGGAGTGATCTTCCTCCTCACCCCACCCAGTAGTAGCCGGGGCCCGGAGAGCGAGACTTGACAGGCTGTGAGACGGACGGCGCGGCGACGGGCAGAGAGTCGCCGATTGCTGCCATTACTAGTAAAGAAAAAAAAATATGCCCCCGGATTTCATTTAAAAAATCTGGTCACCTTAGTTTAGGAGTGTATCTATGGAAATGTTTGACCATTCTTCCAGAAGCACACTTGTGAGATCAGGCACTGTAGTTGGACGAGAAGGCCTGGCTCACAGTCTCCGCTCAAATTCATTCTAAAGGTGTTCTATCGGGTTGAGGTCAGGACTGTGTGCAGGCCAGTCAAGTTCCTCCACCCCAAACTCGCTCATCCATGTCTTTATGAACCTTGGATTTGTGCACTGATCAATTTCATTTTGTGGAGAGGGTTATGCTGCAGGGATGTTTTTCAGGGGTTGGGCTTGGCCCGTTAGTTCCAATGAAGGGAACTCTTGACGCTTCAGCATACCAAGACATTTTGGACAATTTCATTCTTCCAACTTTGTGAAAACAGTTGGGGATGGCCCTTTCCTGTTCCAACATGACTGCGTACCAGTACACAAAGCAAGGTCTGGATTGTGGGAGGAGATCAGAGCATTTGCAGGAAACTCGTGCAGTCACAGGCAGAGCATAACAACTTCAGGCAGATATCATAAAAGAGCCAACCAAACTTCTGGTGACCTCTAAAATTACAGCTCCAGGTCACAGTGACACAAGGCACTAAGGCCCCTTTCACACTGCATCGGTTTGCAGGCGCTATTGCGCTAAAAATAGCGCCTGCAAACCGACAAATTAAAAAAGCGACAAATTTCCTGGCATTATGGTATACTCACCCATCCACACAAGTATAATTAACAGTAAAACTTTTTTTTAGGTTTTGATACATATGTAGCGGGGTGTTCCCCTTTAATGCAGAGAGACTACATTACCCAGAACCCCATTCGGCAATGTTCCGCCGCAGAGACTCATGGGAGGGGTTATAAAAGGGGGAGGCGAGGCTGGGCTCGGCCTCTTTGGGACAGGAGACTTCAGAGACTGATCCTCCTGTGCGGACGTGTCGGAGTGCAGGGCCTGAGGCCTTGCGCAGCACCAAAGAGCCTTCCACCCCTCTGCGAGCCTGGGTGGCATCTGACTTTGCTCGACTACAGCCTTGTTGGATCGGGGACCCGATCGCTGAATAGACGGAGTGTGTGTGTGAGGAAACAACAGGTGGAAGTTCCCGGACTGGGACCGTAGTCCGGGCGGGTGAGAGGGCATATGCCCAACCGATATACTGTTACTGCATATAGGCCTATAGGACTGCCGTGGCCTATGAGTTGTTCTTAGTGCTCTTATTGAAGACCCTTGTTAGAACTGAACCTACCGTTCACATAGTCAAGTTTCTACTCCATCTTTACCTACCCTATTGGATTACAAAGTTTTGTACTCTGTTAATGTGCACCACCGTTAAAGATCTGCCGGTGAAGAAAAAGGACTAAGTTGTAGATATCAGAACCAGGCCTGGTGGGATTTCTAAGGTGTTTTGGTTACTGCGCCACAGGGCACTTAGTTAACGGTCGCCCGCGTGGCGCACTTGTTATGTGTTAACCTTATAGTGTGTTAGTGTGGCTGGGCTCTGCATTACAAATGATTATTCTGTAAACTGTCATTGATGTTACCCTTTTCTTTACCAATAGCTTAAGTAAAATCTTACATTTATTTCAATTTAATATTGTCTCAATGCTCAGTTATTCATACAGTATAAGATATACAATTTACTGTCAGTACTAGCTGTGCCAGTAGGGGGTAGAGCATATTGCCGGGGGTTGGCGGAGCTGTCTTCAGGGCCCAAACTAAATCTGCGGCCTTCTTAGTTGGAGGTATCGCTACACATACAACTTGACTACCAAAGTCTTGATATTAGCCTCCTATTATCATCAACATAGCAGATGGGATGGAGTAGCTGGGAGGCAGTACTATGAGCCAATAATGCATTGCCCGATGCTTTGCAAATTGTAGCAAAAGCAAAGCCAATTTACAGTCCAGATAATTTATTTTTTTGTTTTAAAAGCCATCCCATTTCAGGTGGTAGGCACTCCGGGGGAAATAATTACACACACAGTGCTTGGAGTTGCAGGAATTGTATTGTCAAAAACATTCCAACATACAGTAACAGATTCTGTGCAGCAACTCAGAACTAGCGACAACACTCACAGATGAATTCACAGTACTTGCAGGGAGCGATGTTTGGAGACCGACAGCACCTGGCACAGGAGGCGGCTAGTAGACAGTAAGCAGCAAAGGATTAGTAGCAGAAAGGGTTCCCCAAAGCAGCAATATCGAGCAGTTTGTATAGAAAAGCAGTGCAGCGCTAAATACGTATATAACACAAAAAGAGTCCATAGGTGTATAATTCAGAAAAATAGATGTTCTCCAAAGCACCAACAGGGGGATAGAAGGATCCTCTAGCTGTGAAACAGAATGCTTGTATATGATCACAAGTGCAACCACTTCCGTGTAATTCCACCACCAAGTGTACAGGCCGCTCACCTCAAAATGTGGACCTCTGTATTACCAGAAGGTCACATAAGCAGTCCCTTTAACAAGGGTAATGTAAAAGATGAGAGGGCTGTCTTCATACGGCACTTCAACCGAAATCCTCAATCACTCTATACTCCCAGTAATGAACTCATATGTTTGACGTGGTTACATGAAAAATGTCAAAAAAGAAATACATAGTGCTCTCCATAGAAAAAAACACTTGATTTATTGGTATAAAAAGTTACTCACAAACAAAGCACAGATACCCTGTGCTCGGATGGCAGTCATGTAACTTAGATGTGGAACCAGGTAGATGGCTGTCCTGACGTCGTGTAGCCCCTCGCACGCGTATCGTCCGTGGGTAAGGACTTCCTCAGCGATATTTAAATGGGGACAACATGTCAGTTCGTTTATATAGGCCATATTCCTGGTGTGTGCTGTGTATGGAAAAGAAATCCCGCCCCCCCCATAATTAGGGGACCATGTATCAAGCGCCCTCATAGGTAGCTGAAAGCCATGCCAAAATGACAGACCAGCGGTCATTGGCTAAAGAAATATAGTGGTCAAAGAGTTTCCGGGTCATGACCCTTACCTCTTGTATTGCTGCTCCCATTGGCGGCGGACTCACAGGAGGTACTGCCTCCCGGTCTATGACCTTCCGGGTCGGCGCTCCCCACGTGATCCGTCGTCATGACGACGGAAGTAAACATGCCTGCAGAGCGCTCAGTTCTCCGCATCCACGTAAAACCGTGGGCGGAGCCGAGCGGTCACATGACACCAAGTGTCAACAAAGCACGCTAGGGCTGATCCTCACTGTGCTAAGCATATAAAGCCTCCGGATAACCTATATCAGATCCACCATTTCTAAACCCATCCCTCCTGGCTAATACATGGTTGTCAAAAATAATAACATATGGCAATGATAACAGGCAATATTTTTAATGTTGCACAGCAACCGCTGTACCCCATAGAGTGCCACTCAGTGGCAGATACCTGTAATGCATGTCATACAGGATTTCAAAAAAGTGAAAAGAATGGAATAAAATACAATATAAAATATAAATTTATAAAATAAAGTTAAAACCGCACCAGTGATCCCGCTATCTCAATGAAAGATATATAGAAGGGTACCAAGCAAACTCAAAAATGCAAAAATGCATATACGATTGCTGGAGTCGCATATGCACAGATCAACAGATCTGACCATATAAAGGGCACAATGGTCACTATGTGCATAGACTTATTTCAGCACCCCCCTTCTTATTTGTGGACCCAATGGGTCCTAATAACAATAGCAATCTTGACACTAGACAGGGGCCAGAGATGCATAAAGGTAATCAAACAGTCATAAATGGACCTGTGAGATTAATATAGACGTCAGCACAACCATCTAACCTGTTAAACAAATATCACATACTAAATACATAGTAAACTATTAACCCTATAACAAAGAAAAAACGTAAATCTTAACGGTCTGATATAAAACAATTGAGATCGAACTCAACGTTCAACCCCAACGGGACCCCCACCTTCAATTCATATACCCAAAATGACTCACGTCGGCTGAGCTGCCGAATGAAGTGTCCTCCTCTCCAATGGTTCGTCACCTTCTCTATCCCCCAGAACTCCAACCCAGATGGGCTACGGTTATGGTGGAGTCGGAAGTGCTTCGAAACGTTGTGAGTAACCAACCCCTTTTTAATATTATTGACATGCTCCCCTATCCTTACATGAAGGGGCCTAGATGTCCTACCGACATATTGCAAACCACACTCACACTGTAGCATGTATACAACCCCTGTGGTATCACAAGTGATAAAATCCTTGATCTTGTAATTTTTTCCCGTTGCTGATGCCACAAACTCCTTCCGCTTTTTAAAATTCTTTCTGGCCTGTCGACATGGTGGGCAACGACCACATTTGTGAAAGCCAGTCAGAAAATCAAAAATTCTGTTCTCAGAATGGGTAGGAGGGTCAATCACTCCAGGGGCTATTGTGTCCCTTAAGGAAGGTGCTTTTTTATAAATAAATTGCGGACGGTCAGAAAGTAGGGGGCCTAAAATCCTATCATGCTTAAGGATTGGCCAATGCTTCTGTACAATTCGCTCAAACTTCCTATATTGGATGTTATAGTCTAAGATCATTCGTGTCCTTGTGGGGTCATTACGATCAACCTTAGGGACATTTGACACAAGTGCTTGTCTGTCCAGACTACGGACATTTTCCATTTCAGTACCTAAGCTATTTTTATCATAACCTTTTTCAACGAATCTTGAGGTTAATACCTGTGACTGTGAGATGAAATCACCTACATTGGTGCAATTACGCCTCAGGCGTATAAATTGCCCTCTTGGTATATTACACAGCCACTTGGAATGGTGACAGCTTTCAATGGGGATAAAGGCGTTACGGTCTGTAGCCTTAAAGTGGAGTAATCATATTAATCCTATCCCCATTCTTGGTTAGACCAAGATCCAAGAAGACCAATCTGTCCAGACTGATGTTCCATGTCAGAACAATGTTCAAACTATTAGAATTCAGTTTAGATGCAAATTTCAAACGTATGTCAACTTGCAGAAGTTTGTGCGTAGTTTGAATATCAAAAAATATTTTTTGAATACTCCGTCTACTAGGACATTAAGTGCTCCAATAAGTCAGACAAGTCATCATTCTACTCTGCGGAATAAATCCGTTTTCAATCCCCCTGTATCAGACACGAAGCATCTTGAGGTGTTTAGGAATATGGTGGCGAGGGATTTGGAGAAGTTGAAAATCCGTAAGGTGAATGATCCCATTTATATTCAGAATGGTATCAAATCTCTGACGGAGAGGAAGGACTTGGTCATACGACCTGCTGATAAAGGGGGAGGGCTGGTGGTACTTAGTAAGGCCTACTATAAGAACGAAATGGACAATCTCCTTAGTGATATTAACACTTATAGCATTATGACAAAAGATCCTATGCTTGAATTTAAGGGAGAACTCCACTTCTTGATAGAAAGGGGGAAACATATAGGAGTGTTGAGCGTGAAGGAGTCACTTTATTTAGACCCTTTGTTTTGCCGCACACCCATTATTTATTTTCTACCAAAGGTCCATAAAGATAGCACCAACTCACCTGGGAGACCGATAGTAAACGGGATCGATTCGGTCACCTCCCGACTTGGTCAATATATAGATTTCTTCCTCCAGCCGCTAGTGACAAAAACTGACGCTTTTCTTAAAGACACTAAACATGTCATACAAATTCTGGAGTCTCTAGCTATCACGCCCTCTTGCCTTTTGATCACAGCTGATGTTAGTTCGTTATATACGATCATCAGTCATGAGGATGCTTTATCCTCGGTCAGTTGGGCACTAGGAACATCTGGTTTGTCTAGAAGACATCGGAATTTTTTGATTGACAGTCTTACCTTTTGCTTATCAAAGAATTATTTCTGGTATGGTGGGCAATTCTTTTTACAAACTAGAGGGGTAGCTATGGGGGCTCGGTTCGCTCCCAGTGTCGCCAACTTATTTATGGCACACTGGGAGGAAAAGGCCGTGTTTAAGAACAAACCCCCACAGTTACTTTGCTACCAGAGGTATATTGATGACCTTATTATGATTTGGGATGGTGACCGAGCAAGCTTTGATGAGTTTGCATCTAAACTGAATTCTAATAGTTTGAACATTGTTCTGACATGGAACATCAGTCTGGACAGATTGGTCTTCTTGGATCTTGATCTAACCAAGAATGGGGATAGGATTAATATGATTACTCACTTTAAGGCTACAGACCGTAACGCCTTTATCCCCATTGAAAGCTGTCACCATTCCAAGTGGCTGTGTAATATACCGAGAGGGCAATTTATACGCCTGAGGCGTAATTGCACCAATGTAGGTGATTTCATCTCACAGTCACAGGTATTAACCTCAAGATTCGTTGAAAAAGGTTATGATAAAAATAGCTTAGGTACTGAAATGGAAAATGTCCGTAGTCTGGACAGACAAGCACTTGTGTCAAATGTCCCTAAGGTTGATCGTAATGACCCCACAAGGACACGAATGATCTTAGACTATAACATCCAATATAGGAAGTTTGAGCGAATTGTACAGAAGCATTGGCCAATCCTTAAGCATGATAGGATTTTAGGCCCCCTACTTTCTGACCGTCCGCAATTTATTTATAAAAAAGCACCTTCCTTAAGGGACACACTAGCCCCTGGAGTGATTGACCCTCCTACCCATTCTGAGAACAGAATTTTTGATTTTCTGACTGGCTTTCACAAATGTGGTCGTTGCCCACCATGTCGACAGGCCAGAAAGAATTTTAAAAAGCGGAAGGAGTTTGTGGCATCAGCAACGGGAAAAAATTACAAGATCAAGGATTTTATCACTTGTGATACCACAGGGGTTGTATACATGCTACAGTGTGAGTGTGGTTTGCAATATGTCGGTAGGACATCTAGGCCCCTTCATGTAAGGATAGGGGAGCATGTCAATAATATTAAAAAGGGGTTGGTTACTCACAACGTTTCAAAGCACTTCCGACTCCACCATAACCGTAGCCCATCTGGGTTGCAGTTCTGGGGGATAGAGAAGGTGACGAACCATTGGAGAGGAGGACACTTCATTCGGCAGCTCAGCCGACGTGAGTCATTTTGGGTATATGAATTGAAGGTGGGGGTCCCCTTTGGGGTTGAACGTTGAGTTCGATCTCAATTGTTTTATATCAGACCGTTAAGATTTACGTTTTTTCTTTGTTATAGGGTTAATAGTTTACTATGTATTTAGTATGTGATATTTGTTTAACAGGTTAGATGGTTGTGCTGACGTCTATATTAATCTCACAGGTCCATTTATGACTGTTTGATTACCTTTATGCATCTCTGGCCCCTGTCTAGTGTCAAGATTGCTATTGTTATTAGGACCCATTGGGCCCACAAATAAGAAGGGGGGTGCTGAAATAAGTCTATGCACATAGTGACCATTGTGCCCTTTATATGGTCAGATCTGTGCATATGCGACTCCAGCAAGCGTATATGCATTTTTGCATTTTTGAGTTTGCTTGGTACCCTTCTATATATCTTTCATTGAGATAGCGGGATCACTGGTGCGGTTTTAACTTTATTTTATAAATTTATATTTTATATTGTATTTTATTCCATTCTTTTCACTTTTTTGAAATCCTGTATGACATGCATTACAGGTATCTGCCACTGAGTGGCACTCTATGGGGTACAGCGGTTGCTGTGCAACATTAAAAATATTGCCTGTTATCATTGCCATATGTTATTATTTTTGACAACCATGTATTAGCCAGGAGGGATGGGTTTAGAAATGGTGGATCTGATATAGGTTATCCGGAGGCTTTATATGCTTAGCACAGTGAGGATCAGTCCTAGCGTGCTTTGTTGACACTTGGTGTCATGTGACCGCTCGGCTCCGCCCACGGTTTTACGTGGATGCGGAGAACTGAGCGCTCTGCAGGCATGTTTACTTCCGTCGTCATGACGACGGATCACGTGGGGAGCGCCGACCCGGAAGGTCATAGACCGGGAGGCAGTACCTCCTGTGAGTCCGCCGCCAATGGGAGCAGCAATACAAGAGGTAAGGGTCATGACCCGGAAACTCGTTGACCACTATATTTCTTTAGCCAATGACCGCTGGTCTGTCATTTTGGCATGGCTTTCAGCTACCTATGAGGGCGCTTGATACATGGTCCCCTAATTATGGGGGGGCGGGATTTCTTTTCCATACACAGCACACACCAGGAATATGGCCTATATAAACGAACTGACATGTTGTCCCCATTTAAATATCGAGCAGTGCCTATACTGTCCCTCCTCCTCTGGAACCTCTCCCTACACTAGGCACACTCTCCCCGTTCAGCGGGTTTCTGCCCCTGACCTGGCCACACGCAGAATGCACGCCAACTGCAGTGAGCCAGTGACGTATATAAGCACTGCCCTCACTAAAGATGACCACGGCCCATTTGATCCTGATGACGGCCCATTTGATAGTCTGAAATGCGTCGAGGTTTATTTGCGTCATACTTCCGCTCACCCTTCGTTTCCGGAAATCAAGCATCAACCGCGGCAGCAGTCCACCGTAGCGTATGGGCTGATTTCCCGAACCAATCACCTGCTATTCACACCGAGTGCCAGGCTATAGGCACTCTTACATGTGAGTTGATTATTTGGACGTAATTTTTAATAAACCTTTTAAAAAAATGGTACTGCGCAATGAAGTTCTTTGTTCATATCTATTCGCATGAGGCACATCCATCCCAGGACTTGTCAGCTTAAAGAATATCTGCAGCGGTCACCCCACACGCGCATATGACCATACTAGATATAGTTGGTCCATATTGAGGGGTGAGTTTACATCTATGTGGGTGCACCTTGTCTGAGCACTCAAGATACACGGATTCCATCATTTTGAGCACGAGCACTTTATTGGGCCTTTAACTTTAAGCGACTTCATGACGGCATATTATGTCATGTGTTTGTTGTTTTTTTTACTTTTAGAAAGTAGCACGGTTTCTTCTATTTTCCATTTATTCATTTGCACAGCAAATTTGTCACTGCAGGTGCCAACTAGATTTAACTTGGCACATACATATATATGTGTAGCGGACCCCCCATAATTGGGGTCGCTATGCCTAAATTTAAGGGGTAGCCTGAGCAAATATTTAGGCTCAGGCTGTTTGAATTCTTTAAATTGGTTTCTGCTTTGTTGTGGTGTTGCCTGGCAGTACAGTTCCCTTTGACCTGTGGGGGGGGGGGCGCTGTCACCCAGGTCTCAGGTTGAACCACAGGTAGCATTGCAGCGTGATTGGGTGTCCTCTCTCGGCAGGCGTGCAGTGGGCGTGGTATACCCGCTGTGCATGCCGGGAGAGGATACTTAAGGGGTGGACGCCATTAGGTCCGAGAGTTCGGAGGTGATCCAGAGGACCCCTTGGTCCTAGGCACGTACCACACCTTCGGTGGCCCTCATGGCCAGGGGTACGTGTGTGTGTGTGTGTGTGTGTGTGTGTGTGTGTGTGTATTCAGACCCGGGCACCTTCGGCCCGAGGCTGCATCGTTCCAGGTAGGCCCAGCACCTTTAGCTGAGGTCTACACCAGAAGAGGAGTCCCAGGGTGCCCAAGTGGGGGTGACCCGCTTTGAAGGAGAGGAAACCAGGGGAGGACCTGTCCGCGGGGATCGGTGAGGGAAGTCACTGTCTCGGGAGAGGCCTTGTTGCCTATCAGAGGGAAGGATTCCATAAGCCTTGTAACGTGCCCACTGGCACCTGAGGTCTCAAGTGTTACAAGTGCTGGGAAGTTCGGGATTCAGAAGGTCATATCCTGATCGTATCCTTAGGAAATTTAAAGTGAATGTTCCGTGCTCCACACCGTCTGCTAGGACCGTGAAAGGGGACTATCCGGGTGAGCAAAGCCCACTCAGGACTGAGTGGAGATAACTGACAGTTAAGTGGCGCGTGCCTGAACCTGCCTCCTTGTTAAATTCTCGATCTCCAACTTTCCTATCAAGTTTCTACGCAAGCAAAATAAACCTTTCTTTATTGGGTTTAATACTGTCTGGACAATGGCCTTATTGAATACAAGGAGAGAATAGAAAAAGATAACAGCGCTCACCCTCTTTTATCAGGAGGATATTGGGCTTGTGGCATGGTGTGCCCCATTCTGCTTGTGGAGGTAAGCAGGGTAAAAGGATCGGTGTGCTTTTTTTTTTCTTTACTGGTAATGGCGGTTTTCAGCGACTTATAGCGGGACTGCGATATTGCGCTGGACAAATCGGACACTGATACTTTTGACACTTTCTGGGGACCAGTGACACTAATACAGCGATCAGTGCTAAAAATATGCACGGTATTATTGACACTGGCTGGGAAGGGGTTAACATCAGGGGCGATCAAAGGGTTAACTGTATGCCTAGCTACCTGACAGATCCACGTCATGTCAGGGGAGAGGAGACAGATTGTGTGTTCCTAGTATATAGGAACACCGATCGGTCTCCTCCCCCAGTCAGTCCCATCCCCCCACAGTTAGAATCACTCCCTAGGTAACACATTTAACCCCTTGATCGCCCCTAGTGTTAACTCCTTCCCTGCCAGTGACATTTATACAGTAATCAGTGCATATTTATAGCACTGATCGCTGTATAAATATCAATAGTCCCAAAATAGTGTCAAAAGTGTCCGATCTGTCTGCCGCAATGTCACAGTTATGATAAAAAAAAAAAAAAAAACCGCAGATCGCCGCTATTACTAGTAAAAAAAAAAATCATAATAAAAATGCCATAAATCAATAACCTATTTTGTAGGCGCTATAACTTTTGTGCAAACCAATCAGTATACACTTATTGCGATTTTTTGTTTTTTACCAAAAACATGTAAAAGAATACAGATCAGCCTAAACTGAAAAAAAAAAAAAATTTTTAAAAAATAAATACAAAATTGGGATATTTATTATAGCAAAATAGGATTTTTTTGTACTCACCGTAAAATCCTTTTCTCTGACGTCCATGGACTGACACAGCATCTTCAATCTTGACAAAGTGGGTAACGTCCCTGCTCATAGGAGAAGACTAGGCAGAATGTTAGATGTTTTAACATACATTCCATTACCAGAGCTGAACAGCCCCGCCCAGGGGGCGGTCCCTCCGGACATAACCCTCCTACCTGCAGCCAGCAGCCTCAGTTCATATTAAAGCAGTACAAACTCAACAAAGGAGGGGTGGGTGCTGTGTCAGTCCATGGACGTCAGAAAAAAGGATTTTACGGTGAGTACAAAAAAAATCCTATTTCCTCTTACCGTCCATGGACTGACACAGCATCTTCAATCTTGACACAGTGGGACGTCCCAAAGCAGTGTCAAAGAACGAGGGGTGGGAACAGTATCAAGGAAAAAAAACAAACTTCACCCCAAACAAGAAGAGCTCCTCAACGGAGGAGGTGCAACATTAAACAGCCGCCTGCAAAACCTTGCGGCCGAAGGAAGCATCGGAAGATGCAGCCACATCAACCTTATAGAACTTTGAAAAGGTATAAACGGACGACCAGGTCGCCGCCTTGCACACTTGTGCAACCGACGCTTGATGTCGGAAAGCCCAGGAAGCACCAATTGCCCTGGTAGAATGCGCCGTAACCAGAAAAGTAGGATTTTTATAACAGCTTACCTGTAAAATCCTTTTCTTGGAGTACATCACGGGACACAGAGCTAGTCATTATATAATGGGTTAAGGGTCACCAGCGGTGATTGGACACTGGCACAACCAATGGAAGACAGTTCCCCTCCATATAACCCCTCCCATCAGGGAAGTACCTCAGTTTTGTAGCAAAGCAGTAAGGTTCCCATAAGAAGGGGGGGACCTCTGTGTCCCGTGGTGTACTCCAAGAAAAGGATTTTACAGGTAAGCAGTTATAAAAATCCTACTTTCTTTATCGTACACCACGGGACACAGAGCTAGTCATTACATAATGGGACGTCCCAGAGCAATGCTCATATGAAGGGGGGGAGACACAGATCAAACAGGCCGCTTGCGGACCAGAAGCCCTATACTGCTGCCTGCAGCACACTTCGCCCGAAGGCGGAATCCTCATGTCCTTTCACATCTATTTGATAGAATTTGGAAAATGTATGGACTGAAGACCAAGTTGCAGCTTTACAGATCTGAGCCATCGAAGCCTGGTGGTGCACTGCCCATGAAGCACTTATCGCCCTGGTAGAGTGCGCCTTAACAGGAAAAGGAGGAGTCCTGTTCTTTAAACCATAAGCTTGAACAATTACCTCTCTAATCCACCTGGAAATGGTGGATTTTGATACCGCTTGGCCCTTCTTGGGCCCATCTGGTAAAATAAACAAAACATCTGTTTTACGTATCTGAGCGGTTGCTTGCAGATACACCCTTACCGCTCTCACTAGATCTAGAGAGTGTAATAATTTTTCCCCCGCCGTCCGCGGGTTTGGAAAAAAGGAAGGCAGAACAATGTCTTGATTCAAGTGAAAAGCCGACACCACCTTAGGCAGAAAAGCCGGATGGGGTCGTAGTACGATTTTGTCCTTGTGACAAATTAAATAAGGCTCTTTACAAGAAAGAGCTGCTAGCTCTGATACTCTCCTAGCAGAAGCTATAGCAATCAGAAAGGCCAACTTCCTACTCAATATAATTAAAGGAATATGGCGAATAGGTTCAAAAGGTTGCTTTTGCAACACTGACAATACCAAATTCAAATCCCATGGACACAAGGGAGACCTAACTGGAGGATTTATCCTCAGTACCCCCTAAATGAATGTCCGAACTAGGGAGTGAGATGCCAATGGTCTCTGAAAGAAGACTGATAGAGCCGATATTTGACCCTTGATGGTGCTAAGGGCTAATTTCATATCCACTCCTAGCTGGCAAAAAGCAAGAATCCTGCTTATTTCATATTTCTGAGGATTCCAACTTCTGGATTCACACCAGGAAACGTATGCTTTCCAGACTCTATGATAGATGAGTCTGGAGGCTGGCTTTCTAGCATTAATGAGCGTAGAAAGAGCCGGACCAGAGACCCCTCTCTTTTTCAAAATGTGGGTCTCAGCAGCCAGGCCGTCAAATTTAGCCTTTGTAAGGAAGGGTGGAATACTGGACCCTGTGACAGCAGGTCGTGTCGAAGTGGAAGCTTCCAGGGCCTTCCTATCGCCATCTTTACGATCTCGGCGTACCAAGGCCTCCTGGGCCAGTTTGGGGCTACTAGGATTACTGGTATTCCCTCCTCCTTGATCCTGCGAAGCAGTCTTTGTAGAAGAGGGATCGGAGGGAATGCATAGATCAGTGAGAACTGATTCCATGGAGTTATTAGAGCATCTGTCCCGTAGGCTAGAGGATCTCTTGTTCTGGACACAAAGTTGTCCAATTTCTTGTTGAACCTGGAAGCCAGCAGGTCTACATCAGGGTTTCCCCATCTCAGGCATATGGCCTGAAAGATCTCGGGGTGAAGAGACCACTCTCCTGGTAGCAGCTGCTGACGACTCAGGTAGTCTGCTTGCCAGTTTTCTATCCCTGGAATGAAGATTGCAGAGATGCAAGGTACATGCTCTTCTGCCCATGCCAAGATCCGGTTCACCTCTCTTTGGGCTGCCCGACTGCGGGTGCCTCCTTGGTGATTGATGTAAGCTACTGCAGTAGCATTGTCGGATTGAACCCGAACTGGGTAGCCCTGTAACCTGTATGTCCAGGTTTTGAGGGCTAGATATACTGCCCGGATCTCTAGCACGTTGATGGGCAGGATCCCCTGAGTCTTGGCCCAGGTTCCCTGGGTAGAAGCCTCCTCGAATACTGCACCCCAGCCCGATAGGCTGGCATCCATAGACACCACCTTCCAGGCTGCTGGGAGGAAGCACTTTCCCTTCCGTAAATTCTTGGCTTCTAGCCACCAATTGAAGTATATCCAGAGCTTGGCTCTTTCTGTTCCAGGAGGCTAAAATATTGCCTTGAAGTAGTCTCGAATGAAACTGGGCGTAAGGGACCGCCTCGAAGGAGGCTACCATCTTTCCCAATAGTCTCATGCAAAGGCGAATAGACGGCCTCTTGTTTGCTTTGACCTTGTGGATCAGGTCTTTCAGAGACTATCTTTGGCTCTGGCAGGTATACCCTGTTTTGGGCTGTATCTATGATCATGCCCAGGTACACTATCCTTCTTTGGGCCTGGAGAGAGGATTTTTGTAAGTTTATAATCCATCCTAAATGCTCCAGGTATCCTACTGTAGTGTCTACAGCGTGATCCAATCCCTCCTTTGACTGATCTATTAATAGTAGATCGTCTAGATAGGCTGTTACCGCAATGCCCCGTGTTCTTAGGTTTGCTAACAGAGGAGCTAGCACCTTTGTGAATACTCTGGGCGCGGTGGCTACACCAAATGGCAGGGCCACAAATTGAAAGTGGCGATCTTCTACCGCAAACCTTAGGAATCTTTGGTGAGCAGGGAGGATTGGTATGTGTAGATATGCGTCTTTGATATCTATGGACGCCATGAATTCTCCGCCTTTTAAAGTAGCGACCACGGATCGAATCGTTTCCATTCGAAAATGGCGACCGTTCAGAAAACGGTTTAGAGATTTTAGATCCAGGATGGGTCTGACTTCTCCGTTCGGTTTTGGAATCACAAAGAGGTTTGAGTAAAAACCTGAACCTCGCTCCTTTTGGGGTACCTCTGTAACCACACCTTGAGCTATTAAGTGATTCAAACCTTTGAAGAAGGATCCTCTTTTTTGTGGATCCTTGGAGAGTCTTGAACTTCGGAATTGAGAAGATGGGATCTCTCGAAATTCCAGTTTGTACCCTGAGGATATTGTGGATACCACCCATTTGTCCTGGGTTTCTGTCCGCCAAGTCGCTGAGAACTGACGAAGCCTTCCCCCCACTCGGCCGAGCGGGGGCGCCCCTTCAATGAGAGGTTTTGGGGGCTTGCTTATTTGCTCTTGAACCCCACGGCTTCTTGTTCTTCTGAGCCTGTTCTTTGGCTTTTGTGGGCGGCTGAAAAGGCCGTCGCCACTGGCTGGAGTCTGATTTCCCGGGAGCTGGGGAGAGAGTGCGTTTAAAACAAGGTCTCTTGTTTTTCTTTTTCTCAGGTAAAAGTGTCGTTTTACCACTTGATATCTTTTGGATATATCTTTCTAAATCTTCCCCAAAAAGGCGTTCGCCATGGAACGGGAAACTTGCCAACAACTTTTTGCATGGGGCTTCCGCTGACCAATGCTTAAGCCAAAGTACTCTGCGCATCTGTACCAGCTGGAGTGTAAGGCGTGATGCCTGTATGATAGAATCTCTCATGGCATCCACTGTGAAGCATAAGGCTTTAGGCAAATTCTCCCAATTTTTAGCCTGCTCTGAAGGCAGCTCCTTCAGCCCCTGCTTTACCTGTTGGCTGACGACCTGACACATACCGACTGCTGCTACTGCAGGTTGGATAATTGAGCCGGCCAAAAGGAAGGGGGATTTCAGTAGGGATTCCAACTTCTTCTCAGAAGGATCTTTAAACACTTGTACATTATCCACTGGACATGTCAGGTTTTTATTTACACAAGAAATAGCCGCATCTACCGCAGGCAGGCTCCATTTCTTTAAAAAATGTTCCTCCATAGGATAAAGAATGTTAAACTTTTTTGGAGGTGAAAAACGCTTATCTGGATGTTGCCAGTCTGCGTACAATAGATCCTCTAGTAACGGATGAACCGGGAAGGAGCATGCACCTTGCAGGGATCTTAATGATCCTAGGGAGGAGACAGGTGATTCTGTTACCTCCAAAGAGGGTAACTTAAATGCAGATCGCACAGCTCCTGCATAGCATTGTACCTGTGACTTTAAAATCTGGGATACCGAAAAAGGCTCATCCGATATCCCTGATCCGTCTGACTCCTCATCCTCTGCTGATGTAGCCTCCTCCTCATCCTCCTCCTCCCTCAGGTACTTCTGAAGGGAGGTCCAATACTGGAGGAGATCTGCTTCGCTTATTGTCCTTTTTAGAGGACTTAGCGATTAAGGTAGCAATTTTCTCCTCCAGATTATTTAGGGCAGCTGATAAAGTGTCCTCAGTGACATATGCAGGCCCAGGCTTCACTGGGGAAGCCGCCATACCTGACAGAGGTAATAGCTCATCCTGTACAGGTGCATTTGGCAACACAGGAGAGGAAGGTACCGAGTCAGCACAGCTAGAGCCTCCTGTCTCAGGCGGCGGTGCTCTTTTATCTCTTTTTGTCTGCATTACTTCCCCTGGAAGACTTACTGTTTAGACAAAATACAAGGTACCTAAATGCATATACTACCGTGTTCAGTTTAGCAATTACATTAAGTATGCAACTTTTAACACATAACTATGCATAACATGGATGTCTTCTAGGAAGTACCCAGTCCAACCACATGGAGTCTTACGTCCCTGTATAGCTGCTGTGTTTCTCTGCCAGGAACAAGAGAACTAACGAGCTTGCTTGCTGCTGCAGTGCTTCTCACACTGACAGTCTTTTAAATTTGGCGCCGTTTCTGTGCCTGCGCACGCCACGTGCCCGCCTTCGGCCCCCCCTCCGATAAAGCGCGCTCCCGCGCGCGCGGCCTTTAGCGCTATGGTGGTGGCCATAGTGAGAGAGGACTCTCATCAGCCCCTGTTCCCACTTACCTGCATCTGCAGGTGTCTGTGTCGGCCACCGAAAGGAGGAGCGGGGTGCCCAAGCAAGCTCAGCAGCGGAGGTGACGAGCAGTGTACTTCGCCGAAGCCGACACTGAACAGAGTGAGGTGAGTATATTCAGCTCTTTACTCCCCCCCCAGTGGTGGAAAAAAAGAAGACATCCACTTCTTGAAAAAAGGTCCCAACCTAGTTATGGACCTTCTAATCTTACCTTATCCACGCCGCAGGTTTTTCTGCTGAAAGTTTTCAGACAGATACCAAACTTCACCCTTCACGGTGGGCTATGTGTGCCAACCTTCAGGGATATGGGTTCCTATTTAAAGGATACCTCTCCCCTGGGCCTTGTACAAGACTCTTACCAGGACTTTATAGCGAAATAGCGAAAGTGCTGGATCTTAGAGCCCAGTCCTCCGAAGAGAGACACTACAGGCGACGCCTCATGAATGAGGCCCGGATCCCATCCAGATTCGGCTTAACTTGTAGGTGTCTTGGATGGATCCGAAAGCATAGCTCTTTTACCCCCAGAGGGTCTCTTTGGTAGAGCTTTCCTTTAGCACCTCCTAACGCGTCCAACACCTTTCGACACTGGCGAAAAAACTGAGGTACTTCCCTGATGGGAGGGGTTATATGGAGGGGAACTGTCTTCCATTGGTTGTGCCAGTGTCCAATCACCGCTGGTGACCCTTAACCCATTATGTAATGACTAGCTCTGTGTCCCGTGGTGTACGATAAAGAAAAGGAGGCGCCCGCTCCTTAAGGGCATAGGCCTGTATGACGGTCTGCCTGATCCACCGAGAAATGGTGGCAGACGAAACCGCTTGGCCCTGTTTTGGACCAGACACAGACACAGACACAAACAGTGAGTCAGACTTCCTAAATGAAGCCGTAACAGACAGGTACACCCGTAAAGCACGTACCACGTCTAACGTGTGAAGCGCAAACTCTCTGGGATGCGATGGACGAGGACATAAAGACGAAAGCACAATGTCCTCGATAAGATGGAAGGCTGAGACCACCTTCGGGAGAAAAGAAGGCTGCGGGCGTAGCACCGCCTTATCCTAATGGAGGACCAAGTATGGCGGTTTGCAAGACAAAGCCGCCAATTCAAAAACCCTTCTGACAGAAGTAATGGCTACTAGAAAAGCCACCTTCTGAGATAAAAGTTAAGAGAGGAATCTCTCTGATGTTTTCAAAAGGAGGTTCCTGAAGAACCGAGAGCACCAAATTCAAATCTCAAGGAGGAAGAGCTGGTTTAATAGGGGGGTGCACATATCGGACCCCCTGTACAAAAGGTACTAATCAAAGAATGGCCCACTAGCGGCCTCTGAAAGAAAAATAGCCAAAGCCGAAATCTGACCCATTAATGGTGCTTAAAGCAAGCTTTTGTGTCACAGCATGCTGTAAAAACAGCAAGACCCTGGGAACGGAATACGTCCGTGGAAGCCAATCCAGCTTCTCGCACATAGCGATGTAGGACCTCCAGGTACAATGGTATATCTTCCTGGAAGAAAATATCCCTGCCCTCAGCATGGTCAAGATGACCGAATCGGAGAGACCCCGGTCTTTCAGCACCTGGCTTTCAATAGCCATGCCGTTAAAGCCAGTGACTGTAAAGCAGGATGAAGTATGGGACCTCGAGACAGAAGGTCCTCCCGCACAGGCAGTCGCCATGGAACGTCCGCCACTAGGCACACAAGATCGGCGTACTAAGGACGCTGAGGCCAATCTGGAGCGATGAGGATTAACGGAATCCCCTCGGCCCCCACCCTGTGACGGAGTCGAGGAAGCAATTTCAGCGGAGGATAGGCATAAATCAGCGGATACCGACCCCACGGGACCAACGCGTCTGACGCGTCCGCCCAGGGATCCCTGGACCTGGCCACGAATCTCGACACCTTGCAATTGAGTCGAGAGGCCAAGAGGTCCACATCCGGCGTGCCCCACCTCGGGCAAAGGAGGTGAAACACCTCCGGATGCAAGGACCATTCCCCCTGGTCCAACATCTGGCGGCTCAGATAGTCCGCCTGCCAGTTGTCTACTCCTGGAATGTAAACGGCCGACAGAGCAGGTACGCTTCTTTCCGCCCACCTTAGGATGTGGGCGACCTCGGACGCCGCAGCTGAGCTCCGTGTTCCCCCCTGATGGTTGACATAGGCCATCGCCGTGGCGTTGTCCGATTGGATCATGACCAAGCGTCCCTGCAGTCTCCTTGACCACGAGGAGAGGCACAGTCCGATTGCCTGGAGTTCCAGGACATTGATCGGCAGACGGGACTCGTCCAGAGCCCTTGAGCTGACAGAACTCCCCAGACTCCGCCCCAGCCCGAAAGACTGGCGTCCGTTGTGATCACAGTCCACTGGACAGGAAGGAATGGCTTCCCCGACCGAAGGGCCGGGGATCTCAGCCACCACGTCAGGGATGCCCTGACCAGGTGACTCACCTGGATCTGACGATCCAGTGACAATGGAGACTTGTTCCAGCAAGATAGGATCTCCTTTTGTAAGACTTGAGTGTGGAATTGGGCATACGACACCGCCTCGAAAGGAGCCACCATGAGTCCCAGGACCCTCATGCAAAAACGGAGTGACGACCATTTGCGGGACGTCAGCACCCATACCGCAGATTGAAGAGTCTGTAACTTGTCTAAAAGGTAGAAACACCCTCGCCTCTGAGGAGTCCAGGATCAATCCTAGGTACTCCAGAGGCGAGTCGGAACCAGTACCGACTTCTGAATGTTCAGCAGCCAGCCGAATTCTCGGAGGGCCGGACTGGCTATCAACACATTTTCCTCTAATTCTGAGCCAGAGTCTGCTCTCAGAAGAAGATCGTCCAGATAGCCCACGATAGCAATGCCTCGCTGTCTCAGCAAAGCTAGAATCGGGGCAAGCACCTTGGTGAAAACCCGCGTTGCTGACGCCAAACCAAAGGGAAGAGCCACAAACTGAAAGTGGTCTTCGCCTATCGCGAAGCGCAGAAACTCCTGGTGACCCGCTCAGATTGGGACATGCAAGTAGGCATCCTTGATGTCCAAGGATGCCAGAAAATCCCCCGGGTGGAGCGCAACAATCACTGAGCGAATGGATTCCATGCGTAATTTTCGAACTTTCACAAAGGCATTTAGGGCCTTGAGGTCCAGAACTGGACGGACTCCGTCCTTCTGTGGGACCACAAACAGATTTTAATAAAATCCCTGAAACCTCTCCTTTGACGGTACCGGCACAATCACTCCGCACCTCAGCAAGTCCTGCACCGCCCCTAATAGGGCAGCCAGATGCGCCGGAAGGAGAGAGAGATTTGAGGGAAAGAATCTGTCTGGTGGCCAGGAAAGGAACTCTATCCTGTACCCCGAGGTGACCACCTCGCATACCCACCGGTCGGAGATCCGGGAGGTCCACCGATCCGTGAACCTGCAAAGTCGTCCCCCCACCCCAGAGTCGGGCGGGGGCAAGACTTCATGCAGTGGCGGGCTTGCTTGCCGGCTTGTTTGGCTTACGCACCCAGGGACGCTTCTGTCCCCCATCCGTACCCTTGTCAGTCCGGGAGAATTTTCCCGCGTGATCTATCTGACAAAAAAACCTCTTCTGAGTGGGAAAGGAAGGACCCGGCTTACGGTGCCGCTCCTTCGCCTTAGTAGGCTGAGGAAGAAGGGTGCTCTTACCCCCTGTGACATTTTTAATAATATCATCCAGGGAAGCACCAAATAGCCTTCCGCCCTTGAAAGGCAAATCCGTCAGGAGCTTCTTAGAGGCCAGGTCAGCAGACCAGCATTTCAAAAAGAATAAAAATATATCTTCAAGAGACTGGCTCCGAAGAGAGCCACATCCTCTCCTCTGCTAGTTTAAAAAAAAACAAAAAAAAAAACGGAGGCTGCAGGTAGGAGGGTTATGTCCAGGGGGACCGCCCCCTGGGCGGGGCTGTTCAGCTCTGGTAATGGAATGTATGTTAAAACATCTAACATTCTGCCTAGTCTTCTCCTATGAGCAGGAACATAACCCACTTTGTCAAGATTGAAGATGCTGTTTCAGTCCATGGACGGTAAGAGAAATTGTGTTTTTTTCCAAAATTGAGGCTCTTTTTTTGTTTATAGCGCAAAAACTAAAAACCACAGGAGGTGACATTTGGGTACAGGGTTGCTTGACCGCGCAATTGTTATTCAAAATGTTACAGCGCTGAACACTGAAAATTGAATGCCTGGTATTGAAGTGGTTAAAAAAGCCTTTAAAAAGTAAAGGACATTCAAAAGAGCCAGCAACTCAAAAGATTAAAATCCAATCTTAAAATCCAATAGCAAGACAGTTTAAAAAATAAAGATTTTCTAAAAAAAATAAACGCAGCAGAAGGCACTAAATATATTTTTGTAACTTTTTTTCCTCTCATTGGCGCAGCATTGCCTGAACATGGCATGCAATTTTTTGAGTCGCAGACATATGTATTCTGCTATTTGGGTCAACACCCTTTCAGACCCAGAAATCGGAGGGGGTACTTTGTATTTGGTAAAAGTCACGTTTACAGCCTGCGAGTTTACCACGTTACTGCTACTCCATTGTTATCCCACGAGTGCAGGCTTTGCTATATCAGCCTTGAATAAGTTCTCTGAACAGCATCCAATTAGTGTGATGACTGTATGACGTCTACACATTTCTGCTGTCAGAAAACACTGACAATACCAAAACATGTCTGGCTTTGTCCATGGAATTGTTGATATTCTTGACCAAATGTTATGCACATGCCTTGCAGGGAAACGGGTCCGTGGAATGGCGCTAAAAGAAATAAAAACTATACTCCAGGTCCTATCTATTTATATTTAAAAAAATAAACTGGGATATCAAGTCTTTTTGAAAATTTTGCAGATCTGACGCATCTTCTCGAAAAGTACACTTAAAAGGAGAAGTACTACAAAAGTTTGTTTGTCTGTACTTCTCCTATGGATCACAGGAGTACAGTTTGTTTTGCACTCCTTTTCCCCATTTTCAGCAGACAGCGGGTTGAAGTCACAGAGCCGGTCCAGGCTCGGGAAGAATCGCGACCATGTAGTCGGGATCCGCCCACATGTTTGGACCAACACCCGGCTCAGCCTCTCAGCGAGCTGCTGTGAGCCTCCACAGCCCAGCGCTCCAGGGAGTGCGAGGGGCAGAGCAGAGAGTCAGTGAGTGACAGTCACCAGCTCTCTGCTCACGGAGCTGTGAGAACCGAGCGATCGGAGGCGTTTGATCACTCAGTTCTCAGTGTTAGAGCCGTCTGGGGACAGATGCTGCATCCAGCTAGGCAAGTGTGATTCACAAAAAAATAAAATAAATGTGAATCCCATACTTCTCATTTAAAGTAAAACTAAAGGCAAAGAGTGGAGAGGGATTAAAACACCTGTCAGTTTTTACTGCTGTCTGTGTCCCCGTTAGGGAGATTCATCCTCTCTAATTTGTCTGCTCACATAATTTGTAATAAAAACATATTTGCCATTCTGAAGCTTGATTTAATAGATGAAAGAATGACTGAAGGAAAGTAAAAGAAATCCCAAATTTTGGGTTGTCCCCAGAAAAGTAAATTTTCCAATGGGGACACTAGTTGTGGTGACCTGGGGGTCCCCAAGGAATTCCCTTTATTTTCAGGGGATTTCCTCTCACTTCCTATTTGGCTATGGGATAGGAAGTGAAAGTAAATCTCTGCAATGACAAACAAATCTGATATTTCTCTGGAATAAGCATTGCATGTTAGCTGCAATCGTATGCATTGCTCTATGCACACTACAAATCTATAGTCCCTGGGTCATCCCAGATGCGAGCAAGAGAGGGTGGCTACATTCCTGCATACCATGTGAACATGGAGAATGAACGTAGCCACCCCCTAACAGGAGGTTAGATCACAGTAGCAAAAAAAAAAAAAAAGGAATTTGAAATCTGGAAAAGGCTGAGAGCAATAGAAAATAAATTGGAATAATATACATTTCTCTTATCGTCCATGGACTGACACAGCCTCTCTTACACTGTACACGTGGGTTATGTCCCTGCTTGCAGGAGAAGACCTGCTACTGCTGCTCAGGACCCTAGCTCTGAGGATTTTAATGTTTTTTGAACAGGATATTCCTTGTGAGGAAGACCCTAGTTCTGAATAACTGACAGGGTGCTTGTAAGTTAACTCATTGATGCTGTGAGGAACACTCTCAAGCTGAATGTTGAGGCTGAGGAGCCTCAGGTGGAAGCTGTCTCCTTTGGTTCCTTTAAAGCCGTTTCTTCAAAAAAGGTCTTTCCATAGGTGCCTTTTTTTTTTTTTATATACATTCATTGACCAAGTCTGGGATAAGCCGCAGAAGACATTGACGGTCCCGCAGCGCCTAGCCTTAAGGTACCCCTTTGAGGAGGACCTGGTTAAGGAGTGGGCTCTCCCCCCAGTGGTCGACCCCCCAGTCGCCCGTTTGAATAAGGCTACCACGCTCCCTATGAAGGGGACTTCTGCATTTAAGGATCCCACTGACAGGAGGTCAGAGGTAGTGAGTAGAACTAAGTTTACCTTATTGGGGTCTGCCCTACGCCCTATAGTGGTGGCGACACTTGTGTCTCAGACACTCACAGGATGGGCAAAGATTTTGCACCAGACAGTACAGGAGCATAATCTCCCTCCTGAGACCATCGCCCTGGCTCACCAACTTGCGCAGGGTTTAGTCTCTGTGTGCGATGCCACTTTGGATACGACTCCTTTAATATCTGGGGCCTCTATCTCTACTGTGGTGCTGCGTCGCCCTATCTGGCTGAAATGCTGGTCGGCCGACCTAGCTTCCAAAAAGCTCCTGGCTGACTTGCCCTTTAAGGGCGGTAGACTGTTTGGGGCCGCCCTGGATGACATTATTATGGATGTCACAGGGGGTAAGTGCACCTTTCTTTCTCAGTCTGTTACGGAAAAGGAGCCCCACCGTAGGCCGGGCCCTTCCTTTCCGGCGTTTTTTCGTCAGTCAGAATCCACGGTTAAGCCCGCCCAGACTGAAAAAAGTGCGGCTGGGGGACACAAGTGTCCCTGGGTGCGCAAGCCTACCAAGCAAGCTCCCAAGCCCACCGCTGCATAAAGCCTTGCCCCTGCCCGACTCTGGGGTGGGGGGACGTCTTTGCAGGTTCACGGTTTGGTGGACCTCCCGAATCTCCGACCGGTGGGTGTGCAAGGTGGTCACCTCAGGATACAGGATAGAGTTCCGTTCCTGGGGTTTATCAGGTCCGGAGTGATTGTGCCAGTTCCGTCACAGGAGAGGTTTCAGGGGTTCTACTCGAATCTGTTTGTAGTCCCAAAAAAGGACGGGGTTCGGCCAATCCTGGGCCTCAAGGCCTGAATGCCTTTGTGATGGTACAAAGTTTCCGCATGGAATCCGTTCGCACGGTGATCGCTACACTCCATCAAGGGGATTTTCTAGCGTCCTTGGACATCAAGGACCCCTACTTGCATGTTCCGATCTGCGCAAGTCACCAGAAGTTTCTGCGCTTTGCGATCGGCGAAGTCCACTATCAATTTGTGGTTCTTCCCTTCGGCCTAGCCTCGGCACCAAAGGTGTTTCCCAAGGTGCTTGCTCCGGTTCTAGCTTTACTGAGACAGCGAGGCATTGCTATCGTGGGCTATATGGACAATCTTCTTCTAAGAGCAGACAATGGCTCAGAATTAGAAGTGTAACTATCGTCAGTCAGACCCTCATGGACTTTGGGTGGCTCCTGAACATTCAGAAGTCGGCCCTGGTCCCGACTCAGCATTGGGAGTATCTCAGTTTGATCCTAGACTCCTTGGGGGCGAAGGTATTCCTACCCCTAGAGAAGTTACTGACATTTCAGTCTGCAGTGCGGGTCCTGACGTCCCGAAAAGGGTCGTCAATCCGTTTTTGTCTGAGAGTCATGGTGGCCTCGTTCGGGGCCGTTCAGTATGCCCAATCACACACACGGGCACTACAGTAAGAGATCCTGTCCGTTTGGGACAAATCCCCATTGTCCTTGGATCTTCAGATCCAGATGAGTCACCCAGTCAGGGCATGCCTGGCATGGTGGTTGAGGTCCCCGACTCTTCGGTCCGGGAAGTCGTTCCTCCCCATCCAGTGGACGGTGATGACGACGGACGCCAGCCTGACGGGCTGGGGTGGAGTCTGGGGAGTCCTGTCAGCCCAAGGGCTTTGGACTCCGGACGAAGCCCGTTTACCGAGAGATGTTCTGGAAATACGGGCAATCAGACTGTGCCTCTCCTCGTGGTCAGAGAGACTACAGGATCGCTCCCTCAGGATCCAGTCGGACGACCCCACGGTGGTGGCGTATGTCCACCATCAAGGGGGGACTCAGAGCTCAACTGCAACTTCAGAGGTCGCCCGCATCCTAAGGTGGGCCAAAAAGAAGCGTGCCGGCTCTGTCGGCCGTCTACATTCCGGGCGTAGACAATTGGGATGTGGACCTGCTGGCCTCTCGACTCAATCGCAAGGTGTCAAGGTTTGTGGCCAGGTCCATGGATCCTTGGGCGGATGCCTCGGATCCGTTGGTGGCCCCATGGGGTCATTATCACCTGATATATATTATCCTCTGCTGCAGCTGTTTCCTCTCCTGCTGCGCAGGGTGGTGGCTGAAGGGATTCCGGTGATCCTCCTTGCGCCGGATTGGCCTTGGCGTCATTGGTACGCCGATCTGGTACGTCTTATCGCGGACGTTCCTTGGCGGTTGCCAATGAGGGGGGATCTTCTGTCTCAAGGTCCTATTTTTCATCCTGTTTTACAGTCTCTGGCTTAACGGCATGGCTATTGAAAGCCAGGTGCTGAGAGACCGAGGTCTCTCGGATTCGGTCATTTCGACCATGTTAAGGGCACGGAAGTCTTCCGCCAGAAAGATATATCACTGTGCCTAGGAAGCTTACATCGCTATGTGCGAAGAGCTGGACTGGCGTCCACGGACGTATTCCGTCCCCAGAATCCTGTGGTTCTTGCAGCGTGGTGTGACCCAAAAGCTTACTTTGAGTACCCTTAGGGGTCAGATTTCGGCCTTGGCCATCTTCTTTCAGCAACCGCTAGCGGGTCATTCCTTGTTTAGCATCTTTGTGCAGGGGGTTCGCCATGTGCTCCCTCCTGTTAAACCTCCTCTCCCTCCTTGGGATCTGAATTTGGTGCTCTTAGTTCTCCAGGAACCTCCCTTTGAAAATATCAGAGATATTCCCCTCTTGACTTTGTCTCAGAAGGTGGCCTTCTTAGTGGCCATTACTTCTGTTAGACGGGTGTCTGAGTTGGCGGCCTTGTCCTGCAAGTCGCCCTATTTGGTCATCCATAAGGATAAGGCGGTGTTGCGTCCGCAACCTTCTTTTTTGCCAAAAGTGGTCTCGGCCTTTCACCTAAATGAGGACATTGTCCTCCCGTCCTTGTGTCCTCCCCCATTGCATCCCAGAGGGTTTGCGCTTCACACATTGGATATGGTACGTGCCTTGCGGGTGTACCTGTCTGCTACTGCTTCTATTCGGAAGTATGACTCACGGTTTGTGTCTGTCTCTGGTGCAACACAGGGCCAAGCGGTTTCGTCTGCCACCATTTCTAGGTGGATCAGACAGTCCGTTATACAGGCCTATGCCCTCAAGGGGCGGGCGCCTCCCCTTCCGGTTACGGCGCATTCCACCAGGGCAATTGCTGCTTCCTGGGTTTTCCGGCATCAAGCGTCGGTTGCACAAGTGTGCAAGGCGGCGACCTGGTCGTTCCTTCATACCTCTTCTACGTTCTATGAGGTTGATGTGGCTGCATCTTCGGATGCTTCCTTCGGCCGCAAGGTGTTGCAGGCCGCTGTTTAATGTTGTAACTCATCCGTTGAGGAGCTCTGCCTTGTTTGGAGTGAAGTTTTTGGTTTTCCATTTATACTGCTCCCTTCCCTCTTGACACTGCTTTGGGACATCCCACGTGTACAGTGTAAGAGAGGCTGTGTCAGTCCATGGACGATAAGAGAAAATAGGATTTTTGTACTCACCGTAAAATCCGTTTCTCTGACGTCCATGGACTGACACAGCACCCACCCTTCTTTTCAAGGTTTGTACTGCTTTGTTACGAACTGAGGTCTGCTGACTGTAGTGGGAGGGTTATGTCCGGAGGGACCGCCCCCCTGGGCGGGGCTGTTCAGCTCTGGCTTTTTAGAATGTATGTATAACAGTTCACATTCTGCCTAGGTCTTCTCCTGCAAGCAGGGACATAACCCACGTGTACAGTGTAAGAGAGGCTGTGTCAGTCCATGGACGTCAGAGAAACGGATTTTACGGTGAGTACAAAAATCCTATTTTTTCTTAAACCAGAGTTTAGTGTCACTTTAAGATGGTACAGTGCTGTACCAAACCAGTACAAGAACAATTCACACAGCAGCAAATGCAGAAGAGCAGACAATAGGATTTTATAGGCAGTAACCAAAGACTGCCAAATGCCCCTATAGCAAGCTGCTTTGTTTGGGGGCACTCGTGCAACCTCAATCCCGATCCAGCCCTGTGTCCATTGACAGGGCACAGATCACCCCTTCCCCGCCCTTTGCTCACTGGCTGTGATTGACAGCAGCGGGAGCCAATGGCTCTTGCTGCTGTCAATCACAATCAGCGAGCCAATGAGGAGAGAGAGAGGGGGCAGGGCATAGCCAGGACTCCGTCTCTGAATGGACACAGAGCTGCAGCTTGGGTACCCCCGTAGCAAGCTTCTTGCTGTGGGGCCACTCATCAGGAGAGAGGGGCCAGAAGAGCCAAAGAGGGACCTGAGAAGAGGAGGATCTAGGCTGCTCTGCAAAACCAACTGCACAGAGGAGTCAAGTATAACATT
The DNA here is from genome assembly GCA_029206835.1 of Rana muscosa. NCBI lineage: Eukaryota > Metazoa > Chordata > Amphibia > Anura > Ranidae > Rana > Rana muscosa. Next base: position 62,739,219 of record CM055128.1, read on the forward strand.
TTTTTTTTTGCTTAAAAACAACAAACAGGACTTTAGTATCACTTTAAGTATAAGGGGAGGGTGCTGTACACAGAAGGTCGGACGGATGGAAAATAGGAACGTCATCCGTCTGGTTTTTGTGGGCAGGATCAGATCAGATAGCGGCGGGTGTTAGCGGACATGTGTCTGCTGACATCTGTCGCTCCATAGAAGAGACTGGAGGGTCCGATCAGGTCCGCCTTCAGGTGGACCTGATCAGACAACCCATGTATAAAGGCCCTACCAGTTGTGTGGGTGCGTGTCCCCAAACTCAAGACGGCGTCCGCTTGAGGTCACATACTCACACGACCGTCAAATTGGGACCAGCAGCTGTGTCCATGCAGCCACTTTGCTCCAATAAGATGCGAATAGGACTACCTGCATGTGGAAGAACACCTGTGCATCCATGTGGGCAAAGATGGCCCATTGCACGGGGGTATGTATGGGTATGTATGGGTACGCTCATGTGAATGAGGCCTAATAGGAATCTTGACATTGAACATTGACGTCGACTTGACTACTGCAATACTACTTACTGGTGTACCTAAATCCACTCTAAATCGACTTCAATATGTTCAAAATTCTGCAACCAGAATTCTAACTAGGTCTGGTACAAGTGATCATATTACCCCTATCCTGGAGTCCTTGCACTGGCTACCTGTCAGGTTTCGCATAGACCAAGATCAATTTGCTCATACCTATAAAGGCTCTTCATGGCTTGGCACCCCATTATCTTTCTGAACTTTTCTCAACTTGCTCCCCCCTCGTAACCTCCGCTCCTCAAATTCTGGTTTACCGTGTGTCCCCCCTACTCACCTACACCCAATGGGGGACAGAACCTTCTCCTGCTGTGCTCCAAAACTCTGGAACTCACTTCCTAAGAACGTCAGATAGTCAGTCACCTTCTCTAATCTCATTCAAGTCAAATCTAAAAACTTTTTTCTTAGACAAGCTTTCACTTAAATTGTCCCGTTTTTCTTGAGTTTTCCCTGTAAAGCGCTTTGAAAAGCCACCCTTTAAAAGGCGCTATATAAAATAAAGTTTATTATTATTATTGAAATGCTTCGGGAAGCGCACTTTAGATTGCTCAGGTTTGAATGGGGTAGAAACCTGCATTATAAAACGCACATTACCACTATGCAAGGTAACGTGCATTGCAGTGTGCATCTGTTCATCCAGAATGGCACCCCAACCACAAACATATTGTACTCTTAAAAGCCCCACCGCTACAGTGCACCACGGCATGGTACCATGTTGTTTTTCTACGTACATTGAGAACCCATTCAAAATGAATAGGCTGTCTTTTTTGCAATTTCGATTTGATAAGGTCACGCAAGCATTACTGCAATCCATTACAACTATAGAAACAAAATTGAAATATATATATATCCCCTTAGCGCCGACCGTACGCACATATGCAGCCTCGGCTTTAGGGGGTTATACCGGGATAGTGCATGCAGCTGCAAGCATCATCCCCGTACCGTTTTTTAGAGTGGGCGGTCGGCTCTTCAGGGATAAGAACCGATGCGGCTAAAAGCCACTCGGCTGTTATCCCGGAGGAGCGGGAGGGGGCGTCCCCGCCTTTCGCCGCTCTTCCCAGGCCTCCTGTGTCACCGGGAGACTTGATCCATGATCCGGCACTTCCGCCGGCTAGAGTGAGAATGGAAGGAAGCCGGAGACGGCTTCGTTCCAGTCTGATTTGTGTAAACACGGAAGCGATGTCACGTTACTTCCGGTTTACTCGGCTGCCAATGGCATTGTTTAAAAAAAAAAAACATTTTTTTACAGTATTCAGAATCGCCGTTTTTGGCAAACTGAATACTTTGAAGTACAAAAAGGAGGGATTTGGGGTCTTTTAGAACCGTGATCCCTCCATAAAGAGTACCTGTCACCACCTATTACTGTCACAAGGGATGTTTACATTTCTTTGTGACAGCAAAAAAAAATTGATCACATTTTTATTTATTTTTTAAAGTGACAATTTAAAAAAATAAATAAAAAAAAAGCCCCCGTCCCAGCGAGCTTGTGCAGCAAAGAAAACGCACACTCAAGTCGCGCCCGCATACGTAAACAGTGTTCAAACCCCACATGTGAGGTATCGCCGCGATCGTCAGAGCGAGAGCAATAATTGTAGCACTAGACCTCCTCTGTAACTCTAACCTGGTAACCGTTATTTTTTTTTAAAGGGAGATTTTTTTTTGGTACCATTCCACGAGTGTCCGCAATTACTCGGCGTAACAATATCCTTTACATTATACAACAAAAAAAAAAAAAAAATTTGGCTAAATTTACTGTTTAGTTATTTTTTTCTATCATTTATAAAAGTGTCTTTTTTCCTTAAAAAAAAAATTGCGTTTGAAAGATCGCTGCACAAATACAGTACGACATAAAATATTGCAATGATCACCATTTTATTCTCTGCTAAAATTTCATTATATATATATATATATATATATATATAAAAAAATTATTATTTTGCAAGAAAATTACTTAGAACCCCCAAACATATTTTTATCTCTCTCTCTCTCTCTCTCTCTCTCTGTAATGTCTACAGAGAAACTTTTTTTATAGCAGGAAGTATAAATAACTGCAATTTATAAATATATATGGAACGTTAATGTCAATAGACGCATTCTACAGAAACAGGTTTATCTCCATGCTTAAGAGGATTTCTTGTGCAAGCAAAGCAGCCTTCCCATACGGCGTGAATACATACAAGTCATATGAGCCATTAGCGTGCACAAAACTAGAAAGTCATTTGGTAATGACAATTAATGCAATGTTACAATTACTTCCAAACTTTATCAGTATATAAACAAAAGACACTAAAACATAAACAGATGCTAATTAGGCTCCATGTACACAGAAGCTCAAAAACGGTCGTTTTTAAAGCAGCAGAAAAAGCTAGCTTTTATCAGCGTTTTTTTACTAGCTTTTATTAGCGTTTTTCAGTGTAGCTTTTTTTAGCTTTTAAAAAAAAAAAAAAAAAAATTTTTCAATGGACCAAAAAACGCTAAAAAACGCCCGCGGCCAGCGTTTTTGAGCGTTTATGAGCGTTTTTCGGCGTTTTGCGGTTTTTTGCGTTTTTTTCTGCCGAAAAACGGCACTTTGAACGCAAATTTCTTGCGTTCAGAAAAAAGCCCATTAACTCCACTGCTCATTAAAGCTAAAAAACGTTATGTGTACATGAACACATAGGCTAACATAGAGTGCAGTTAATGGGCTTTTTAAAAAAACGGCAAAACGCCCATTAACTGCAGTTTATCAGCTTCTGTGTACATGGAGCCTTAATAAACATTTACATTGGATTGCTGAACCACAAGAAAAATAAAAAAATAAACAAAATGCAACATCAGATGAGAGAACAAAGGGGAAACTTGCAGCAATTTCGGACAACACAAAGAAAGATCAAAGAAGTCCTATGCACAGAAAGATACCCAAGGCACCAACTCAATTAAAGGAGCCACATGGAAGAGGTGTGATGGGTGGCATGATGGCACAATACCTGCACAAGTATCTGTATGGTGACACTAGGTTGTCACAAAGCATTCAAGTCCTCCTTCCTTTCCTTCTTGCACACCCCAGAGCCTGTTGCCTGTCTGTCCCACTGATTACAGCAGCTGGCAGGGGGAGGAGGGGCGGAGCAGATGAGATCCTTTAAGCCTTCTCAGCTGCAGCTGTTCCCATGGACAATACATGATCTCCCCCTTTACAATAGTGCTAGGAAATGCTGATTTCCAGATGACATCTACAAAGGCTTATTCCATAATGTGGATGTGTAAAGTGCAGCAACCAAGTTTCTGTTCCACGAAGCCAGACCAGCTACATGTTCATTCTGATTGGCTGCTAAAAGGTACTTACTGTATTGTGTGTATTCACACTGCGCTCTGCAGGGATTTAGGCTAAGGTGACCAGATTTTTTAAATGAAATCCGGGGACAATTATTTATTTTTTTACTAGTAATGGCGGCAATCAGTGACTCTCTGCCCGTCGCCACCACCCGCCTCACAGCCTGTCAAGTCTAAAGCCCCGTACACACGGTCAGACTTTTTGCCAACAAACTTCAAAATGAGCAAGCTTGACAAAAAATCTGACCATGTGTACGCTCCATCGGACAAACTTTTTTGGTTTTCATCGGACAAATGTTCGGTCTGCAAACGGACAAACTTTTCACCAACAAAAGTCAGATGGAGCAAAGTCCGACCCTGTGTACAGAAATCCATCGGACTTTTGTCCGATGGACAAATAAGCATGCCCAGAACCAATGTTAAAATCAACCAACAATAGTAGAAGTTGACCAAAGGGTGGCGGTAAAGAGCAAAAAAGAGCAGAAAAACCACGTGATGTTGGGAAAGTTTTGGGAAAGTTTGCTATGGGTGATCCCGGCCAACTCCCTTCGGACAAAAATCCATGGAAAAGTTTGTTTGAAGTCCGACCGTGTGTACGAGGCTTTACTCTCCCCGGCTACTACTGGGTGGGGAGTGGAGGAAGATCACTCCGCCAGGGAAGGCAAGGAGATAAGCAGGCAGGCGGCTGGCCGGGACTTGAGCCAAGGCAGAAGAACATGCGAGCGGAGCTGAATGGGAATGCACCCGAAACTGAAGAAATATTCCCTCCGCTCCGACCAGCACATGATCATCAGAAAGGGGCACAGATAATGGAAAAAATACACCCCCCTAAGCTAGTAGGAGCCGGGGGGGTGTGTAATTCTGAATATTTTTTTTTTTTTTCATTCTGCACTGACTGTCTTTGAAATTGCCCCAGCCCCTGTTCAAATCCAATCCGGGGACAAAACCGGGGACAGACTTGGTCCGGGGACAGTTTCCTCAATCCGGGGACTGTCCCCTGAAACTGGGGATGTCTGGTCACCCTAATTTAGGCCGCATTTACACTACGTGTAGCAGAAAACGCATGTTCCTGCACTAATTTTTTTGTGCGTTTCCGTGCGTAACGCATAGGGTAGCCCATTCACTATGCACAACAAACGCGCCAAAGAAGCTATTTTACCAAATCTTGGCACTGACACAGGCACATTTGGTAATGCACATTTTTCTGCGATTTCTTATTTTTTTTAAACTTTTTGGCACACAACAAATGCACCAAAATCATATCACGTTTGGGGTAATATTAAAGGCTTTGTTTTTTTATATGTGTGTGTTTTTTTTTTTTTTTTTTTTTTTTTTTTTATATAACAAACATGTTTTACTTACCTGCAATGGTTTTGCACAGAGCAGCCCAGATCCTCGTTTTCTCGGGTCCCTCGCCACACTCCTGGCCCCTCCCTCCTGCTGAGTGCCCCCCACAGCAAGCGGCTTGCAATGGGGGACCCAAGCAGGCTCGCTCCCGAGCCGCAGCTCTGCGTATCCATTTAGCCAATGAAAAGTGAGAGTCCCGGAGAACCGAGGCTCTCCAAGTACATCACTGGCTCGTGATGGGGCGCAGGTAAGTATAAAGCCCCATACACACGGTCTGACTTTTTGCCAACAAACTTCATTTTGAGCAAGTTTGACAAAAAATCCGACCGTGTGTACGCTCCATCGGACAAATGTTCGGTCTGCAAACGGACAAACTTTTCGCCAACAAAAGTCCAATGGAGCAAAGTCCGACCGTGTGTACAGAAAACCATCGGACCTTTATCCGATGGACAAAACAACTAATGTTAAAATCAACCAACAATAGCAGAAGTTGCCCAAAGGGTGGCGGTAAAGAGCAGAAAAACCACATGATGTTGGAAAAGTTTTGCGAAAGTTTGCAGAAAAGTCCGAGCGTGTGTATGCTATGGGTGTTCCCGACCAACTCCCTTCGGACAAAAATCCACGGAAAAGTTTGTTTGAAGTCCGACCGTGTGTATGAGGCTTTAGAAGGGCTGGGGGGGAGCTGTACAGAGAAGGTTTTTTACCTTCATGCATTAAAAACCTTGAGCTTTAGGAAATAATGGTACTGCAAGAATGTTTGCTGAAGAAACACACAATTCAAGTGTTTTTGCTGCATTTCTGATGCATTTTCTGGGTGCCTATTACCCAGCATGCACTTGGACACGTGCCTCAAACATGTTTTTGATGTGTTTTCTATTCATTTCAACAGGGACCTGCGTTTTTTTGGGGAAGTTTTGAAAACCGCACCAAAGATGCAGCAGCATGCAGGTCTTTTTCAAAACACACCGCAGTGGTGAAGAGTCCCATAAGATTTAAGTTGATTGCGTTTTTACCACCTTTTAAAACTCATCAGCATGAAAGCAGCCTTACCAAAAAAAAAGAACAAGCTACTTTAAAAATAGATGCAAAGGAGAAAAAAAAAAATTTGCGCTTTAGGGCTTGTTTACACCAGATGCAAAGTTGGTGGCTATTTTCAGCGCTGCCTTGATGTATAGACAAGGCAAATTGCCTTCTTACTATGATGTCAATCGTACTGTATGCAGCTTTTTTTTCAACGCATCAGATTTTAATGGTATTAAAATGTCACTAATAGATCGTTATTGAAATGTCACCAATGACATTTCAATAAATTTCTGTAGGAAAATAAACCATGCGAGGAGTTCGCTGGGATCAGCAATATGTCTGTGTGCATGCCTGTGGTTGCATGTATACTGCAGTTTGCTGGTTCTGAATGGCCCTCATCAGAACTCTGTGTCCAATAGGATTCAAGCCTTATTTAGATCATATGCATAGTAGTGTGGTGTGTTGTGTTTTTTTTTTTTCTAATATATATATATATATATATATATATATATATATATATATATATATATATATCGTTGTCATGCCTAAAGCTGTGCGTTCTTGAAATGCATATTCAATGCATTTTCACTTTAGGATTTGGCATGGATAGTTAAAGGGGTTGTAAAGATTCGTTTTTTATTTTCTAAATAGGTTCCTTTAAGCTAGGGCATTGTTGGTTCACTTACCTTTTCCTTTGATTTCCCTTCTAAATGTTTTTTTTTTTTGTCTGAATTTCTCACTTCCTGTTTCTCCTCACTAAACTTCACACCATCATCCGAGTGGTGTGGAGTCAGCCAGAACAGCTTAATGAACAGCTTACTGAGGAGGAACAGGAAGTGAGAAATTCAGACAAAGAAAACAAAGAAAAAAAATATTTAGAAGGGAAATCAAAGGAAAAGGTAAGTGAACCAACAATGCACTAGCTTAAAGGAACCTATTTAGAAAATAAAAAACTAACCTTTACAACCCCTTTAAGGCTGGGTTCACACTTGTGCGGTGCGAATTCCAGCTCTCTTATCTCTGCAAACGGATAAGAGCGCTGTTCAGCGGATCATCTGCGAATTTGGTGACCTGGGAGAGGGGAGGGGGGGAAGTGTAGTGAGGTGAAGGAGAGATCTCCTGATAAGAACTGAACACATCTGCGAATCAGATGCGTGCCCATAGAAGATAATGGGCCTGAATTCGCACCTGAGCCGCACCGCAATGCCTAGAACATGCACATGTTTTTTGGGCAATGCGCAGTGCGAATGCATCGCACATATGTGAACCAGCCTCATTACAATCAATGTATTTTATAATGTTATGCGAATTGGATGCGGTGTAAGCCGCAACCAATTCGCATAGGTGTGAACGGGGCCTCGGAGTCATTGATCAAGGCTTGTTGATCCCTATTGCCAATGCATCAAAACACAGATAACATGTGCTTTCATGCATTGCCATTGGGCATCCAAATGCACTAAACCACAGGAAAAAAATAAACCTTTTGATTTTTTTTTTTTTTAGAATGCACTGCAGTGCTAGGATAGGAGCAGACACTATGGGGTTGATTTACTAAAACTGGAGAGTGCAAAATCTGGCGTACAGAAACCAATCCGCTTCCATTTTTTTTTTTTTTTTTTTTTTTTTGTGTGAAAGCTTAATTAAACAAGTTAAGCCTTGTACACACGATTGGATTTTCCACAGACAAAGCCTCGGATATTTGTCCAAAAGAGCATTGGCCAAAAACTTGTCTTGCATACAAACGGCACACAATTGTCGGCCAACAAACACGGACGTAGTTACGTACTACGTGAAATTTCAGCTCTTGAGCGTCACCCTTTGGGAACCTTCTGCTAATGTCGTGTTTAGTGAGCATTGATTCCGAGCCGATTCCCCCTGCTTGGATGCAGAGAAAGGGACCGGGGAATCTCTGTCCTCAGTCCCTTTCTCTGGGCACTGGTGAGGCTGCATTGATGGGCACTGGTGAGGCTGCATTGATGGGCACTGGCCCTTATTTTGCTTCAAAGTTATTTATTTAAAATAAAATAACATTTCCTACAACTTCCCTCTTAGAGCCCATTCACACAGGGGCAACACGACTTCCAGTGCGATTTTATGAGGCAACTTGGACACGACTTGAGAATGAATCACAGCGCGACCTGGAGCTACTTACAAGTTGCCTGCAGGACAGGAGACATTCCAGTGGCCAATCAAACAAGAATCAGCTCTGTGGGAGGGAGGGGGAGAGAGAGTTTTGCCTGATAAATGTATGTTTTCTTCCTGGAGAGTTGCTCCTATTAAGACAGTGAGAGGCGACTCCCATTGAAATGAATGGTTACAGGTCGCCTAGGAGTCGGATTGAAGTAGTACAGGGAGCTTTTTTGAAGTCGGAGCGACTGCAGTAGTGTGCATAAGGACGGCTCCATTCACTTACATTGATTTCTTCAGCCAGCGCGACCTGAGGCGACTAGGGGTGACCTGGGGCGATTTGGAGTCGGATCCAAAGACGCCCCTGTGTGAATGGGCTCTTAAAGTGAAGGTGCGTGTTATACGCCGATAAACCTGGGAACTGAAAGGTTTTCTGCCTAGAGATCAGCTTTGAGAGGTTTATTTATTTTTTATTTATTTTTTTAAGTTTTATTAAAACTCAACTCCAACCAAATCCCTTATTTTAGTTTTGAAGTAAGGCTGGGAAGGATTTAAATTTGTTCCAGGTTTTATTTCTGTCCGCATTTCCTTGTCAAAGTATTTTATTGATTGAATAAGCAAGTAAATTACAATACAGTTGTAATAAATATTAGAATGAGCCATACGTGTTTACTGTTGGACCTTAGAGTTTTACCATATCTGTTAAACTACCGATTGGTGGGTTATTTAACTACTATAGAAAAAGAAAAAGTACATTAGTTAATAAAACTTGAGATGTCTAACTGCGGTGGAAATTATGCTATCGTAAGAGGTATTTGCTTGGACCAGAACTATTAAAATCGTTAAGTAGAATAATACTTTTTTACTCTTTAGAAAATAAGGCAAAAAATAAGATAATGCCAAAAAGAAATAAAAAAAAAAAAGGGGGGGGGGGAAGAGAGAAAAAAGGGGGGGCACATAGAGGCAGAGAGTCGCAAGGAAGAGTAGGAAAGAGCAGTAGGAGAGATAGAGAGGAGAGTACAATTCTGTCCGCATTTCAACTGAGGACACTTCCTCGCCTTCTGGGCATCCAATGGGACAGAAAGTGATAGAAAATTATATATATATATATATATCAGACTGGTAAAGGGTTAGCGATCTTTTGAGGAAATAGCCTCTAAGTTCCTGTGTGATGACTGAAGCAGGAAGTGAAGAGATATTCTCTGTTGCGGGAACACGGCAATGAAAGCCTCACATTGGTTCAGACCCTTCCCTACATTGGGCTGGAGTTGGGCCTTAAACTGAGATTGTCATTCCATGCATGTTGTTTTAATACACACAAAGAATGCAGCATACGTTCATACTTGTACAAGTGGAAGCAGACCTTCCCCCACAATGTACAAAACAAAGCTGTGATCTTCGGTTTACAGACTTCCTTTTTTTCTTCAATGGTGCACTATCCCATATCGCTTCTATTAAAGGGGAAGTACAGGAACTTCAGTGATTCTTTTATATACATTTTGACAGCATGTCATGTATTTTCAGTTTGTCTTGTATGAGCACATAAAGCATATAAAAGGTAATTATACATGTCTGCATTATTCTGGTACAACCTGGTAACCCATTCCAATGAACATGCTTGTGCAACTCCAAAAAAATCCTGTAAGGCACTTTGTAGACGGCTACTAAAAACTTTGTAATATTTAAAGAATATGTCAATCCAGAATTCCATATTCCTGATATGTGCCTACTGTACCATGTACTTGTATGGAAAAGTATCCTGAGTGTTTGTATTGCTCCCTGTGTGTGAAATCCCTGGTGTTCCTGATGATCCCTCTGCTTTCCTATTAAAAACTGACCACATTAGGCATGAGAGTACATCATGGTCAGTTTTGTACCTGTGTAGTAAACTCCGCCTGGCCTCCTTCAATGATTAGACTTGTCCCGATTTCCCCCCCCCCCCCCCCCTTGTTGCACAGACTTTCACTGGGAAGATCAGTGTGTTGCTGCTTCTCCTCCAGCTCTCTTAAATCCTTATGCAGCTGAGAACAGTGGGTATGTGATCATATATTCATTTATTTATTTTTAAGCGGGGAGGAGAATTAATGAGCTCACCAGGTACAAAATAAAGATTAAAAAAATTATAACAAATAAAACTAATGCAACCATCATATCTAACATCTAGTAAACATCAATATGTTAAAGAGGAACTGCAGTCTGCTCACATAATTTGTAATAAAAAAATCTTTGCCATTCTGAAGCTTCCCTCCAACCACTTTGCTGCTTATTTTCTATATACTGTGATTCTGTACTTGCCAAATATGCTGCAGAAATCTCCCTCCACTGAGTCTGGCTGCAACCATTTTAACTGTGGGCAGCTGAAGCTACTGCCTGTTCACTTCCTGGATTCAGAGGCACACCTCCAGCTCTGCAGCTTTCATTGGCCCTCTTATGACTCATCCCCCTCCCTTCCTGGCAATCTCTCTCCAGAGTGAGAGCTGTGCATGATGTCATAAGCCTAGGCTTTTTACCAGACAAAAAACAGGAAGTGGGCTGTATAAGGTATACACTGGCAGAATTTTTTATTTATTTTTTTACTACCCAAAGTTAAAACAACAAGGGCAGAAGATTTAAAAGATGAAAAAATGACTGAAGGTCCGCTTTAAATTTAAGTTCTTGAGTTTAGCTATACTTTTAAGTGGTTCTAAAGGCATAAGGTTTTTTTTTTTACCTTAATGCATTCTCTGCAATAGGGTAAAAAAAAAAACAGCTACACCCTAAACACCTACCTGGCTCCTCTTTCAATCCAGCGCTGCTCTCTATCTTCCTCTTCTCACAGGACACAGAGGCAGCAACGAGAGATATTGGCTGCTGATGCTGTCAGTCAAACCCTGTGAGGAGGGAGTGGGGGGAATGGCCAAGCCGCATAGTATGTGTCTATGAACGTACACCTGCACGAGTTCCCCCACACCATACAGTTTGCTATGGGGTGACTCGGAGAAGAGGAGAAATAGAGAGCGCCGGCGAGGACCCCAGAAGAGGAGGTAAGGGGCCACTGTGTGCAATACCCTTGCACAGAGCAGGTAAGTATAAATATGTTTATTGTTCAATGGGGAAAAAACATTATTCAACTGCTTTAAAGAAGACAAAGCAGTACTTGGTCCCATGTATCTAAACGTCTTATAACCCTGGTTGAGGTCCGACCTGCCCCCTCACCTCCTGCCACAGCTGATGAGACAACAGCTCTAAAGGAGACAGCTGATTCATAACTGCAGCTTGTCTCGGGTGTAAGGACTTTTCCAAGAAAAGCAATGGCAAGAGGAATGCAGAGGCTGACACGTGCCCCACCCCCCCGCTTGACTCAGCATAGTCCTAAATAGTCTTATAACCCTGGTTGAGGTCCGACCTGCCCCCTCACCTCCTGCCACAGCTGATGAAACAAACAACAGCTCTAAAGGAGACAGCTGATTCATAACTGCAGCTTGTCTCGGGTGTAAAAACTTTTCCAAGAAAAGCAATGGCAAGAGGAGTGCAGAGGTTAACACGTGCCCCACCCCCCCCCTTTACCCCCCGCATGACTCAGCAAAGTCCTCACAGCCCATAGTCAAGACAAACTGTAGTTATGAATCAGCCGTCTTCTTCATAGCTGTTGTCGGATCGGCTGTGGCAAGAAGGGAGAGGGGCGGGTAGGACCTCATCATTAGGGTCAGAAAGCACTTAGAAACACGGGACAAAATACTTCATATTCTCAGGCTTTGGATCTGATCTTCTGACCTCTGCGGTGTTCAGCTGTGACTCTCTTCTCACTGTACCACGGGGGATGCCGGACAGCTTCCTGCCTGATTCCTTGGACAACTTTGGTTTCTGGTAAACCTTGAGCCCTTTGCTCCTCCCATAAAGTTCCTGATTTAAGCCATGTCTCTGCACTTCCTGTTTGCCAGATCGTTGTGCTCTCTCCAGCTGATATCTTGCTCCTTGCATACCTGCTACTGTCCATACCTTCGATACTACTTGTTATTGATCCTTGGCTTGTTCATCAACTACGCTTCCATCAGATCCCATCTAGCTACTACTCATTACTGACCTTTTAGCTTGTTCATCGATTACGCTTCCATCTGATCCCATTCAGCTAATACTGACCTTTTGAGCTTGTTGTTTAACTACGCTTCTACTTGTTCGTTGTCTTCATTTATCCATTACCCAACCCCTGCTTGCTCTTTTCCTCCTGGGACAATCCAGAGGGCCTTGACTTGACATCAGAATGCAGCGAAACCCATCTCCACCATCAGGAGCTCTGGTGAAGACTGGCTAGTGCTTAGATCTCATGCCTTGGGTGAGCCTGGGGTTATCCCATAGGGGGATTTGCTTGTACATTTTTAGTTGACGACTCCTGAAACTCTCTACTGTTACAGCCACTGGCCTCCGAGCCTGAACCCAAATTGTGACATGTACTTTGTCCCAATAGGGGAAAGAACTTTGAAGAAAACACTAAACAATGTTACTTTTTGCAAGACCAGGATTTGAGGAAAAAAGAATGATAAAAGTTACTATTGTGCTGTGCACAGTTGAGGACACAAGAACAAAATTAAAAATATATATATTTTTTAAAAATAATGAAAAAAACAAATGGAGTTGGTCAACAAAGCAGGCAATAGTCACAAGACAAGAGGAGCTAAAAATGGAATGACACATCTTACCAGAAAGAACAATGCACTAAACGGTGTAAAACAAAGGTCATGTTATTGCCAAGATCCATCATGTTCTACATAATGTTTTAGATTATTAACCCATTAAAGCACTGGAAGGAAAATTTCATAGAATTCCAAATTCAGACTAAAATGACCACATGGCATAACCATATAAAAGAAAAAAACAAATCCTTCCTGTGATATAAACGTGCTTGTTATGGTGCCCCCATGGCATTGTCTTTTTGAAGAAGATGTTAGATCTTTTGTTCCTGTGTGTGGCCAGTCCTCTTTAATCATGCCACAACTAAGCAGGTAAACCTGTCATTAACTGAGCAGATGACGGCAAAAATGTAGAAATAACTTTCATGCCGCGTACACACGACCGTTATTCATGTCGTGGGGAAAAAGCCTGCCTTGCATACACACGTTCGTGAAAAAAAATGCTCGAGCAAAGCGCGGTGACGTACAACGCGCACGACGGCACTATAAAGGGGAAGTTCCATTCGAATGGCGCCACCCTCTGGGACGCTTTTGCTGATCCTCGTGTTAATAAAGTTTGGTGAGAGACGATTCGTGCTTTTCAGTCCGTTACAGCGTGACGAATGTGCTATCTCCATTATGAACGCTAGTTTTACCAGAACGAGCGCTCCTGTCTCATACTTGATTCTGAGCATGCGCATTTTTTTTCCTCTCGTAAAAGCATACACACGACCCTTTTTCACGACGTTAAAAAGAACAAGGTGAAAAACGACGAGAAAAAATAGAGCAGGTTCTAACTTTTTTTCGCCCATTATTCTCGTCGAGACCACACCACCGTTTTTCACAACCATTTTTAAAAATGGCATTTTTCTCGTCATGAAAAACTGTCGTGTGTACGCGGCATCAGGGCGCATTCTGAAATGCGCCACAGTTCCCTATCAGTGGCATACCTAGAACCTTCAGGGCCCCAATGCAAGAAACAATTAGGGGGCCCCCCCTTGACCCCCGGCTGTGGCCCTTTACTCCGAGCCCGATGGCGAAATGTCAGAAGTACTTTCCTGAGCGACCAGGCGGTTTGCTACAAGCGACAGGACACTCAAGATGTGAATAAGGGCTATTGAAAACAATAGATTTTTGCTTTGTTGAGCGTTTTTAAGCTTCGATCTACAAGCTACAAAACGCTCAAATGTGAACAGGCCTCACAGGCCTCAATGTTTAGTGCATTAAAGCGGAGCTCCACCCTAAAATCATACTTTACTTCTATAGCTTCCTGTTAACATGTTTAAAAAGATTCTGTGCAAAAAACATTTTTTACCTTACCTTGATCACCCCGTTGCTAGGCAGAATTGCTAATCTGCCTTCTTCCTGGACCGCCGTGGTTCTCCTATCCTACCTAAGCCGCACTGACTCCTGGGAAATAAGTGTTATAATTTCCCACGAGACTATGCGCTTTTCTCTGCCTTTGTTATCTGTGTTGTCATAACAACAGGGCGGGACATTCCTCCGCCGCCGCCCGTTGTCATGACAACAAAAGAAAACCTGCGCTACGAGCGCCGCTCTACTTTGCACAAGCGAGATCGAGAGGTGCATGCTGGTTACCCACCATGCACCTCTCAATGAGAACAAGTAAAAAATAAGGAACTGGGCTTCAGATGCCCACACATAGGATGGCAACGGCCACAGCCATGAGCTGCAGCACATAAGGCAAGTGATAGAATGATTTACTGATCGATTGGGGAGCTATTACTATCTTTAATGGAATGTTTAATGTAATTCAATTTAACTTGCCAAAAAATAAAAAATACATTTTTGACCAGAACTCCGCTTTAAGATGCACTGCCAGGCTATTCAAAATGAATGGGTTGCCATAACACAGCACAGCATGCAGGTGCGTTAATACAACGTATAGTGTGAACGGGATCTAAAAGAAACTTGTCAGAGAAATGTATAGGCTGTCATTGGTGAACCTATTCTGCAAATGCTAGCTGCCTGGGTGTCATTCTAAAAAGTTTTGCTGGTGGAGCAAAGAAATGCCCCAAGAAAGCAATCAGGAGGATCAACCACTGTATAGCATATATAGAAATGGCTTTATTAATATATCAATAGTAGGTTAAAAATAGACATGTGCAATTCGTTTAGTTTCTAATTTGTTTTTCACAAATTTTGAGATTCGTTAATTCCGAAATTTTCGGATTTTTTGATTTCCGAAAATTTTGAATTTCCAAATTTTTTCAATTTCGAAAATTGGAAATTTCGAAATTGCAAAATTCGAAAATCTAAAATTCGAAAATGGGAAATTTTGAATTCCGAATTTCCGAAAATCGAAAATTTTACTTTTTGCTTTTTTCGGAAATTCTAAAGATTCGTTTTTTTGAAAATTCCGAATTTCCGAAAAAACAAATTTTTCGAATTTCTGAAAAAAGCAAAACGAAAAAAAAACATTTTTTGGCAGTGCACATGTCTAGTTAAAAATCCACTAAATGTTAGACCGTGACATTAATGTGGAGTAAGGCTGGGTTCACACTGGTACAACACGACAGTCATGCAACTTTCATCCTACTTTGCTCTGCGACATCTGTCCTACATTGGTCCGACATCCATCCGACATTCATGAACAGGATACTACTTTGATCCGACATTGTGCTAGTCTGACTTGTCCTTTGACCAATCAAAACAATCCCAGGGTGAGATAAATTCCTTTTACTGCTGCTGTAATCACCATGTCGGATGTCAAATGTCGGATGGTTAGGACAAGGATCCTACTTTGATCCGACTTCAATGATATTCAATGGGCTGAAGTAGGACCAAAGTCGGACAGAAGTAGTACAGGGAGCATTTTTAATGTCGGACCGACATGTGTCGGACCAGTTAAGACGGCTCTCATAGGGATTCATTGATTTTCACACGTCATGCGACATGAGCTCCTAATGTCGGAGCGTTTGTCGGACAAGTGCGAACCAGGCCTTAATCCACATTACGTTGTCACAACGTAACCTGGGGCCCCATGCATACACACACACACACATACATACGGAACCCAGCAGAAATGGTAATGAATGGTGCTGCTATGTGTATCGAAAAAGATCCAGGGATTTCATATTGTTACAGTAAATATTAACAGGACTAAATTAACTAGTGCTATTTTCTGAATGTCTATTTGGGACTTGTACAGATGCTAGTGTCCATGAATTAATGGAATTCCTGGTAATGTAGGTTATTATAGTATCACAAACCACCTTTGTGGTGAGCCAAGCAGCTGCTGTACTCCATCAATACCAATCCCCTGGATTTAATCCTTTCAAAGTCAATGGAGTCAATTAAGGCTGGCCATACATTATACAATTTTCATCTATAGATTTCCTTTAGATTTCCAAAAACCATATAATAGGAGGTCAAATCTAAACACTTTCAATTTGTATGCAATCAGGCAGGCCCCCTTGTACTACACAGTTGAAGGTAAATCTAAAGGAAATTGAATAAGAAAATTGTATGGTGTATGGCCAGCTTTAGGATGGCAGATCCTCCTACAAGTTCCCGTTTAGGTCCAGATGGCAAAAAATCTGAAGAACAGCCTGGCAACTAGCATTTTTAGAAAGCGTCATAAACAGCAGCCCCCTTAGTTATGAACCTTCCTTTAAAGGTGTCAGATCTCAGACTGCACATTCACGTCTCTCCAGTTGGTAAAAGTCTTAACTGTTTTCATTTTGTGAAGTGAGCAGGCTTTAAAAAAAAAAAATACAATTGCCACGTACCCATCAGTCGAAGTCACGAAGGTCTGTTTCACACGGGCTTCTGCTTGTATAAGGGCAGCGTGAACAGCAAGCTTTTATGAAACGTTCAGCAAGCTTTTGGCAAGTTTCTTTCTCTAAATCCGGGTACACACGATCAGATTATCTCATTAATTTTCATCTGATTTTTGTGGCATGCTAATCTCATATCGAAAGTGAAGAGGTTACTCAACATACGAAAATTCTCGTACGACTTCAGAAGTGACGTAAAGCGTTGAATTGTTTTGTATTTGTTCTTTCGTTTCTGAGCATGTGTAGTCTTGCTCGGACGATTTTTTTCGGACGAAAAAAACCTACTCCTTAAACGACAATCGGACGTTGTGCTCGCGTACGACAACATTTTTATAGCCTGCACATCCAGTTTTTGTTGTCCGAAAATTCGTAATCAGCTGTTGTAAGCACCGTACTAATGATCAGAAAATCGTCAGATCGTTCATCGGACAAAATGTTACTTCAGATTTTCGTATCGTGTGTACGGGCCTTTAGCCTTTAGAGCCCTTCAGCTCCTGTTTGGAAATATTATACATGGATCTTAATGGGAGTGCTGGCTGTTTCTTTAACCACTTGCCGCCTCGTTCTAGGTGGACGTCATATGACCGCGCCATGTTGCTAGGACACGGAGCGACCCCGATCTGTGTAAAGAGCCGCGCCTCTTTAACCATGTGAACGGCTGTGACCAATCACAGCCGGTCACATGTTAACACGGAGATGCCGGGAATCGTCTCTCCTCGCCTCACACTGACAGTGTTACAATTAAGTGCCCACCACTGCCAATCGGTGCCCACAATTGCCACCAATCTGTGCCCATCTGTGCAATCAGTGCTGCCCATCAATACCACCCATCAGTGCTGCCTATCCATGCCGCCTCATCAGTGGCATCTCATCAGTGCCGCCTCATCAGTGCCCATCAGTGAAGGAGAAAAATTACTTATTTGCAAAATTTACTGACAGGAACTTTATTTTTTCCACATTTTTTGTGTCTTTTTTTTTTTTATTGGAAACAAAAAACAAAACCTAGGAGTGATTAAATAACACCAAAAGAGAGCTCTATTTTGTGTGAAGAAAATGATAACAATTTCACATGGTTACAGTGTAGCATGACCGCGCAATTGTCATTCAAAGTGTGACAGCGCTGAAAATCGGCCTGGGCAGGAGGAAGGGTGTTTAAGTGCCCTGTATTGAGGAGGTTAAACCAGCTTTAAGTAGTGCTGATGCCTGCTAGCAGCTTGTTTAAAGTGACAATCAGCACTCCATTGAGATCAGTGTTCAGTATGGTTGCATACCAAGCATTTGCACGAGTATCGGTACTTGTGCAAATGCTCCAATGCCTAATCCGATACCTGTTGTATCCGACCAGGCATCCTCAGTGTAGCAGGGGGGCTGGGCAGCCTCACAGGTGATCAGGATAGAGATCGGAGGAAGGAGCCGGTATATATGTCATTTACCGGCTCCTTCCTTTTCTGCATGCAGAGTCAGTATCACTGACTCTGTCCATTCATAGCGGAGCATCGTAAACTGTTTTACAATGTCAGTTTATGAATAGAGAGGAGCCTCTGTCTCCTGTCCATTCATCTTCAGTGCAGCTGAGGCTGCAGCGAAAGGGACTGGGGAATCTGTGTCCTCAGTCCCTTTCCCTGTCTCAAAGGGGAGATAAGTATCGGTAATCAGTATCAGCGAGTACTTGAAAAAAGGTATCGGTATTTGTACTCGGTCCTAAAGTTGTATCTGTACATCCCTAGTGTTCAGGATTTATTAACTGGAGCTGAACGGTACTTTTAAAAGCTTCAATAAAGCTGAAAACTCTGAAGCCCACGTGAAACAGGCCAAAGGCATCTAAAGGCCTTGTGTATCCAACTTTTTCATAGAAAGGGGGGGGGGGGGGATTCTGGCGCTCCTAGCGATGTGATGCCTTTAAAATGAATGTAATAGTGGCTCTAATGGCACTTCTAAGTCAATCTGTATATTAAAAAACAAAAGGAGGCAGCCATCCTCAGAGGGTGTTCATGTCCTCTGTCAGCAAGAAGTATAAGAAAAGAGGGGGGTGGAGGCGCCAACTAAATAAATCCTACTGTGATAAATAATGTAAGTATAGTATATATACTTGCAGGTTCACTTGCAAATGATGTCCATCTAGAGGCCAGTAGAAGGAGCTGTGAGCCCCGAGCGCGTAGCCTGTGAAACTTCCCACTCTATGTTTGGAGGACCGCCCTGCCTATGCGTTTTTACAGCGGTACTCATTAATTTCAATGGGGATAGGCGTTTTTACAGCGCTATTTTATGCGCCCCAAAGATGCTCCAAAAAAGCTGTTTGCAGGATTTTTTCCAACGCACAGCCAGCACAACGCCTCAGTGTGAAAGCCCTCAGGGCTTTCACATTGAGAATGCTGGGGCAGGATTATTTCAGGCGTTTTTACAGCGCTATTTTTAGCGCTAACACGCTTGAAAAACGCCTCAGTGTGAAAGGGGCCTAAATGTAACCTGAAATAATACCAAACATCTTTCACAAATGGTAGTGTGGGAGATCACTTCCATAATATAGGTCTGCTGAGCTTAATCACACACAGGCATCACTGTGTCTCTTGGGTTAATGTGAAACATCAGAGCCTCACATGCCAGAACCTGCGATTGCAAAACAACTGCAAAAGCCACAGCTTGCTCAGGAATGTTCTGCAAAGCAAAACCAGATCTATCACAGGTTATAAATGAAGATCCTCGCCTAAACTCACATTCAGCCCTGGTTCCTATTGATGCGATTTGACATGTGAAATCGCATGCCAAATCGGCGGCTGTTGCCCGCAATGGAACTGTCCGAATCGGTGCAACGTTGACTTTGCGGCTCCGCACCAATTCCCAAAAGTCGTTTCTTTACTACTTTTGGCGATTTCAGGTGTGATTTCAATAGAAATCATCTGTGCAGGAAACCACACCGATGTCTCTGAAATCGTTGCACTGACGTGCGGGAATGAAATTGTGCGAGTTCAGCTGAACTTACATGATTTCAATCCTGCATCAATGTGAACCAGGGCTCAGACAGGATACAATATCCATTGGCCACCCCATGATTTTGAACCATCATAATTCAGTCTTTTTACCATAGCAAAGATGATTATTGTTAAAGGGGAACTGATTCTGTGTGATGAATGTTGAATCAATTCATGTCTTCATGCATCTCTCAGAGACTCCGATCATAAAAGCTGCTTGTTAAATGTCAGGAAAACTTGTCAGAAGTGACTCCTGCTAATAGCAGAGGAACGAAGCAGCAGACAGAAACGACACTTAGGCCTCTTTCACACGGGGCGGATCCGTGAAGATCCGCCCCGTGAAGCTCCGCTTGCTCAGCGGGGATCGCTCCGTTGATCCCCGCTGAGCCGACGGATGACTGGGCGGTCCCCGCACACTGTGCAGGGACCGCCCTGTCAGAGCGCCGCTCTCCCCTATGGGGAATCGGATGACGACGGACCGTACAGTCCGTTGTCATCCGATCCGCTCCGCAGACGGAAGGAAAAATAGGGTTTTCCTCCGTCACACTTTTTCGGAGTGGAGCGGATGTCAGCGGACATGTCACCGCTGACATCCGTGCTTCCATAGGGGTGCATGGAGGATCCGTTTCAGGTCCGCCTAAAAAACTGACAGGCGGACCTGAACGGACCTCTGTGTGAAAGAGCCCTTAGTGCTCTTAGCTATGACACTACACCAGTGGCGGTGCGTCCATAAGGGAAGCAAGGGCGCCGCCCCCTCTCTCCTAGTACCACTCTATCACCATAGATAGATTCATGCATTGCATGAATCTATCTATGGTCGCCGCTGACACCCCCTATTCAAGTGTCTGGCCCCTTTTCAGGCGCCAGGCACCTGAATTACACACCTGTTATAAACATTTGGTTCAAGCCCTTCCAAAAGGGCCATTTGGACTTATTATATATTAGAAATATTTTTTACACTCACGAACATCACGTTTTTTTTTGTTTTGTTTTTTCCATTTATATGTTTATATACACATATACTTTCTTCAATGTAAAAACTTTGTGAATCTATGCGATCAGTGTCTCATTTTCCATATTTGATCACTAGCATATTTGTTTGGTATTTTGACTATTTGATGTTTAGCACTGCACTTTACTTTATTCATATATTTTTTGCTACTCTCTGTTTGCTGTGTTAGCTGCTAGTTTTAAAGAGAGAGCGCGGTATTATATTTCTATTTTTTTCTACCTATACATATCTCACAAAGTCACTCTAAGGGTATTTTCACAATGGGGTGGTGCCGGCGTAATCGGAAAAGCAGCGCTTTTCGGCTGCTAGCAGGCTGCTTTAAACAAACGCTAGCGGCCAAAGAAAGGGTTAAAAGCGCCAGTGTTGCAGTGCTGCCAAAGCACTTTGCAGGGCATGCCAATATAAGTAGTGGCACACCACGCACCCATCATTAGAACGGGAGAGAGCATCGAGTCAATATCGGAAGAAGAACCGAAAGAGAAGACAGTGGAGAAGACAGCGCAGAGAGAAGGACCGGCAGACGGAGAAGACGTCGCTAGAAGAGGGAGAAGAGCCGGAGAGGGGAGAAGAAATCACAAGCTCCCTTAATAAATGACTTTAAAAACCTGTGTACTGCATTTTATTTTTGACACTTTTTTTTTCTTTAGGTAAATGGGTAGGGGTACAATTTACCCGATTACTCATTCACATAGGGTGGGAGGCCGGGATCTGGAAGCCCCCTTGTTAAAGGGGGCTTCCAGATTCTTATAAGCCCCCCGCCCGCAGACCCCCACAACCAACAGCCAGGGTTGTTGGGGAAGAGGCCCTTGTCCCCATTAACACCCCCCCCCTTTTCCTGACCTGCTGGGCTACGTGCTCCAATAAGGGTCTGGGATGGATTTTGGGGGGGACCCCACGCCGTTTTTTTTTGGCGTAGGGGTTCCCCTCAAAATCCATACCAGACCGTGTGAACCTGGCCTAGACTGAAATAACAGGAAGATTTGCCTCCCAAACAACTGCATTTTCTTTACATATTTCCTCCAATCCAAAGATTGTGATGGTGATATCTGTTGGCAGACATCAAACCATCTAGACCTGTTAAAACAAACATTTTTCTCATAATCCACCTGCATGGAAAAATCGAATTGAACTATACAACGCGCATACCTCGTGTACACAGGCATACAGACGTAGCATGAGAATAATAACAAACTAAATCTTGTTATTTCTAAAGTGGAACTATGACATAAAACCTAAACCTTCCCATAGCTGATGTAGAAAATAAAACAAATTTTACTAGGAAACGATGTACAGTAATGCCAAAAATGACTTACCTTAAAGTGGTTGTAAACCTTAAGCCCGTACACACGGTCAGACTTTTGGCCAACAAACCTAATTTTGAGCAAGTTGGACCAACAATAGGACCATGTGTACGCTCCATCGGACAAACTTTTTTTTTTTTTTTTTCATCGGACAAATGTTGGGTCTGCAAACGGACAAACTTTTGCCTAACAAAAGTCTGATGGAGCAAAGTCCGACCGTGTGTACAGAAAACCATCGGACTTTTGTCTGATGGACAAAACAAATAATGTTACAATCAACCAACAATCGCAGAAGTTGACCGAAGGGTGGCGGTAAAGAGCAGAAAAACCACATGATGTTGGAAAAAGTTTTGGGAAAGTTTGCAGAAAAGTCCGGTGGTGTGTATGCTATGGATGTTCCCGACCAACTCCGTTCGGACAAAAATCCACGGAAAAGTCAGATGGAAGTCCGACCGTGTGTACGAGGCTTTAGACATGAAATATGAACAGAGCATATCCTTCTTTAGTGTGTACTTGTCTTAGTTAAGAGCAATAAGGCCCCTTTCACACTGGGGCGGGAGGTGCGTCGGCAGTAAAGCGTCGCTATTTTTATTTTATTTTATTTGAGGCGCTTTGCTGGTGGTATAGCAGCAGTGCCCATTGATTTCAATGGGCAGGAGCGGTGGAGGAGCAGTAAACACACCGCTCCTTCACCGCTCCAAAGATGCTGCTAGCAGGACTTTTTTTACCGTCCTGCTAGCGCACCGCTCCAGTGTGAAAGCCCTCGGCTGTTTCAGGTCGGTTTGCAGGTGCTATTTTTAGCGCAATAGTGCCTGCAAAACGACCCAGTGTGAAAGGGGTCTTAGGGACACTTTTGTTTGCTGCTTCGTTCCTCTGCTATCAGCATGAATCACTTCGGACAAGTCTTCCTGACACTAAAGCCTCGTACACACGATCAGATTTTCCGCAAACAAAGCGTCAGACTTTTGTCCGAAGGGCGTTGGCCAGGAACGTGTCTTGCATACAAACGGCACACAATTGTCAGCCAACAAACACTAACGTAGTGACGGTCTACGTTGTCTTTCAGCTCTTGAGCCCAACCCTTTGGGCCTCTTCTGCTAATGTCGTGTTTGGTAAGCATTGATTCCGAGCATGCATGTTTGTACGTTGGACTTTTGTCTGACGGACTTGTGTACACACAATAGGAAAACTTGACAACAGACCGTTGTCCACAGAAAATTTAAAAACCCTGCCATCCAACTTTTGTCCTCGGGAAATCCGACAACAATTGTCCGATGGAGCGTACAAACGGTCAGATTTTAGGCCAACAGTCTGTCAACACACAATTCCCGTCTCAAAATCCGATCGTGTGTACGAGGCTTTAGGCTCGGTTCACACCTATGCAAATTGGATGCGGCTTACAACGCATCCAATTCGCAAGACATTTTAAAATACATAGATTTGTATGAGGCTGGTTCACATATCTGCAGGGACTTCGCACTACACAGTGCCAAAAAAAGTGTGCGTTTTCTAGGCATTGCGCTCTGGCTCAGGTGCGAATTCAGGCCCATTATCTTCTATGGACACGCATCTGATTCGCAGATGCATTGCGTTGTGAACAGGCATTCTCTCCCCCTGCTCACTACACCTCCCCCCTCTCCCTGCTCATCTGATCCGCAGCTACAACGCAGAGGAAGCGCTGAACAGCTGCTTCTTCGCTTCACACAGAGAACGGAGCTGGAATTCGCACCGGACTGGGTTGAACCCAGCCTTAGAGAAAAAAGGTGACAGGGGAGGGACCTCCAGCTGATTGACAGCCTCGGCTCCTTTCCTGTGCGCTGTGTGGATGGACTTGTGTCCCTTTCTTCCAATCAGCTCTCTTTACTGAGCTCTGCAGAGTGTAACTTCAGCTTTCCACCCCCCTTTTTCTGAACTCTCAGACCAGCTTTAAAATTCAGTATTTTGACCGGACATAGAAAAAAAATGGCTGCAGATAGACAGGTACAACTTGCATAGGAGGATTTTTTTCATCTCTGTATCACTTGAGGCCAGTCACTCCACTGGGTATATCTAAGGGTTTAATTTATGGTCTTGTGGCAGCCAGTGGTCTATTCCTTTTATTCCCACATGCTGAATTGTGGTTATGAGTTTACTGGACCCCCCCCCCCCCCCCCCGGAAAAGTGTTCAGTTGACAGATTATGGCCCCTTTCACACGGGCGGTCCAATGAGGTCCGCCTGAAAAACTGACCTGATCAGACCCTCCAGTCTATTCTATGGAGTAGTGGATGTCAGCGGACACCTGCTGCCATCTGATCTGATCCTGTCTGCCAAAAACTGACAGATGGAGGCCCTATTCCCCATCCGTCTGGTTGATCAGATGGAAATTGTCCATTTCCATCCGATTGCCCCACAGACAAGAGTGGACTATGTCCGTGTCCGCTCTGCATAGCGGAGCAGACACAGACCTTCCATCCACTTGCTCAGTGGGGATCAGCAGAGAGCTCCCCCGCAGAACAAGTAGATCTCACTTTAGGGAGGCCCCCGTGTGAGGCTGGGTTCACAATATGTGCATCCAGGGTCACCGTTTCAGGCCCAAGTTTTTGGACCCTTCTGCAGTGCGCTCCGTGGCCTCCCCGGAGGTGTGTGAATCGGCTTCATTGAGAGCCGGTCACACTCTCATTCGAAACTGGCATCCAATTCACATAAGTGTGAACCCAGCCTGAAAGGGGCCTAGGACACCACCTGCCAAACTTGCCCATTCAAGTCAATGGGGCCGTGAAGCAAATGCTAGGCTCACAGTTGTGGCCCATTAGTCTCTTTGAAAATTGCAGTTCAGCAAAAAAAATAAAAGAGGCGTTTTAGGGAATCTTCTCCTGAATGCCTGCACTTTAAAAGCAATCTTTTCAGAGAGTGGACTAGTATGAACCTAACCTAAGGCCCCTTTCACACGGACAATCCAATTGGGTCCGCCTGAAAAATGGATTTGATTGGAACCTCCTGTCTCCTCTATGGAGCGACGGGTGTAAAAAGACGTGCCCGTTTACACGTGCCTACATCCAATCTGCCAAAAAGAAACCAATGGGGATCCATTCCCCTTCTGTCCAGCGGATTGGGAAGCAGTCTGGTGTAAACGGACAGATGGTCTGCCCATATAGGCTTGGTTCACACCTATGCAGTTGGCTGATCCATTTTTGTACATGTGTTTTTGGTGCATTTTTTTGTGTAGTTTTTAATGCATTTTGCAGTTTTTATGCTTTTTTTTTTTTTTTTGGCCAACCTGTTGGTGGATAAAAAAAAAAAATGCAAAATGCAAATCGCGGCAAAAATGTACTACATGCTTTTCTGCGGCTTCTTTATTAAAGACTGTTGAACCAAAACCGCATGTTTTGCTTTTAAAAAAGTTCTGACCCTTTCCAAAAATGCAGCGGCTGAAAAAAGCTTGGATGTGAACATGTCCCAAAGGAAACCATGTTAAATGGACTGGATTGCGTTTTCTGTAAAAAGCACTAAAAAATGAATAGGTGTGAAGCGAGCCATAGAGAACGGCAGGCTGTGTCCACTCTGCATAAGTGCAGCAGACACGGACCTGTCATCTGCCTGCTCGGCGAGGATCAGCAGACATATCCCCTGCTGAACAAGCGGATCGCAGTCCGCCTTGTGTGAAAGAGGCCTAACTGAAAACCGTTTTTCTAATTATAAAAAACAAACTATGGAGTTAAAATTAAAGTGATACTAAACCCACAACGGTAAAATCAGTCTGTATATGCAGTAAAGCATGCTTGTTATACTCACTGTGGAACTTAAAGTGGTTGTAAACACACTCTGACAACTTGCACCTACAGGCAAGCCTAGATTAAGGTTTACCTGTAGGTGCAAAAAATATCTTCTTAAAGTGGTTGTAAACGCCGTGTTTTTTTTTATTTTATTTTTTAAAACCTGCAAGACAAAGCCATAGTGAGATAGTATGACTAGCATACTAGCTCATTATGCATTACTCACCTTAGATCGAAGCCCCCGAAGCCGTCCTCGCCTCCCCCTCCGGCCGCAGACATCGCTCCGGAAGGTTACTTACGGGTATCGCCACTCCGGCGCTGTGGTTGGCCGGAGCGGCGAAAACGTCACTTCACACATGTGCGCGGGAGCCATAAAAGCCGGCTCTGCCAGTTTTATGAATGGGATTCTCAGTGCGCATGCGCCGTTGACAATGGTGTATTACTTTTGGAAAATATCTCCTAAACAGTGTAGGTTTAGGAGATATTGCAAACACCTACAGGTAAGCCTTAATCTAGGCTTACCTGTAGGTGTAACTTCCCCGGAAGGGTTTACAACCACTTTAACCTACACGGTTAAGGAGATATTTGCAGAAAAGACTGCGCCGATGTCTATGGCGCATGCGCGCCGTAGACAACGGCGCAGGCGCACTAGTGGGCTGGCTTTATGAATGGGATCATGCCGGCCCCGCGCGCATGCGCGGAAGTGACGTCATCGGCGCTCCGGCCAGTCACAGCGCCGGAGCGGTGATACACGGAAGGGACTCAAAAGGCAAGATGGCGGCAGCGGAGGGGAACGAGGAGCACTTCGGGGGCTTCGACCTCAGGTAAGTCATTCATAATGAGCTAGTATGCTATGCATACTAGCTCATTGTGCCTTTTTCTTGCAGGGTTTTTTTTTTTATTTTTTTAAAGAGGGTGTACTTCCTCTTTAAGGGGTTAATCCTCTGCATTGTGTAAAAATGTTGTAAAAAGGCTGTTTTATCATGTATGCATAGATCCTCCCCTCCGGCACTGTCTATCTGGGGAAGGCCAGCTAACACAGGCAGGGTAGCCAACCTGCACATGCTCAGTTGTATGCTGGAGAGAACATTTCAGAGCTAGCCAATCACATGATATTGATCACACATGTGGGCGTGTATACAGGCTGTAGTGGAAATCTCCTCCTACCTGAACTCTCCGCACTGGAGAAACTGTGCAGTTTATCATGTAACCATGGTATTCAGATCATCCAAAAAGGTATATAGTGGCAGTATTTTAATGTAAAAAGATGATTTATAATCTGTGGGCACTGTGGGGAGGCAAATGAACTATTTTCATATTACTGGGTTTAGTAGTTTGAGACCCACATGCGGAACCAGTGAAAAATACTTTACTGTATTATTATGTCACAAAAGGCCACAAGGAACTGACATTGGTAGGAAAACTTGAGTGGATTTTCCGATCAGCCAAATAACACCGGAAAAACAAGTTTCCAGCTGATGGTCATTGTCAGGCTAACCACATATTTAGTTTGCGTGTTTCTCCTAATTACAACAGGAGTATAAAAACAGCCCCGGCTCATCAAACATCAGTTTCCTGCCCCCTGATAGTTATTATGCGGCATTGTAGTAAGTCAGCCCATGGTGTTATTCAAGGAAAAAAGTGGTGGGAGGTGATCTGGTGGATTTGTCATTTGTAACGTCTTCAGCATCAAGGTGACGATATGAAAAACGGCTTCTGATATTTAATGTTCAAGGACATCATGAGCAACTTATCCACAATAAATGAATGAGAAGACAAGGTCAGCGGGGAAATTGCTTTGTCTGTTGTCTCCTACACATCCTTGTACATCACAGATGTGATAATGGGGGTTTTGATGTAAAACAGAGCACGGTATAATTCAATGACTGGGCAGAAACAGATACGCAAAACGACTTGAGACATTAAGGAGTATATTTATTAAAAAGAAAAAAAAGAAACCTTGTTTTATGTAAATGTGGACAAAATCGAATGTTAGAAGGCTATTTTCTCTCCTGGCCGAATGTTATTACATATAGTAAAAAAAAAAAAAAAAATGGTTCTGGAAAATAACACATTATGGCCACTAGATGGAACTGACAATTATAAGAAATACGTCTTTATTTCCTATAATCATCAGTTCCATCTAGTGGCCATAACACTGTATTTTTCTGATTCACGCTGTTCTGAATGAATAACATTCCACCTGGAGAGAAAATAGCCTAATAACATTTTGCCCCTCTTGCCCAGAACGAATGTGCATGCAGACAATAAGCTCTGCAAATTTTTTCTTTGCAAAAAGGGGCAGACAGGCAGGTAAGTGAATTTAATCCAGAAGGGACAAAGCATGTCTCTTCTTCATTAAAAATCCTGTCTGTTTGTCCATTTAATTATGTTCCATAATGTTTCACTTTAACAGACCAAGCTGTACAGCAAACATGGCAGTTAGAGGCTGGGACAAACCATTTAAGGTGGAAGCAAACTTAAAGCCGGGCTCCACCCAAAAGGCAATCACACCCCCCCCCCCCCTCCACTGCCCTTTTTTGGCACTTTTTGGGGGAGGAGCGGGTACCTGGTTTTGACAGGTACCCGCACCCACTTCTGGGTAAGACATTTCTGGCCCCTCCTTCTCCCCGCCCACTGCCTTCTGGGACACACACAGGTCCCAGAAGACGGCAGGACCATTCAGAAAGCGCTGCGCGACTTTGGCATTTGCAGTAGGAAACAGGCTATAAAGCCTCTTCACTGCCTGTTTCCCTTACTACAGATGCCGAAGCCTCCACCCGAAGCTGGTTGAAGAATCAGCTCGGGGTGCCGACATCACAGGATCCCAGGACAGGTAAGGCCCCTTTCACACGGGCGGACCGTATGTCCGTTTTTTCACCCATCCGTTTTCGGGTGAAAAACAGACATACATGTATCCCTATGGGATAGCGGATGAACATCCGCTGACATCAGCCTCCGCTATGCTCCGTTTATCATGACGGAGGAAAATCCTATTTTTCCATCCGTCTGCGAATCAGATCGGATGAAAACTGACAGACTGTCTGTTTTCATCCGATTCCCCCCCCCCCCCCCCCCATAGAGGAAAGCGGAGATATGACCGGTCCGTTTCTGCAGTGTGCAGAGACGGACAAGTCATCCGCCGGCTCAGCGGGGATCAACGGGGCGATCCCTACTGAGCAAGCGGATGTTCTCACGGGGCGGATCATCAAGGGATCCGCCCGTGTGAAAGAGCCCTAAGTGTCCTTATATTAAAAGTCAGCAGCTACAGTATTTGTAGCTGCTGACTTAATTTTTTTTCCACGGCACTTACCTCCCTCAACAGTCTGACGTCCCTCCCGATCTTCAACCTTGCTTCTTCTGGGTGTCAGGCTGAGGCTATTCTTATTGGGCGGTGCTGAATGATGTCACTCCTGCGTGTGCGCATGCGCAGCAGTGCAATTATCCCAGCACACAGCTCAGGGTACATTCCAAAAAGGGTAGATTTATTCTATTGTAGAAGAAACACTGCCTGTCAGCTCCCAGTTTTAATTAACCACGTGACCTTCGGAAGGTTTTACGCCCTTCATGACCAGACCATTGTTTGCTCCTCAGCACTGCGCTACTTTAACTGAAATTTACAACACTGTAAGCAAATAAAAATTTATAGCTTTTTTTTTTCCCACACAAATAGAGCTTACTTTTGGTGGTATTTAATCAACTCTGGGGGTTTTTTTATTATAAAAATGAAAAAGACTGAAAATTAAAAAAAATATATATTTTCTACTTTTTCTTATAAAACATATCCATTAAAAAAAATCGAATTTCTTCATAAATTTAGGCCAAAATGTATTCTGCTACATGTCTTTGGTAAAAAAAAAAAAAAAAATCTCAATAAGTATATATTAACTCAACTGGTTTGTGTAAAAGTTATAGCGTCCACAAACTACTATATTTATATATATATATATATGGATTTACGCAGCTTTTAAAGTGGTTGTAAACACTTTTGTGTGCCTTCTACCTATAGGTAAGCCTTATTCTAGGCTTACCTATAGGTAGTGGAAATATCTCCTAAACGTGCGCCGTTTAGGAGATATTTCACTTGTAGTGCGCCCATAATGTAAACAGCGCATGCACTGGGAAGAAACGAACCTCTGTGCCGTTTCTTCCCTAGCGTGTGCCGTTACTGGCGGCTCCCGTGCGCATGCGCGGGAGTGACGTCACGCGGCTCCGGCGAATCACAGAGCCGGAGTCCGCAGCCTGGAAGGAAGAGGGGCGAGAAGATGGATGCAGACTGCACAGGGGACAGCGCTGGATTTTTTTTGCAGGTAAGTGTCACATAATGGGCTGGTATGCAATGCATACCAGCCCATTATGCTTTTAATTTGCAGGGTTTGCAGGGAGAAAAAGAGGAAGTAAAATTCATCAGGGGTTACTTCCTCTTTAAGCAGCTCTGACTTTCTGACTGCCTGTCACATTTCTAGTGCGACTGTGAGAGTGTGGCGGGTAATCAGGGACTGGCGCTAACTGACACTGGCTGGGAGGGACACCAACTGACTGAAACTATCTGATGTCGCTAGTGACACTAATACAGTGATCATACTGTACTAATGACACTGGCTGGGTGATCAAGGAGGGCAATGAAAGGGTTACCTGTGTGCCTAACAAGTGTATGTGTGCTTATTTTACTCAGACTAGCTGGCTTTTCTCCCTGACCTCAGCTCTGAACAGTAAGTGAGATCAGGGAGAAGAAGCAGTCAGATCTGTGTTCTGTGTTTACAAACACGGTGATCTCTGTGCTGTGGTTGGCCACAGCCATCAGCAGGCTCACAGCCAAAATCATGGCTGTGAGCCTGCTGACAAACTTGTGCTGTGTCCAACCGCAGCAGGCGGCACCTACATGCGCCTGTGAACCCGGAACAGCAGAGCCTCCAGCCAGCAGTAAGGCCTCGTACACACGACCGATTTTCTCGGCAAGAACCAGCAAGAAACTTGCTGGCAGAGAGGTCTTGCCGAGTAAATCGGTCGTGTGTACGCGGCTATCGGGTTTCTCGTCGAGAAAACCGACAAGTAACCTCGACGAGAAAATAGAGAACCTGCTCTCTATTTTCTCGTCGAGATTCTCCTCGGCATGTTTCTCGACGAGAAAAGTGAGTGTGTGTACACTTACCTGTCCTCCCGGAAGCCCGCGCATGTTCGAAATGAATTCGACGCATGCGCGGTAGCTTCCTAGGCATACGTAGGGTATACCAAGATGGCGGCGACGGCATCGAATGTGACGAGCGCATGCTCGTCGTAGTCGATGACGTCACCGCGTACGCTCCATTCAAAGAACCGCCGGTTCTTTGAAACGAGCGTGTGTACACTCGGCCGGGACAAGTTTCTTGTCCAAGAATCTTGTCGAAAAAAACGACATGTTTTTTTCAACGAGAATCTCGGCCGTGTGTACGAGGCCTAAGAGTTTAACTGCTGGTTGGCAAGTTGTTAATAAAACCCTGCGAGCAGGCAGCTCTTTATTGCAGAAGAGACATGCGGTAGCGGGGTGCTTTTAACCCCCAAAAAGGGGTTAAAAGCGACTGCGTTGCGGCGCTTCTAAAGCAGTTTTCAGCCGCTTCGGAAGTGCTGCCCATTCATTTCAAAGGGCAGGGGCGTTCTGGGATCGGTGTATACACCGCTCCTAAACCGCCCCAAACATGCTGCTTTAAGGACTTCTTCTAACGTCCTGCAGGCACACCGCATTATATTTAGCACTAAAACGCCTGAAAACTGCCCCAGTGTGAAAGGGATCTTAGGTATCCAATTTATCTGCCGCAATCCCGCTATAAGTCCCTGATCACCATTACTAGTATAAATATATATAAATATATATATATATATATATATATATATATATATATATATATATACATATACATACACACACACACACACACACACACACAGTGCCTTGCGAAAGTATTCGGCCCCCTTGAACTTTTCATCCTTTTGCCACATTTCAGGCTTCAAACATAAAGATATAAAATTTAAATTTTTTGTGAAGAATCACCAACAAGTGGGACACAATTGTGAAGTGGAACGAAATCTATTGTTTTTTTGAAACTTTTTTAACTAAGAAAAAAATGAAAAGTGGGGCATGCAAAATTATTCGGCCCCCTTGCGTTAATACTTTGTAGAGCCACCTTTTGCTGCGATTACAGCTGCAAGTCGCTTGGGGTATGTTTCTATCAGTTTTGCACATCGAGAGACTGAAATTCTTGCCCATTCTTCCTTGCAAAACAGCTCGAGCTCAGTGAGGTTGGATGGAGAGCGTTTGAACAGCAGTTTTCAGCTCTTTCCACAGATTCTCGATTGGATTCAGGTCTGGACTTTGACTTCGCCATTCTAACACCTGGATACGTTTATTTGTGAACCATTCCTTTGTAGATTTTGCTGTATGTTTGGGATCATTGTCTTGTTGGAAGATAAATCTCCGTCCCAGTCTCAGGTCTTTTGCAGACTCCAACAGGTTTTCATCCAGAATGGTCCTGTATTTGGCTGCATCCATCTTCCCCTCAATTTTAACCATCTTCCCTGTCCCTGCTGAAGAAAAGCAGGCCCAAACCATGATGCTGCCACCACCATATTTGACAGTGGGGATGGTGTGTTGAGGGTGATGAGCTGTGTTGCTTTTACGCCAAACATATCGTTTTGCATTGTGGCCAAAAAGTTTGATTTTGGTTTCATCGGACCAGAGCACCTTCTTCCACATGTTTGGTGTGTCTCCCAGGTGGCTTGTGGCAAACTTTAGACGAGACTTTTTATGGATATCTTTGAGAAATGGCTTTCTTCTTGCCACTCTTACATAAAGGCCAGATTTGTGCAGTGTACGACTGATTGTTGTTCTGTGGACAGACTCTCCCACCTCAGCTGTAGTTCTCTGCAGTTCATCCAGAGTGATCATGGGCCTCTTGGCTGCATCTCTGATCAGTCTTCTCCTTGTCTGAGCTGAAAGTTTAGAGGGACAGCCAGGTCTTGGTAGATTTGCAGTGAAATGATACTCCTTCCATTTCAAAATGATCGCTTGCACAGTGCTCCTTGGGATGTTTAAAGCTTGGGAAATCTTTTTGTATCCAAATCCGGCTTTAAACTTCTCCACAACAGTATTACGGACCTGCCTGGTGTGTTCCTTGGCCTTCATGATGCTCTCTGCGCTTTCAACAGAACCCTGAGACTATCACAGAGCAGGTGCATTTATACAGAGACTTGATTACACACAGGTGGATTCTATTTATCACCATCAGTCATTTAGGACAACATTGGATCATTAAGAGATCCTCGCTGAACTTCTGGAGTGAGTTTGCTGCACTGAAAGTAAAGGGGCCGAATAATTTTGCACGCACCACTTTTCAGTTTTTTATTTTCTAAAAAAGTTTAAAATATCCAATAGATTTCGTTCCACTTCACAATTGTGTCCCACTTATTGGTGATTCTTCACAAAAAATTAAAATTTTATATCTTTATGTTTGAAGCCTGAAATGTGGCAAAATGATGAAAAGTTCAAGGGGGCCGAATACTTTCGCAAGGCACTGTATATATATATCTCCCATAGTTCGTAGATGCTATAACTTTTGCCAATGATTATACGCTTATTGTTTTGTTTTTTAAATGTCGCTCTTTTTTTGTTTCAGCCCTGGTTCACACTGGTGCGTTTTGACATGCGATTTGGCATGTCAAATCGGCGGTATTGTCCGCAAATTGCCGGCAATGGCACTGTCCTAATCGGTGCGACGCCGCATCTGCGGCGCTGCACCGATTTCAAAAAGTCGTTTCTGTACTACTTTATGTGATTTTGCCCCGCGATTTACATTGACATCTGTGCAGAAACCTGCACAGATGTCTCTGTAATCGCGGCCGAAATCGGGACTGACCAGCGGGAGTGAAATCGTGCGAGTTCAGCTGAACTCGCACAGCCTCGCTCTCGCAGCCCAGTGTGAACCTGGGCTTATAGTGAAAAAAAATAAAAACCACAGAGGTGCTCAAATACCACCAAAAAAAAGACTCTATTTGTAACGTTTATTCGGGTACAGCGTTACACGATCGCGAAACTGTCAGTTAAAGTAACGCAGTGCCGTATTGCAAAAAATGGCCTGATCAGAAAGAGGGGGGGGGGGGGTAAGCCTTCCAGAGCTGATGCGGTTAAAAAAACGCACAGCACATTTTAAATGCAGTGTGTTTAAAATTTAGTGCAACGCCTAAGTAGTGAATAAGCTGGTTGTTAAGGACACCGGCGGGTTCCAGCTTCTTAACAACCAGTAAATAGCGGAGCTGGCACGTGTCGGCGTCTTTAGCAACCAGCTATTCACTGGTTGCTAAGAACTCCGGCGGGTGCTGTCTCCAAAATGTACCAAAAGACACCCCCTTGGTGCCGCCCCCAGCCATTTATTTCTAGGGGTAACTGTACACGTCATCTGTGGTGCCCTGGGACTTGGAAAACGTAGTTTCTTTAAAAAAGCAAAACGAATCCTATGTACAAAAAAACGTCTCAGGGTTCTCGAGAGCAGCCTGAAAATGATTTCATGGGTTTTAAGAGAGTAATAAGGGTTGCTGTGGACACCATAGATAGAACAAGGTAAACATTTGATCACCAAGGACAGACCAGAAGAAATTGTGAGCAGAAAATAAATGTACTAATGAGAAGAAAGACTAGAAGGGGGACGGGACAGCACTGAGCTTCATTTGATGGTATTTTCTCCCTTACCTGTGTCCAGCCTCACGCTGTGAAGGATCAACAAAGCCACCGTTGCTAGGAACGCTTCTTTCGCGGAACCTTTCGCGCGCCCTCTCAGGCGGACGGCTTTCTGGACGTACCTCCCGTCCAACATGGCCGCGCCCAGACCGGCCGGCAATGTTTTTAGATTCCGAGACGCCCGGGCCGTACCGGATCCCGTCTATGAGCCCGTGCTGAACGGAGCGGGCGTGGTGGTGCTGGACAACGGCTCCTTCCAGCTCCGGGCGGGATGGGCCGGCCTGGGCCCGCATATGCAGCTGCGCTCGGTGGTGGCCAGGAGCCGAGGCGGGCCCCGCAGTCTGAGCCGGGTGGGCAATGACATCCCAAATCTGGAGCCTCTCCGCTGGCTGCTCCGGACCCCCTTCGACAGGAACCTGCCCGTTAACCTGGAGCTGCAGGAGCTGCTGTGTGATCACGTGTTCCAGAGGCTGGGGGTGACGTCACAGGTAGGATGAGGACCTGCATAGCTGTCATGTGTCCCCCTCTCCTGTACTACTAAAGAGAAAACTCTTTATTTTGGATAGAGTAAGGGAGGGTTATAACACATGTGTCAGGTTTTTCTTTTTCGTACATCACGGGACACAGAGCGACATAGTCATTACTAATGGGTTATATAGTTACCGTCAGGTGCTGGCACTGGCAACTTCCAAAACCGGAAGTACCCTCCCCTATATAAGCCCCTCCCATCCGGGAGCACCTCAGTTTTTTGCCAGTGTCTAAGGTGTTGGCCAAGAAGAAACATGTGTTTTTCACTGAGCTTGCGTACAGGTTCTTTTGGGCCTCAGTAAGCTATTCCGGATCCGACCAAAAAAGCTTCATAGCTAAACGGTCGGTACCCGGGCCTTGCAGAGAAGAGCAAGGTTCTGCCTGTAATGCTTCTCTTAGGAGAGCTGGACCCTGGGATCCAGAGCTCTGGTCATACCCACGACCAAGATGTTTTCTGTGCAGGGTGCTATACAGGTCCAGGGGAGTGGAATCCTTGGGAACCCGGTCCCTGAAGGTTTGATTACAATGCCTGCCGTGATAGGTGAAGTTTGGGCTTTTGTGGACCAAACAAAGTCCTGCGGCGGGGAACAGGTAAGTGGGGGCCCCCAGGAACTTGGTTCTATTGGGGGACCCCCAAGCCTAATTTGTCTTTCTGTCTGTTACCTAATGGTATTCCCGCTAATATCTGTGCATGCCTGTAACTACTAAAAAAAGTAATAATTTTTAATAGTGGTCAAGAAAAAAAAAAAAAAAGAATGTTTTTTTATATATGTTTAGTATATTAAACTGCGGTGCCTGTGTTTGTCCACTAGAGGCCGCTGTGGAATGTTTTTCTTGTCATATGGACTAGTTTCTTCTCAGAGAGCAAAGTCCAGGCAGCTGGTGAGTTCTCCTACAGGAAACTGTTTCCTCTGCCATGTTGCAGTGTTCGTCTATCCCCCGGCCTGCGGCAAAAGGGGCCCTGGCTCCTGTCCCTGGTTTCCATGTTTGAAAATTAGCGCCGAGGCGCACGTGGCCGCGCGCGTGCACGCGCCTCTATATATAGAGGTGGCCGGAAAAAGGGGCGGGGCCTGGGGGATGACGCTCTGTGCGCGCCGCAGCGCTTCTGCGCATGTGCGGGCGTCCCAGCAGGTTTTAAAAAGCCACATTATTGCAGTAAGCTGGCTATGAAGTACAGAGACAGAGCTGACAACATTTAAAGGCATACAGCAAGCGGTTGATACAGGCATCCCCTAGAAAGGCACATTAGTAGACACCAACTGTTTATTATAGCAGCATTTATGCTAGACTATTATCAGTAACTGGTGTATTTTCGGCTGGAATACCTCAGCTTTGTGGCTTAGGAATATGCCGTCTAAAAACTCCGGGACTAGAAATTCCAGGAGGAATAGGGGGTCTCCATCGGGCTCTGAGGATCTTGGGCATGCTTTGGCTGCACCAGTCTCCCCTGAAGAATCAGAGGTTAGTGACCGTAGGGCACCCCCAGGAGTACCTGGTACTGTGGCTGTCCCCAGTTCACCTGCTCCTGTGTATGTAACAGAGGAGGTTTTTTCCTCAGCTCTGGGAGGGCTGGAAGAGAGATTGTCAGCACTAATTGCTGCTTCCCTGTCACAGGAGAAAAGTGCTCGATCTCCGTCTCCTCCCTCAGAGTGCCTGTTAACAGAGCAACAGTCCCATACAGAGGTCGACCTACCTGAGGGGGATCAGGATGAGGTTGATTCAGTTGTAGAGGAATCAACAGTGGAGGAGCCGTTCTCAGCATCACATGCTGAGAGGTTATGGGTTCAGTCCCTGACTAATATGGTCCGATCAGCATTTAAAATGCCACTTGCGGAGCCATCCTCCTCTTCTGTCTCCTCGTTGGGGTCGCTAAAAGCTCCCCAGACTGTTTGTTCTTTTCCGATCCATCCTTTACTGGAGGGGCTCATTTACCAGGATTGGGAGCATCCTGACAAAATATTTACTCCCCCCAAGAGATTTCCGGTGGTCTATCCTATGGAGGATAAGTTCGTCAGAAAATGGAAGGTCCCTACAGTGGACGCAGCCATCTCTTGTGTGAATAAATCACTGACATGTCCGGTGGAAAATTGTCCAAATGTTCAAGGACCCAATAGATAAAAAATTGGAGTCCTTATTGAAATCTGCTTTTTCTACAGCAGGATTGGTGACACAACCAGCAGTGGCAGCTATAGGGGTCTGCCAAGCAGTGAAGGATCAGTTGAAACAGGTCTTAAGGGACGTGCCAGATCAGCAGGCGCTTGCTCTAGCTGATCTACCTAGAGCCTTATGCTTTGCGGTGGACGCTATAAAGGATTCAATCCATCAGGCCTCCCGCCTTACGCTGTCTGTAGTACATATGCGCAGGCTTCTATGGCTCAAAAACTGGTCTGCTGAAGCTCCCTGTAAAAAATTGCTGGTCAGCTTCCCATTTCATGGGGAGCGTTTATTCGGGGAAGACCTGGACAAGTATATCCAGAGAATTTCCAGCGGTAAAAGTACACTCTTGCCGGTCAAAAATAGAGTTAGAGGTCCCTCTTTTAAGAGGCCGGCTTCTCCAGTCCCTAGGACATCGGCTGTGAAACAGTTCCGACGGCCTCCCCGGTCAAATCCCGGAGGTAAAAATCAGGGACAGTTGCAGGGTAACAAGAAGCCCTGGAGCAGGAGAGGTACAAAACCTCCCCCAAAGTCAAATGCATGAAGGGTTGCCCCCACCCAATCGGGTGGGGGGAAGACTTCAGTTGTTCACAGAAACCTGGCGGGACACGATCCGAGACAGATGGGTGCTCTCCGCAGTAAATCTGGGATACAAATTGGAGTTAAAAAACTCCCCTCCTTCCCGCTTTATAAGGTCGAACGTGCCAAGGGATCCCCAGAAGAGAGGATCCCTCCTGTTGGCACTGGAACAATTATTGCTTCAAGCAGTAATTATAGAGGTCCCCCTGGAAGAATGGGGGTTCGGGTTTTACTCAAACCTCTTTACAGTTCCGAAGCCAAACGGGGACGTGAGGCCCATATTAAATCTAAAAGGGCTAAACAAATTCCTGCATATCAGGACTTTCCGGATGGAGTCGATCCGATCGGTAGCCACTGCCCTACAAGGGGAGGAATGGTTAGCCTCGATCGACATCAAAGATGCGTATTTGCACATCCCCATCTTTCCAGCCCACCAAAAATTTCTACGCTTTGCGATAGAAGGGCGCCATTTTCAGTTCAGAGCCTTACCCTTCAGTCTGGCCACAGCACC
This sequence comes from Rana muscosa, assembly GCA_029206835.1. Lineage (NCBI taxonomy): Eukaryota > Metazoa > Chordata > Amphibia > Anura > Ranidae > Rana > Rana muscosa. The sequence continues at coordinate 62,777,542 of CM055128.1, forward strand.
AAGAGTGTTCACAAAAATTCTGGCCCCATTATTGGCCAATCTAAGAACACGAGGTGTAACGATAATGGCATATCTAGACGACTTGTTGCTGATAGACCACTCAGTGGAAAAACTAGAAGTGGTTGTTCACGAGACAATCAAGTATCTGGAATATCACGGTTGGATTATCAACCGAGACAAGTCAGCCCTAGAACCAGTCAAAAGTCTGGAATACTTGGGGCTAAGGCTGGATTCAGACCAGAGAAAAATTTTCTTGCCTCAAGAAAAGGGGTCGTCTTTGAGAGATTTGATCCACTTAGTGGGTTCAAAAAGACAGCCATCCATACGCCTGTGCATGAGGCTGCTGGGAAAAATGGTGGCATCATTCGAAGCAGTACCCTACGGTCAATTCCATTCAAGGAAGTTGCAAAGGGCCATACTGTCAGCCTGGAACAAAAAAGTTCAGGCTCTGGACGTACCAATGTCCTTGTCCCCTTCCGTTCGCAGAAGCCTCCGTTGGTGGTTGGTTCCCCGGAATCTGGAAAGAGGGAAATCCTTCAGTCCGATTTCCTGGAAGGTGGTCACTACAGATGCCAGCCTTTTAGGCTGGGGAGCAGTACTGGAGCAATGGTCTCTCCAGGGCAGATGGTCGGATGCGGAAAAGGCCCTGCCCATCAATCTCTTAGAGATACGAGCAGCCCGGTATGCCCTAGTAGCATGGACATCCAAACTCCAAGGGTCCCCTGTCAGAGTTCAGTCAGACAATGCCACAGCAGTGGCATATATCAATCGTCAGGGGGGCACCAGGAGTCGTGCAGCCCAAAGGGAAGTAAATTACATCCTGAGATGGGCAGAAAGATATGTCCCAGCCATATCTGCGGTATTCATTCCAGGGGTGGAGAATTGGAAGGCGGACTTTCTAAGTCGCCAACAATTATGCCCAGGGGAATGGTCCCTTCATCCCGAGGTTTTCCGGACAATATGTCAGCGGTGGGGAACACCGGATGTAGATCTGCTAGCATCCAGGTTCAACACGAAAGTGGACAGGTTTGTCTCTTGGACAAGGGATCCCCTAGCGTGCGGCTCGGATGCCCTAGTGTTCCCTTGGGATCAGTTCAAGCTGATATATGCATTCCCACCGCCACAATTGTTACCTCGATTACTCCGCAGAATCAGGGTAGAAAAGAAACCAGTGATTCTGGTGGCTCCAGCGTGGCCCCGAAGAGCATGGTACGCCGAGATCGTAAAAATGTCTGTGGGGAGTCCTTGGACCCTCCCACATCGTCCGGACCTGCTTTCGCAGGGACCAATATACCACCCTTCCTTACCAGCCCTAGGTTTGACGGCCTGGCTATTGAAGCCCACATTCTAAAAAAGAGAGGGCTCTCTAATGCTGTGGTGTCTACCATGATCAATGCCAGGAAACCGGTATCCAGGCAGATCTACTATAGAATCTGGAAGGCGTACATCGCCTGGTGTGAAGCCAAGAAATGGCATCCACGTAAATACGTAATAGGTAGAATTCTGGACTTCCTACAATGGGCTGTAGATAGGAAGCTTGCCTTGAGTACTATCAAAGGTCAGATTTCGGCCTTGTCAATATTTTTTCAAAGGCCCTTGGCTTCGCATTCACTAGTCAAAGCCTTTATACAAGGAGTGATGCGTATTAGTCCTCCGGTTAGTATTCCCATATGTCCATGGGATCTAAACTTGGTTCTGTCGGTTCTACAGAAACAACCATTTGAACCATTACAGCATATTTCCTTGGTGCTTCTCACCAGGAAATTGATTTTTCTAGTAGCCATTTGTTCGGCTAAAAGAGTATCGGAATTAGCAGCTATGTCCTGTAAGGAGCCATATCTGGTTATCCATAAGGACAGAGTAGTGTTACGTCCTCATCCAGCCTTTCTTCCTAAGGTGGTATCGAGGTTTCATTTGAACCAAGATGTGGTTCTTCCTTCTTTTTTCCCCAAACCTACTTCGGTAGAGGAAAAGTTATTGCATTCTTTGGATGTAGTAAGAGCAGTTAAAGCTTATCTAAAAGCCACTGCTCAGATTCGCAGAACGGATACTTTGTTTATACTGCCGGAAGGCCCCAGAAAGGGTCAGGCAGCGTCAAAATCTACTTTAGCCAAGTGGATTCGACAGGTCATTATGCAAGCTTATGGCTTGAGAAGGAGACCGCCTCCGTTCGAAGTTAGAGCGCACTCCACGAGAGCAGTTGGAACTTCATGGGCAGTGCATCACCAGGCCTCCCTGGCTCAAATCTGTAAGGCCGCAACATGGTCTTCAGTACACACGTTTACTAGGTTCTACCAGGTGGACGTTAGAAGTCAGGATGTCGCCTTTGGGCGCAGTGTGTTGCAGGCCGCAAAAGATCCTCATGTCTGATAGCGCTCAGCTTATATATGGTGTATCCCCCCCCTCATTTGGCATTGCTTTAGGACATCCCATTAGTAATGACTATGTCGCTCTGTGTCCCGTGATGTACGAAAAAGAAAATAGGATTTTTATAACAGCTTGCCTGTAAAATCCTTTTCTTGGAGTACATCACGGGACACAGAGCTCCCGCCCCTCTTTGGGGACACTTATTGCTTTGCTACAAAACTGAGGTGCTCCCGGATGGGAGGGGCTTATATAGGGGAGGGTACTTCCGGTTTTGGAAGTTGCCAGTGCCAGCACCTGACGGTAACTATATAACCCATTAGTAATGACTATGTCGCTCTGTGTCCCGTGATGTACTCCAAGAAAAGGATTTTACAGGTAAGCTGTTATAAAAATCCTATTATCTTTGCCATCTGTGTCCCATTGGAGAGATTTCCCTTCACTTCCTGTCCCATAGCTACAACAGAAAGTGAGGGGAAATCCCTTCAAAATAAGGGAATTCTTGGGTGTCTCCAGAAATAATGTCCCCATTTCCCTCTATACCTGTTCATGGGACAATCCAGAATTAGATTTTTATTTTTTTTCCCACTTAAAGTGATAATGTTCACCGCGACACATAGGGATAAAAAAAATTCATAGTTATAAAATTTTGCAACCAGGTAATTGTTTTTTCTCTTTCGCTGATGTGCTCTGAGAGGTGTAAACTGACCACCGCTGCTGAGCCCTGACACCGTGGTCAGTTTACGTGCCTCCATCATCTGCAGCCTGCTCTCTGTTGTTGCTGTAATACCATGTCTTACTTTAACCACTTAAGGACCGGAAGATTTTCCCTCTTAATGACCAGGCCGTTTTTTGCGATCTGGCACTGCGTCGCTTTAACTGACAAGTGTGACGCTGTACCCAATTTTTTTTTGCACTATAAACAAAGAGCGACAATTTTGAAAAAAAAAAAAGCAATTTTTTTTGCTATAATAAATATCCCAAAAAAATAAAACCAAATTTCTTCCTCAGTTTAGGCCGACGTGTATTCTTCTTCTATTTTTGGTAAAAAAAATTGCAATCAGCGTATATTGATTTGTGCAAACCAAAGTTATGCCGTCTACAAAAAAGGGGATAGATATATGGCTTTTTTTTTTTACTAGTAATCGCTGTAATCTGCGGTTTTTAGCGGGACTGCGACATTGCGGTGGACAGATAGGACTCCTAACTGACATTTTTGACACTTTTTGGGAACCAGTGACATTACAGTGATCAGTGCTAAAAATATTCCCTGTTATTGTACTAATGACACTGGCAGGGAAGGGGTTAACATCAGGGGCGATCCAAGGGGTTAAATGTGTTCTCTGCAGGTGTGTTCTAACTGTATGGGCTGCCTGGGCAAACACACAGATCTGTCATCCCCTGTCAGAACGGAGATCTGCCTTGTTTACTATGGCAGATCCCTGTTCTGTCACTGCGGGGAACGATCGCGAGTGGCCGACGGACATCGAGTCCACCCCACCCGCTGATTGGCTCCCTCGCTGGCCAATGGGCGCGCGCCCACAAACTAGAATTCCCGAGCCGACGTACAATGACAGTGATTTGTGGGAAGGAGCCGACCTGCCACAGTACAATGACGGCGGCTGGTCGGCAAGTAGTTAAATAATCGATTCTTTCTTCTAAGGGACAGGTGTCAAACATAGGGCCGGCGGGCCGAATCCGGCCCTCCAGGCCATTTCATGTGGCCCTGGCACCTCTCCTGCAGCTGCAGGAGAGCTCCAGCCCTCCTCCAGACCCTGTACTTTCTGCTTTCAAGCAATGCATCCAGCTTCTTCCCAGCAGCAGCATAAGGAAAAGGGGGTGCACTGTGATGTAAGGAAGAGTAGGGGACTCAACTTCTGATGGTGGGGGGGCTCTTGACATCTAATATATGGGGAGGGGATGCGCTGGACATCTAATCTTACAGATACAACCGGCCCTTTTGAGGGCCATCATAATGCTGATGTGGCCCGCCATGAAATTGAGTTTGACACCCCTGATCTAAGGATATGTCTCCGTTTGTGTGTTGTATTAAAAAAAAAAAACTGTACGTACCTTATTTCTGTGGTCACGTGACGGTTCTCTCCTCCCCTCCAGACTGACATCAGAGGAGGAATCTCGGCCCCTCCCACTGCATCTCTCAGACAGGGAGAGGAGAGAGGCGGCACGTCACATGACCGCTGATCAGAGCTCAGAAATAAGGTGTATATACAGCTCCTTTTTTTTTTTTGTAAAGCCTCCAGCTGTTTCAGACCTTCACATTCCATGAGGCATTGTAAAACTCTGACATTCACAGACATGACTAGGCATGATGGGAATTGTAGTTCCTAAACAACTGGAGGGCCAAAGTTTGAAGACCCCCGTTCTATACAGAGCCAACAAAACATTCTGGGCTGTGAATTCCGCCCTTTGATACTTCCTTGCTTACTTGTTCAGGATCCTCTCCTGTACTGACACTATTTTCTCTGATTTCACTGCACACTCTGAGCTTCTCAGTGTGCATTGGAAGTTGCAGCAAGTCAGAGCCCACCTCATTTCCTGGATGGAGGATGTCCAACATCATCTAACTCTTATCTCCTCAGCCTTGCTTCTCCCTAGACTTTCCCACTCCTCCAGACTGACATCCACCCATCACCCCATTTTGGTATTTGCATAACTCCTTTCGAGAGCCTGCCCACTGCTCGCATCTGTGATGAGGGTCCTTGAGAGAAGTACCAAGGCAGGGTGCTCTGATGTTTTCAGGAAGTTATGTACAGCCCCCTGCAAACCCCTCCCACCAGCCATGATCTGCCTGTGTCTCGTCACATTCGGCTCCCCATCACAGATTGCTCCGGTAGTGACGTTCCATCGCCGCCATCTTGCTACCCCTCACACTCCTGCACAGTAATGATAGAGTGAGAAGGGGGCAAAACAGAGCTTGTATGCTTCAATACAGTATTTGTAAATCCGACGGACTGTTTACATGTTAAAGCGGAGTTCCACCCAAATTTGGAACTTCCGCTTTATCCACTCCTCGCCCCCTTACATGCCACATTTGGCATGTAATTTTTTTGGGGGGGGGAGTGGGGGCTTCAGTAGGAGTGGGACTTCCTGTCCCACTTCCTCCTTCCGCCCTGGGCTCGCCTAGGCGATACGTCATATCGCCTTGTGGCGGCCCCTCCCTGTAGGCGATCACCTGGGACGTGACAGGTCACAGGCGATCGCCTGTCCACTCACAGAGCGCTGCGCCGTTCGCGCATGCGCAGTGAGTGCCCGGCCGTGAAGCCGAAAGCTGTCACGGCCGGGTGCCCACACAATGAATGGAGGCGCCGGCGGAGGAAGGGGGAGAGGAGCGGAGCTCCAGGCGGCGCGTCGCTGGACAGTGGAACAGGTAAGTGTATGTTTATTAAAAGCCAGCAGCTACACTTTTTGTAGCTGCTGACTTTTAATAAACATAAAAAAAGGGTGGAACTCCGCTTTAAATGTGAAAATCAAGGTGTTCTGTCACATTAGCAATCATGTAAGGTTAGCAGGTTTGCTGCTGCTTTTAAAATTTAACATGTAAACGGTCCGTCGGATTTACAAATACTGTATTGAAGCATATAAGCTCAGTTTTTTTGTGTTAAAAATAACTGTGAAATCTAAAACTCCGGTGGGTGCAACAAGATGTCCGCTTACCCCCTTCTCACTCTATCATTACTGTGCAAGAGTTTGGGGTGTAGCAAAATGGCGGCGACGGAACGTCACTTCCGGAGCAATCTGTGATGGGGAGCCGAATGTGACGAGACACCTGCATTGCATAGTGAAGCACAGAGGCCCAGTGATGTCACTGAGTCTAAAAATAATGTATGGAATGAAACCGGAAAGATTTTTATATAAACATATCATTTTGCATTTTGATGAGGAGGGAGGAACCAGGAAAGGAAAAATCTAAACGGATTAAACATCAGCTGTAACCCCAGTGTTGTTATGTAATGATGTGATCAGTCATTCGTTTTTATGGAGGATGTTGCTGTCGTGCCTCTTGTAGTTTCGCTGTCAGGCAATGTTTTTATTGAACATTGACAGCCGTAGTGCTCTAGTTACACCTCCTTCCCGTGTCTTCCGCTGTGACTCCCCGTCCTCCTCCAATCAGATCCTTACCAGCAGGCAGGCAGGCTGTACTCTAATCCAGGTGGATTTCTGCAATAATAATAATCTCTCTACTGAATATTCATGTCTGCAAATCACTTTTGAGGTCACATCTGGCACAGTTGGGTGCAGCTAAAAAAAAAAATGGATCAGGTAGTTCATCTATTCATAAATTAATCGGAATAAAAGCAGCTACAAAGCCGAGTGTAGTCACTCCAGTCGTCTCTAATTGAGGCTACAAATCCTCCGGCAGCTTTAAAGGGTAACTTCCCCCAAGCTGGTATTTCAGCTATTCTGGTTTCATGTATCACAAGAGACACACAGTGGTGAAACTTCATCAATTCAATTACATTTACAGTTTTTGTTTTGTCTAAGGAGTCTCACTCCTTCTGTTTCATTCTCTTGAAATGGTGGAAAAATTGAGTTGAAACCGGGACCCATTTATAAATGTGAGCCAACCTGAGGGCTTAACCACTTTCCGACCGCCGCACGCCGATATACGTCGGCAGAATGGCACGGGCAGGCAAATGGGCGTACCTGTACGTCCCTTTTAAATTTGCCGGAGGCGTGCCCACCGCATGCCTCGGGAGTGCGCTCGTGGGTCCCGGGAACTCGATGTTCGCCGGCGGCCCGCAATTGCGGTCAGGAGAGGCAGAACGGGGAGATGCCTATGTAAACAAGGCATTTCCTTGTTCTGCCTAGTGACAGGACACTGACTACTGCTCCCTGTGATCAGAAGCAGTGATCACTGTCATGCCACTTGTAGCCCCCCCCCACAGTTAGAATCACTCCCTAGGACACACCTAACCCCTTCCTCGCCCCCTAGTGGTTAACCCCTTCCCTGCCAGTGTCATTTACACAGTAATCTGCATTTTTATAGCACTGATCGCTGTATAAATGACATTGGTCCCAAAAATGTGTCCGCCATAATGTCGCAGTCACGATAAAAATTGCTCACCGCCATTACTAGTAAAAATGCCATAAAACTATCCCCTATTTTGTAGATGCGCAAACCAATCAGTATACACTTATTGCGCTTTTTTTATTATTTTTTTTACCAAAAACATGTAAAAGAATACATATCGGCCTAAACTGAGGGGGGGGGGGGGGATTGGGATATTTATTATAGCAAAAAGTAAAAGATATTGTGTTTTTTTTTTTTTTTTTAAATGTTTGTTTATAGTGCAAAAAAATAAAAACCGCAGAGGTGATCAAATACCACCAAAAGAAAGCTCTATTTTGTGGGGGGAAAAGGACGTAAATTTTGTTTGGGTGCCACGTCGCACAATCGGCAGTTAAAGCGACGCAATGCCGAATCGCAAAAAGTGGCCCGGTCATTGGGCAGCCAATTTTTCCGTGGCTGAAGTGGTTAAAGGGGTTTATCACTGCCATGCACAAGAGGATTCCGAGCACAATCGCTGATTGAAGCACAACCCGAAAGGGCTAGATCAATCAACTTTGAGTGTAAATCCTTGAGAATCTAATTACACCTTTGTTCTAGTGCAGTGGTCTCCAAACTGTGGCCCGCTGGCCAGATACGGCCCATTGCTCACCTTTATCCTGCCCTTGGGGCACTATTCCTGCCACTGGCACCGACGATGAAGCACTATTCCTGCCACTAAAACCATTCATGGGGCATTGGTTACTCCCAATGATGCCAGGGTGTTTTCTTCTCCCACTAGCCACAGTCCGCCCCCTAAAACCTGAAGAACAGTAATCTACCACTTTGTTTAAAAAGTTTGGAGACCCCTGGTTTAGTGTTTTATGTTCTAGTGAGTTGTGTTAAGACAACATATTTAAATGAATTATTATTATTATTATTATTATTTATTATTATTATTATACAGGATATATATATAGTTCCAACATTTTGCGCAGCGCTTTACAATATAAAGGGGAGACAGTACAGTACTGTTATAGCGGTGCTTTTCGGCTAAACTCGCCACTGTCAGTATACACCGATCAGCGCTGATCGAACTAAGGTTTTCCAGCAAGCCTGTTAATGAGCAGTAGATCGGATGCTCTCAATCCATATATGGCCAGCTTATGGGTTATCATTCCCCACACTAGCCCAAAAAAAAAAAAAATTTTTTTTAATGGACGTAGACAGCTGATGGCTAGAGTGGGAAGGGGGTTAGAACCTCTGTCTCACTGTTTATCGCCATTTATGTACCTGATGGAGAGAAATGTCCTCACTTGCTGGTTAGTACTGCCAGGTCAGTGACATAAAATAAGTAAGCAAATTAGGAGCTCTAATTTCACTCCGACTTTCCTGATCTACATGCTTGCTCCAGGTCAGTGACTTAAAGGATTGAAAGCCACAGACGGCTAAGCAATAAATCTTACGGCTGGTAAAACAGTCCATCTATTTATTTTTAGCTGTTCAACCATAGTGTTGTGTGTGTTGTGGTTTTTTTTTTTATTTTTTTTTATTTTTTTTATATATGAAAATTAAGAATTCAAAGTTTTTTTATGGCTACCCTACATACCCAGAGACTCAGGTTGTCATGATTTACAGAATATATATAACATTCCATTCTGTTGTTTAAAGTGGAAGGCAAGTCAAGACTTAACTATGCTTAAATCTACCCCCAGTCCCATTCTAAGCCTGTTCTACAGTGTTCTACAGCGCACGGGCACCCCCCCCCCCCTATTCATGCGTCCGGCCCCCTAATCTACCGGGGCACTGGACGCATGGATTCCAATTGGGACTTTTTTATTTATTTTTTGAAGCACGTGATTAGAGCCAGAGGCTCTAATGGGCTTCAAAAAAGGGTGGTTGCGGGTGACCCGACCGGGGGGGAGGGTGCACTGTTTGCTGCGCCACCCCCCCCCCCCCCCCCCGCCTCCCCAGAAATTTACTACTCTGTATACCCTGTAAAAGGAAAGATGTCTGTATTTACCTTTTTCTGAAGTCACTCTGGTCCAGGCACATGGCCGGCTTCAGTGTAGAGGAGGGACAGCCAACAATGGATTCCCCATAGTAAGCCTAGGGGTGATGTCACGCACAGGCTCTGCAGCTGTTGTCACTGCCTCTCCTCTACACTGAAGTTACTGCTGGAGAGATCATGTGACTGGACCGGAGCCACTTCAGAAACGATAAGTATATGCATCTTTCCTTTTACTGGGTTTTACTAAGGCTTATGCCGTGTACACACAACCGTTTTTAATCACGAGAAAAATAAAAAAATTTAAAATGGTCATTAAAAATGATTGTGTGTGGGCTTTCCGGCATTTTTCACGACGTGAAAAACGGCCATGAAAAAATTGGAACATGCTCTAATTTTTCTCGTCGTTTTTTACATCGTTGTTTTTCTCGTCATGAAAAACGGCCGTGTGTAGGCTTTAACGACGTGAAAATAAATGCGCATGCTCAGAATCAAGTATGAGACGGGAGCGCTCGTTCTGGTAAAACTAGCGTTCGTAATGGAGATAGCACATTCGTCACGCTGTAACGGACTGAAAAGCACGAGGCTGAAAAGCGCGAATCGTCTCTCAACAAACTTTACTAACATGAAGGGTGGCGCCATCCGAATGGAACTTCCCCTTTATAGTGCCGTCGTACGTGTTGTACGTCACCGCGCTTTGCTCTAACATTTTTTTTCCACGATAGTGTGTAGGCAAGGCAGGCTTGAGAAGAATCGCGTCGAGAAAAATGCAGTTTTTTTCGATGACATTAAAAATGGCCGTGTGTACACGGCATTGGAATTAGGGTGGGAGTGGATTTAAGCCTAGTTAGGTTTTGACTTGCCTTCTACTTTAACTGTTGGGTCCAGATGACTTACTCATATGCTTGTCTCGTTACACAGGATTGTGTTGACCATCCCATTGTGTTAACTGAGGCGCCATGCAACCCACTTCATGTCCGGCAGATGATGTCCGAGCTTCTCTTTGAATGCTACCAGGTTCCTAAAGTTTCCTTTGGCATTGATGGCCTGTATAGCTTTTACCGCAACAAAAATGTGTTTCCCACCTCTGGACTTATCGTGTCTTCTGGCTACCATTGTACTCATATACTTCCTCTGTTGGATGGCAGGTGAGTTCACACTTCATCCTTTGTACAGTATGTAACAAAGGCCAAATAACAGTACAGTAATCTTATAGCCATTGAAGAGGAAATGTATTGTGGAAGCTGTGCGCAATAAGTAAATCAAAGGTCAAGAGATAAGTCATTAGTTACCTGTAGTAACCTTTCAGCTTACTTTTTTTCCATTACTGACTTACAATGCCTCATTTCATGCTGGGTCACAGTGTGGGGGTGGCCATCTTGATAGGGACAGAGAACTAGTCATGATGGTGTCATGGTCAGAAGACAGCAGGAGAGGTGGGGAAAGCCCAGGTCTACAGAATGAATGACACAGAAGCAGGGAGATTCTTGTACTGCATGGCTCCAGGTACAGATTGCTCTCCAGCAAGGAAAACCGCGAGCAGCACAGTAGCGGAATCACCAAAATTGCTCCAATTCTGTGACTAGAGGTCAGAGGCAGAAATGCTTAAGATGATCTCGCACTACAGATATACAGCTATAAGGCAGGAAATGCACTGCTATTTTCTCAGGAGAAATTCAAGGCAAAAGGTACTTTTTCCGGGGTACTGCTTGGTCTTGACTAACCTTTCTAGAGGTTTTCCATGCCATGGTAAGTCTTCAGTACATTTTAATAAACATGTTGGCCCCTACAAAGAAGTAACCTGACTTGTGATGGTATGAATATGGATATGTTTTATTGTGTAAGTGACATACTGAGAGTGTGTTGTCTTTAGACTGGATGGCAAGAACTGCAAACGTATAAATATTGGAGGATCCCAGGGTGTGACCTATCTCCACCGCCTGATGCAACTGAAGTATCCTGGACACCTGTCTGCTGTCACTCTCAGTCGTATGGAGGAAATCCTTCATGAGCACTGCTACATTCCAGATGACTATATAGAAGGTAAGTCTTTACTGTTGGCCAAACTTTGGTGAACAGCAATTAGGAACTGAAGATGTACCCTGGAATAGATTTTGCTCTGTAATAAACTGAGAATTTTTCCGATCTGAAAATTCCTATAAACGTCTTCATATAAAGAAGTGCTGATTTTAGTGTTTCTTCTTATACATATGCAGCAGGGCAGAAATCTCTGGTGAGATTTCAGGAACACCCAACCAGAGCCTATATACCAAAGGCACACCAGGAACTTCTAAGGCTGGCTATAGAAGACTGTTCAACTCTGAACCAGCCGAGATTCGAACTATGTAGGGGCAGGCTGAATGTACCAAGTTGATCAACTTGGGTACAACCAGCCAGCCAGATTTTGCATGCAATTAGTGCTAGCGGCTGCAATAATCACTGTCTTCTCCCGGCAGGGACGGCTTCCCCCTCCCAGGATAATACAATGGCTGGGCAGGAGGAATTCCTTTGTCTGGGCTGATTGGGGGGGGAATCGAGTGAATTCCTGTCCTGCGAGCTTCAGAGGAGTTTATATTAGTCATCAGAAAGTTGATATGACATGGAGGTCATTTTGTGGAGCTTTGATTACCCAACTCCATTTCTGTGTAAGGGCCAGTTCACTCTGACTTGTGCTAAAATACATGTATAATCCCATCGATTTTAGTCGCTTTTTAACACACGCTGATGTCCGTTTACATACATTTCGCATTTTAGCACAACCTTGCTGTGTGCATAGGACACATTGGAAATTATTATTTTTCATATGTCCTTCCGTAGATCTGCATCTTACAGCTGCGCTAAAATGCACTGGTGTGAATTGGCCTTAAAGTGGTTGTAAACCCACTTTTTCAACTTGCACCTACAGGTAAGCCTAGATTAAGGCTTACCTGTAGGTGCAAGAAATATCTCCTAAACCTACACGGTTTAGGAGATATTTAGTTAAATGACAGGCGCCGCTGTCTACGGCGCATGCACGCCGTTGACAACGGCGCATTCATGGGGTTAATCCCATTCACAAATTTGGCTACTTCCCAGCAATCGCTAGGCGTAGCCGAATGTGACGGCTCCCACGCGCATGCGCAAAGTGACGTCTCCGCCGCTTCGGCCAATCACAGCGCTGGAGCGGCGATACCCGGAAGTAACCTTCCGGCTATCGCCGCAGAGATGGCTGCGGCTGAAGAGGGAGACTAGGACGGCTTCGGGGGCCCCGATCTAAGGTAAGTGATGCATAATGAGCTATTATGCTAGTCATATTAGCTCATTATGCCTTTCTCTTACAGGTAGTTTAAAAAAAAAAAAAAAAAAAAAATTATAAGGGTTTACAACCACTTTAAATTAAATATATAAAGTCTCTTTTTAACAAGGTCTTGCAAATATTGTTTGTTTTTTTCCTCCTGCCTATCAAAAAAGAGCTGAAGAAATGGCGTTGCCCAGATTACTATGAACAGAATGTGCACAAAATGCAGCTGCCCTTCTCCTCCAAGCTGCTAGGCACTGCGGTCACATCAGAGGAGAAGCAGGAACGCAGACAGCAGCAGCTTAAACGCCTGCAAGAGCTCAATGCACGACGGCGAGAAGAGAAACTTCAGCAGGATCAGGAACGATTGGAGAGATTGCTCTGTGTGCAGGTATCTAGTGCTGGTAACAATTCTGGTACTTTTGCTCATTTCTGACATGCTGACACTGTAGATATTAAAGGTCAGTCCTCCCAATACTGATTCATTATTTGAAAGATGTTGGAGAGATAAAACTCTTGGCATCTTCTGTCTTTTGGAGAGTCTGTTGGTTGGATCTAAATTTCCCAAGACTCTTCATATTTTTTTCGCCTTCACTGATGGACGCTGATGAGGCTGCACTGATGGGCGCTAATAATCATGGAGCTGATGATCAGTGCCCTTATTATTGTAAACGATGTGCTGACGGGCTTGCCGGTTAACTGCTCTCCTTTTATCCCACAGACACAGTGTGGGAGGAAAGGACTGCCGATAATCTGCAAGTCTGTTTAATATATGATCAGCTATGATTGGACACAGCTGATCACATGTTAAGGGGCTGCTGTGATTGGCCCTTTACCCTGATCTGTTTTCAGCTGTGTTTAAAAAAACAGCGGTCAGAGTGTGCCTGATGCACGCCGCAGGGGGTGAGAATCTGGGAGGGCATCCATAGACTGGACAACCACGCTGTACCCGTCTTTTGGCTATAGCGCAGTTGGGAACTGGCTAATTTTATTTCTTTTTTTAAATAATTGCTTAACGTGCATCCTCACAGGGTGACACTGTGGATGCACATATATAAATGTGCCAACGTCCCAGTATTACAGGAGAAACATCATTGAACTAGAAAAATGGACTTTAGGCGGCACATGGATAAATCTTGTAAAAAACTAGGGGTATTTATTTTTTAAACAGAGTATTGAAAAAATATACATATAAACATTAAAACAATAACAGTTTGTTTATACTTGGATACAGGACTTGTGTTCACGTTTTAACAATATTTCAAAATTATATACGGTACAGGCATTCCACCTTAGTTGGAGATCAATCCCAACACACCAAGGGCTGGAGAAAAGGTGATCGTATAAAACACATTAGCGAGAGCCAGAGGTCCAATGTATCATGTGTGGTTTTGGCTTGCTCTACTAGTTTCGCGATTTTATCGCTTCTTCAGGAGCATAGTAATAAATAGGATATTGTGTTGCCGATAGCCACTCTAACTTTACGTAGGAGTGTGCTGCTATTTGTCAGTAGCGACTAGCCAGTCATGATAAAAATCACAATAGATGACAGCTGGGTATACTGCGGGGTAAAGGCTGCTAAATGCAGCAGCGGGTACTGTCCTCCAGAGTTGTTGGGACTCTATTAGTCGCAATCGGGAAGATGACTTCACATGCCCCGGTATAGGTTCTGATGTATGTGTGAGTAGAAATTTTTTACTTCACAAGGCCTCGGGTATGATGGCCAAACTGTAGGTAGAGAAGTTTTTGGGCATCCGATCTGGAGTGATCCCGGCAGTCTTTATCGTACATCACGGGACACAGAGCTTCATAGTAATTACTAAGTGGGTTATATTCCACCTTCAGGTGCTGGACACTGGTGTAATCAATTAGACAGGAAGTTTCCTCCCTATATAACCCCTCCTATACTGGGAGCACCTCAGTTTTTTCGCCAGTATCCAAGGTGTTGGTCACGAGTCAAGATGTGCTCTGAGGAGCTCCACTGGAGAGATCCGTGCTGGATTTAAATAGCCTCCACGAAGACCATATCCATCCTAAGTGCCATTAAGGCCTAAGAGGATGGTACCTGGGGCCTCGTATCCGAAGCATGAGGTTTTTGCCTGTAATGCCTCTCTTCGGAGGGCTGGATCCTGGGTTCCATTACTTTGGTTTTGACCATACCAAACATTTTCTGGCAGGATGCGGTACAGGTCCAGGGGAGTGGAAACCCTGTCTAGGATCCCGGTCCCTGAAGGTCTGTTGATTTAACCCGCCGTGATGGGTGAAGGCTGGATCTGTCTGTGGTCAGCAGTATCCTGCGGCGGGGATAAGGCAAGTGAAGACAATCCTAGGAAAATACCTTTTAAGGTTTGTCTTCTATGAGTAGCTGCATGTCTTGTCTGTTTTCCGCCACTAGAGGCAGTAAAGAGACATACCTGGTGTTTCACTTACCATGCTCTCCAGGTGAATGAAAGCTCAGTGTCAGCCGGTCTGTTGAGCGGCTCACTTCCTCTGCTTCAGGCTCTGCCACAGTTGTAGGGGGGGGGGGGGGGGTCCCTCGTAGTCCGAGGTCCACGGCGCTCCTTTTGGGGGATCTCTCTCCCCCTCTTGCCTCCACCATTTCCTTACACGCACGCGCAAAGGGGGCGCACTTTTGAAGCCGGTAGGCAAGGGGGAGAGGGATGTGGTTGGCGCTGGCGCGCGCATTCACGCCGGCTCTTAGTGCAGGCGCAGGGCGGGCCCTTCACAAAAAAAAAAACAGACGCCAGAGCTCTGTAAAGCCAGAAGGACACAGCAGCTTGGGGCACGTAAGCACCTCCCTGTGTGTTGGATACAGACATACCTAAGACTCCTACTCAGCATCAATCTGTGCAGATTGGCAGGCATTGTTTTTTGGCTAGACTAAGTTCAGCTGTTGATGCACCTGTGTTAAGTTCCTCTGCTTTAGCTTAGGACTACGTCTCCCTGTAGAAAGGTTCAGGGGCAGGTAAATATAAAAGGGCACCAAGGTATGACCATTTGAATCTGGTGGCCCTAATCATGCCTGCATGATATCATACTCCCCTGTAGAGACTTGAGGCAGCCACACAGGTTGAGCCATCGGCCCTGTCAGGCATTGCAGCCTCCCCCAACATTGCAGCCACTCTGCATATGTCAGTTTTTTTTTTTGCATTGCATTTGTTGGTCTATAAAAGGTTAACTGCTATAATCGCAGCGCCCCTCCCCCTGCTCTAAATCCTCAAACAAGAGGATTAGGCCCCTTTCACACTGGGGCGTTTTTCATGCGGTTTAGCGCTAATATTAGCGCTCTTATACTGCATGAAAAAATCATGCCCTTTTAGCCTTCAATGTGAAAGCCCGAAGGCTTTCACACTGAAGCGGTGCGCTAGCAGGACCGCTCCAAAAGTCCTGCTAGCCGCTTCTTTACAGTGGTAAAGGAGCGGTGTGTTCACCCCTCCTTTACCGCGGTCTCCCATTGAAATCAATGGGACAGCGCGGTAATACCGCGGCAATAGCCGCGGTTTGCGGGCGGTATTAACCCTTTTTCGGCCGCTAGCGGGGGGTTAAATTCACCCCCCTAGCGACCGCATACCGCGGTAAGAACGACGGTATAGCAGCGCTGAAAATCGCGCTGCTATACCGCCACCGCTCCTGCCCGCCCCAGTGTGAAATGGGCCTTAAAGTCCTGAGGATGAAAGTTCACCATCAAAGGACAGGGAACAGGTGCAGTCTAACGAGGCGGAGGTATCAGAAGCCTCACAGGTTCTGGAGTTGCAGCTGCAGTCTTTTTCAGAGATTCATACTGCGTATAACTTACCCTCAGCCTAGACGGCCGAAGCCTCTGTCTCCTCCTTGGAGTTAAAAAAAAAAAAAAAAAAAAATCCATAGGTTGCTAGTACCTTCCCACTCCATACTCTAGCCCAGTGTTTCTCAACTCCAGTCCTCAAGGCGCCCCAACAGGTCATGTTTTCAGGCTTTCCATTATTTTGCACAGGTGATTTGATCAGTTTCACTGCCTTAGAAATTACCACAGCCGTTTCATCTGAGGGAAATCCTGAAAACATGACCTGTTGGTGCGCCTTGAGGACTGGAGGTGAGAAACACTGCTCTAGCCGAGGAGTATAGGTTGTTGGAAAACCTCCGCAGGATCCTCATACTGGTGCTGGCTTCAGGCTAGCCAAACACACAAACTACTGGGATGCACAGTTATAGCGCATGATTGCGGAAACGCACGTCTGCGGAGGATAACTTCCTCTTTACCAGTCCACGTGTTTGCATAAAATTCATGAGTTGGGAATGTACAATATGCATGTGGGGTAAAAACAAGTAACAGAACGTGTTTATTGTTGATCACATAAATATACATGCTTCTGTTTGTATGGCTTTACATGTTTTTTGTACATAATCGCATAAAAATGCTTGATTGCATAAAGATGCTGGATCACTCAAGGTTGCCTGATCACACGAGTCCTTGATTTCCCGAGGATATGTGGTCACACAGAGAGGCTTGTTTTCACAGAAATGCCTAAAATCGCATAAAAAAGCTTGATTGCATAAAGATGCTGGATTGCACAGGAGTGCTTGATCACACAAGGGTTCTTGTCCGCACAGTAGTGATAATATGCATAAGATGTTTGATCTCTTAAAAAATGCTGAATCGCATAAGGATGCATGATCGCCTAAAGTTGCATGTTCCCCTAGATTTTGCATGGTTGCATAATGAGGCCTTGGTTACCCAAGAGTACTTAATCGCACGAAGAGGCTTGTTCCACAGAGATGCCTAAAATCACATTAAGACGCTTGATTGCATAAAAGATGCTGAATTACACAAGGGTGCCTGATCACACAAGAATCCTTGGTCTCACAAGGGTACTTGTCCGCACCGTAGGTCTTAAGATGCATTAAATGTTTGATCGCATAAAAATGCTGAATCACATAAGTTGCATGACCGCCTAGATTTTGCATGGTTGCATAATAAGGCATGATAATTTAAGTTTTCTTAATTATACAGGATTCCTTTTGTTCACCTAGGAGTACGTGTCTGCATGGGTACATGTTGCATGACACGTTCATAAACGCATGCTTGCTTGCAAGATGCCCGTTCCATAGCACGCGTGCTATATGAATGCGTGTATACAGCGCACACTTTCTATGTTTTGCCTAAAACATATTTGTATGAATTCATGCTTCCATATACGCACGCTTCCCTAAAGGCATATGGCTTTAACACTTGTCACATACACATATGGGGAGCCATTTGCATATGTGTTTTTATTTACATGGGACTGCAGAGGTTGTCTGCGTTTCGCAGGGGAACAGCACCTCGTCCAGTTGGTGGTCTTGCCCTTTGGGTTAGCCACCGTGCCCGGGCTTACAGGGTGCTAGGGCCTGCCTCTAGCAGGTCTAAAGGCCCAGGGTATAGCAGTAATGGCATACCGAGGCAATCTGCTGCTAATAGATCAGTCAGTAGCATGGCTGGACTTAAGTGTGTCCAGCATGGTCAAGTATCTGGAACTCCTGGGTTAGGATCCCAGTCTAAAGGTACATTCTTACGTTTTGTAAGAAGCTTGTAGGGCTGGGGAAAAAATCGATTTAAATCTTGAATCGAGTTGAGAGGTCAAATCGATTCAACATTTCAGCAAATCCATTTTTTTGATTCACCAGAACCGGCGCTTTTAGAAAATCTCCCAGCTCTAGAAGCTTGGAATGTTTTGGAACACAGCCCAAAAAGGAGAGTTTTTTTGCCTCAAAGTCAGCGTTATAAGAAAGCTGGTCTATGTGGTCAAGGCAAGGAAAAGTTACTTACATTTGCCTTTTGCTTAAGGTGCTAGGGAAGATGGTGGCTTCATTCAAAGCTGTTCCCTATGCTCAGTTTCATTCCAGGCTCCTATAAACATTTATTCTGTCGGCCTGGAACAAGTAGATCCTAACCTGGCATTATCCAAAGAGTCTGGTCCCAGGGATACGCTAGACGCAGGGGTAGGGAACCTCGGCTCTCCAGCGGTTTCGAAACTACAAATCCCATCGTGCCTCTGCCTCTAGGAGTCATGCCTGTGATTGTCAGGGTCTTGCAATGTCTCATGGGACTTGTAGTTTCGAAACAGCTGGAGAGCCAAGGTTCCCAACCCCTGCCGGGCTAGAGTCTCAGTTGGTGCTTCTTAACCAAAAGATTGGCAGAAAGGAAGATCCTTCATGCCGGTTACCTGGGAGATGGTGGCTACGAAGGCTGGCCTCTAGGGATGGAGGCCAGGCCTGAAAGAGACCACTGCCCAAGGGAAGTGGTCAAGCTCCAAGTGAGCCTTATCCGTCAACATTCTAGAGCTATGGATGGCACGTCTGGCTTAAGGGCCTGGACGTTTAGGTTGCAGGATTGTTCTGTCAGAGTACTATGCGACAATGCCACACCAGTGATTTACTTTGTTTACCAAGGAGGCACTAGAAGTCACGCAGCCAGAAGGAAGTGAACCATGTTCTGGCTTTGGCAGAGGAGCGTGTGCCTATCAACATGGAGAATTGGCAGGCGGTTCTCTGGAGCCGTCAACAATTGTTCCTGGGAAAATGGCCTCTACACCCCAGCTTTTTTCTAAAACAAATGCCAGAGAAAGGGTACCCCCGGACATAAAATTTATTGGCGTCCAGGTTCAACAAGAAGTTGGACAGCTTTGTGTCAAGGACAAGGGATCCACTTGCATACAGGGCAGATGCGTTAGTGACCCCGTGGAACCAGTTGTCACTGGTTTATGCGTTCTCTCCCCCCAGTGCTGCGACTATCGTAGCTTCTATGCAACATCAGAGGGGAACGGAAGCCGGCCTAATAGCTCCGGCATGACCCAGACAACCTTACTGTGCAGGGATCGTAAGGGTGCTAGTAGAGGACCCAGGGTCCCTTACATCTTGTCCAGACCTACTTCGCAAGGGGGTATTCCATCCTGTCCTTGCAAACATGGGAAGTAATGGTCTGGCTGTCTTAGCCCGCATTCTTGAGGATCGGGGCTTTCAGCGGCAAATTACCTTGATTCATACAGGAGAGCTGGCCTCCAGGACCATGTATCATAGGATCTGAAAGGTCCAAGTTCCTGGTATGAAACCAAGGGTGGCATCCTTGGAAGTATGTCATAGGTAAAGTTCTTGCCTTCTTACATTAGGAAAGGAGATGAAGCTAGCCTTAGGTTCCATCAAGGATCCGATCTCGGCCCTGTCAGTATTTTCAAGGGCCGCTTGCTTCGCACTCTTTGATCCGGGCCTCTATACAAGGGGTAACGCGTATAAGTCCGCCAGTTAGGTCGCCCTTGTGTTCGGGGATTGAGTCTAGTTTTGTCGGTTTACAAGGTCAGCACCTTGGGCCGATGCACCATATTCCCTTCATCCTTCTAACAAGGGAATTGGCGTTCTTGCTTGCGGTAGCCTCCGCAAGAGTTTTCAGTGTTGGCAGCTTTCTTTTGTATAGAGCCATACTTAATTATTCTTAAGGATAGGGTGATACTACATCCTCACTCAGCCCTATTTCCTAAAAGGATCCAGTTTTTTTTAAATCAAAACTTTCTGGTCTTCTATTTTTCCAGAACCTTGTCCTACGGAAGGAAAAGTTATTACTTTTCTCTCAATATAGATGAGAGCAGTTAAAAATCTACCTGAAGGTTTCAGATGCAGGAAACTGGCGTTTTGTTGTGCTGCCAGAAGACCCTAGAAATGGGCAGGCAGCGTTCAAATTGGCTATTAAAATGGTTACACTCTCATTAGAGTGAGAACAGTCAAGGCCTATCTGAAGCGGCTGTTTAGATACGGAAAACTGATATTTGTTGCGCTACCAGGAGGCCCCAGGAAAGGGCAGGCAGCGTCTAAATCAACCGTTTTCAATGTTGATTCATCAGGTTATTATTCAGGCTTGTGGTTTAAAGAGAGGGTTTCCCCCTGTTTCTTTTGGGATGCACTCTACCAGGATAGTAAGCGCTTCATGCACGGTTCATTACCAAGCCTTTATGACTCAGATTTGCAAGGCTGCAATTTGGTCGTTGGTGCTTACGTTCACTAATTTCTATCAGGTGAATGTAAGACGGCAAGAGGATGCCGCTTTTTGGCGCAGTATAGGTCCTCACGTCTGATGGCGGTCTGCGTTATTTGTGTCTCCCTCCCCTCAGTAGGCATTGTTTTGGGACGTCCCACTTAGTAATTTACTATGAGGCTCTGTGTCCTGTGATATACGATATAAAAATCCTATTTTCTTTAACGGCTTACCTGTAAAATCATTTCCTTGGAGTACATCACGGGACACAAAGCTCCCGCTCCTCTTATTTGGGGATATTGGGACACTTATTGCTTTGCTACAAAAACTGAGGCGCTCCCAGTATGGGAGGGGTTATATAGGGTGGAATATAACCCACTTCGTAATTACTATGAGGCTCTGTGTCCCGTGATGTTCTCCAAGAAAAGGATTTTACAGGTAAGCTGTTTTAAAAATCCTATTTTTATGTTCTAGAGAATTTAACAGGAGGGGCTGGAACCTCCAAAATGCCAGGTGGAGAGGAACACAGTTGAAAATTATTTTATTGGAGCTCACTGTTGGAGTATAAATATAAGAAGATAGCTGCAGACTAATGCTGGCCATACACTAGCAGATTTTCGTAACGAGAATATTTGTATGGAAATTCTTTGAACATTCAATGAATGGACAAATATATCGTTCGCTTCAATGTTAAAATGAATGTAATTTCTGAACGAAAGCCACATACACTGTCTGAAAATTTTGTTTGATCAAGAAAAATTTTCCATTCTGCTCCATCAAATTTTCTTGTCACTGTGGCTTATAATGAAAGTTGATTTCTCAAGTCGTCTTCCAGGACGGCACAATGAGAGATGACTGGCTCCACCTGACAGGAAACACAATCAATTCAAAGAGGTTAAAGCACCCGCCCCTCCCCGTGCTCCTCAGTTCTTGATTGTGTTTCCCCACAGCGAAACCGTTTATTTTTTTCCCACAGACTGAAGGCCTGGGGCTGGAAGTCCCCCCCCCCCCCCCCCCCGGGAGCTGAGCCGAATGCCTGGGAAGCCTCTGGGCCTAGCAGGACTCTATTGTCCGTCCTGGGGGGGTATCCCATTTCTCTTCTCAGGGAGGGCAGTAGAAGAGCCTCCCTGAGCACTGAAGGACCCTAGGTGCTGGGCTGTACCTGGGACTTCAGGGGCCATCTATCCTCCTTCCTCCCCCCTACCTGTCTGGGTGTCCTTTCTGGAAGGGGGGGGCTGGCAGGTCCCTCCGGTAATCCCCGCTCGCGCGGGCCGCTCGTTCTATGGCGCCGCTCTATGCAGGAGCGTATGATTGCGGCGCCATCTTCCCGGAGTCTGGGACATTCGTCCTCTAGCTTCAGGGATGACGCCATCACGCGTCGCGTCATTTCCGGTCTCCGGCAAAATGGCGACGGCCGGCGTCTGCTTACCGGCATTAACAGCGGAGGGACGCCAGGAAGAGAGGCGTCCTTTTTCACTCCTCCAGTGCCTCTGCAGTGACTTGCTCATCACACCTAAGCGGCATGGAACATGAGGAGAGGCCGACCACGGCCGCGGCTACAGAGGAGACCACAGGGGGTGAGTCAACCCAGCCAGCAGGGGTCATGATGGGGGAGGGTACCCCGACTCTTTCCCCTTGCCTGTCACAGGGTTCTTTCTAAATACATTCCTGTGTACTCTTACATTGCAGGTGAGGACGTTACTGCCCAAGGGGTTGCTAGTCGTTCCTCTAGAGCCCCTGCCCGCTCCAAAAGATGCGGCAACTGTAATGAGAAATTACCTTCAACCCATTCCAAGCCCTTCTGCTTCAAGTGTATCCAGAAGCTGGCGGGGAAGGAAACATCTCAGGTTATGAGAGACTTTCTCTCTGTCCAAACCCAGATGCTTGCCACCCTTAAGGATTTTCAAGCCTCCCTTAAGGCTAAAGAACCAGAGGAGTTCCTCCTCAACCAGATTAGGGAGAGGACACCCAGAATCCCTGAGATCCCTCCTGTCTCAGGACTCAGAGGCAGAAGAAGACTCGGAGATCCCTGATCAGGGACTTTCCGATGAGGGCCTGGTAGATAGTCAGGCTGAGGAGGAGGAAGGGGGCTCTAGGTCAGGAAGACACATCTTCTTAGCTGACAATATGTAAGGCCTCCTTGGTGCAATCTACGCCTCTGAAGAAATTCAGGAGCCGACGGAGCAGGTATCTGCACAGGATAGATTGTACCGAGGCCTGGTAAGGGCCCAACCCAGAGCCATTCCGGTTCATCAGACTCTCAAAGATGTGATCCTTTGAGAGTGAAAGGAACCTGAGAGGAAGCTTCTGAAGTATACAACTTGGAAGCGTAGGTGTCCTTTTAAGGGGGAGGATGAGGAGAAATTCTTTAAAGTTCCCAGATTGGATGCCTCTTTGGCACAGGTGTCAAAGCAATCCGACCTCTCCTTTGAGGACGCGGGTAATATCAAGGAGAGGTTCCATGGTGTAATGGTTAGCACTCTGGACTCTGAATCCAGCGATCCGAGTTCAGATCTCGGTAGGACCTTCCTTTGATGGATCGCCGTACTGAGACGACCTTGCGTAGAGCCTGGGAAGCCAATGCGGCAGCAACGAGCCCCGCGTTGGCTTTAGCTTGTATAGCTAGGAACGCGGATACATGGATAGCCAAGCTAATAGGACATGTTTCACGTGTGTCCAAGTCCAGGGGAGTCCTAGACTCTCTACAGGTGATAGGTAGCGCAGTTCCAGGACCCGCTTATGTGGACTCCCATTGGAGGGCTCCCTCCTTTTTGGTACAGGGCTTGATCAAGCTCTGTCAAGATCTACTGAAAAGGGCAAGAAGTTTCCCACCAAACCTAAAAGGGACCAAAAAAGAGTTTTCGAGGCCCTCAGGGTAGAAACCGCTTCTCAAGCAAGAAGCCTGCCGGTAATAGGAAGTGGGGCGTTGGGAAGGATAAGCCGAAAGGAAGTATCCTCTTTTCCAACCAAAAATCAAATGAAAAGGACTTTAAGTGACGTGAGGGTAGGCGGGAAGACTTTCCCAATTCCTTTCCAGGTGGGAGAGTATTACTCAGAGCCCTCATATTCTCAACATTATAAGAGAGGGTTACAGGCTGGAGTTTCTTCACCCCCCCCCCTCAAAGTTCCTATTAACATTTCTCCCCAGGGACCCCCTCAAGAAGGCAGGTCTTCTGCAGAACATCTCAGACCTAGCAGAACAGGGAGTGGTAGTTCCGGTACCTGCGGGTCAACGCGGAATGGGGGTCTACTCCCATATGTTCGTTGTCCCAAAATCCTCAGGCAAGGGGCGTGGCCTGGACATGACTGTGTGAGGCTGTTTTTTCTTGGAGCTCCCGGCCCCAGGCCCTCCTAAACCGGCAGAGGGACGTTAAATACCGGTATGTACCCGGGCAGAAAGTATAGTACCAGGTCAGCAACTAGAGGAACAACCTACAGGAAGACCCAGAACGAAATTAGCAGATATTTCAAGAGTCTGCAGGACGGATCCCCTGGGACCAGAGCAACGACACCACGAGGCTCCACACCGGGAACTGCACGGAAGGCCCAGGCACAATCCTCTGGTGACATCTTACCTGACTCCATCGTAACAGCGCCAGAGGCACACCACAATCCGGAGATGTCGTCTGACCCACAACTAGAGGCCGAGATACAGGAGCAGGACATCCGTGCCCTGCTGATGGCCCTCCCCACCCGGGCGGACATAGAGGCCCTCCCGACCCGGACGGACATCGAATCCCTTATCCTCCGTTTGGAGGAGACGCACAGGCGAGATATCCAGGAGGTGCGGGGCGAGGTGTCCACACTCGCGGAACGAGTGACCTCGGGAGAGACCTCGGTGGCCTCCCTGGAGGTCAGGGTGACGGCCTTGGAGCGTTCCAGGGACTTCCACCGGGAGACCGCGGTAGACCTACAGCTCCACCTGGAGGACATCGAGGACAGGAGCAGACGCGGTAACCTCCGGATACGTGGCCTGCCGGAGATGGCTGACGGGGAAGACCTCGGAAGCGCGATGCGGGAGCTATTCCGGTCAGTCCTAGGGGAACCGGAGGTGGAGATACTGCTAGACAGGGCCCATAGAGCCCTAGGCCCCAGACCAACAGATCCTAGTAGGCCGCGTGACGTCATATGCCGGCTCCATCGCTATGCCCAGAAGGAGGCGATTCTACGGCGGGCGTGGGACCGTGGAGATGTGGAGGTGGAAGGCGTCCCGGTGAAGATCCTGCCTGACCTCTCCAGAGCGACGCTACGTCGCAGGGCCCTGCTGCGTCCCCTCCTAGAGCTGGCCAAACAGAGGGGACTTACCTACCGCTGGGGATACCCATTATCGGTATCCTTCCGGAGTGACTCCGGCTCCTTTACCTTACAGACCCCGGCGGACCTCCCTGAGCTGTTTCGCTTCATGGATGTGGAGCCCATCCAGATCCCCGACTGGCTGCAGTTGCTGCCGCGTCCCACCGGACGATCGGGTTTCTCGGCACAACGTGGCCCCTTTCCACCCCGCCAGCAGAGGGGCCGACGGAGGAACCGATCTAGACCCCGGGAGGGATCACGTGAGTAGGCCGTAGGCCACATTCACATATATATGCCTCCTTCCCCATTTGGCAGTAAATGCTGACCGCGTCCTCCCGGGCGCCCCCTCCCCCTTTTGACGCACAATGTGAATCTGGGCCTTCTCCCGGGGAGGTCTGCGGATCTTTGATTCCCTTGAGGAATGCGGGGACGCCGGATTCTTAGGCTAATGCCGCCCCCCCCCCCCCCGGGCGCCCGAGGGCCAGGTGCTGTCACCCATACATGAGCAACTGACATTTGACGTGGCAGAGATGGGACACCGATTCGGCCTGCTCAGGAGAAAAGGTACTTTTAGGAATAGCCGCCACGATGCTACTGGAGATCTGTTCTGTGCTACTGTTTGGGTGGGGGGTTTTTGGGGGGAGGTGAGGGACTTTGCAATTTTATTCCTGATCCGGGAAGTAGACCCCCGCTTTGCGGTTGAGGAGATCGTGACTACCTTCAGCCTAATGAAGAACGCTGAAGCCCCCCGAGATCTGGGCGGGGACGGCGCCACGTTGGGTCACAGTCCGCACTTGCAGGGGAACTGTGTTGTGCTTGGGAGGGGGAGGGCAGTTGCAGTTTGAGTCTGCTGGTTGGGAGGCGGGGATGGATGGATACCGATTGACAGTTCTGGTTTTTTTTGATTTTTGACGTTTGACTTTTGACCATTGATCCTTGCATTTTTACTGTTGGTCATCAATGTCAGGTTTCCTGTGATGCTGCTGCTGTTCGTTAGTAAGCAAAAAGTTTGAACACAATGTTATACTTTTGTTGTGGCCTTTGTTTTTGTTTTGTTTTTTCACTTTACGTATATATGTTTTTTATTTTATTTACATTACCGGTATTTGCCTTTTTCAGCTGACAAACACGGGGAGGGAGGGGCGGGGAGTTCGCATCTCGGTCCTGAACACCCACCACCCCACTTAGGACGGTGCTCAATACCCTGGGGGCCTTCTTTTTAGGGACCTCCGGCGAGTGCCATTGCCAGTTAGGCTGTTTTAGACTCCTATTATTGCTGCCTGCCTAGGGGCAGCTCTCTCTTTCTTTCGCTACCCACTCTTTAACTGTATTTCTCTACATCTAGTCCCTATATCTCTGATTTTTTCTCCCCCCCCCATCCCTTATCTTCTCCCCCTCTGTACCTTACTCTAACCCCCCCCCCCCTTTTTGGTGTTGTTTGTCGCTGTGAGCTGCGGGCATGGACTTGCTTAATGTAATGTCCTTGAATGTCAAGGGCCTAAACATCCCGGAGAAGCGGAGGATGCTGCTCAATGACATGCGCCGCGAGAGAGTAGATATCATGATGTTACAGGAAACGCACTTCAGAGACACTAAATTACCACTACTTAAGAACAGACTGTACCCCCTGGCCTACCACTCTGCCTATGCACAGGCCAAATCTAGGGGGGTATCCATCCTTATCTCCGCCAGAGTCCCTTGGAGGCTGGTGGATGTTCAAACAGATGGAGAGGGCCGCTTCCTGTTTTTGAAGGGCCTGATTGGAGATAGGAAGGTGACATTGGCGAACATGTATGCACCCAACGTTCATCAAGACACTTTTCTTAAGAGACAGATAGACAGGCTGGGGCATTACACTGAGGGACAGCTCATTGTAGGAGGCGACTTGAATATACCCCTATCGCCGGCGGAGGATACCTCTACCGGTACGTCCTCCACTTCACGAGACGTCCGTAAACGCATAGGCTCAACACTGCACACTGCACAGTTAGTAGATACTTGGAGACTTTTCCACCCGGGAGAACGGGATTATTCCTTTTACTCCAAGCCGCATAAGTCATACTCCCGTATCGACTATTTCCTAGTACCCCACGGACAACTACACGCGGTCAAGGACACCTCAATTGGCTCGATAACATGGTCGGACCACGCCCCGATAGGGATGAGGTATGCGCTATCAGACACCATAGAGGGACGACGCCCGGTGTGGCGACTTAATGAGAGTCTTCTGCAGGAGCCGGAGGTTCTTGCGGAGGTGACGGCGGAGGTAGGCCACTACTTCGACACTAATGCCACAGCTGACAGCGACCCCGGCCTTGTGTGGGAGGCACACAAGGCTGTGATTAGGGGGGTGCTCATAAAACACGGGGCCAGATTGAAGCGTGAGCGGACGGCGAAACTGACACTACTTCTGACCAACCTGCAGGCCTTGGAAAACTCACACAAGACAAGCCCGACTAGACAACTGGAGACGGAACTAGACATGACCAGACGCCAGATCACGGACATCTTGCAATTCAAGGCGAAAGCTGCTATGCAGATTTGCCGTAGGAAAGTGTATGAGTCTGGTAACAAATGTGGCAGACTCTTAGCACAGACCCTGAAATCACAACGAATGGCGTCGTATATACCACATGTGGTTTCCCCCTCTGGACAGAAGGTATCCCTACCCCACCGGATTACGCAGGAATTCCGATCCTTCTATAGTTCCCTGTACAACCTACACGCGCCCGACCCCGCTCTTGACTCCACGCAGACCTATCTTGAGAGGTCCCTTATGCCTAAGCTACCAACGGACATACAGGAGGCCCTGGAAGAACCCATCACTAGTCCCGAACTGCAACTTGCTCTTAAAAATACAAAGCCTGGTAAGGCCCCGGGGCCAGACGGTTTCACCACTCAATACTATAGAGCCCTCCTTCCCTCACTGAGCCCATATATGGTGAAACTTTTTAACGCACTGGGTACGGGAAAGTCCTTTCACACCAATACACTGCAGGCACAGATCTCGGTTATACCGAAAGAGGGTAAAGACCCATCTCAATGCGGGAGCTACCGGCCCATATCCCTCCTGAACGCGGACCTTAAATTGTTTACCAAAATCCTTACGTCCAGACTCCAGGGCCACCTACCCCACCTGGTCCACTTGGATCAGGTGGGTTTTGTCCCAGCCAGGGAGGCCAGGGATAATACCACCAAGGTCCTCAACCTGCTGCATATAGCGGTAAGCGATAAGACACCGTGCGTGCTGCTGGGGACGGACGCCGAAAAGGCGTTTGACCGAGTGGATTGGAGATTCATGTTTGCGACACTGCGATACGTGGGCCTGGGGGATCGGATGATGAGGTGGGTAGCGGCGGTTTACTCAAACCCGACGGCCAGGGTCAGAGCGAATGGAGTCCTCTCGGAACCATTTCCAATAATGAATGGGACACGGCAGGGTTGTCCCCTGTCGCCCCTGCTCTTCGCTCTGACCCTGGAACCCTTTTTGTGCCATGTACGGCATAACACTATCATCCCCGGGGTGAACGCCGGTGGCGCACAGCATAAAGTGTCGGCCTACGCTGACGACCTAATGTTCACGCTTACAAGCCCCTCTGCTTCTCTTCCGCGCCTCCTGTGTGAGTTTGACACATACGGTAAGCTCTCCAACCTGAAGATAAATCTCTCCAAATCGGAGGCTATGGGGGTGGGGCTCCCTCAACACCAATTGGCGAGGCTTAAAACCAGTTTCAACCTGAAATGGACAGAGGATGCCCTGAAATACCTGGGCACCTATATCCCTGCATCGTTCTCCCGCCTATTTAAGCTTAATTTCCCCCCGCTTCTAACGAAAGTACAGAAGCTCCTGGACCAATGGGACAGTGGACTGCATTCGTGGTTGGGCCGCTGTAACATTCTTAAGATGTCAATCTTACCCAAATTCCTTTATATACTGCAGGCCCTCCCGATCTCCATTCCGGGATCCTTCTTTAAACAGATCCACTCGGTCTTTACTAGATTCCTTTTGGGCAGGGAAAAACCCGCGCCTTAACAGGAATACGCTTTCCCTCCCGAAGCTACACGGAGGCTTGGCCATGCCGGATATTCGGGTTTATTACCAAGCGGCTCACCTCAGCAGGCTCCTAGACTGGTGCCGACATAAGGACGCCAAGCTCTGGACGCAAATTGAGCAGTCACAGAGCATGGTGCCCCTCCGTAGAGCACCATGGTGCCACGCGGCCCTGCCCTCGGAGCTTAAACGACACCCGCTGATAGGTACGACGGTCAAGATTTGCGCACAACTGTTGTCAAAACCCTCAATTTCGACTCCTGACTCACCGCTGAGACCTGTGTTGGGGCACCCTCACTTTATGCCGGGCATCCAAGATAGGAGGTTTCTCGATTTACAAGCGGCGGGACATTATCAGGCGGCGCATTTCAGTACTATGGGACGGTGGAAAACGATCGCAGAACTATTAGACCGTACGGGACCATACAAACTAGACTTCATGCGAGCACATCAGCTCAGTCACTTCCTGCAGAGTCAGCCACCCCCCCAAGATGCCACCCGTTCCACGTCCACAGTGCTAGAGGAACTCTGCATGGAATCAGGGACGCTCCCTCATTCCTTATCCTTGACGTATGACATGTTGATTACGCCACCAGCGGGCAGCCCCATACCATACCTAACTAAGTGGGAGAGGGACCTGAATTGTCATTTCACCGAAGGGAAGAAGAAACAGATACTTCACTTTGCCCATAAATCCTCTCTGTGTTCTAGATTCCAGGAGACTAATTACAAAATCCTCACTAGGTGGTACAGGACCCCCGCCCTCCTGCATACTCTCTTCCCGGCGTCTTCGGATCTTTGCTGGAGATTCCGGGAGGAGAAAGGAACCCTCCTGCATGTCTTTTGGTCCTGCCGCCGACTGCGGAATTTCTGGGGGGAGGTCCGACGAATTACCCAGGACTTCACCGACCGTGAAGTGCCAGACGACCCAGCCTATTTCCTACTCCACGCAACAGATACACCGTTGCGAACCTACCAAAAATCAGTTGTGAGACATCTGCTGGACGCTGCTAAGACATGCATCCCCCTTCACTGGCAATCACCCCACCCGCCGTCCATCTCCCTCTGGCTTAAAAAGGTAGACGACATATGCCAGCTGGAGGACTTGATCCTTACCAGCCAAGAGCGACAGGAAACTTTTAAAAAGACCTGGCAGTTGTGGAACGCGTTCAAATACTCCGTGGAGGGTCAGAGACTTAGAGGCGTGGACGAGACAGTCATTTAGATTAGACGACGGCTACCCGTCCGGGCCTACCGATTCTACTGATGACCTACTGGGGATGCCAATGACCAGCTGGGGAATCTACGGAGGGGTGGGATCCCCCCCTCCCCCCCTCTACCATATCCCTGCTCGCACTCACAGCTCCTTCCCCCTCTTCAATCTCCCCCCCCCCCCCCATTCTTCCATCTCCCTCTACCTTTTCTCATATTTTCTGTTTCTCTAATCTTGTATTTCTCTTCTTTTGTATTTGTATAAAACAAAAAAAAAAAGTTGAGGGGCTGGCCCTGCAGGACCGGATTATTTAGGGGAAGCTTCTGGGGTGGGATTCCCGTTTGCCCCGGGGTAGGGGGTGGCGGGGATTACGCCTGGGGCCATAGTGTGGGCCATCCACACACATACTGTTCCCCTGACGCGCACATAACCACACATCCCCCTTTGGGGGATGTCGGATAACGGACCATACATGAACACCTAAGGCAGGCATTGTCTGTATGTATATGTATGTATGTATATGTATATATAGGTATATATATGTTGCTATAATTGAATAGAATACACCCGCCTGTACCAGTGATTGCCGCGTGTGCTATGTATTATACTGTATGTGCTGTATTGGTCCGTGCAGAGCGGTCTCTCTGTTACAAATAAACAAATTTAAAAAAAAAAAAAAATCCTCAGGCAAATACCGTTTGAGTAATAAACCTGAGACCCCTGAATACCTCTCTGCGTCATAAGAAATTTCGCATGGAGAGCATATACACCCTCAGAAAACTCCTTCTGAAGGAGGTATACATGGTAACGATCGACTTAAAGGACGCCTACCTACATGTCCCGATCTTTCCAGGACATCAGGCCTTCCTTAGACTTTCAGTCAAGTCTCCTCAAGGGATTCAACACTGGCAGTTTGCTGCCCTCCCCTTTGGACTGGCTTCCAGCCCAAGGGTGTTTACAAAAATCGTAGCAGAGGTGGTCGCCTTCCTACACTTGCAGGGTATATCAATAGTCCCTTATCTCGACGATCTTCTACTCTACAACCAGAGTTGAGATCTCCTCCTCGCAGACCTGGCCAAGGTTGTGAGTACCCTGGAATCCCTAGGTTGGATCATAAACAGGGAGAAGTCCTCGATGATCCCGGACCAAAGAAAAGTTTACCTGGGTTTCCTGATAGACTCCCTACAGAGGAGGCTCTTCTTGCCCCAGGAGAAGGCCTAGGGCCTCATGGCAGCGTTCCGGTCTCTGTTGGAGCCAGGAGAGTTCTCTTTCAGAGACATCATGAGGGTACTGGGTCTAATGACCTCTTGTATTCCTGTGGTCCCGTAGACTCGGCTCCACTCCAGACCTCTCCAACAATTCCTCTTTTCCTCCTGGGATGGAACAAGAGGGACATTAGACCACAGAATCTCCATCCCAGAGGTAGTAAAGGACTCTCTGAGCTGGTGGCTTCTTCCTCAGAAGTTGCAGGTGGGTCATCTATGGACTCAGACAGACCCCCTCAGGATAACGACGGACGCAAGCTCCTGGGGTTGGGGGGCCCACTTAGGTGAACTCCGAGCCCAGGGTTCCTGGAATCAGGATCAGTGACACGCCTCCTCAAACTTCCGGGAATTATTGGCGGTTGGGGAGGCCCTAAAAGCGTTCGAGGAAAGGATCCGAGACCGGGAGGTCCAGATCCTCTCCGACAATGCGACCACGGTGGCCTTCCTAAATCATCAGGGGGGAACCAGGTCTCCCTCCCTGCTGACCTTGTCTCTAGGAATTCTGGGCTGGGCAGAGCTGAACCCAGAGGTGTTCAACCTGGTGTGCCAACATTTTGGAAGACCAGAAATAGACCTCTTTGCCCGCAAGGAGAACAGGAGAGTAAGAAGATTCTTTTCCCTGTCCCGGGAGTGGGGCTCAGGGGGGATGGATGCACTGGCTCAGGTATGGAGTTTTCACCTGGCTTATGCTTTTCCCCCTCTGAGTCTCATTC
Source organism: Rana muscosa (assembly GCA_029206835.1). NCBI lineage: Eukaryota > Metazoa > Chordata > Amphibia > Anura > Ranidae > Rana > Rana muscosa. The sequence continues at coordinate 62,809,715 of CM055128.1, forward strand.
CAAGAGTCCTACAAAAACTAGGTCTCTCAGAGACCAGACTCATTCTAATTGCTCCTTGGTGGCCCAAGAGAGCCTGGTTTCCCGCTCTACAGAACTGGTCTGTAGCACCTCCCCTCCATCTACCAGTTCGGGTGGACCTTCTCGGCAGGGACCAGTCTTTCACCCAGATCCCAGCTTCTTCAAGCTGACGGCCTGGTGCTTGAGAGGCAGAACCTGCGGGAGAGGGGATGTTCCGAGAGAGTGATTAACACTCTCCTCTCAAGTAGGAAAGAGGTCACCAGACGTATCTACAGGAAGGTGTGGGGAGTCTTCTCTCATTGGTGTCTAGTGAGAAAGGTATCCCAGCAAGAAACCTCGGTCATCCTGGACTTTGTCCAGGATGGCGCCGACTTAGGTCTCGCTACCAAGACTCTAAGAGTACAGGTAGCAGCCTTATCGTATTTTTTGGACAAAAAGTTATCACTGGACCCTCTAGTTAAAAGATTTCTAATGGCCAGGGATAGATTGTCCCCGGTGCAGATCTCTAGAGTCCCGCCCTGGGACCTTACGTTAGTTTTGGAACAATTAACTAAGGCTCCGTTTGAGCCACTAGAAGATATTTCAGTTAAATTACTGACATTTAAGTTTGCTTTTCTTCTGGCAATTACTACAGCCAGAAGAATAGGTGACATGCAGGCTCTGACGATTAAAGAGCCTTTCTTTAGTTATTCGAGGACAGAGTTATTCTTAGGCAGGACCCCCTGTACCTCCCTAGGGTAGTGTCAAAGTTTCATAGATCACAAGAAATTATTCTTCCTTCCTTTTGTTCAAATCCACAAAATGAAAGAGAGGCCTCCTTTCATTGTCTAGATGTCAGACGGTGTCTGCTAGCTTATCTGGATAGAGTGGGTGAATTTAGGAAATCCAGCCATTTACTAATTAATTTTTTTTTGGACAGAAAAAAGGCCAACAGGCATCTAGAGCATCCATATCTAGATGGATTAGACAGACAATCTCCATAGCTTATGACCAGGCTGGTAAGACAGCCCCGAAAGTTAAAGCTCATTCTACTCGCTCTTTGGCAACCTCCTGGGCAGAAAGAGCCGGAGCTTCGGTGGAACAGATATGTAAAGCTACGACTTGGTCAAGCCAGAATACATTCCTAAGGCATTACAGAGTGGAGTTGCTGTCACCTCAGGACCTGTCCTTTGGTAGAGAGGTCCTGCAAGCAGTCGTCCCACCCTAAGGTAGGCCTGAAGCTACTTGCTTCTCTCTCATTGTGCCGTCCTGGAAGACGACTTGAGAAAGTGACCAGTTACACTTACCGGTAACGGTGTTTCTGGGAAGTCTTCCAGGACGGCAGGCCTACTTCCCACCGCTTTGGTTGATACATTGGTTTGTATAGAGTTATTTGGGTGTGTGTTTTCTCTCTCGTGCACTGGTGTGGGTCTGTACTTTTTCATAACTGAGGAGCACGGGGAGGGGCGGGTGCTTTAACCTCTTTGAATTGATTGTGTTTCCTGTCAGGTGGAGCCAGTCATCTCTCATTGTGCCGTCCTGGAAGACTTCCCAGAAACACCGTTACCGGTAAGTGTAACTGGTCACTTTGACACCCCTAACAATTAGAAAATCGAACGAACTTCCTGAAATCTAAATTTTCAAACCAAAATGTATATGTGTATGGCCAGCATAAGCCGAAGAGTCTCCACATTAAAATATTACATTTGAGTGGACTGATATTTAAATTTTTCATTTGCTGTCTAATTTTTAGTTTTTTATGATGCCTTTAATTTTTTATTTTCTAAAGTACAAAAAGGGTATGGGGTCCCACGAACTCCCTCCCTTTAACTAATTTACCAGAAAATCAGATCATAGATGGCACAGGGTTCCTCCTTACATTGCCCAATATTTGATTGCACCAGCCACAGGCAGTGTTTATCTTTCAATTTTCCTCCCAGTTCCCGTACTTCAGTCGCTACTACAAACTCCATTGATATAAATGGGGGAACTGAGTTGGTGTGCACTTTAAATCCTGCCATCTGTAGCAAACCGAGGTTGTTCTTATATCCATTGGCTTTTTTCAATAGGAGCTTCTGGAAGATGGACAATTGGACCAATTCCACAAAGCCCTGGTGGAGCTGAATATGGACTCTGCAGAGGAGCTTCAATCGTACATTCACAAACTTAATGCAGCTGTTGAGCAGGGCAGACAGCGGGTCCTGGGGGAGACCATAGACGGCAAACCACAGGTGAGAGCCTTTTTTTTTTTTATATTTTATTTTTTAAACATACAGGTGCATCTCAAAAATTTAGAATATTATTAAAAAGTTAATTTATTTCAGTAATTCAATACAAAAAGCAAAACTCCTATATTATATATATATATATTCATTTCTTTTAATTTTGATGATTATGGCTTACAACTATTGAAAACCCAAAATTCAATATTTCAGAAAATCTAAATATTACATAAGGCCAATAAAAAAAAAAGGATTTTTAATACAGAAATGTTGGCTTACAGAAGAGTATGTCCATGTACAGTATAGTATGCACGCAATACTTGGTCGGAGCTCCTTTTGCATGAATTATTGCATCAAGGCGGCGTGACATGGAGGCGATCAGCCCTCTGGCACTGTTGAGGTGTTATGGAAGTCCAGGTTACTTTGATTGAGCCTTCAGCTCATCTGCATTGTTGGGTCTGGTGTCTCTCATATTCCTCTTGACAATACCCCACAGATTTTCTATGGGGTTTAGGTTAGGCGAGTTTGCTTGCCAATCAAGCACAGCGATACCATGATCATTAAACCAGGTATCTGTATTTTTGGTAGTGTGGGCAGGTGCCAAGTCCTGCTGGAAAATAAAATCAGCATCTCCATAAAACTGGTCAGCAGAGGGAAGCATGAAGTGCTCTCGAATTTCCTAATAGAGGGCTGCACTAACTTTGGACTTGATAAAACACAGTGGACCAACTCAGCAGATGACATGGCTCCCCAAATCACCACTGACTGTGGAAACTTCACACTGGACCTCATGCGACTTGGATTGTGGGCCTCTCCACTCTTCCTCCAGACTCTGGAACCTTGATTTCCAAATTAAATGCAACACTTGCTTTCATCCGAAAAGAGGACTTTTTACCACTGAGCAACTGTCCAGTCCTTTTTCTCCTTAGCCCAGGTAAGACACGTCTGGCGTCTGGTTCAGGAGTGGCTTGACACAGGAATGCGACAGTTGTAGCCCATGTCCTGGATACGTCCTGTGTGTGGTGATGGCTTTTGAAGCTCTGACACCAGCCTTAGTCCACTCCTTGTGAATCTCCCCCAAATTCCTGAATGGACTTTGCTTCACAATCCTCTCAAGGCTGCGGTTATCCCTGTTGCCTGTGTACCTTTTTTGTCCTACACTTTTTTTTCCTTCCACTCAACTTTGCATTAATATGCTTGGATGCAGCACTCTGTGAACAGCCAGCTTCTTTGACATTGGCCTTTTGTGACATACCCTCCTTGTGGAGGGTGTCAATGACGGTCTTCTGGACAACTGTCAAGTCAGCAGACTTTCACATGATTGTTTAACCTACTGAACCAGACTGAGAGACCATTTAAAGGCTCAGGAAAACTTTACAGGTATTTTGAGTTAATTGGCTGATTAGAGTGACACCATGCGTCTACAATATTGAACTTTTTCACCATATTCTAGTTTTCTGAGATAATGAATTTTGGGTTTTCCCTAGCTGTAATCAACATTTAAAAACGCTTGCAATATATCACTTGGTGCGTAATGAATCCAATATGAGTTTCACTTTTGAATTGAATTACTGAAATAAATTTAAGTTTAAGTTAAACTTTTTGAGATGAACCTGTATATATTTAAACTTTTTTTTTTTTTTTCTTGCACAAAAATATAAAAAAAAAAAAAAAAAACATTGCATAGCAGTTCACCTATTGAAAATGGTATGTATGTACATTTGTTCTAAGGGAATGGGAGGGGGGGGGGGGGGAGCAAACGTTAAGCTATTTCCTGTGCTGGTTGGATGTTTATTGATTTAAAACATAAAATTTGGCCACTAGATGCTGCTAAGTATTCTACCCTTATGTATTGTGGGAACTAGCTTCAAGGATATAACTTTTAAACCTGTCAATAATGAATTGGGGAATAATAAACAATTATACCATATCCTTGAGACTTTTTCTTCATATTTACCTGTTTTTGTCATTTTGAACATGTCTGTGATACTGCGCATGCACAAGACAAGAGATCACGACGTCTTGCGCATGCGGCGTACAACACTACATGCAGTCTGTTGAAAGGAAAAAAAAAACCTTCACAGATCTCTTGCGAGATCTCGGATAGAAGCTATTTTTTCCAGCAAATAATTGTCATTTTGTACGGGACATACGCTGAATAAGGCAAATAATGTCATGTTATAAATGTAGAGATCACTGCACTTGGACTAGATCACACTAAAGAAAGAAGCTGCCAGCACTAAGAGTCCATGATCCAAAAACTCACCAAATGTAAAAGAATAAGTGCAGCCCTATAAACCTCAATAACTTGTATAAATATGGAATATGAAAAAAAGTGTGACTAAAATGTGCAGTTAGATCATTCACTGAAACATCCATATACTAGTGATGTATGTTTCAAAGCCTGCATCTTATTGTGGCGTTTTTATGGGCTAGCAGTTTAGCCCTTGCCGTCAATCAACTTGGCGTGCGCGATGGGGTCTCTCTTGTAAGCCCTACGAGTGACGTCATCACGCTTACCAAGTTGATTGACAGCTGGGTCTGAACTGCTAGCCCCATAGGTTTGCCACATTGCGATTGGATACTTTGAAACCTGATGGCTGTGTATTTATTGTGACTGTGCACTTTATTTCTTGTTTTAATTATGTTTTTACACTATAAGATCACCTCTTATGTCTTAACTTTGAGAAATGGTGGCTACATACCTCTTACTGGCTCATCGGAGGAGACATGCAGGTTGAGGGGAGACCTTAACCCCCTCAAGTGCTGTTTTACCATCTGTAATGACAGGGGTCCATTAAATCTGATAAAGAGCTGCAGTGTGTGCTGTCTGGATGGGGTGCATCGGTTCACGAGTTTTACTGCTGATGACTTACTAAACACTCAGGTGTTCTTCTTCTGCTTGAAATTGTAAAGCGCATCAGATTTCTTCCAATCTTCTTATGGACTTTATGTGATGCACTTTATTTTAGTGAACTTTTTTTTTTTTTTTCATATATATTACTGGTATGTGGACTTTTAAGTGATCTATTTGCACATTTTTGTTCATATTCCATATCTATACAAGGTATTGAGCAATGCACCTATTCTTTTACACATTATGTCATACGCTTCATCTCATTCATGTGCAGTGTGACAATACTTCAAGATCTTGCACATTAGGTACAAGATTTCCCTAAAGGCAAAGGTGTCGTGGACTTCCCAGGGGGCATCTGGGCTCTGTCACTACTCCCTTTGGTGAAGCCAGGAAGTGGAAGACAAGTTGGGCAAAGGGAAAAATAAAAGACTTTTCCAAAAAATGACAATTTCACATCAGCATGCAGAGAAGCAAGTAGCTGTGAATTTTAGGGAAGGGTGGGGGTCCGCTTTAAGGGCTCAGGCCAGTTACTTTCTTTTTTTTTTTTTTTTTTTTTTTTTAAAGGTTTTTCTTGCCTACGTATTACAAATGAGTACCAGGCACACAAAGTGGGTTACCCTCATAGGGGTTATTCAGCATTTCCCTTCCATAGGCAATCAAAATACTTCAGCAGCCTTGTGGCTTTTACTTGCTCTGACCTCAAACTTAGGTCCTCGTCTGTTCCTTCAGACAGCGCTGAGAACTCTAGTACACTCGCGCACCGACTCTAGCTGCACCTTTTGTAGCCACATGGACTACTGGAGAGGGGGTAGCCATAAATTGTACTCGTTGTCCTAATGCCCTGCACATTCCCGCACAATCTGTGTGCTAGCAATTGTGGACTCAGGGCTGGGGGCCTCATCCCTCCCAAGGCTCTACAAAGCCTCTAGGCTTCAGGACCCAGATCAGGGTTTGTTAATATCCTGAGGAAATTGAAAATGCAGTTTTCCACCCTAGGAGACCCCTCGCCCTGTATGGATGGGAAACGCTAGGTGCCAGTCTTTCTATATAGTGACATGGCCCAGTCTTGTCAAAGGACTTCCAGAACTTGATTGCTTGCCTAAACAGAAAGCATTGCAGACTAAGCCTACTTTGAGGTTTTGTTATCTGATTTGAAGCCTCAGATTCAATGTAAAAAATGAATTCTGGTTGGCTATTACCAAACCGCACTTTGCATGCTACCTTTTGCTACCAAATCAATCTCTTCTAGTTCCTGGCATTCCAAAATTTCATAGAAACCAATGAGTTCTCACCTTCTAGCCACACTAAGCTGTCAGACTGAGAGATAATTGCTGATTGGTTGTGTGCTCGCTTCACTTTGCTTATTTCTTCTCTGTGTATTAAAGACACCAGAACCACTGGGAGGAGAGCAAGAAGACATGGAAGGGATTATGGAATCGGACCCTCTTTACTCGGAGGATCAGGTGGAAGCCGAGAAAACAGCACCTAGTGTTCAGGTGGTGGAAGTTTTATAAGAATATATTTCTTTAAATTGGCATATTTCTGACATTTTGTCTAAATCCATCTTTATCATCTGCCAGGCCATGTTTAATATAGCAGAGTACCACCAGATGTACCTGGGTACAGAAAGGATTCGTGTGCCAGAGGTGATATTTCAGCCCTCGCTAATTGGGGAAGATCAGGCTGGGCTGGCAGAGACCATGCAGCACATGCTAGACCAGTAAGTCCAGTCATCTTAAGGGAATATTTGGGAGATGCACAAAGGATCAGTTTACCAAAACAATACAAACTTTTCTAATCCTCTGCTCAACAGGAAACAAAATGTATTAATCTTATTGTAAGTGCGAACACCAGTAGTATGCTATAAAAATGATCACACCTTGATTTGCTTTAGCTATTTAGTGGCGATCGCAACATTATAGGAATATTATAAATTATTATACAGGTTTTATATAGCGAAAACAGTTTGCACAGCGCTTTAGAGCCCATTCACACAGGGGCGACTTTGGATCCGACTTGAAGTCGCCTCAAGTCGTGCTGCACGAGAGAATCAATGTAAGTGAATGGAGCCGTCTTAATGCACACTACTGATGTCACTCCCACTTCAAAAAAGGTTCCTGTACTACTTCAATCCGACTTCTAGGCAACTTGTACCCATAGATTTCAATGGAAGTTGACTCCAAGTCGGATCTCCTGTCTTAACTGAAGCAACTTCCCAGGAAGTAAAAATAGTTTTCTAGGCAAACCCCTTCCTCCCCCCTCCCTCCCACAGAGCTGATTATTGTTGATTGACCACTGGAAAGTAGCCTGTCCTGGAGGCAACTTGAAGTTGTCTTGTAAGTTGCCTGGAGTCGCGCTGTGATTCATGCTCAAGTCGTGTCCAAGTTGCCTCCCAAAGTCGCGCTGGAAGTCGTGTTGCCCCTGTGTGAATGGGCTCTTACAATGGTAGGGCAGATAGTTGCAATACAATTTGGTACAAGACAAATCCGGGGGCTCTGTTCATTGGAGCTTACAATCTAGAAGGGAGGGTCAAGTGATAAACAAGGTAAAAACTGTTGGGGATGAGCTAATGAAGAAAATGAAAGTACAGTTGTTAGGTGGAGGCAGAAAATGCCAAAAATGTTAACTTTTTTTTTTTTTATTATTATTATTATTATAAATACATTTTGTTCTAAAATACATCGTCAGCCAGATTCTTAGAAGTAGAGCTTATTTTTACTTTTTTTTATTTTTTTATTGTGTGTGTGTGTGTGTATGTATGTGTGTGTGTGTGTGTGTGTGTATATATATATATATATATATATATATATATATATATATATATATATATATAAAATATAATAAATAATATGCAATGGCCGTTGGCAGGGTCTAGGCAACCTGGGGCCTTCCAGCTGTTTCAGAACTACAAGTCCCATCATGCCTCTGGGAGTAATTGTAACTGCCAGCCTTGCAATGCCTCATGGGAAATATAGTTCCATAACAGCTGGAGGGCCCCAGGTTGCAGACCCCTGGTCTAGGCACTAAAACAGCGAGATTTTCTGTGTAACAAAGGTAACAGGCACTCTGTGACATCTGCTCCTAGACAGGATTTTTATTCTTACAGGTTCAGTAATTGAGTAACGTTCACAGCTGCTGATTGTCCAGCTATCCTTGCACATCCATTTTGCACCTTCAGTTGAGATCATGTGACTTGTGCCCCAGCATTTGATCATATGTTTGACACACCAGTGATCATGGTTGCAGGCGTTTCCTCCAGATAGGTAAAAAAATTTTTTTACTTTTTAAGACCTCATGCACACTGGTTTACAGCTGCTGTTTTTTTCTACAGCCAGTAAACTCCACAGCATGCTATCTTATGTGTCCATGCAGACATAGGCTTTTATCAGCAGTTTTTGGCAGGGGCGTTTTCTGGCTGAACCACCACCCCCCCCCCCCCCTCAGAACTAGTGGGTTTGAAGAGGAGTTTTTCCAACTATAAAAATTCTCTAACGCTGAAAAACACAGCTGTTCTTCATTTTATGAGCGTTTTTGAGCCATAAGCTTTTGTGGGAGTATAGTTTAGCTAAAAAACGCTGCTGCAAAACGCAAAAAAAAACTTGTGTTTTAATCGTGGCATTCTACAGGTAAAGCTACTGCCGTTTTTTATAACATCCGGTGTGCATGAGGCCTTAGCATTTAAGCATCTATATGTAGTGTGTGGTATTATGATTCATTGTCTTGTGTGATAGGTATCCCCAGGAAATACAGCAGCAGCTGGTGCAGAATGTCTTTCTGACAGGAGGTAACGTGATGTACCCCGGAATCCAGACCCGCATGGAGAAAGAGTTGCTGATGATGAGACCGTTTGGCTCCACATTTCATGTATGAGTGCTCAGATAGGGCTGGTTGTTGGGCCAAATGCTGCTAATGTGTATTTGAGATGTTAGGCAGCATGGGGGGCCCGTCCATCAAGGGGCACATGGGTGCCGGGGGGGGGGGGGGTTGTTGAAGCACCTGATTAGAGCCAAAGGCTCTGATAATTCTCAAAATAGGGTGGGCTAGGGGAACCGAACCCAACCAGGTGTGTTACAATAGCGAATACATTTTCGCTATTGTACCACTGGTCCTCCTCCCCAGCCAGTCAGGAAGCTGGCCTCGAGACATGTTAGCTGATTGGCTGAAAGAACAGGCGATCCTATTGGACGCCTAGCAGGGGGAAGCCACCATGAAGGCGGAGAGGACACAGGAGCCGCTGCCCACCAGCTGCCACCTAGATGGGGTAAGTGCCGGACCGACCGGCAGACAGTGAGCGGGGGGGGGGGGGGGGAGGTGCCGCTGGGGAGGGGGGTAATAATATTGATTATGCATAGTTCATATTTATGTTGCCAGCCAGCAGGTCCTTTTTAAAATGTTTACTTGTCTGTGTATAGCTGCTCTGTTGAGAATGCCTGATTAGAGCTTAAAAGAGAAGTTCGGCATTGTAAAAAACAAAAAACAAACCTTCATACTCAACTAGGTTGATGCAACGTCAGTCCGATGACCAAGAACTGAGCTAAATGCTCAGTTGTTGGCCTTGAGTGAGCAGAGAGCCTGTCGCTGTCGGTCACCATCTCTCTGCTCTGCTCCTCCAGCGCACACTGAAGCGAGCCAGCTGCCCGTCCAGACATCTGGGTGGATCCCGGCATTAAAGTTTGAGATTTGTTCAGAGTCTGGACCAACTATGTGACATCGGCTTGCTGTCAGCTGAATACAGGTCACAGGATTGCAGAACAAAGTGCACTCCTATGATGCCCAGGAGTAGGAGGGCCAAAGAGCTTTGGCCCTCCTACTCCTCTAATAATAACTCAATTTATTTAGCCTCACTTCCTTTACCTGTGGCTCTCCTAAAAGAAATAGGGATGCCATTGTCACTGGAACAGGAAGGCACAGACAACAGTAAAACCATTGTCAGGAGTTCTTACTTAAAGGAGAAGTATAGCTAAAGCTTGTTTGGCTGTACTACTCCTGTGACCCGTTTTCAACAGCCCACTGTCAGCTGACGTCAGAGCCGGTCCAGGCTGGGGAAAGATCGAGATCATATGATCAGGATTTGCCCAGAACCATGGACTGGCACCTGGCTCAGCCTCTCAGCGAGCCACTGAGAGCCTGGGCCAGCCGCTCCCAGCCCCTCCACAGCCAAGCGCTCCAGTGAGCGTGGTGAGGGGGCCAGAGCAGACAGTGGTGACTGTCACCAGCTCTCTGCTCACGGAGCACTGAGAACGAGCGATCAGCGGTGTTTCATCGCTCAGTTCTCAGTCTTAGAGTGGCAGAGGACAGATGCTGCATACACCTAGATAAATATGATTCTTTAAAAAAAAAAGAAAATAAATTAATGAACTTTTCTTAAAGTACCATAGATTTTTAGGCTTTGTGTAAAACTGACACAACCGTAAGTCACTTCCTGTGTTTTTGGTTTTAACCGTTTAAATACTATGTAAACTGTACAATACTTGCATCAGATCACTATGTAATTGGGTTTTACTGTTCATTTTCAGGTCTCAGTGGCTGCAAACCCTGTCCTTGATGCTTGGCATGGAGCCTCTGATTGGGCCCTTCAGAATTCTGAGGTGGATGAAGGCTGGATAACCAGGAAAGAATACGAGGAGATGGGGGGAGAGTACTTAAAGGAGCACATGGCCTCTAACCGTCACATTGCCATTCACTTGCCCAAACCGCCACCTCGTACTGCTGTGGCATCCAGTAGCCAAGAGCTGGAAAGTGCTCCACAGACAAGCTCTGGCATTGTTTCACCATAGAGACAGTGCTGCAGGGAGACAAATACTGGAGCTGACACACTGAAAGGGGCAGCATAAGGTATATTGCCAGAAGGTTAGAATGATCTACATGCGTCTGAAAAATATTACTATTGACATTGGATGTTTCTGAACTATTTTTGTATGAATATTTTATTTTTTTATAATAAACCTCAAAATTTGAAATCGTCATTATTTCATATAAAAAAAAAAGTAAGCTTGTGCTATGATTTATTCAAGCAGTTCAAGAGGAAAATACAATAGTGTTAATAAATAAATAAATACATGGTGTGTAGCCTTGGGACTTAACACAGCTGCTCCCATACAGTTCTTCTATGTGTTGCTTTTTTGGTCTGGTTATATCTATCTTGAGATGTCTGTTCTTGATGGATCTAATGTTAAAAAAGTAACCATCATTGTTGGTGTTATAAAGCCGGCCATAGACGGTTGGAATCTCTGCCAGTTCAGCAGAAACCGGCCGAGATTCGAACCATGTATGAGCAGGCTGATTGTACCCAAGCTGATCGATCCCTGGTACAACCAGATGGATATCGGATTTTTCATTCGATTGCCAGCGGGTATAGCCTCTAGCAAAAAAGAAGTGAGAGTAACAGCAGAACACTGAGTTTCCTAGTGAATGGCTGTGCAGGGGGTGGGGAGCGGGTGTCAGGACAAGTCTGATCATTGGAGGAGAGCAGGCTGAATTCCCAGCACATCTAGAGAACTGACCACGGTGTGTTCTCTTGCCCAGCGTGGTCAGTGTTTAATAGGAAAACAGAGGGACTGGCACACCAAGCATTTCACACGAAGGAAGCAATACACTGAAAACAGGAGACTTTTTTTTTTTATACAAGTAAATGGCACAGCAGGCACATATCAGGAATATGAAATGTTGGGTTTACATATTCTTTAAACCAGTACTAAAGTCTCTAAACTTGTTTTTACCTTGATTCTTCAATAATTTTATTCACAATTGTATTTTTTTTTTTCTTTCCTTTTTTTTTTTTTTTAAATACATAGTAGAGAAGCAAATATATTTCCAGTATAAAACACAGAAAAAATGCATTTTTCTCACAGCCAGCGGTCAAAACTTTCCCATCCTGAACGCGATTCTTCCGTGTTCAAGAGACGGAGGTTTAACCTCACCTAAACACAGCAGCTCCTAAACTCTGCTAAAAGCCTATGTGTACATGACATAGGCTTTCATTGAGTGGAGTTTAGGAGCTTTGGCAAAAAAAAATATAAAAAAAACGCCAAACGCTCCTAAACTGGTACACAAGATATTCTGAATTTGACATGCATTTTAGAATTTCACCAGCAGATGGAGCCCTGTTCATACTCATGCCGTCTGTCATTAAACTAGAATGAAAGCTAAAACTTTTTTCTTTTATTGCTGTCTCTATTTGTCTTGGTGACCTTTGTCATCCAAACAGAAAATTATTGGAAATCTAATTGTTGTCACCAGAAATAGAGGTGAGCGGAAATCTTTCTGTACTGGTGACGGCTAAGAGGTGATTTCCCTTACTTTGGAGAGACTGTTATGTCTCCAGGATAGGAAGTGAAGGGAAATCTACCCAATGGGATACAGAAAAAAAAAAAAATAGACGGCACCATTGACCATTTTCTACTCTAAAACGAAAAAGGAAAAGGTTTTGGCTTTAGATGCATTAACCCCTTGGTGCCATCCCTACGCAAATATGTCATTGCTCCAAGGTGTATTGTGGACTTCAGGGAGTACACACGTGGAAAAGTTACATTTCTGACCAATCTCTACTCTACCATACTTTACTTTTTTTATTTTATTAAAGCAGTTGTAAACCCTTACATATACCCAGTATAGTGACTGGCCTCCGGTGATACACAGGGATAAAACAAATCCCCCTACATAAGGTGTACCTGTCTTCTCTACATCCCTTTTTAAGATGCTGAATTTATAAAGCTTGAGCTGTCAGAAAACAGGGAGAGCTTAACTTACACTCTGCAAAGCTGAGCAAGGAGAGCTCTGAGAGCTGATTGGAGGGAAGGGATACACCCCTCTTCACACAGGAGCAGAGCTGAGGCTGTCTATCAGCTTGAGGTCCCTCTCCTGACACCTTTTTCCTCTTGATGTCAGGAAAACTTGTTAGAAGTGATTCATGCTGATAGCTGAGGAATGAAGCAGTAGACAGAAATTACACTTGGTGCTCTAAACCCCGGAGCCTGCATTCATTTATATCTGGTCTATAGTACACAGAACATGGAAATGCAATAATTTTAGTAAATATAAATTGCTAAATACCTTTTCTCATCAGCAGTATATAGCAGTCTTGTGACTTCTATCAGTGCCTGGTTAAAGCTTGTAGTAGGAGATTTCCTTCTCCCCCTGATTGTCCTATGAGGCTGTAGAACCCCTGACCCTCTGTGGACAATGGTGATTGGCCCTGTGCTGATTACATGCACCCTCCCAGGAAAAAAAACACTCTCTAGCAATACACACACAACTGAGCATGTGCAGCTTGCCCCCAAGGCATCAGCAGATAGATTGGGAACTGTAGAAGAAGGGGAGGATCAGGGAAGACAGGATCAAACAGCCTTACTCTTTCGTCCATGGACCGACACAGCTTCTCTATTGACAAAGTGGGTATTATCTGTTAATTAGGAGTGACTAGGCAGAAAAACTTGTAAAAAGTGTTGCATCACACCTTCTACAGTACTGCCCAGGGGGCGGACCCTCTGGGTATACCCTCTCAGTCTGCACATCGCAGATCAGTTTTTTTCTGTCTAGCAAGGAGTAGGACATGGCTCCCTTCGGGCCCATTGGTCCGGGGAAAAAAGATATATATATATATATATATAGCTACATTTGTTGTTTCCTGCGATCTTCGATCAACTGCCGACTGGGTGACAGGCTGGATCCTCGATCCTTGTAGTCTCCCCAGTTTCGGCCATCGAGCGTGTGCCGACCCTAGCTACGCGCTGGGTTTTCCACGACATGCCCGTCGCTCCACGGGTGGCCGGTGAGCCTACGCTCCAGGGCCTGCATCGGACCGCTCAGCTTCGGCTGACCTTACGGCCGAGTCGCAGCAGCCTGGCCGGTGAGCTTACGCTCCAAGGCTTGCATCGGACCGCTCAGCTTCGGCTGACCTTACGGCCGAGTCGCAGCAGCCTGTCCGGTGAGCGTCATGCTCCAGGGCATACATATGATCGTCCCTTCTGGGTCCAATCACAGCATGCCTGGCCAACAGTCACCTTCCGTGCGCGGACGATGATCTGTTTGGAATGTCTTCCAGCAGAATACATGCAGGATAGGTAAGTAAAACTCCCCTGCCTCGGCTGGGTGATTTAGCTGGACATTCCTGGAGAGATCAAGTAAGTGGTTGTGGCCCCTTTCTTCCCTCTCTCCCTGCCTTTCCCTCCTCCCTGGGCTTCTAGCTAAAGGTTGCTGGGTGCTGGGGGTCACCTAGGGGGTCCCACTGGAGCGGGGCTGGCTGTAACTAACATTTAAAAGAAATGTCATTTTTGCTTACCTGTGTTTCTGTGTCTCCATGCTGTCGGCGGCCATTTTGAGGTGGTCCATGCCAAGTTTGGCCTCTTGTAACTGCCTGGCGGCCATCTTCCTGTGGTTCAGCCACACCCACTGGCCCCTATCAGGTGATCGGCGGCCATGTTGGTCCACCCTGTATGCAGATATTGCCGTTCGGCGGCCATCTTTTTGTGGGCTATGGCTGCCTGACCTCTATCTTCTGTTGGCGGCCATTTTCTTAGAGCCCACATTATCGTCCATACAGACGTTTTTGGCAACCATTTTGCGAGAGCCTCCGGCCTCTAGGGTGCATTACACTGGCGCGAAAATTCACACAGGAAGTGCTGATAAAAGAAGCAGACTGACACAGCAGCAAGGGGACAGCATCACAGGCGCAGCATAGCAGTACCTATCCAGGGTGGTGAGTCCTCTGGGTAACCCAGCATCTCTGCAGCGCAGGAGGGTGGCCTATTGATATCTTGCCTGGAGCCCTGTGAGTGTCAGCGTGTGGTCAGCATGGCATCTGAGCCAGATGTTTTCTCCCCTGAAACACCAGATTTAGCAGCTGGTGTCCCTGAGGTGTCTATGGACGCTATGTCGGCAATCCTAGAGGCGTTTGCTGCCAGGGTGAAAGCAGCACACGGGAATACAGGGGGTAATAAACGCCCCCGTCCCCTGCAATCTTCTGGGGATATTTCTGATGCAGAACCAGGTCCAGCTACGGCTCATGGCCCAGATTCTGATGCATCAGAGACTGCAGACCGTGACCGATCGGACAGTGAGGAGGACTCCAAGTCCAGGTCAGTACGCGAGACGGCTTTGGTATCTGACCTTATTACTGCAGTGCGGGATACGCTAAAGTTGGAAAGGACTGAAGAAGTAGCAGATACTCCAGTCCCCTTTGGGTTTCGTAAACCTGCCCGCACTGCTAAGGTGTTCCCTTGTGTGTCTTATTTTGACAAACTCTTATACAAGTAATGGGAGAACCCACTGAGGGTCTTTACAGCCCCAAAGAGGTTTGCAGTACGGTACCCCTTTGAGGAGAGTTTTCTGAAGATATGGACCTCTCCCCCTATAGTGGACCCTTCGGTGTCCAGACTTAATAGAGCCACCACTATTCCAGTAGAAGGGGCTCCTGTTTTCAAGGACCCTGTGGATAAGAAGGCTGAAGCACTCGCTCGCTACCTATACTAAGTGGTAGGCTCGGCAGTACGCCCGGCATTGGCGGGGGCCCTAGTGTCTCAGACACTTACTGAATGGGCAAAATTGCTACTCCAGGGGTTAAAGGAGCGAGATGCTCCTCCTAATGAGATAACTTTGGCCGACCAGTTGGTCCAGGGCCTTAAGTTTGTCTGCGAGTCAGACATGGATACTATTCCCCTGCTGTCAAGAGCTTCGGTTTATGCAGTAGCAATACGCCGCCTGATCTGGCTAAAGGGCTGGTCTGCGGACCAGACTTCCAAGAAAGCCCTGTTGGATCTGCTTTTTAAGGGCGACAGACTTTTTGGGGCTTCTCTGGATGACATCATCAAGGATGCCACAGGAGGTAAAAGCACTTTGCTTCCCCAAACTAGCAAGGGTAGGGGACCACGCCAAGGGCAAGGGCCCTCCTTTACTGCACGTAATCGTTTTTTTCGCCTCCTTAAGGCGACAGGGAAAAGACCCCAGGCCGATAAAGCGCCTGCCCAAGGACAAAAGCGTCCTTGGTCCCGCAGACCCAACAAGCCTGCGGACAAATCTGCGTCCACATGAAGGTCCGCCCCCACCCAGCTCTCGGGTGGGGGGGACGTCTTCGCAAATTCGCGACTCAGTGGACTGCTCTAGTCTCCGACAGGTGGGTTTGCGAAGTAATCTCCTCAGGCTACAAGATAGAATTTCTCTCTTGTCCACCAGACAGATTCATCACCTCCAATCTCCAGCTACTACGACCCGTCGGGAGGCCCTGTATGGGGCGGTCCAGGGTCTACTGGAACGCGGGGTAGTTGTTCCAGAACAGGAACGGGGTCAGGGTTTTTACTCAAATCTGTTCATTGTGCCAAAGAAGGAGGGGGTTCGTCCAATCTTGGATCTCAGAGCCCTCGAGTGTTGTCTCGCAAAACGAGCAGGATTCAAGCCACGGTGTGCAGTACCGCATTTGGCCAGAGGTGCGGGGGCGCCGGAGCGGAGCCATTCGGAAATACTCAGTTCCCGAGGTTTTCCGAGTTCAGCCGAGCTGTCCCTGAGTATTTGTTAGGCTCTCCGGCGCCCCCCCCCCACCTCTGGCCACATGCAGTATTGCATGCCATAGAAGTCAATGCGGAACTAATTATTTCCATTGACTTCTATGGGGAAACTCGCTTTGATATGCGAGTGCTTTTGGTTTACGAGCGTTCTCCTGGAACAGATTATGCTCGGAACCCAAGGTTTCACTGTACACGAAAATGTGCGTAAATACGCGAAAATACATACAAAAAAAAAGTCAAACAGGAGTATCATGTGCAAGAAGCCTAATAAAAAAAAAAATATATATTTATATATAAATAAAAATGTTGCCTTTACTGCCTATGCAAAAATGACACGTCTTTGGCTCCTAGTTGCATTGTGGGTGTTTCAATTTATTAGTGACTGCAGGGAGTACACACTTGGATTTGATTATTTATTATATAAAAAAGCAATTTGGCCATGAGTTGAATTTTTATTGCACATGTTGCAAGAGTCATAAATGGCGTGCTTACTGTTATTATAATTGTTTGAGTTATATATGTGTTGTTAGGAATACTTGCCCATACTGCCACCCTGTATTTTTAATAAATATATGACTTCCTCCCAGTAGGTGACTTGCAGAGCTGTATCTGTTGAGTGTAATAACACATGACAATTAGTTGGTGGAAACCAGTACAAGACTGGCTGAACACAGGCTTTATTTAGCACCAGTCACACCATCAGGAAGTGAGGAATGGAAATACTACCTGCAAGTCTATGTGAAAGTCTGTAAAGCGTGCACGTGGGCGCTCTAGGGTACACTTTTGTCATCGGAAAACAACCTGCTTTCTTATCAGTAGATTTTTCCTTGAAATTAACATTTTGCATATTCTTAGTTTTATTTTTAACCTACAGGATTTCCAGAAAAAAAGAAAAGGCAAATGATTTCTTCCACTCTTATACAGTAACCAAAAATAGGACCCGTTATGCAATAATACTGCTGTCATCTGATTGGTGGACTGCTAGTCAAAGCGGAACTAAACCCATTGGTTTAAGCACTTTAGCTCCGGAAGGTTTACCCCCCCCACCCCTTCACGACCAGGCCATTTTTTTGCGATACGGCACTGCATTACTTTGAATGACAATTGCGCCGTCGTGCGACACTGTACCAAAATAAAATGTATGTCCTTTTTTCACACAAATAGAGCTTTATTTTGGTGGTATTTGATCACTTTTGCGGTTTTATTTTTTGTGCTATAAACAAAAAAAGACAGACCCTTTTGAAAAAACAATATTATTTACTTTCTGCTATAAAACATACCCAATAAAAAAAAAGTAAAAAATCGAATTTCTTCATCAATTTAGGCCAATATGTATTCTCCTATGTATTTTTGGTAAAAAAAAATCCCAATAAGCGTAAATTGATTGGTTTGCGCAAAAGTTATAGCGTCTGAAAACCATGGGATCGATTTCTGGATTTTTTATCTATTTATTTTTTACTAGTAATGGTGGCATTTAGCAACTTAAAGTGAGACTGCGATATTGCGGCGGGCAAATCAAACACCTAACTGACAATTTTTGAAAACCACTGACACTAATACAGTGATCAGTGCATATTAGCACTGTCACTGTACTAATGACACTGGCAGGGAAGGGATTAATGGGCGATCAAAGGGTTAAATGTGTTCCTAGTGCTTTGTAACTGTGTGGGAGGTGGTTGTACCGTGGGAAGGCAGAGATCCGTGTTTCTGCTTGGCAGAAACACAAGATCACTGTCTTCCTTTGTCACAGAAGGGCAATCTGCCTTGTTTACATAGGCAGATCGTCTTTCTGCCTGTGCCTCGAATGATCGGCAAGTCCCGGCGGACATCACATCCGCCGAACCTGCTGATTGGCTCCTGCTGTGTCCAATCGGAGCGGGTTGCCGGTGGCGCGCGTGTGCACCCCAGACCTGGAAGTGCAGAATCATGTACCTGTACGTGATTTTGCACAGAACGGCCACCCTGCCGCAGTAAATGTGCGTGGGGCGGTCTGCATCAGGTTAAAGAGGAACTATATTCACCTTCACTCCAGTGATGTCCACAAGTACCCTTGCTGGCCGCTGACATCTTTGGCTAGCCTTCATTTTTGAATGGCAAGACCAACACGAAGACCACTCCTGCGCATGCGTGCAGGTTTGTACATTACAGCATATGTCGAAATTGTATGCTGAGATGTACATGTGCAGTGCAGTGTACATTGCAACTAAGAAAATTTGAATGTAGAAGACATGGCATATACTGTATATTCCATACCTCCCAACTTTTTGAGATGGGAACAAGGGACACCTACTAGCAAAAGTATGTAGGCATAGGACACACCCCTGCCACGCCCCCTTAAAGGAGAATTATACAAAAAAAATAGTTAAACCCACAAGTGCTTTTTTTTACCACTACTATTCCTTTGTATTGGCTTTTGACATTTACAAATGCAACCAGTTAGAAATTGGATGAAAATATGCAGACTGTGATGGGGTATGATACACAAGGTTTTTCTGTTTGGTGATTTTAATTTGGTGCCCTCACAGGACCTGGACAGACTGTACCCCGTGGCCTATCCATCGGCATATTTACAACACTGGGCAACCACATTTGCTATGACAGACATGGCACCACTTTCACCCGCAGGCCAGGGAGTACACCTGTCACTCCTCTTCTTATCGAACCCTGTCCCGTATAGACTTGGCGTATGCTTCCTCTGGTGCCTTGCACTGGACAAGGGAGGCACAGCACTTGCCTCGTGGGATCTCGGACCACGCCCCCCTCAATCTTACTATTTCTTTAGCTAGGTCACCAGGTCTGAATTTATGGCGTCTGTACAGGTTCTGGATGCAAGATGATAGGCTACAGGAGCCAGTGTTGGAGGCCGTTTGTAATTTCTGGGTGTTAAATGGGGACTCGGCTAATGCCACGACCCTGTGGGACACATTTAAAGCTTGGATAAGGGGGGAATACATTTCCTGTATCTCTTCCCTGCAGAAAGAGGCTGCCCGAGCCCTGGAGGCACTGGAGGGGGAGGCAGCCCGGTGTGAATCGCTCTATGTTGCATCTCTAAATGCCACTACCTACCTGACTTGGCAGGGGGCCCTACGGGACCTCTCCCTCTATAATGTTGAACAAACTAAAAAATCTATGCTCCACTCAACGCAGAGAATATTGGAATATGGTAAAAATGGACGACTTCTGGCTTGGTTAGCTAGAGGGCAGACGGCTTCCACTCGCATAGCGGGCATTCAGAATGCTCAGGGGCGATTGCTGTCCTCTCTCGAAGCTATCCGCTCTAGATTTCTTGAATTATTTTGGTAAGTCTATACCTCTAGGACTCAATTTTCGCCCTCTGAACTGCAGGACTATCTGGGAGCTATCCCCTTCCCTGCTTTGTCAGACGCCCACAGGACCCAACTTGATAAAGTCATCTCCCAGGAGGAGGTTCAGGTAGCAATCGGGAGTCTGCAGGGTGGTAAGACCCCGGGTGCTGATGGTTTGCCTAAAGAGTTCTACTCCCAACATGTGGAACTTCTTGCCCCTAGACTCACAGCCCTATTTTCTGAACTCGTGGAGGCGGGTGACTTGCCCGAGTCTATGGAAGAGGCAATTATTGTCCTGATCCCCAAACCCGGCACGGGCCCTGCGCATCATACAGACTCATTTCGTTACTTAATGTGGACGCAATAATTTTGGCCAAGGTCTTGGCCACCCGTCTCTTCTCGGTTATCTCCACACTGGTCCATGTTGACCAGTCTGTATTTATGCCAGGCAAGGGTATGGATATTAACATCAGACGCCTCTTCCTCAACCTGTCACTAGCCCATGATAATGTTGGCTCCCGGGTGATTGCCTCTCTTGACGCGGAGAAGGCGTTTGATTCGGTGGAGTGGGAGTATCTTTGGGGGGTGCTGCAACACTTTGGCTTCGGCCCTAACTTTCTGCGCTGGATACAATTGCTTTACCGGGCGCCGAGGGCAAGGGTGCGCACCAATGACTGGGTTTCTGACTCCTTCCCGTTACAGAGGGGTACTCGCCAGGGGTGTCCTTTGTCTCCCAGTCTGTTTGCCCTGGCGCTAGAACCCCTGGTGATTTTAGTCAGGGAGTCTCTGGAGGTTCGGGGATGCAGATTGGCGGTTTGGAAGAAAAAATATACCTTTATGTGGATGACGCCCTTCTCTACCTGAATGACGCGGGTCCATCGTTGACTGCTGCCCTTGAGCTTTTTGATAAATTTGGTCTCCTATTGGGCATCTGCATAAATTGGTCCAATTCAGTCTTTTTTCCCCTAGACAATCAGGCCCCTGCCACAGCCAGCCCCATGCCCCTGAAATGGGTCACAGAGTTTAAATATCTTGGTGTTCGGGTGGCTGGCGACACCACCCAGTACTATACCCTCAATATACTTTCCCTACTCCGTCTCCTCAAGGAGAGATGCCAATCCTGGTCTGGACTTCCGCTAAACTTACTGGGCCATATCAATTTTCTAAAGATGGTGATCCTACCTAAATTCAATTTTTCCGGTACAGCCCAGTTTGGATACCGGCATCTTTCTATCAGGAAGTGGATTGCTGTATTATCTCCTTTATATGGAACGGGTCTGTTCCTCGACTGGCGAAGTCCACACTCTATTTACCAACCCATCTGGGAGGCCTCACTCTCCCGAATTTCCGGACCTACTGCTGGGCAGCGATGCTGGTCACGGCCTATTGGTGGTTTGAGGGAAAACGGTCTAATGCTGCGGTCTGTGTGGAAGTGGCCCGGTCGGGCTCTTTGCAGGCCCTGCAAAATTTGGCATATAGGGGGGCGAGGGAGTATGCAGACCTGCGGGCTCCAACAAAGGCTACATTACGGGTATGGGTGGGGGCTCGAGGCCGGTTCTTCCGGGCAGGGTGCCGGTCCAGCCACTCTGGGGGAACCCTAGTCTGCCCTACTTTAGGTCGATTCCTGATCCCCAGGTGTGGGCGAGATTCGGTATCAAGACCTTGAGAGACATTATACCTAATGGTACATTACTGACTTTTTCACAACTTTCTAGAGCACACAACCTACCTGGCTGGATGTACTGCTCCGTCATGCGGCTAGGGCTCAGTTTCTTACACCCCAGCCCCCCCTTCTCCAATTGGACCCGGTGGAAGACCTCAGGTCCTGTAGTGTACTCTGCTTGCCACAGACTCCCCTAAAATGGATAGGTTGTGGGATATGTGGAAACTAGACATCCCGACACTGGAGAAGGAGGACTGGGTGGACTACCTAGAACAAGGTCCCAAATTGGTAATCTCTGCAGCGGATAAATTAATACAAATCAAATTTCTTCACAGGGTCTATTTTACCTCGGTCCGGATGGCCAGAATATATCCTGATAGGGATCCACACTGTCCCCGATGTCGGACGCACTTGGGTACCTATCTGCATATGTTTTGGGACTGCCCCGCTCTGTTGACCTTCTGGTCGGGGATATTTGACCACTTGAATGTCCGCCTTGAATTGTCTGTCCCTGTGACACCTGAGTTAGCTCTGGGCATTCATGAGGATGAACATAGATCCCACCATAGTAAGCTGCTGATTTCATATCTTCTTTTCTATGCGAAAAAGGAAATCCTCTGTAAATGGACCTCCCCTACTCCTCCTCCTGTGTCATTCTGGGAAGACAGGGTTAATGCAGCTCTGCCCCTCTCTAAGCTAACATACATCAGTCGTGCCTGCCCCTGGAAGTTTATTTGGGCCGGATTCTCCAGTATAGCACTTTCCTATTTGCACATACTTTGTACTGCCTTGACGTTCCTACTGTTGCTTGGACAACGGATGTAGGTGGATTTGAGTTCATTGTGTAGCAGGTGGTTACATTTAGGGGAGGCATCTGAGTGATAACAGGCTCAGATGCAGCAACTGTTAGGGTTCATGGACCAATTTATGCCAGTGGAGGATATCAGTGGTGTCCAGTTCCCTGCGGCCTATAGGTGGCGCTGTCGCCATAGGCTGGGGTTGAACCACCATTGGAGGCCTGTGCCCTTTTTTTGTCCTCTCGCGGCAGTGGTACAGCGGGGTGGGGAACCTGCTGTGCATGCTGGGAGAGGGGATAAAAGGGGCGGACATCTTCCGCTCGGGGTCCACGCCTAGGCACCTTCAGCCTGGGGGTGAGTTCTGGTGGTCTCCGGGCGCCCTCGGTCCGGGGACGGAGCTGCGATTCCACCCCAGACACCTTTAGTCTGGGGTGAGGTACTCTCCGGAGGCCTGGGGCCCAGTACCTTCGACTGGGTCCTGCATGGGATGGAGGATTCCTAGGGTGTCCTCCGGTGTTGGACACCCGAATCCAGGGCAAGGGGGACCAGAGAGGTGACCTTCCCGAAGACCCAGCGCAGCATTGGCTGGTGACGGTGGAGGCCTCTGGTGACCATCCGGATGGATGTCTCTCCCTGACAGGGGCCGCATCTCAAGAAGGTAGTCCACGTTCTCATGGTCGGTGGCAGCGACCCAACTGAAACCCAGGTCGGCGGCAGAGGCCTCAATTCTAATTCACCCGGTCGGTGGCAGTGACCGTGCGCCAGGCCTGTTTGCGCACATCGAAACAGGAGAGTAACAAGTTTATGTTTGTGCCTGGACCTTCCTCATCACCTTGTCTGTTTGTTGTCTAACCAGTCTGCTCTTAAAGGACTATTTATTGCTCTGAAAGAATAAATAAGTGTTGGACTTTCAATGGTGTGGAACTTGGCTTTCTGGGAGTTAAAACGTCATTCTCAAGGGAAGTTTTGGCTCTGGACAGGGGCACAGGCCTGAAGGTAAATGGTTATAGCTCACACCTCTACACACAAGAGGATACGAGCTGGTGGTGCGCCACACTCTCCTCCCTGGTCCCCTAGACGAGAGCCATTGACATTGACAGAGAAGGAGGGAGTGAGAGGTGAGGTCGCTACAATTGTAATATGCCATATCTGTTCCACGTGATGATTGTGTATTGTATTGCGCTGTACGTTTTCCTTCAATAAAGCACTCCTGTTTGTTATATAAAAAAAAAAAAGAAATTGGATGAAAAGTTTAGCACTGGCAAACCCTTTTTGAAAGATAAAAAGTGCATTTTATATAAAACTATATACGGTAGATCAGACCAAAATGAGGAGGACAGAGGGACATTGTTCCAAATCAGGGACAGTTGGGATCTATGATATTCTGCATTCAAAATCCTGCCTGTTCACATTTTTAGGGGGTCTAAGTCATTTTGCTGAAGGCTCCTAACTGAAAGCCCTTCAGGGGAAGCTTTTATAACAGCGATATATATATATATATATATATATATATATATATATATATATACACACAGTATATAGAGTAGCTGCTTTTGCTAACTTGTTTTTTGGAGGTGCCTGGGGCTTTCAACCTTATCTTTTTTTTACTACTTAGTGTGAAACTGACCTGGAAGAAGGCATACATTTAGAGAACAATGGATAAAGATGACAGCCCTAGAGAATGCACCTTTAAAAACAAGCAATGACAACTCGCTTGTTTCTTTCTTAAAGTGGAACTAAAGTTAAATTATAAAAAAAAACTTTGAACAGGCAGACTCTGTATTGCAGAAGAGACAGGAAATATATTTTCTGCAATGAAATAAGCCTAGCTGCCTGCTCATTGTCTTCTGTAGAATGTACACTGAGCAATCTTCACATGTTTTTCTTGCCTAAAATATCTTTAGATTATTTACCGTTGTAGCCTAAATGAACACCCCACCCCATGACTGAGTTCAGGTGTGTCCAGTGAAAGATACGGTTTGTGCTACAACATACAATCAATAAAACAAGGATTGTACATAGAACAATATCGGACCTCTGAAAAGTATAAGCATGCATATGTACTCAGTACTTGGTTTGGGCCCCTTTTGCAGCAATTACTGCCTCAATGCGGCGTGGCATGGAAGCCATCAGCCTGTGGCACTGCTGAGGTGTTATGGAAGACCAGGATGCTTCAATAGCGGCCTTCAGCTCGTCTTCATTGTTCGGTCTCATGTCTCTCATCTTTCTCTTGGCAATGCCCCATAGATTCTCTATGGGGTTCATGTCAGGCAAGTTTGCTGGCCAATCAAGCACAGTAATTCCACGGTCATTGAACCAGGTTTTGGTGCTTTTGGCAGTGTGGGCAGGTGCCAAGTCCTGCTGGAAAATGAAGTCAGCATCCCCATAGAGCTTGTTTTATTGATTGTATATTGTAGCACAAACCGTATCCTTCACCGGACACACCTGAACTCAGTCATGGGGTGGGGTGTTCATTTAGGCTATAACGGTAAGTGTAATCAGGTCTAGGACAAGGGATGGGCAGGAGGGGCAGCTGCCCTGGGCACAGTGGAACACACCCCTTCATCACATGCTCCAGGCCAGTGGCTGGCAAGCAGCTTGATCCTGTGCGTGTGCAACTTCCTTCTAGCTGCAGGAAAGAAAGCAATTGGCCACGCACAAGCATTGCACTCCATGCCAACCATGGGCAGCTGGAGCAAGGGGACAGAAAATTAGTTCAGAGTGTTGGACCCATTCTACATCATGCATTAGCAGCTGGAAAGGGGGATGCATTTCCACATCCTTGCCTTGAGCGCTGGACAATATGTCTTGGTACTGGTTGTAATGGTAATTGTAAGATCTCAATACACTTTTGGCCATATAGAATACACCAAGGCAATCTCTTTTACATGTTGTGCATATGTACATGTAGCACCCTCCTCACGAAGAATGCTAGGCAAATTTGGGTCTTGGCTCCTTCCATAGTCAAGAGAGCAGTGATTGTTTGCTCTGGTCTGTTCAGGGTTTCACAGGCTAGGAGTCTGATTTCTTCCCCCTGCCTCTGAAAGATGCTTCCAGAGCATAGGGAGGGAGATGCAAATAACCAGCCTGAATATTTATCATACCCTAGCCAATCCCTGGAGAGGAGTGTCCAGAAGGTAGCTGGGGAGGCGATAAATAATCTAAAGCTCTGGAGAGCTTGTACTCTCTCCGCAAGAGGGTTCCAAAGCCTGAGGGACTGTGGTCCTTAGGCAGCCCATAGACTGTGTAGCTGTTCTTGGGTCCTCAACGGTGTCAGGGCTGATGGTCTGGATTCATCTTCCAAGGAGCTGGCTGTAGGACTTCATCATCAGGGATCTGGTCTGGAGAAGGACTATGTCCGGAGGAAGCTGGAAGGTGGCAGCTGTCCTGGGGACTTGTGGGTAAAGACCCTGAATTATCACTGTGACTGTGCAGTGTCCTGGAAATCGCATTGGGTACCAATAGTTGTGCAGTGGCGCAATGGTAACCAAATGTCAAGGAAAATTGCCTTATGGTCTACAGCTGTGAAGCCTTAGACTGTCCAATATTCACAATTACCTAAGGAGAAAATTGTCCTCTCATAGCTATTTGCTAATCATTCTTTGGAGTATCCCGTGCCCTAACTCCTCTCCTGTTTAAAGTTCTTCAAGCAATATACAGGTGATACTCAAAAAATTTGAATATCATGCAAAAGTTCATTTATTTCACTTATGCAACTTCAAAGGTGAAACTAATATATGAGATAGACTCATTACATGCAAGGCAAGATAGTTCAAGCCGTGATTTGTCATAATTACGCTGATTATGGCTTACAGCTCATGAAAACCCCAAATCCACAATCTCAGAAAATTAGAATATTGTGAAAAGGTGCAATATTCTAGGCTCAAAGTGTCCCACTCTAATCAGCTAATTAAGCCATAACACCTGCAAAGGTTTCCTGAGCCTTTAAATGGTCTCTTAGTCTGGTTCAGTAGGAATCACAATCATGGGAAAGACTGCTGACCTGACAGTTGTGCAGAAAACCATCATTGACACCCTCCATAAGGAGGGAAAGCCTCAAAAGGTAGTTGCAAAAGAAGTTGGATGTTCCCAAAGTGCTGTATCAAAGCACATTAATAGAAAGTTATGTGGAAGGGAAAAGTGTGGAAGAAAAAGGTGCACAAGCAGCAGGGATGACCGCAGCCTGGAGAGGATTGTCAGGAAAAGGCCATTGAAAAGTGTTGGGGACTTTCACAAGGAGTGGACTGAGGCTGGAGTCAGTGCATCAAGAGCCACCACACACAGACGGATCCTGGACATGGGCTTCAAATGTCGTATTCCTCTTGTCAAGCCTGAACAACAAACAACGTCAGAAGCGTCTTACCTGGGCTAAAGAAAAACCGACCTGGTCTGTTGCTCAGTGGTCCAAAGTCCTCTTTTCTGATGAGATCAAATTTTGCATCTCATTTGGAAACCAAGGAGCCGGAGTATGGAGGAAGAATGGAGAGGCACACACTGCAAGATGCTTGAAGTCCAGTGTGAAGTTTCCACAGTCTGTGTTGATTTGGGGAGCCGTGTCACCTGCTGGTGTTGGTCCGCTGTGCTTTATTAAGTCCAGGGTCACCGCAGCCGTCTACCAGGAGAATTTGGGGCACTTCATGCTTCCTTCTGCAGACGAGCTCTATGGGGATTCTGACTTCATTTTCCAGCAGGACTTGGCACCTGTCCACACTGCCAAAAGCACCAAAACCTGGTTCAATGACCGTGGGATTACAGTGCTTGATTGGCCAGCAAACTCGCCTGACCTGAAACCCATAGAGAATCTATGGGGCATTGCCAAGAGAAAGATGAGAGACATGAGACCGAACAATGCAGAAGAGCTGAAGGCCACTATTGAAGCATCCTGGTCTTCCATAACACCTCAGCAGTGCCACAGGCTGATAGCTTCCATGCCACGCCGCATTGAGGCAGTAATTGCTGCAAAAGGGGCCCAAACCAAGTACTGAGTACATATGCATACTTCTACTTTTCAGAGGTCCGATATTGTTCTATGTACAATCCTTGTTTTATTGATTGCATGTAATATTCTAATTTTCTGAGATTGTG
Source organism: Rana muscosa (assembly GCA_029206835.1). Lineage (NCBI taxonomy): Eukaryota > Metazoa > Chordata > Amphibia > Anura > Ranidae > Rana > Rana muscosa. The sequence goes on from CM055128.1 coordinate 62,837,139, forward strand.
GATATGGGGTTTTCATGAGCTGTAAGCCATAATCATCACAATTATGACAAATCACGGCTTGAACTATCTTGCCTTGCATGTAATGAGTCTATCTCAAATATTAGTTTCACCTTTTAAGTTGCAATAGTGAAATAAATGAACTTTTGCACGATATTCTACCGTAATTTTTCGAGTATCACCTGTATTTAAAAAAAAAGACATCCCCAAGACTGAGTTATTGGAGTCAGTGTGTGTAGACTGGTGCTTGAAGCAGTGGGTAGGCTCTGTACTATTATGCCGCGTACACACGACCATTTTTCATGGCGTGAAAAATTCAATTTTTAAGATTGGTCATTAAAAACGATCGTGTGTAGGCTCCAGAGCATTTTTAACGACGTGAAAAATGGCCTAAAAAAAATTAGAACCTGCTCTATTTTTTCACGTCGTTCTTTTTAACGTCGTGAAAAACAGTAGTGTGTATGCTTTTACGAGGGTAAAAAAAACGCGCATGCTCAGAATCAAGTATGAGATGGGAGTGCTCCTTCTGGTAAAACTAACGTTCGTAATGGAGATAGCACATTCGTCATGCTGTAACGGACTGAAGAGCATGAGGCTGAAAAGCGCGAATCGTCTCTCACCAAACTTTACTAATACGAGGATCAGCAAAAGCAGCCCAAAGGGTGGCGCCATCCGAATGGAACTTCCCCTTTATAGTGCCGTCGTACGTGTTGTACGTCACCGCGCTTTGCTCGAGCATTTTTTTTTCACGATAGTGTGTAGGCAAGGCAGGCTTGAGAGGAAACACGAAAAATCACGTCGAGAAAAACGTCGTTTTTTTTAATGACATTAAAAACGGCCGTGTGTACGCGGCATTAGAGAAGAACCAGCTATTCCCAGCAGGAAAAAATTAAATGACAATATTGTAAAACTATATTCCCAGTATACAATATGAGGTCTCAGTACCTTTTGTTGAGATACATTCAGTGGTAGTCTATTACAATCAGCATTGTGTTGATCCTGTATAGCCTGGTGGAAAATCACAGTGCTCATTTCTGGTCGTCTAGAGGGAAAATGAACAATTAGGACTTTTATGTAATAACAGAGCCAGGAGCAATAATGTGTAGTAACCCACAGCAACAGACCAGCTTTCATTAGTCTCAACGCATAAAACAAAGTAAAGTGCTATGGCTTACTCGTGATAAATTAAGCAAATAGTTTAGACAAATAAAAATCTGTAGAAACTTTATGCAAGACTTTAGAAATTGTCATTGACAAGCCAAGACAGATTTTAGCAAATAGCTTTCAGATTATTGTTTGCCTATCTGTCCTATGCTTTGTCCGATATATACGTTCCCTATCGTGATGCACAACGCCTGGATCTGTTGAACATGAATGCCTTGTGACTTCAATAAAAATTTCTGATAAAAACATGTATTTGATCTGACAAGCAATGTTGCAAATTATCTGTAAGATGGGTTTATTTGTACTGTTACATTACATCTTTTCTTTTTCTCTAAGTGCCGGTTCACACTACCGCGACTTGGAGGGCGACTTGTCAGACCGCAAGTCGTCCCAAGTCGCTTGACATCAGAAATCACAGCTATGTGAATGAGAGCCGTCTTAATGAACGCGTATGAAGTCGGAGCGACTTCAGAAAAGGTTCCTGTACTACTTCAAGGCGACTTCTAGGCGACTTGTACCCATTGATTTCAATGGAAGTCGCCTCCAAAGTCGGATCAGTGTCTTAACTGAAGCAACTTTACAGGAAGAGAAAATAGTTTTCTCAGGCAAACCCCTCCCACAGAGCTGATTATTGTTTGATTGGCCACTGGCAAAGTCGCCTGTCCTGGAGGCGACTTGAAGTCGCGTTGTAAGTCGCTCCAAGTCGCGCTGAAGTCGTCTCCAAGTCGCCTCGCAAAGTCGCGCTGGAAGTCGTGTTGCCCCTGTGTGAACCGGCACTTAGATAGACATATACTGTTTCCAGCATAGAATTTACCATGAAGCAATAACAAAAGCTTAATGGATAGATCCTCTAGAAGTTGTAGTTGAGAATAGGTATGTTCACTTCTTGATTGGAGATTCCAATGGGTTTATCTTATTCTAACTTCGTTTTATGTTAGCAGATTGCTCAGGAAACAACAGTGAGACCCGGAACCGAGAAAACAAAGGAAGCAAATAGTGGAGGGCCGGGCATGACAGGGTGGAAAGGGGAGTCAACAATGGGTTAAGGTGGAAGAGGACTGAAGGGGAGGATTCAGAAGGAAAAGTGTTGGAGGGGGAGGAGCTGTATATAAGGGGTAGGCGGGGACTTTCGGGAGCAGTTGGCGAGGGAGACAGAAGGAAGCGGTTTGCCACCCACCCTCCCTGTTGTTTGTCTTTGTGTGGTGTTCGTTTTCATTTATTTCAGAATCAATGGACTCGATTCGTCATAGCAGCGGTGTAACGGCGGTGTCTTTGGTCTTTGATAGTGGCAGAAAACATATGTGATGGAAGTGGTGGGGGGCTCATCGGTGGTATGGGCCCCTCTGGGGTATTCCAGTGGAATGGTATGCTGGAATACGGTAATGGTTGCACTGCGGGAAGGGGGTTGTCTCCGAGCTGGTGATACGACTGGAGGCCTGGTATGGTAAAAAAGGTCCCGCAGTGTAGTGGTGGAAAAGTGTTACGTTCGGGGTGCCGTCAAAGACCAACAGACTGTGTGTTTAAAATTTGTCGTTACAAATGTTATTTGGAAATTATTTAATATTTTGTTAATAAAAAGGCTGCTATGGCCATTTATACTCCAAACTCATGTGTGGTCTCATTATTGGATGGGGGTAAGGAAATGGGGGTGTGAGGAGTTTGAATGGTTCAAGGGTGGTAATTGAAAGTTGGGGATATCTTGACTACGCTGGTCATTCCAATAGACAAGGCCAGCAAATAGCACTTATTGGATTTAATCATGCCTGAAGTTCAAGACAAATACACTGTATGGCTAAAGATTTGTGGACACCTGACCATCACATCTCAATGAGCTTAGTATCCCATTCCAAAACCACAGGCTTCGTTGTGTAGTTGACCACCTCTTTGCAGCTATAACAGACTCCTCTCTGGAAGGGTTTACCACAAGATCCGGAGTGCATCTGTGGAATATTTACCTATTGATCTGGAAGTGCATTTTTAAGGTCTGGTACTGAGGTTGGTTGGGAAGACCTGGCTCACAATCATCATTACAGTTCATCCTAAAACTTTTCAGTAGGGTTGAGGTCAGGGTTCTGTGTTGGAACACGCAAGTTCCTCAAAACTAAGCTCAACACTATGGGGTTGATTTACTAAAGGCAAATATACTGTGCAGTTGCTCTAGATCAGAGGGGGACATGCAAGGAAAATAAAAAAACAGCATTTTTGCTTGCACATGATTGGATGATAGAAATCAGCAGAGCTTCCCCTCATTTCAGATCTTCCTCTCAGATCTAGAGCAACTGCACTTGCAGTGCACAGTATGTTTGCCTTTAGTAAATCAACCTCCCTGTCTGTATGGAGTTGGCTTGCACAGGGCCACAGTCATGCAGGAACAGAAAGGGGCCTTCCTCAAACTGTTGACACAACACATCATAGCCAGGGAACTAGCACTTTGCTTTAGTTTGTCTACTTCCATGCCACCTCATCAGCTCTTTCTGGTGGAGCAAACCCAGTGGCCATGGCCTGGAAATATCATGCACCCAAGTTCAACCCTTCTTGCAAGGGGTAAGGATGAATACTTTGCACTCCTTAATACTTAAAGTGTTTGTAAATGATCACCTTGTAAAACAACTCATTCAGTTTCAAATTGAAATGAATGGCAAAACATTTGTATATAGATTTAAAAACAGTATATATACGATATTGTCAAAAGTATTGGGACGCCTGCCTTTACACGCACATAATTTAATGGCATCCCAGTCTTAGTCCGTAGGATTCAATATTGAGTTGGCCCACCCTTTGCAGCTACACAGCTTCAACTCTTCTGAGAAGGCTGCCCACAAGGTTTAGGAGTGTATCTATGGGAATGTTTGACCATTCTTCCAGAAGTGCATTTGTGAGGTCCAGTACAGATGTTGGACGAGAAGGCCTGGCTCACAGTCTCCGCTCTAATTTATTCCAAAGGTGTTCTATTGGGTTGTTTGAGGGAGGATTGTGGTGTGGGGTTGTTTTTCAGGGGTTTGGCTTGGCCCCTTAGTTCCAGTGAAGGGAACTCTTAAGGTGTCGGCATACCAAGACATTTTAGATAATTTCATGCTCCCAACTTTGTGGGAACAGTTTGGGGATGGCCCCTTCCTGTTCCAACATGACTGCGCACATATCAGGAATATGAATTGTTGAGGTAACATATTCTTTAACCCCACTTCTGTAACAGGAATCCCAGTGCTCTCTTATGTGCTTGACTTTCTTAACCTCCCTGGCGGTATGATTCTTTCTGGAATTATGTTCCCAAAGCGGTACAATTATTTTGCATGAAAATTTGGTGTTATGTATTATAGGCCTGCGATTCTTAGTAATTACTTACTTAAACCTAAGCAAACCAGAGTCTAGTAAACATCCCGGGTATGATAAATATGAAACACAAAATTATAATATAATAAATAACTATAAATAATTATAAAAAATAGTAATCTAATTATAATAAAAATTGTTCAATAATGTAATCAAATCAAAAACACTGAAATTTGCTCAGTTGCAGAATTGTCGCTGTCATTAGATTTAGTGTTTGATGACGAATTTCCCCACAAATCGCTATCGCTCAATTCTGCGAGTGATTCTAATTTATTATCGCTGCTTTCTAGCTGGTCTAAAACCACTTTTGACATAAAGGGACACTTTTTGGTTGCTATGGACAATCTCCAGTTTCCAGGCAGAAAGAATAGTTTTTATTATATAAAAGTGCATGCAGGACACTGGACAGACCACTAGGGACCAAGGGGGTGTGTAATTATTACATACAGTACTGTAATCTGTAAGATTACAGTATACTGTATGTATACTATGTGTTTACCTTTTTGAATTTGCCGCCCAGTTCCGCTCCCTTGCGCCGCTGCGGCTCGCAGGGAACGGAACTAGGAAGTCAGATGGGGTCGAAAGTGCCGACACTCGCCGGAGATCTCGCTGGCGATCACAGCAGAGGACATCATCGCTGGATCGCCAGGAGAAGGTAAGGAAACTCCGCTGCGAGCTCTGCAATGTCTACCCCGAGCGTGACTCGGGGTTACCGATCCTAGCATAAAAAAACAACCCCGAGTCACGCTCGGGATTACCGCTAGGGAGGTTAAGCAGGCCATACACGGTCGAATTTAAAAAAAAAAAAAAAAAAATTCAAAATCAGAAAGTTCATTTTTTTTGTGATCCGATGGTGCCACCATTGATTTTCGAAATTCGGCCAACCAAGCCTTCAATTTCACCTCATGTTGCTACAGAAAATAATTTTCGTGGCCGGGAATCTTCTTTTCTTTCCGGGAATTTTCTTTTCTTGTACATGTGAATTCCTTTTTCTATTACATTTCTCGCACGATTCTCCCATCATTGATTAGAAAATCGTTTGTTTTTCAAAAAATGTACAACTTGTCCGATTACTCAAATTTGATTGCCGCACAAAAATCGGCTGTTGCTGCATCCCACTAATGGTGCGAAATTCAAATGAAAATTCTTATGCCCTGTACACACGATCGGAATTTCCAATTAAAAAAGTCTGATGGAATTTTTTCATTGGATATTCCGACCGTGTGTGGGCCCCATCGGACTTTTTTCAGTCGGAGTGTAGAAATAGAACATGTTAAAAATTCCGATCGTCTGTGTGAAACTCCGACGGAGAAAAAACACGCATGCTCAGAATCAAGTCGACGCATGCTCGGAAGCATTGAACTTCATTTTTCTCGGCTCGTCGTAGTGTTGCACGTCACCGCGTTCTTGACGGTTGGAATTTGGTGTGACAGTGTGTATGCAGGACAGCTTGAACGGAATTCCGATGGAAAATTCCATCGGATTTTATCCCATCGGAAATTCCGATCGTGTGTACAAGGCATTAGATACGATTTTCGAAAGAAAATTCTTTCGAAATTCGACCCGTGTATGGCCGGCATAAGAAAAAATAACTCACAATGTGACCCTGAATGCACTTCAAAATTATTGACGGGAAAGTGATAACAGTAGGCATGTTCACTAAAACTGAAAGAATCTAAAAGCCAAAAACAAAACAAAAGACTTGTTGGCTTGGGTATTGTGGCACAATTAGATAAACACCTAGCATTTTGTAATGTAATTAATAATTTAAAAAATATGCCTCAATTTTCCATTTCCTCCCAGATAACCTTATATTTAAGGTATCAGGAAGTTCTAAGAGGATGTGGCTGTTCATGAGATAAAACCTTATCCTTTAGAACACCAAGCTTTGATGATGCATGTAAAGGTTAATGTGAAAGGCAGGGTCTCATTTCGAATTCCATAGATAAGACACAATGGGGACAAAGATTATAAAAGTTATAAAACTGGAGTTTCAAGTGTGAGTAATGAAATGGTAAGTGAGCAAAAAATTAAAAGGAAAGGTAGGAAATTTAAGAGCAACATAATTATTTTAATGCCCACAGACGTTTTTAACAGCTGCGTTTTTTACAGCTTAAAAACGCCTGTCCATCTTATTTGTAAATTTTATTATTTCTTTTTTTAGAAAAAAATAAATGAAAAAAAAACGTCGGAGCTAAAAAACGCGTTAGTGCGCGTTTTTGCACGTTTTTTGACGCTCGCGTTTTTTTGTGCCTAACTCCGACGCTGAGGAACGCACTGGTCCTGGGGTTTTTTTACAGCTTAAAAACGTCTATGCTGTTTGCAGCTCAAAAACGTCTAGGTGGGCATGAGGCCTTATAAGGCTTGCTGTATTCTATTGATGCTTTGTTCTCCAACATGAGTTTATCAGCAGCAAAAACACAGTATAAAGCCACTTTTTGCATGCACGTTTATGCGCATTCACGCACCTTTTTGCATGTTTCTGCGTCTGGTGTTAACACATTCTATTGGCCAGAATCCTGGCCATTAGAATGTATTAACGCAGGAACGATCCTAGTATTAATGTGCGTTTAGGAGTGTTTAGGTGCTTTTGAGCCTCTGAAAGCTCCTGCCTCTAAACTCCTATGTGTGCATGGGCGCATAGGTTAACTACTTAAGGACCCCCTCCTGTAGATATACGTCGGCAGAATGGCTCGTACAGGCACATCAACGTACCTGTACGTCCCCCTTTAACTGCCCGACGTCGGGGTCGCGCGCCGCCGGCGGCACGTGCGCGACCCTGCTGCCTTCTCCGTGAGTCGAACCGCGGGTCCCGCGGACTCGATCGCCGCGGGGATCCCTGCGATCGTCTCACGGAGGCGTAGAGCAGGGAGATGCTTGTGTAAACAAGCATCTCCCTGCTCTGCCTGGTGACAATGACACCAATCTCGGCTCCGTGTACTCGGAGCGGAGATCAGTGTCATGTGACACACAGCCCAACCCCCCCTCAGTTAGTAACACTCATCAGGGCACACTTAACCCCTTTAGTGCCACCTAGTGGTTAACCCCTTCACTGCCAGTGTCATTTTCACAGTAATCAGTGCATTTTTATAGCACTGATCGCTGTGAAAATGACAATGGTCCCAAAAATGTGTCAGAAAGTGTCCGATGTGTCCGCCATAATGTCGCAGTCACGAAAAAAATCACTGATCGCCGACATTACTAGTAAAAAAAAAAGAATTAATAAAAATGCCATAAAACTATCCCCTATTTTGTAAACGCTATAACTTTTGCGCAAACCAATTAATAGACGCTGATTGCGATTTTTTTTTACCAAAAATATGTAGAAGAATACGTATCGGCCTAAACTGAGGAAAAAAAATGTTTTTTTATATATTTTTGGGGGATGTTTATTATAGCAAAAAGTAAAAAATATTGATTTTTTTTCAAAATTGTCGCTCTATTTTTGTTTATAGCGCAAAAAATAAAAACCGCAGAGATGTGATCAAATACCACCAAAAGAAAGCTCCATTTGTGGGAAAAAAAGGACGTCAATTTTGCTTGGGAGCCACGTCGCACGACCGCGCAATTGTCAGTTAAAGCGACGCAGTGCCGAATCGCAAAAAGGGTCCTGGTCTTTATGCTGCATATTGGCCCGGGGCTTAAGTGGTTAACATAAAGGGGCAGAAAAAAAAAACACTCAAAAAACTGTAAAAGCAGCGTTTTTGAGCTTAAGTGTGCATTAGGCATAAAAGATGAGTCCAAAAGTTTTTGTTCTGCTTGTAATAACTCAGCTTAGAATATTAGGACAATGGGGTTGATTTACTAAAACTGGAGAGTGCAAAATCTGGTGCAGCTCTGCATAGAAACCAATCAGCTTCCAAGTTTTTTTTTTTGTTTTTTTTAAAGCTTAAAGCGGACCTTTAGTCATTTTTTCAACTTTCCATCTATTAAATCCTCTGCCCTTGTTGTTTCAATTTTGGATAGCAAAACAGTTTTTTTCTGCCGGTAAATACCTTATACAGCCCACTTCCTGTTTCTTGTCTGGTCATTAGCCTAGGCTTATAACATCGTGCACAGAGTTTGCCAGGAAGGGAGGGGTGATGAGTCCTAAGAGGGCCACAGAGAGCTGCAGAGCTGGAGGTGTGCCTCTGTGTAAATCCAGGAACTGAACAGGCAGCAGCTTCAGCTGCCCACAGTTAAAATGGATGCAGCCAGACTCAGGGGAGGGAGATTTCTGCTGCATATTTGGCAAGTACAGAATCACAGTATATATAAAATAATATGCAAAGTGGTTGGAGGGAAGCTTTAGAATGGCAAAGATGTTTTTATTAAATAATTTGAGCAGACTGCAGTTCCTCTTTAAAGTGTTACTAAACCCAGCACTCTGCATTCACTTTATCTGGTCTCCCACAGTACACAGAACATGGAAATGCAATAGTTTTAGTAAATATAAACTGCTAAATACCTTTTCTCATCAGCAGTTAGAGTAGACTTGTGACTTCTATCAGCGTCCAGCAGAGCACTGGTCAAAGCTTGTAGGAGGAGTTTTTATTTCCCCCCGATTGTCCTATGAGGCTGCATGACCCCCGACCCTCTCCCTGGACATTGCTGATTGGCCCTGTGCTGATCACATGCACCCTCCCAAGAAAAAAAAAAACCTCTCTAGCAATACACACCAAACTGAGCATGTGCAGCTTGCCCCCAAAGCTCTGGTTTGGGGATGGTGGAAGAATGGGAGGATCAGAGAAGACAGGATCAAACAGCCTTTTTACACAATGTAGAAGATTAACCACTTAACGACCGCCCACTGTAAATATACGTCGGCAGAATGGCACCGACAGGCAGAATCACGTACATATACGTGATTGCCTTTGTATAGTTGGGGGGTCCGATCGGACCCCCCTTCTTTACAGTGGGTGGTCGTTTTACCTTCGGGAGCGATCCGGCATGAGGGGACGGCCGTTCGATTCCGGCCCCCCCTCTCGATCGCTCCCGGCGAATGAGAGAGCTTCCCCTGCCTGTGTACTGTTTACACAGGCAGGAGGAAGTGATGTCATCTCTCCTGCGGCGCTCACATATACCGAGCGCCGTACAGGAGAAGATGCAGGTTAGTGCACAAAACAGCACACTGACACCAGGACACATAGGCACATAAATCGCCCCCCCCAGATCACCCCCCAGCCCCCAGTCACAGTGTCACTGATTGCAGTGACCATTTATTTAGTGATCACTGCAATCAGTGACATTTGTGACTGTAAAAGTGTCACTACATTTAGTTTTAGGTCCAGTGTAGCCCCCTAACCCCCCCTAATAAAGGTTTAACCCCCTTATCACCCCCCAGATAACCCTTTCACCCCCTAGCACCGCCGTCGCTAAGCGATCATTTTTCTGATCGATGTCTTAGCGTCGGTGATGCAGATCGGTAGCCAGTAATTTTTTTTAGGTTCGCCGCAGGTTTTTATAGCGTCAGGTACCCCGATATATTACCTAATAAAGGTTTAACCCCCTTGATCGCCCCCCAGGTAACCCTTTCACCCCCTATCACCACTGTCACTAAGCGATCATTTTTCTGATCGCTGTCTTAGCGTCGGTGATGCAGATCGGTAGCCAGTAATTTTTTTTAGGTTCGCCGCAGGTTTTTATAGCGTCAGGTACCCCGATATATTACCTAATAAAGGTTTAACCCCCTTGATCGCCCCCCAGGTAACCCTTTCACCCCCTATCACCACCGTCGCTAAGCGATCATTTTTCTGATCGCGGTCTTAGCGTCGGTGATGCAGATCGGTAGCCAGTAATTTTTTTTAGGTTCGCCGCAGGTTTTTATAGCGTCAGGTACCCCCATATATTATCTAATAAAGGTTTAACCCCCTGATCGCCCCCAGGTAACCCTTTCACCCCCTATCACCACTGTCGCTAAGCGATCGTTTTTATGATCGTTGTCTTAGTGTCGGTGATACCGATAGGTAGCCAGTAATTTTTTTTTAGGTTCGCCGTCAGGTTTTTATATAGCGTCAGGTACCCCCATATATTACCTAATAAAGGTTTTAACCCCCTAATTGCCCCTAGTTAACCCTTTCACCAGTGATCACCATATAAGTGTTACGGGTGACGCTGGTTAGTTAGTTTGCTTTTTTATAGTGTCAGGGCACCCGCCGTATATATAACCCAATAAAGGTTTAACCCCCTGATCGCCCGGCGGGTGATATCAATTAGGTTTTAGCGTCAGAGAGGGTCTGCGTCACACCCCAGGCAGCGTCAGGTTAGTGCCAGTAGCGCTAACACCCACGCGTGAAGCATACACCTCCCTTAGTGGTATAGTATCTGAACAGATCAATATCTGATCTGATCAGATCTATACTAGCGTCCCCAGCAGTTTAGGGTTCCCAAAAACGCAGTGTTAACGGGATCAGCCCAGATACCTGCTAGCACCTGCGTTTTGCCCCTCCGTCCAGCCCAGGCCACCCAAGTGCAGTATCGATCGATCACTGTCACTTACAAAACACAACACACATAACTGCAGCGTTCGAAGAGACAGGCCTGATCCCTGCGACTCCAGTGCTGTAGGAGGTGATTTCACCACCACAGTTAAAAAAAAAAAAGCATATATGCCGAAGCATTGGGGCAGCAGGGGCGGAGGAGTGATTTTGCTCCTAATGCCGCGTACATACGGTCAAAATTCCGACGGAGGCTTGCCCGTGGAAAAGTCTGACCATGTGTACGCGGCATAACTTTTGCGGGAAGATGCCCCCATGCTTCGGCATATATAAATGGTGCATGTATGCCTATCATTAGAAGTGGGTGGATGAAGGGCAGTATTCTAATGGTGGGCATACCCACCGATCAATCTTTTTTTTTCGTTCAGCCAACTGGCTGCATGAAAAAAAAGATTACAATACATGTCCAACAAGGACCAGCAACGTACTGGTATGTTGCTGGATTTGAATGTTTATACCAGAATGATGCCTGCGGGTTTAGGTATCATCTTGGTATCATTCTTTTCAGCCAGCGGCCGGCTTTAATGTAAAAGCAATCCTAGTGGCTAATTAGCCTCTGGACTGCTTTTACAAGCAGTGGGAGGGAATGTCCCCCGCCCGGATATAAAAAGCGCCATTGGGAAATTGGGAAAGCATTTTATCACACCGATCTTGGTGTGGTCAGATGCTTTGAGGGCAGAGGAAAGATCTAGGGTCCAATAGACCCCAGTTTTTTCAAAAAAGAGTACCTGTCATTACCTATTGCTATTATAGGGGATATTTACATTCCCTGAGATAACAATAAAAAAAAAAAAAATATGGAAGCAACAGTTTAAAAATAAAATAAAAAAGCAAAATTAATAATAAAAAAAAAAAAGCACCCCTGTCCTGCCCTGCTCTTGCCCAATGGCGAACGCAAGCGTCGGTCTGGCGTCATATGTAAACAGCAATTGCACCATGCATGTGAGGTATCACCGGGAAGGTCAGATCGAGGGCAGTAATTTTAGCAGTAGACCTCCTCTGTAAATCTAACGGGGTAACCTGTAAAGGCTTTTAAAGGCTTTTAAAAATGTATGTAGTTTGTCGCCAATGCGCGTTTGTGCGAAATTTTAAAGCTTGTCGTGTTTGGTATCTATGTACTCGGCCTAAGATCATCTTTTTTATTTCATCAAACATTTGGGCAATATAGTGTGTTTTAGTGCATTAAAATTAAAAAAAGTGTATTTTTTCCCCAAAAAATGCGTTTGAAAAATCGCTGCGCAAATACTGTGTAGAAAAAAAAATTGCAACACCCACCATTTTAATCTGTAGGGCCTTTGCTTTAAAAATATATATAATGTTTGGGGGTTCAACATAATTTTCTTGCAAAAAAAATATGTTTTCATGTAAACAAAAAGTGTGAAAAAGGGCTTTGCCTTCAAGTGGTTAGAAGAGTGGATGTAAGCTTCCTAATGTTGTGTATAAAATGCCAGAACAGTTCAAAACCCCCCCAAATGACCCCATTTTGGAAAGTAGACACCCCAAGCTATATACTGAGAGGCATGTCGAGTCCATGGAATATTTTATATGTTGACACAAGTTGCGGAAAATAGACAATTTTATTTTTTATTTTTTGCACAAAGTTGTCACTAAATGATATATTGCTCAAACATGCCATGGGCATATGTGGAATTACACCCCAAAATACATTCTGTTGCTTCTCCTGAGTACGGGGATACCACATGTGTGAGACTTTTTGGGAGCCTAGCCGCGTACGGGACCCCAAAAACCAAGCACCGCCTTCAGGCTTTCTAAGGGTGTAAATTTTTGATTTCACTTCTCACTGCCTATCACAGTTTCGGAGGCCATGGAATGCCCAGATGGCACAAAACCCCCCCAAATGACCCCATTTTGGAAAGTAGACACCCCAAGCTATTTGCTGAGAGGTATTGTGAGTATTTTGCAGATCTCGCTTTTTGTCACAAAGTTTTGAAAAAAAAAAATGTTTTCTTCATTTTCAAAAACAAATGAGAGCTGTAAAATACTCACCATGCCTCTCAGCAAATAGCTTGGGGTGTCTACTTTCCAAAATGGGGTCATTTGGGGGGGTTTTGTGCTATTTTGGCATTTTATGGCCTTCGAAACTGTGATAGGTAGTGAGAAGTGAAATCAAAAATTTGTGCCTAGAAATCCTGAAGGCGGTGCTTGGTTTTCGGGGTCCCGTACGCGGCTAGGCTCCCAAAAAGTCCCACACATGTGGTATCCCCGTACTCAGGAGAAGCAGCAAAATGTATTTTGGGGTGTAATTCCATATATAACCATGGCATGTGTGAGCAATATATCATTGAGTGACAACTTTTTGTAATTTTTATTTTTTTTTGTCATTATTCAATCACTTGGGACAAAAAAAAAATATTCAATGGGCTCAACAGGCCTCTCAGCAATTTCCTTGGGGTGTCTACTTTCTAAAATGGGGTCATTTGGGGGGGTTTTGTGCTATTTTGGCATTTTATGGCCTTCAAAACTGTGATAGGTAGTGAGGAGTGAAATCAAAAATTTGCGCCCTTAGAAATCCTGAAGGCGGTGCCTGGTTTTCGGGGGCCCGTACGCGGCTAGGCTCCCAAAAAGTCCCACACATGTGGTATCCCCGTACTCAGGAGCAGCAGCAAAATGTATTTTGGGGTGCAATTCCACATATAACCATGGCATGTGTGAGCAATATATCATTTAGTGACAACTTTTTGTATTTTTTTTTTTTTTTTTTTTAGTCATTATTCAATCACTTGCGACAAAAAAAAAAATATTCAATGGGCTCAACATGCCTCTCAGCAATTTCCTTGGGGTGTCTACTTTCCAAAATTGGGTAATTTGGGGGGGTTTTGTACTGCCCTGCCATTTTAGCAACTCAAGAAATGAGATAGGCAGTCATAAATTAAAAGCTGTGTAAATTCCAGAAAATGTACCCTAGTTTGTAGACGCTATAACTTTTGCGCAAACCAATAAATATACGCTTATTGACATTTTTTTTACTAAAGACATGTGTCTGAATAAATTTTGGCCTAAATGTATGACTAAAATTTAGTTTATTCGATTTTTCTTATAACAAAAAGTAGAAAATATCATTTTTGTTTTAAATTTTCTGTCTTTTTCCGTTTATATTGCAAAAAAAAAAATCGCAGAAGCAATCAAATACCATTAAAAGAAAGCTCTATTTGTGGGAAGAAAAGGACGCAAATTTTGTTTCGGTACAACATTGCATGTCCGCACAATTTCCAGTTAAAGCAGCGCAGTGAAAAATTCTGAAAACAGCTCTGGTCCTTTAGCTACAAAATGGTCCGGAGCTTAAGTGGTTAACAAGCATGCTTTACTGCATATACAGACTGATTTTACGGGTGTGGGTTTAGTAACACTTTAATTGAACAAGCTGAAGTTAGAAGCTGATTGGCTACCATGCAGAGCGTTGCCTCAGATTTTGCCCTCTCCAGTTTTAGTAAATCAACCACAATGTGTAAATAACCTTATATAAGATTCATGAATTTCTGAAGGCGACTGGAAAAAGATATGTGGTTGATGGCTACATTAATAGAAAAAAAAAAATCTCCTTTTTGCCATCGCTGCCTATAAGTAGAAGCCCATCGTACTATAATGTTTTACCTACCAAAGCATCTGTAATAACCATCCGTGTGCACCAAATAACTTTACAGAATAAGAAATGCTATAAAAGAAGAAAGAGGGCAGACTGTGAAAACAAAAAGGGTGGATTCAGAACTTATTTTTGCTGATACGTCAGTTTTGTTTTATAGCTGAACTCCAGCCCAATCTAAAAGACACAAATTAACGCAGCTCTGCATTCTTAACTATACCATTAAATCTATTTTTTAATTAAAGCAGTTTATTTGACTTGGAATCACTCTCGTGCATCCCCATTACAGCCTAGCGCAGACTGGGATACGGAGGGTAGGACTAGGAGCTAATCAGGTGTACTAGTGCTTGCAAATGTGTAGATATACTGGTAGGATAGGAATGAGCAGGGTTGGACTCCTCCTTATCCATTGCTGCTGATTTTGTACGTTTGCCCACCGCTAAAGAAATGATCAGTCTATAATTTTAGGCCCCTTTCACCGTTCAGGTCCGCCTGTCAGTTTTTTCAGCGGACCTGAACGGACGCTCCATGCAGGTGTAGCACTACCCCCGCAAGAGCTGCTGGTCCAATTTTGGGTCTTTGCCGTTACCTTACTGTTCCACCGTGTCTGTCATAGGGATCCCATTGAAGAGTTGTTCACAGATGTCAGCACCAACACACAGTCTCTTTTCCAATGGCTTTATTCAACAAAGTCAGTTGGAGGGATGGAGGATTAGGGGAGATTCAGGTACCTTGTACTTGTGGATCACGGGTAC
Organism: Rana muscosa; assembly: GCA_029206835.1. NCBI lineage: Eukaryota > Metazoa > Chordata > Amphibia > Anura > Ranidae > Rana > Rana muscosa. Next base: position 62,852,462 of record CM055128.1, read on the forward strand.
TTCTCCTGATCCAGAGGACAAACAGTTTCCACCCTGGATCTAGCAACCACCGGATAGGCCTCTCTCACTGACCTAGCAGCCGGTGCGGTGCTCGGTCAAAAGTCTCTGCCACAGACTTGAAGAATACACATAGTCTCTGCGCAATCTTCTGCCACAGGATTGTATGATCCAGAACTTTTGCAAAGTCTAAGTACAGTCACACAGTACCAGTTTCTTTCAGCCAAGCCGGCAACACTGTGAGGTAGATGGACCGGGATGCATCCTCCAATTGGTTCTCCAGGCTCTTCCTGAGATACCAGCTCTTTCGCTCGGTCCTCTATGAGAAAAGTCCTCCCCTGGTTTCTCCAATTGCTGGGCTTCTTCCCGCAGGCAAGACAGCACAGGACCACCCCTGACCAGTAGGCCCCAGAAACTCCTGGGCCTACTATCAGTACCAAAGCCTCAGGCCAGTAGGCCCGGAGACAGAAGACTGTCACGGCACACCTTAGGCCAGGAGGGCCATCAGGTCAGAGAGACCCGTAAAATGGCGTATGTCCCTTAAGTACCCTTTTCCAGAATGCACAGTGGGGGGACCACTCCCACTGGGCTGTTTCTGGGTAAAGAACACTCAATACACCCAGCCTGCTGCATTTCCAACCTTGACCTGTGGTGACCGCGACACCTGCAGTCAAGTGGAAAATGCGCAACACAGCTGGACTGGAACAGAAACCAGCAATTTAACACAATCGTTCTGAGCCAAACTACAGCTCAGATCACTTAAATTTAAACATAGCACCTACTCAATAGGAGCAGGGCGCCACACACTTCCCCCACCGCAATAGACGATGTCCTCATCGTCTGAAAAAAAAATTACTCTCACTCCTGACAGTCGATACCTGAATCAAAAGAACTTGGATGGGAAAGGGTGAGGTAGTAAAAGAAGATAAAACATGAACACACAGTAAGATTACATCAATGTACATTACAACACCTCTCTATCTAAACCACCCATTCTCCAGCAGTTTTGACAGAAGATCCAGTGTACCTGAAAAACAAAAACACACAGGCAACAATACAGAACGCATCACTATGCAACAGGAAGCAAAGCCTCACTTCCTGAGAGATGAGCCTTTCTTTCCTCCATGTATATCATATTTTTTATTTTATTTTTATGTGGGTAGCTAAGTGTAAAAGAGTCCAGTTTTACTGAGCAAACTTCCACCACCTAGTGGCAGAAGAACAACATGACATTAGTCCTTGAACATAAGTACTGGAGCAGGTAGCGGAATCTTGACACCGAAGTTTCCGGTAACCTAACACTACCTAGCTATATACCCCACAGTCTTTCAGGAAAAATAAATAAAATTCTTCCTCTTTTGGCAAATTGAAAACTCAGGACAGTCACTGTAGATGATCACCAGTAAAACTGGGGGTCAGGCAAAGTCACCGGCTTTCCTTGTTTATCCAGGGTGGTGATGAAATAAACAACATTGTCCTTCCCTGGGCAGCAGATGACCACTTTGTCGGCATGAATGTGTCTACCATAGATCCAGTGCAACAGACACCTATTGAAACGATTATCCATAGTAGTCGAATAGCCTGCTTTCCTGAAAGGTTTAGGTACGGACAAATAGTCCCAGATAGCCTCACTGTACCATTTCTCTCTGCTGGACTCAATTTCCCACATGATCTCCAAGGGGACATAGGGAAATTCCAGACCATACTCCATGGCTACCCTTTTGTTTAGCAGTCTTTGTAACCGGGCAAGCCTTGGCAAATCTCTGACACTTCCTCGTCCAGGTGGCACACATGAGGTCGGAGACTTGCGCACCATAGCATTAATAGACAGCTTTCCTGACCCAAACGAACTGGTACCTCTGGCCAGGATGTCATTAGTAGCAACTGGGTTTTCCACACTGGGTGATGTCTTCCCCGAGTCCATGGCTGTCCAATCAGAAAAAGTAAAGGCCGAAGCGACATCATCACCATTTGCCCATAACATCTCCTGAGACATAGTCTCGAACAAAATCATCATCATCGGAGATGTCCGAAAGGGAATCTAATTCAGAGTCCCGTAACTCCTCCGCGGGCACATATTTACAGGCAGTTCCCACATGCACACTTTCCCCCGAACTCTCACCCATTCCTGTCGTGGACTTCTCAGGAATCAGACTTTTCTTTGGATCCAGTTTGGGTAGTCTCTGGGGTAGGCCTCGACCATGGCCGCGGGAGGCTTTTACATATCCCACCTTCTTTTGGGCAGGTGCAGCGAAGTTAGCAGTTGTGGAGGTAAGAGCAGTGGCGATGTCCGCTGATGATTCTTTGATGGCAGTAACAGCGCCATCTCACTCAGGAGCACTCACTGTAGCAGACGCGGTGAGTGTAGGTCTAACCACAGAAGCAAATGCAGCAGCTTCCTCTGTAGCGATGCCTGAGGCTCAGTCCATCCGGTAGGCACAGGGCGGCATGGTGGGTTGCTCTACGGAGAACAGGTACTCCCCGCATTGTAGGCACTGCCCATGCAGTTTCAGACGAATGCCATTATCCGTCAGCGTAGTTCCCGGCAGCATGACACTTGTAGCGGTACCCACAGGAAACATCCTGGGCCCCATAGCAGACTGCATCAACGGAACTAAAGACATGGCGGTATTCCGACTCTCTGTTAAGTGTTGGACACACACGCAGCGTCTAACGCAGCAAGCAGGCGAGAACTCCTCCCACTTGTTCTTTTAGTCACGTAGTTCGTGGGCTTCTTGCTTTCTTGGCTCCGCCCACAGCCCACGCGGCTATGAAGTGATTTGTTTATGGCCAGGAGGAGGGGAGACGTGATACCAGTGCTGGACTCTATAAGACCTGCAGTGCTCAGGTCTGGAGCAGCTGTACTATTCCAAGCTTTAGGCTGCTTTCACACTGAAGGCGGGGTTTCAGGCGTTTTAGCGCTAGAAATAGCGCCTGTAAAGCGCCTGAAATCCGCCTCTCATGCCTCCCCAGCCTGAGTGCTTTCACACTGGAGAGGTGCGCTTGCAGGATGTTTCAAAAAGTCCTGCAAGCAGCATCTTTGGGGCGGTTTGGGAGCGCTGTATACAACACTCCTAAACCGCCCCTGCATATTGTAATGAATGTAATTGAGCTCAGGGGTAACAGCCATAAACATTCTACAATGATTGGGTTGGGCTCTGTGTCCCCATTTCACTCTGCTCCAGCAATTGCTTTGTTGACATAGAGTAGTCACATCCAAACACATAACTGATGACTTCCATGTCATCTAACAGTTTACACATAACAAGTAATTAGCTAAGGAAACCAGCCGTGTACTGAGTATTGATATTAGTACATACCGGTCGTACAAGTACTTATCTCAGTATGTGGTACTGAGATGAGCTAGAAAAGTAAACCATTTTTACGTCTCGCACAAAACACAAAAAACAACTCTTCAGGAGGCATTTATTTTAGCCTAGATTCACATTGGAGTGATTTGTCATGCGATTTGAGAGATAACATCGCATGACAAGTCGCAGCCTATTGGAGGCAATAGCACTGTTCCAATCATTCCAATTTTGCGGCGCCGCACCGATTTGCAAAAGTAGTTCCTGCACTACTTTTGCTGATTTCAGGTGCAACTTCAATAGACTTCTGTGCATGAAGCCACACAGATGTCTATCAAGTAGCAGCTGAAATTGCGCTGACCTTGCTACTTTGAAATCGCGCTACTTCAATTGAATTAGCATGATTTCAAAGTAGCATCAATGTGAACCAGGGCTCAAATTCAGAAATTCTTACTGAGCACTAAAGACACATGTCACGATAATCAGTGTATCCAGAGATATGGGCAGCTGAAGTTCTATGCAAATCTCAACTTTTTATGTATCTTATTTGTCCATTAGACATGTGCAATTTGTTTCGTCACAAATTTGTTTTCAAAATAAATTTGGCATATTCGTTCATTCGGAAACATCCGAATGAACGAAAGACTCTTTTGAAGAATGCATCTGAAAACAAATTTTCTGAAAGAACAAAAATCCGAAATAACAAAAATTTGAAAGAACAAAAATCCAAAAGAACGAAAAACTATTCAACCAACGAGTTTAACGAATCGATTAGATTCGAATAATTTAGTTTTTTCGTATTTTCTATTATAATTCAATTATTACAGTTTTTTATTATTATTATAATTTTTTTCTTATTTAACCACTTAACGACCGCCCACCGCCGATTTACGTCGGCAGAATGGCACGGACAGGCAGAATCACGTAGATCTACGTGATCGCCTTTGTGCAGTTGGGGGGTCCATCCGGACCCCCCTTCACTGCAGTGAGCGGCCGTTAAGTGTTCGGGAGCGATCAGGCATGAGGGGGCGGCCGCTCGATTCCGCCCCCCCCCCCCTCGCGATCGCTCCCGGCCAATGAAATTGCTTCCTCCGCCATGTGATGTAAACACAGGCTGGAGGAAGTGATGTCATCTCCCTCGCCGCGGTCTTTTCGTTCCCGGCGCCGAGGAGTGAAGACAGAGGTTAGTGCTCTAACAGTCCACTGACACGTAGGTACACATAGGCACACAAATCACCCCCCAGTCACCCCCAGATCACCCCCCAGGTCACCCCAAAGCCCCCAATCACAGTGTCACTGATTGCAGTGATCATTTATTTTACTGATCACTGCATTTAGTGTCATCTGTGATTGTAAAAAGTTGCAGGGCAGTTAGGATTAGGCCCCTTTAGGTCCAGGGTAGCCCCCTAACCCCCCTAATAAAGGTTTAACCCCTTGATCACCCCCAGGTAACCCTTTCACCCCCTAACTTCAGCGTCACTAAGCGATTGTTTTTCCGATCGCTGTATTCGTGTCGCTGGTGTTTTAGATAGGCAGTTATTTTTTTTTTAGGTTCGCCGCAGGTTTTTATTGGTGTCAGGTACCCCCATATATTATTTTAACCCCCTGATTGCCCCTAGAGTTAACCCTTTCACCAGTGATCGCCGTATAAGCGTCACTGGTGTCACTGGTTAGCCAGTAAGTTATTTAGTTATTTAGGTTACCCGTCAGGTTTTTATATAGTGTCAGGTACCCCCATATTTAACCTAATAAAGGTTTTAACCCCCTGATTGCCCCTAGTTAACCCTTTCACCAGTGATCACCATATAAAGGTTACGGGTGACGCTGGTTGATTAGTTTGCTTTTTATAGCATCAGGGCACCCGCCGTATATAACCCAATAAAGGTTTAACCCCCCTGATCGCCCGGCGGGTGAGATCAATTAGGTTTTAGCGCCAGAGAGGGTCTGCGTCGCCCCAGGCAGTGTTAGGTTAGTGCCAGTAACGCTAACACCCACGCGCAAAGCATACACCCCCCTTAGTGGTATAGTATCTGATCAGATCTATACTAGCATCCCCAGCGGTTTAGGGTTCCCAAAAACGCAGTGTTAGCGGGATCAGCCCAGATACCTGCTAGCGCCTGCGTTTAGCCCCTCCGCCCAGCCCAGCCCAGCCCACCCAAGTGCAGTATCGATCGATCACTGTCACTTACCAAACACAACACACATAACTGCAGCGTTCGCAGAGACAGGCCTGATCCCTGCGATCGCTAACAGTTTTTTTGTAGCGTTTGATACATTTGCTGACGACAGTCAGGTGCTTTTTTTCCTGTGAATCTTACTAGTGTACCCCTAAATTTAGAGCCCAAAATGGCAAGACGAAGGTACACTAGTAAAGAGGCCTACGAGATTCTGAGCATGACAGATAGTGAAGAGGAGGTCACGTATCTGTCAGATTCAGGCTCAGAATATCTTCCCGTAGAAGACAGTGACGTCAGCGGCCCCACGTCAGATAGCTCTGACGACGAAGTTGAGGTCCCTGCTAAGGTCAGGCGTACCCGATCCAGATCTTCTGAGGTTGTTGAGGAGCAAGAACCGCAGGTCTCTCGTATCATGGAGCAGAGTAGTACTAGCGCCGCTATTCCTTCTGGTGAACTGGCAAGCACCAGCGGCCTAGTACAGCCTGGACGTACATCCAGCACTGCAGTAACACTTGGTGACGTGGCGAGTCCCATAAGTGCAGTTCAAGCTGGCGAGGTGGCAAGCACAAGTAGTGTCCCGCTGCCACCAAGAAGACAAAGGCAGGCCCGTCGTGCCCATACTGCCCTTCCTGCAGAATTCGCCTATCCTGATTGGGTCCCCACCACTTCTGCAGAACCCGTACTTCCCCCATTCACTGCCCAACCCGGTATTCAGGTGGAAACAGCTGATTTTATTCCAATTGATTTTTATTCGCTGTTTTTCACGGAAGATCTCTATAGATCTATTGTGGACCAGAGTAATTTATATGCTGGTCAATTTATCGCCGCTAACCCCCAGTTGCCTAAAATTGCCAGAAATTGGAAACCAATTACGGTTTCCGAATTTAAGACCTTTCTGGGCCTTTCCCTCAACATGGGCACACATAAATTTCCGTCATTGCGTGCTTATTGGTCCACGCACCCAATTGACCACATGCCCGTGTTCTCTGCCTCCATGTCCAGGGCACGATACGAGCAGATTTTGCGGTTCATGCACTTCAACGACAATGAACTTTGTCGTCCACGTGGGGACCCTGAATACGACCGGCTCTATAAAATTCGGCCCCTCATAAACCACTTCAACGAACGTTTTGCAGCCTTGTTTACTCCCGATCAAGTTGTCTGCGTTGATGAGTCCCTGATTAAATTTTCTGGCCGCTTGTCTTTCAAGCAGTACCTTCCCAGCAAGCGTGCCAGATACGGGGTCAAGCTCTACAAGTTCTGTGACAGGGCAACAGGCTATGTAGTGAACTTTACGGTTTATGAGGGAAAAGACAGTCAGATTGAGTCGGTCAACTGCCCGGATTACATAGGGAGCGCTGGCAAGATAGTGTGGAACTTGGTGTCACCCTTATTCGGAAAGGGGTACCACTTGTATGTGGACAATTATTACACGAGCGTGCCACTGTTTAGTCACTTGTTTGATCATAAGATTGGAGCATGTGGCACCGTGCGACCTAATCGCCGGGGCTTTCCCCAGCGGCTTGTAGATGCCCGTCTTAGGCTGGGGGAGAGAGCCTGCTTGAAGTGTAATAACTTGCTCGCTATGAAGTGGAGGGACAATAAGAATGTTTTCCTTCTTACCTCCCTTCATGCAGACACGACAGTCCAAATTCGTACGGTGACTGGTGTTGTGGAGAAACCCCTCTGTGTCCACGAATATAACCAAAATATGGGAGGGGTGGACCTCAACGACCAGTTGATGGCGCCGTATCTAATTGACCGTAAGGCGAGACGCTGGTACAAAAAAGTGTCTCTATCATTATTCCAATTGGCTTTGCTGAACGCTCATGTGCTATACAGAGCTTCAGGCGGGACGTTATCTCTTCTAAAATTCCAGAATGAGATAGTCACAGAACTCCTGTATCCAGGCGGTTCTGCACCTCACCATCCCCAACCAAATGCAGTAAGCCGGCTGCATGAGAGGCATTATTCGTATGTCCTCCCGAGTACCCCTACCCAAAGCCACCCCCAAAAAAGATGTCGTGTCTGTAGCAAGCGCGGATTTAGGCGTGACACCCGTAGTTTTTGTCCACTCTGTCCTGACAAGCCTGGTCTTTGCCAAGGTGAATGTTTTGAACGCTACCACTCAAAAGTGAAGTTTTAGCGTAGGGTACAGCATTTCACAGACTAGGACACACTTACACAGGGTCTCCCAAGATGCCATTACATTTTGAGAGACCCGAACCATTACAGTTGTAAAGTTACAAAAAAAAGTGTAAAAAAGACAAAAAAAACGTAAAAAACAAAACACCAAAAAAATATAAAATAAAAAAACCAAAAATAGTTGTCGTTTTATTGTTCTCTCTCTCTCTATTTTCTCTCTATTGTTCTGCTCTTTTTTACTGTATTCTATTCTGCAATGTTTTATCATGCTTGCCTTTCAGGTATGTAATTTTTTGTTTTCAGGTGCGCCATTCAACTGCAGCGCGGAATTATTTATCTTGACAGCAACAGCGTTTGCTCCCACGATACATAAAGCCGTGACTCCAGTGCTGTAGGAGGTGATTTCACCACCACAGTTAAAAAAAAGAGCATATATGCCGAAGCATGGGGGCAGCAGGGGCGGAGGAGCGATTTTGCTCCTAATGCCGCGTACATACGGTCGAAATTCCGACGGAGGCCTGCCCGTGGAAAATTCCGACCGTGTGTACGCGGCATAACTTTTTTGCGGGAGGATGCCCCCATGCTTCGGCATATATATATTTTAGGCACAGGTTGCGTTAAAACATTTTTTTATTTTTTACTAGGTTTTGTTTTGGTATTTGCTTTGCAGGTATGGCATGGTAAGGTCTTACTGTTGTACTGTAATGTTACTTTGTTTTAATGTTAACCACCATTTGCTTAGCAGGTACGCCATTCAGTTGCAGCGCGGATCTATTTATCTTGACAGCAACAGCGTTTGCTCCCACGATACATAAAGCCGTGACTCCAACGCTGTAGGAGGTGATTTCACCACCACAGTTAAAAAAAAGAGCATATATGCCGAAGCATGGGGGCAGCAGGGGCGGAGGAGCGATTTTGCTCCTAATGCCGCGTATATACGGTCGAAATTCCAACGGAGGCTTATCCGTGGAAAAGTCCGACCGTGTGTACGCAGCATAACCTTTTATGCCGCGTACATACGGTCGAAATTCCGACGAAGGCTTGACCGTGTGTACGCGGCATAACTTTTTTGCGGGAGGATGCCCCCATGCTTCGGCATATATGCCCATCATTAGAAGTGGGTGGATGAAGGGAGGTATTCTAATGGTGGGCATACCCACCAATCAATCTCTTTTTTTCGTTCAGCCAATAGGCTGTATGAAAAAAAAGATTACAATACATGTCCAACAAGGACCAGCAACGTACTGGTATGTTGCTGGACTTTGAATGTTTATACCAGAATGATGCCTGCGGGTTTAGGTATCATCTTGGTATCATTCTTTTCAGCCAGCAGCCGGCTTTCATGTAAAAGCAATTCTAGCAGATAATTAGCCTCTAGACTGCTTTTACAAGCAGTGGGAGGGAATGTCCCCCCCCCCCCCGGATATAAAAAGCGCCATTGGGAAATTGGGAAAGCATTTTATCACACCGATCTTGGTGTGGTCAGATGCTTTGAGGGCAGAGGAAAGATCTAGGGTCTAACCCCCCAATTTTTTTCAAAAAAAGAGTACCTGTCACTACCTATTGCTATCATAGGGGATATTTACATTCCCTGAGATAACGATAAAAATGGTAAAAAAATAAAATATGGAAGGCACAGTTTAAAAATAAAATAAAAAAGCCAAATAAATAATAAAAAAAAAAAAAAAAAAAAAAAAGCACCGCTTTTGCTATTGCGCAAAGGCGAACGCAAGCGTCGGTCTAGCGTCATATGTAAACAGCAATTGCATCATGCATGTGAGGTATCACCGCGAAGGTCAGATCGAGGGCAGTCATTTTAGCAGTAGACCTCCTCTGTAAATCTAACGTGGTAACCTGTAAAGGCTTTTAAATGCTTTTAAAAATGAATGTAGTTTGTCGCCGCTGCGCGTTTGTGCACAATTTTAAAGCATGTCGTGTTTGGTATCCATGTACTCGGCCTATGATCATCTTTTTTATTTCATCAAACATTTGGGCAATATAGTGTTTTTTAGTGCATTAAAAATAAAAAAAGTGTGTTTTCCCCCAAAAAATGCGTTTGAAAAAACGCTGCGCAAATACTGTGTGGAAAAAAAAAATGCAACACCCACTATTTTAATCTGTAGGGCCTTTGCTTTAAAAAAATATATAATGTTTGGGGGTTCAACATAATTTTCTTGCAAAAAAAAATATTTTTTCATGTAAACAAAAAGTGTCAGAAAGGGCTTTGTCTTCAAGTGGTTAGAAGAGTGGATGATGTGTGACATAAGCTTCCTAATGTTGTGCATAAAATGCCAGGACAGTTCAAAACCCCCCCAAATGACCCCATTTTGTAAAGTAGACACCTCAAGCTATTTGCTGAGAGGCATGTTGAGCCCATTGAATATTTTTTTTTTTTGTCCCAAGTGATTGAATAATGACCAAAAAAAAAAAAAAATGTACAAAAAGTTGTCACTAAATTATATATTGCTCAAACATGCCATGGGCATATGTGGAATTACACCCCAAAATACATTCTGTTGCTTCTCCTGAGTATGGGGATACCACATGTGTGGGACTTTTTGGGAGCCTAGTCGCGTACGGGACCCCAAAAACCAAGCACCGCCTTCAGGATTTCTATGGGTGTAAATTTTTGATTTCACTCCTCACTGCCTATCACAGTTTCGGAGGCCATGGAATGCCCAGATGGCACAAAACCCCCCCAAATGACCCCATTTTGGAAAGTAGACACCCCAAGCTATTTGCTGAGAGGTATGTTGAGTATTTTGCAGATCTCGCTTTTTGTCACAAAGTTTTGAAAATGTAAAAAAAGAAAAAAAAAAAGAAAAAAAAATGTCTTTCTTAATTTTCAAAAACAAATGAGAGCTGTAAAATACTCACCATGCCTCTCAGCAAATAGCTTGGGGTGTCTACTTTCCAAAATGGGGTCATTTGTGGGGGTTTTGGGCTATTTTGACATTTTATGGCCTTCAAAACTGTGATAGGTAGTGAGGAGTGAAATCAAAAATTTATGCCCTTAGAAACCTTGAAGGCGGTGCTTGGTTTTTGGGGTCCCGTACGCGGCTAGGCTCCCAAAAAGTCCCACACATGTGGTATCCCCGTACTCAGGAGAAGCAGCAGAATGTATTTTGGGGTGTAATTTCACATATAACCATGGCATGTGTGAGCAATATATCATTTAGTGACAACTTTTTGTACATTTTTTTTTTCTTTTTGTCACTATTCAATCATTTGGGACAAAAAAAAAAAAATATTCAATGGGCTCAACATGCCTCTCAGCAAATAGCTTGGGGTGTCTACTTTCCAAAATGGGGTCATTTGGGGGGGTTTTGTGCCATCTTGGCATTTTATGGCCTTCAAAACTGTGATAGGTAGTGAGGAGCGAAATCAAAAATGTATGCCCTTAGAAACCTTGAAGGCGGTGCTTGGTTTTTGGGGTCCCGTACGCGGCTAGGCTCCCAAAAAGTCCCACACATGTGGTATCCCCGTACTCAGGAGAAGCAGCAGAATGTATTTTGGGGTGTAATTTCACATATGCCCATGGCATGTGTGAGCAATATATCATTTAGTGACAACTTTGTGCAAAAAAAAAACAGTTTGTCATATTCCCGCAACCTGTGGCAAAATATAAAATATTCCATGGACTCAACATGCCTCTCAGTAAATAGCTTGGGGTGTCTACTTTCCAAAATGGGGTAATTTGGGGGGGTTTTGTGCTATTTTGGCATTTTATGGCCTTCGAAACTGTGATAGGTAGTGAGGAGTGAAATCAAAAATTTACGCCCTTAGAAATCCTGAAGGCGGTGTTTGGTTTTTGGGGCCCTGTACGCGGCTAGGCTCCCAAAAAGTCCCACACATGTGGTATCCCCGTACTCAGGAAAAGCAGCAGAATGTATTTTGGGGTGCAATTCCACATATAACCATGGCATGTGTGAGCAATATATCATTTAGTGACAACTTTTTGTACATTTTTTTTTTTTCTTTTTGTCATTATTCAATCATTTGGGACAAAAAAAAAATATTCAATGGGGTCAACATGCCTCTCAGCAAATAGCTTGGGGTGTCTACTTTCCAAAATGGGGTCATTTGGGGGGGTTTTGTGCCATCTTGGCATTTTATGGCCTTCAAAACTGTGATAGGTAGTGAGGAGTGAAATCAAAAATTTATGCCCTTAGAAACCTTGAAGGCGGTGCTTGGTTTTTGGGGTCCCGTACGCGGCTAGGCTCCCAAAAAGTCCCACACATGTGGTATCCCCGTACTCAGGAGAAGCAGCAGAATGTATTTTGGGGTGTAATTTCACATATGCCCATGGCATGTGTGAGCAATATATCATTTAGTGACAACTTTGTGCAAAAAAAAAAAAGTTTGTCATATTCCCGCAACTTGTGGCAAAATATAAAATATTCCATGGACTGAACATGCCTCTCAGTAAATAGCTTGGGGTGTCTACTTTCCAAAATGGGGTCATTTGGGGGGGGGGGTTTTGTGCTATTTTGGCATTTTATGGCCTTCGAAACTGTGATAGGTAGTGAGGAGTGAAATCAAAAATTTGCGCCCTTAGAAATCCTGGAGGCGGTGCTTGGTTTCCGGGGTCCCGTACGCGGCTAGGCTCCTAAAAAGTCCCACACATGTGGTATCCCCGTACTCAGGAGAAGCAGCAGAATGTATTTTGGGGTGCAATTCCACATATAACCATGGCATGTGTGAGCAATATATCATTTAGTGACAACTTTTTGTATTTTTTTTTTTTTTTTGTCATTATTCAATCACTTGGGACAAAAAAAAAAATATTCAATGGGCTCAACATGCCTCTCAGCAATTTCCTTGGGGTGTCTACTTTCCAAAATGGGGTCATTTGGGGGGGTTTTGTACTGCCCTGCCATTTTAGCACCTCAAGAAATGAGATAGGCAGTCATAAATTTAAAGCTGTGTAAATTTCAGAAAATGTACCCTAGTTTGTAAACGCTATAACTTTTGCGCAAACCAATAAATATACGCTTATTGACATTTTTTTTACTAAAGACATGTGGCTGAATACATTTTGGCCTAAATGTATGACTAAAATTGAGTTTATTCGATTTTTCTTATAACAAAAAGTAGAAAATATCATTTTTTTTCTAAATTTTCGGTCTTTTTCTGTTTATATCGCAAAAAATAAAAATCGCAGAGGCAATCAAATACCATTAAAAGAAAGCTCTATTTGTGGGAAGAAAAGGACGCAAATTTCATTTGGGTACAACATTGCATGTCCGCACAATTTACAGTTAAAGCAGCGCAGTGCCGAATCCCAAAAACAGGCTTGGTCCTAATGGCCCGAAATGGTCCGGGGCTTAAGTGGTTAATATTATAAACTAGGGATGGGCCGAACACCCCCCGGTTCGGTTAACATCCAGAACATGCGAACGAACCAAAAGTTTGCGCGAACATTCGAACACCGTTAAAGTCTATGGGACTCGAACGCGAGAAATCAAAAGTGCGAATTTTAAAGGCTAATATGCAAGTTATTGTCCTAAAAAGTGTTTGGGGACCCGGGTCCTGCCCCAGGGGACATGTATCAATGCAAAAAAATGTTTTAAAAACTGCAGTTTTTTTCGGGAGCAGTGATTTTAATGATGCTTAAAGTGAAAAAATAAAAGTGAAATATTCCTTTAAATATTGTACCTGGGGGCTGTCTATAGTATGCCTGTGAAGTGGCACGTGTTTCCCGTGTTTAGAACTGTCCCTGCATAAAATGACATTTCTAAAGGAAAAAAAGTCATTTAAAACTGCTTGCGGCTTTAATGTAATGTTGGGTCCCGGCAATATAGATGAAAATTATTGAGTCAGGTATAGGCTTGGCTACAGTACAATGCAGTGGATATATATGTAGGAGACGGTATATATTTTATGCACTGCGGATCACTGAATCACCTGCCTGGCCTGCCTGAAAGTGTATTTTAATACGTACACCAGGAATGGCCTGCAGTGAGATCTAGCTACACAGGATACAGTGTGTATATATATATATATATATATATATATATATATATATATATACAAAGCTGGGATGTATATATATATACTGAATACACTGCAGCTAACTGAATCAACTGCCTGCGTGAAGTTTTTTAGAAACAGTACACCAGGAACGGTCTGCAGTGAGATCTAGCTAAACTGGGTACAGTGTGTGTATATATATACAAAACCGGGATGTATATATATACTAAATACACTGTAGCTAACTGAATCGCCTGCCTGCTCAAAGTAAATGAAATGACACTCTCTCTCTCTCTCTCTCTCTATCTCCGCCAGAACACACTACAGAAGGCCGACGTGCAGGCGGCCTTATATAGTGTGGGGCGTGTACTTAACCCCCTAAACCATAATTGGCCAAAGGCACCCTGCCTTTGGCCAATTATGGCTCTCTTCGCTGACGGTGCTGTGATTGGCCAAAGCATCCGGGTCATAGTGCATGCTTGGCCAATCATCAGCCAGCAATGCACTGTGATGACGCAGTGCATTATGGGCCGTGACGCGCCGCTTAAATTTGGCGCGAACGGCCCATAACGTTCGATCTTCGTCGAACGATCGAACAGCCGATGTTCGAGTCGAACTCATGTTTGACTCAAACAGATATCCCATCCCTATTATAGACTATTAAATTATAGGTATTGGAATTTCCTTTCAAAATTCGGCTAAAGTAACTGTTAGTGAACGTAACGAATACGAATGCATCCGAAATTACGAATTATCCAAAGTAACGAATGCCGCATCTAAACGAATGAAACGTAACGAATAGGAATGCTGCCAAATTTACGAATAATCCAAAATAACGAATGCCGATCATAACGAATAATCCGATAAACTAAAAAAACAAGCAAATGAAACGAAAAATAAACTAATTTTTCCAGTAGTGCACATGTCTATTGTCCATGTCCCCTCTGCACTACCAAGATTCATTAACCACTTAGCGACCCCTTGTAGCAGTTTTATATATACCTGCATACCTCTGGATAGGGGGCATGAGTGGGTGCCGCCGGCAGCTTGCTCCCACTTGGATTATTCACAGTGGGAGCTGATCGGCAGGTACCATAGACTCAATGTCCGCTGTCACCCGTCGATCACTCTATACACAGGCAGAATGGCATTCTGCCTATGTAAACAAGGCAGATTGCCGTTCTGTCAGGAGGGAAGGAATGTATCCTGTGTTCCTGCAATGCAGGGACATGGATCCATGTCTTCCCCTATTATTATTATTATACAGGATTTATATAGCACCAACAGTTTGCACAGCACTTTACAACATGAAGGCAGACAGTACAGTTACAATACAATTCAATACTTCCCCTAGTACAAGAACCTCCCTCACAGTTAGAAAACACTGGCTAGGAACACATTTAACCCTTTGATCGGTCATGCAACACTGTACCCAAATGAAATGTTTATGTTTTTTTCCCCATAAATAGAGCTTTCTTTTGGTGGTATTTGATCACCTCTGCGGTTTTTATTTTTTGCACTTGTGACAGCAGGAAGGTAAAGTCACCTGGTTGCACCCAGGGGGGTAGATATATTTCGCCCAGATTCAGGCTTTACGCCGACTTATACAACTAGGTGGAGAGTTGTATAAGCCCAGCTGAGGCTAGTGGGCTCATGGATGACTCATACCTCTAGGGAGAGTGTGGGGCGTCGTGCAGACAGGGAGTTGATGAGACCAGCTGAAGCTTGTCAGCTCATTTAGGCCTCTATAAGAACTCCCAGATTCATTAGGTGTTTGCTCATGCCTGGAACCAGACCTGTGTGGACTGTCTAGGGAGAGTGAACCCCTGTGCGGTGAGACAAAGCCTGTGTGGCTATTTGCTTGGACATTTAAAACCAGGGACTTAGGGACTAGGACAGCACTAGGCTGATCCCAGTTGTTAGTTAGGAAACCTGTATGTTTAGTCAGAGGTCAAGTTGACCAGGATTTATTTTGTTTATGTTTCTTTTGCTTTGCTGTGTTTTGTCACTGTAAATAGAAAATAAACCGCACCTTTTTGATTTTGAAAACCACAACCTCCGTTTGCTGGGCCTGTTTTTGTGTGGGGAGCCCATCCCGGGGGTCACACACACCCGCTGCCGAGCTAACCCCCTCACAGTTGGTGGAGAATGCGGGTAGGTTTTTTTTAAGCCAGCATGGAGGAGATACTGAAACAGCTGGCTCTAGCAAATGCCAATCAACAGCAGACAAATGCAGGTTTGCAAAAGAGCCTTGCAGCTCAACAACAGAACTTCGCAGCCCAGCAGCAAGCTCATCAACAGAGCCTTGCAGCCCAGCAGCAAGCTCATCAACAGAGCCTTGCAGCCCAGCAGCAGACAAACGCAACTTTGCAACAGAGTCTGGAGGCTCAGCAACAAGCCCAGCAGCAATCTGAGGCCCGCTTCATAGACCTGTTGCAGAAGCAAGAGCAGAGACTACAACAACAGATGGAAGCAGTAATGCAGCAACGTCCGCAGACCAGTGAGGAAAGCCGTCCCACTAATACCGCGTCCTTTGGGGTGAGTCGTTTATTGACAAAAATGACTGGAGAGGATGATCCAGAGGTATTTTTGACCACATTTGAAAGGACCGCTGAAAGAGAAAAGTGGCCTGAGGAGCAGTGGGCTGGACTGGTGGCTCCTCTGTTAACTGGTGAATCGCAGAAAGCTTACTATGACCTAGAGCCTAACCAAGCAAAAGACTATGTGATGCTAAAAGCTGAAATATTGGCAAGGCTGGGTGTCACCCTGGCTGTCCGGGCTCAGCGTGTGCATAACTTGACTTTCCAGCTTGGAAAACCCCCCAGGTCTCAAATGTATGATCTCATTCACCTGAGCAGAAAGTGGCTACAGCCAGAGACTTTGTCCGCACCAAAGATTGTGGAACGTGTTGTAATGGATCGGTTTTTGAGAGCTCTTCCTACTGCCATCCAAAAGTGGGTAAGCCATGGAGACCCAGAGACGGCCGATGGTCTTGTGGATCGTGTGGAGAAATACTTGGCTACAGAGAACCTGACGGCCTCTTCCAGAGACACTCTGACTTTCCACCCTAAGACCAGACCATCCCCAGGGGCGGATAAGAGGATTCCAAGGGGTGAGGGTGGAGAGAGTGAGAGGGTGGGAGCTCTACCCCAAGTTTGGCGAGAACAGCCTGGGAAATCAGCGGCTCAAGAGGCGGCAAGAAGGATCGTTTGCTACCGCTGCCGGCAAGCGGGACATATTGCAGCCAATTGCCCGGTTGTGGAGGAACCCATGCAGTGTGACTTTCTGACGGGCAGACGTCAGTCGCTGTGTGCGACAGTCGCATGCACTGCCATTCGAGGAACTGAGAAACATTTATGCAAAATGTGTGTTAATGGTAGAAATGTTGTGGTATTGCTGGATTCAGGTAGCCTTGTGACCCTGATAAAGGCTGAGTTAGTTAAAACAGAGGTCTCTGGGAATAGCAAGGTAGCTGTTATTTGTGTGCATGGGGACACCCGAGAGTATCCAGTGACTACAGTGTGTTTCGAGACCCCCAAAGGTACCCTCTCTCATCCAGTGGGCTTAGTATCTCAGTTACCGCATGACGCCATTGTGGGAAGGGATTTTCCGAAGTTCTGGGAACTGTGGGATGATCCTGAGCCCCCCACTGGTGCCCCTAGGTACCAGGAATGTGATAGCCAGAACTCCCCTGAGAGTGGTGAGGACTCTCCGGAATTTCCCTTATCAGTATTGGCAGGGGAGACTCAAGAAACTGGAGAGGAGCCCACCTCCTCAGACGAAAACCTACCGTCTGTGGAGTTTTCTGATCTGGAGGTTCACAGGGAAAACTTTGCCACAGAACAGTTGAAAGACCCCGCCCTAATAAAGGCACGGGAAAACGTAGTGAAAATAGATGGCGAGTTAGTGAACCCAGATAATACCTACACTTACCCATACTTCAGCGTAGAGAAGGACCTACTGTATCGGGTGGCAAAAAGGGCAGAAGAAACCGTTGAGCAGCTTGTGGTGCCCAAACCTTACAGGAAGTTGGTGTTGGAGTTGGCCCATGGGCACATTCTTGGAGGTCATCTGGGGACAGAGAAAACCCGAGAGAGGGTATTACAGAGATTCTATTGGCCGGGGGTGATGAAGGACATAGAAAATTATTGTTCCTCCTGCCCTGTGTGTCAGAGGTCGGCCCCGATGCCACATTTCCGTAGCCCGCTGGTCCCTCTACCCATCATTGAGGTCCCGTTTGAGAGGATCGCCATGGATTTGGTAGGTCCTATAATCAAGTCCGCTAGGGGGCACCAGTACATATTAGTTATAATGGACTATGCCACCCGTTATCCAGAAGCGATCCCTCTCCGAAATACCTTGGCCAAAACCATAGCCAAAGAGCTATCTCTTGTGTTTAGCCGGGTGGGTATTTGTAAAGAACTGCTTACGGACCAAGGTACACCCTTTATGTCCCGGGTTATGAAGGAGCTGTGTAAATTGTTCAAAGTGACGCAATTACGTACATCTGTGTATCACCCCCAAACCGATGGGCTGGTTGAAAGATTCAACAAAACCCTAAAACAAATGTTGAAGAAAGTGGTGGATAGAGATGGAAAGGATTGGGACTGTCTACTTCCTTATCTGATGTTTGCTATTAGGGAGGTGCCCCAATCCTCTACGGGATTCTCCCCCTTTGAGTTACTGTATGGGAGACACCCAACAGGACTGTTGGATATTGCCAAGGAAACTTGGGAAAGTGAGAGTTCTCCCCACAGGAGTGTGATTGAGCATGTCGCCCTGATGCAAGACCGAATTGCACAGGTAATGCCCATCATCGTGAAGGAACATTTGGCCCAAGCGCAGTTAGCACAGCAGAGAGTGTACAACCGTGGAGCCAAGACCCGTACCTTTTCCCCGGGGGATAGGATACTGGTACTTGTCCCTACGGTTGAAAGTAAATTCCTTGCCAAATGGCAAGGCCCCTACGAGATAATGGAAAAAGTGAGCGAAGTGAATTACAAGGTCAGACAACCAGGAAGGCGAAAGCCCGAACAGATCTATCACGTTAATCTGTTGAAAGCCTGGAGGGATAGAGAGTCCCTAGTCGCAGACACTTGGTCACCAGCTCAAACTGGTTGCGTGATTCCTGAGGTTGGAATAGCAGCCACCTTGTCACAACCCCAACAACAGGAGGTTAAGGAGTTTGTGCTTCGCAACAAGGAGGTATTCTCTGAGCTGCCGGGACAAACATCTGGGGTAGAGCATGACATCATTACCCCGCCCGGTGAAAGGGTGAAGTTAAAACCCTATCGGATCCCAGAGGCCCGACGGGAGGCAATACGGGAGGAAGTACAGAAAATGCTGAACTTAGGGGTGATAGAGGAATCCCAAAGTGATTGGTCTAGTCCCATTGTGTTGGTGCCTAAACCGGGTGGGAGCTGGCGATTTTGTAACGATTTTCGTCAGTTGAACAAAGTTACAAAATTTGACACCTACCCCATGCCACGTATAGATGAGTTGATCGACCGGCTGGGAACAGCCCGATACATGACGACTCTTGACCTCACAAAAGGGTATTGGCAAATCCCCCTGGCCAAGTCGGCCAAAGAGAAAACCGCATTTGTAACCCCAGACGGGGCGTTCCAATATAAAAGAATGCCGTTCGGGTTACAGAATGTGCCGGCCACATTCCAGCGGAAAATGGACCAGATGCTGAGGCCCCATCGGAAGTATGCTGCGGCTTACCTGGATGACGTAATTGTCCATAGCACAGATTGGGCCTCACATCTGCCAAAAGTGCAAGCAGTCCTGGACTCTGTTCGGGAAGCGGGGTTTACGGCTAACCCCAAGAAGTGTACCATTGGGCAGGAGGAGGCCAAATATCTTGGGTACACCATTGGGAGGGGAGTAATAAAACCCCAACTCAACAAAGTCGAGGCCATCCAGAGTTGGCCACGTCCCAACAGCAAGAAGCAGGTACGAGCCTTTCTGGGAATCGCTGGGTATTATCGGCGATTCATTCCCCACTTTGCTTCTAAGGCTGTGCCCCTAACCAACCTGACGAAGGGGAAAGGGTCGGTCATGATTAAATGGACCCCCGAGGCTGAGGCAGCATTCCAATTCTTGAAACAAGCCTTATGTAGCCAGCCAGTGTTGTACTCACCCGACTTCTCTAAAGACTTTGTCGTACAAAGTGATGCGTCAGATGTGGGGTTAGGAGCAGTATTGTCCCAGGTCTGGAACGGGGAAGAGCACCCAGTCATTTACCTCAGCAGGAAGTTGAAGTCCCATGAGGTAAATTACGCCACCGTTGAAAAGGAGTGTTTAGCGGTGAAGTGGGCTCTAGATTCCCTTCGGTACTACCTGCTAGGTAGGCACTTTGACATGGTTACGGATCACGCTCCGTTAAAGTGGATGGCTCAAAACAAGGAAACAAATAGAAGAGTGAATAGGTGGTTCCTGGCCCTCCAGGAATTCAACTTCACAGTAAAGCATCGCCCTGGCGTTCAAATGGGGAATGTGGATGCTTTGTCTCGAGTACATGAATGCCTGATTGCTGGTGTTCCAACCCCGAGGTTAAAACAAGAGGGGGGGGTATGTGACAGCAGGAAGGTAAAGTCACCTGGTTGCATCCAGGGGGGTAGATATATTTCGCCCAGATTCAGGCTTTACGCCGACTTATAGGTGGAGAGTTGTATAAGCCCAGCTGAGGCTAGTGGGCTCATGGATGACTCATACCTCTAGGGAGAGTGTGGGGCGTCGTGCAGACAGGGAGTTGATGAGACCAGCTGAAGCTTGTCAGCTCATTTAGGCCTCTATAAGAACTCCCAGATTCATTAGGTGTTTGCTCATGCCTGGAACCAGACCTGTGTGGACTGTCTAGGGAGAGTGAACCCCTGTGCGGTGAGACAAAGCCTGTGTGGCTATTTGCTTGTACATTTAAAACCAGGGACTTAGGGACTAGGACAGCACTAGGCTGATCCCAGTTGTTAGTTAGGAAACCTGTATGTTTAGTCAGAGGTCAAGTTGACCAGGATTTATTTTGTTTATGTTTCTTTTGCTTTGCTGTGTTTTGTCACTGTAAATAGAAAATAAACCGCACCTTTTTGATTTTGAAAACCACAACCTCCGTTTGCTGGGCCTGTTTTTGTGTGGGGAGCCCATCCCGGGGGTCACACACACCCGCTGCCGAGCTAACCCCCTCACACACTATAAACAAAAAAGTGACAAGTTTGAAAAAGACACAATATTTTTTACTTTTCGCCATAATAAATATCCCAATTTAAAAAAATGTCCTCAGTTTAGGCCGATATGTATTCTTCTACATATTTTTGGTAAAAAAATCGCAATAAGCGTATATTGATTGGTTTGCGCAAAAGTTATAGCGTCTACTAAATAGGGGATAGATTTATGGCATTTTTTTTCTTCACTAGTAATGGCGGCGATCTGCGATTTTTATCATGACTGTGACATTGCGACGGACATATCGGACACTTTTGACACATTTTTGGGACCATTCACCTTTATACAGCGATCAGTGCTATAAAAATGCACTGATTACGGTGTAAATGTGACTGGCAGTGAAGGGGTTAACATTAGGGGGCGATCAAGGGGTTAATTGTGTTACCTAGGAAGTGATTCTAACTGTGGGGGGAGGGGGCTGACTAGGGGAGGAGACCGATTTGTGTTCCTCTGTACTGGGAACACACCATCGGTCTCCTCTTCTCTGACAGAACGTTGATCTGTGTGTTTACACACACAGATCCATGGTCCTGCTGTGTTAACGGGCAATCGCGGGTGCCCGGCGGACATCGCGGCCGCCAGGCACGTGCACCAGGTCCCGAGCAGAGCGGCGCGTGCACGCTCCCCCTAGACGGCCCAGGAAGCCCAGGATGTCATATGACGCCCGCCCAGGATGGGAGATCCCTCCTGCGGACGTCATATGACTATGGGCAGGATGGGAAGTGGGTAATGTATCTTAAAGAGAAAACTATCTTTGGATACATTTTTACTCCAAAAGCATTTTAATAAAATAAATTTGATAAAAAAAATCGATTTAAATAAAAAAAAAATCTGATTTAAATCAAAATAATCAGATTTTTTTGATGTTTTTTAAAAAAAAATCATTGATTTATACCCACCCTGGGTCCAGGCAAGGGTGTTGGCAGGTGGCAAACGAGGGAGAAGTCAGGGCCAGGCAGAGGTCTGAGAGAGGTGGCAATTAAGAGAGCAGTCAGGCCAATCTGGTCAGCAATGGTCAGGATTAGGGATGAGCTTCGTGTTCGAGTCGAACATACGTTCGTCTCGAACATCGGCTGTTCGATCGTTCGACGAAGATCGAACGATTTGGGCCGTTCGCGCCAAATTCGAGTGACGCGAACGGCCCACAATGCACTACGCCATCGCAGTGTCATCCAGGCGCTGTGATTGGCCAAGCATGCACTGTGACCCCGCATGCTTGGCCAATCACAGCGCCGGCAGCGAGGAGAGCAATGATTGGCCACAGGCAGGATGCCTGTGGCCAATTATTGCTGAGGGTGTTTAGTACACGCCCCACACTATAAAAGGCCGCCAGCACGGCGGCCTAGTGTAGTGTGTTCCGGAGCAGGGATAGAGCAGCATAGGCAGGGACAGTGACTTTTATTTCTTTCTTGCTTAACCTGGATTCCTTTAGTTTAGGGAAAGAGAAGGATAGGTAGGGAGAGTGTCAGTGTGTTTTGTGCTTGTGCTATAGTGTGCTTAAAAAAAACATTTTTTCTAGGGACAGAAAACTGTAGGTAGGGAGAGTGTCAGTTTCTTTCACTGTGCAAGTCCTTGTTTCTAGGGACCTGGAAGGACAGTGAGTGAATTCTCCTTGTGCTATATTGTGCTTAAAAAAAACATTTTTTCTAGGGACAGAAAACTGTAGGTAGGGAGAGTGTCAGTTTCTTTCACTGTGCAAGTCCTTGTTTCCAGGGACCTGGAAGGACAGTGAGTGAATTCTCCTTGTGCTATATTGTGCTTAAAAAAAACATTTTTTCTAGGGACAGAAAACTGTAGGTAGGGAGAGTGTCAGTTTCTTTCACTGTGCAAGTCCTTGTTTCCAGGGACCTGGAAGGACAGTGAGTGAATTCTCCTTGTGCTATATTGTGCTTAAAAAAAACATTTTTTCTAGGGACAGAAAACTGTAGGTAGGGAGAGTGTCAGTTTCTTTCACTGTGCACGTCCTTGTTTCCAGGGACCTGGAAGGACAGTGAGTGAATTCTCCTTGTGCTATATTGTGCTTAAAAAAAACATTTTTTCTAGGGACAGAAAACTGTAGGTAGGGAGAGTGTCAGTTTCTTTCACTGTGCAAGTCCTTGTTTCTAGGGACCTGGAAGGACAGTGAGTGAATTCTCCTTGTGCTATATTGTGCTTAAAAAAAACATTTTTTCTAGGGACAGAAAACTGTAGGTAGGGAGAGTGTCAGTTTCTTTCACTGTGCAAGTCCTTGTTTCTAGGGACCTGGAAGGACAGTGAGTGAATTCTCCTTGTGCTATATTGTGCTTAAAAAAAACATTTTTTCTAGGGACAGAAAACTGTAGGTAGGGAGAGTGTCAGTTTCTTTCACTGTGCAAGTCCTTGTTTCCAGGGACCTGGAAGGACAGTGAGTGAATTCTCCTTGTGCTATATTGTGCTTAAAAAAAATAAAAAAAATTCTAGGGACAGAAAACTGTAGGTAGGGAGAGTGTCAGTTTCTTTCACTGTGCAAGTCCTTGTTTCTAGGGACCTGGAAGGACAGTGAGTGAATTCTCCTTGTGCTATATTGTGCTTAAAAAAAACATTTTTTCTAGGGACAGAAAACTGTAGGTAGGGAGAGTGTCAGTTTCTTTCACTGTGCAAGTCCTTGTTTCTAGGGACCTGGAAGGACAGTGAGTGAATTCTCCTTGTGCTATATTGTGCTTAAAAAAAACATTTTTTCTAGGGACAGAAAACTGTAGGTAGGGAGAGTGTCAGTTTCTTTCACTGTGCAAGTCCTTGTTTCTAGGGACCTGGAAGGACAGTAAGTGAATTCTCCTTGTGCTATATTGTGCTTAAAATTTTTTTTTTTCTAGGGACAGAAAACTGTAGGTAGGGAGAGTGTCAGTTTCTTTCACTGTGCAAGTCCTTGTTTCCAGGGACCTGGAAGGACAGTGAGTGAATTCTCCTTGTGCTATATTGTGCTTAAAAAAAACATTTTTTCTAGGGACAGAAAACTGTAGGTAGGGAGAGTGTCAGTTTCTTTCACTGTGCAAGTCCTTGTTTCCAGGGACCTGGAAGGACAGTGAGTGAATTCTCCTTGTGCTATATTGTGCTTAAAAAAAACATTTTTTCTAGGGACAGAAAACTGTAGGTAGGGAGAGTGTCAGTTTCTTTCACTGTGCAAGTCCTTGTTTCCAGGGACCTGGAAGGACAGTGAGTGAATTCTCCTTGTGCTATATTGTGCTTAAAAAAAAACATTTTTTCTAGGGACAGAAAACTGTAGGTAGGGAGAGTGTCAGTTTCTTTCACTGTGCAAGTCCTTGTTTCCAGGGACCTGGAAGGACAGTGAGTGAATTCTCCTTGTGCTATATTGTGCTTAAAAAAAACATTTTTTCTAGGGACAGAAAACTGTAGGTAGGGAGAGTGTCAGTTTCTTTCACTGTGCAAGTCCTTGTTTCCAGGGACCTGGAAGGACAGTGAGTGAATTCTCCTTGTGCTATATTGTGCTTAAAAAAAACATTTTTTCTAGGGACAGAAAACTGTAGGTAGGGAGAGTGTCAGTTTCTTTCACTGTGCAAGTCCTTGTTTCTAGGGACCTGGAAGGACAGTAAGTGAATTCTCCTTGTGCTATATTGTGCTTAAAAAAAACATTTTTTCTAGGGACAGAAAACTGTAGGTAGGGAGAGTGTCAGTTTCTTTCACTGTGCAAGTCCTTGTTTCCAGGGACCTGGAAGGACAGTGAGTGAATTCTCCTTGTGCTATATTGTGCTTAAAAAAAACATTTTTTCTAGGGACAGAAAACTGTAGGTAGGGAGAGTGTCAGTTTCTTTCACTGTGCAAGTCCTTGTTTCAAGGGACAGAGAAGGACACCTGAAAGTAGCCCTTATTGCTTTTTTCCCATCTCCCTGCAGGCCATCTATTAGAATGTCTGGAAGGCAAACAAGGAGAGGCAGACAGTCAGGAGGCAATAAAAGAGGGCAAGCAGGCTCTGTGTCTGGGGGCAACAGTGCTGGTCGTGGACGCGGTGCATTGTCATCAGCACATGGCCATGGGACACGCTTGTCCTTCTTTTCGGCAGCTGGACATGTTGAGCCACATCATGCCGAAGACTTGGTAGAGTGGATGACCAAGCCCTCCTCCTCCTCCTCATCCTCTCTCACCCAGGCTCAGGGTACTGGCAAAGCAGCTGCCAAAGCGTCCTCTTCCCTGGTATCAATGTCAGACTCATCATCAGTCACTCCTTCCCTAGACCCACCATGTCCTCCTCCTGAGGAGTCCCCCGAACTGTTTGAGCACAGTGTTGGGTACATGCTCCAGGAGGATGCCCAGCGTTTCGAAGGGTCTGATGATGAAACCCAGCTACAGGAAGGCAGTAGGGTGAGAGCAGACAGAGGGGATGCTCAAGAAGGACACCAATCTGGCAGTCATGTTCCAGCAGCTGCAGCATACTGCCAGATTGGCTCCAGTGATGAGGAGGGAGGGGATGATGAGGTCACTGACTCCACCTGGGTGCCTAATAGGAGAGAGGAGGAGGAGGAGGATGAGGAGGAGGCACATCTCCAACGAGGCAGGATGCCCTTTGGTGGCCAGCGTAAGGGCAGTACACCGACGGAATCACACCGCAGAGCTCCGCCTGTGCAGGGCGCTGCCTCTGCCCGTCATTCAAAAAGTTCCTTGGTGTGGGCCTTTTTTGAGGCTAGTGCATCAGATTGCACAGCTGCTGTTTGCAACATATGTCTCAAGCGTATATCGCGTGGCCAAAACATCAGCCGCTTGGGTACCACATGCCTGACCAGACATATGTTGACCTGCCATGCAGCTCGTTGGCAAGCCTACCTCAAAGACCCACACCAAAGAACAAAGCGGACCTCTCCTTGCACCGCATCAGCTGGGATCTCCAACCCCACTATAACTTCAGTCCTCTCAGAAACATGCACTGAGAGGAATGAAGGTGTAGAATTAGGTGTGTCACAGCCAAGTACTTGCGGCCACTCTGCTAGCAGTACACCGACGTCCGATTCTAGCAGGCAAATTTCCCTGCCCCAGCTGCTGGACCGTCGAAAGAAGTTCACTCCCAGCCATCCACATGCCCAGCGGTTGAATGCTAGCTTGGCTAAATTGCTAGCGCTTCAACTGCTGCCTTTTCAGTTGGTAGACTCGGCCCCCTTCCGTGAGTTTGTGCAATGTGCGGTTCCTCAGTGGCAGGTTCCCAAACGCCACTTTTTCTCACGGAAGGCTATTCCGGCTCTCTACCGGCATGTGGAAGGCAATGTCTTGGCCTCGCTGGACAGGGCGGTCAGCGGTAAGGTGCATATTACCGCTGACTCATGGTCCAGCAGGCATGGACAGGGACGTTACCTTTCTTTCACGGCCCATTGGGTCACTCTTTTGGCAGCTGGGAAGGATGCAGGACAAGGTGCAGTAGTGTTGGAGGTTGTCCCACCGCCACGCCTCCAAAATGCTACTACTGGTTGTGACACACCTCTCTCCTCCACCCCCTCCTCTTCTTCTTCCTCCATGGCCTCTTCCTGTGGTTTGTCCTATGAACCAGCGGTGCTCCGTAGCCGTTCACGGGGCTACGCAAGTACGCAGGCAAAAAGATGCCATGCCGTGCTTGCGCTGGTGTGTTTGGGGGACAGAAGCCACACTGGGGCAGAGGTCCTGTCTGCTCTGCAGGGCCAGGCCGAGAGGTGGTTGACGCCACGCCAGCTTAAGCCAGGAATGGTGGTTTGCGACAATGGCACCAACCTCCTCTCCGCCCTCCGACAGGGACAACTGACCCATGTGCCCTGTGTGGCTCACGTCCTTAACCTGGTGGTGCAGCGGTTCTTGGGCAGGTACCCGGGCTTACAGGATGTCCTGAGGCAGGCCAGGAAAGTCTGTGTGCATTTCCGCAGATCTTATAATGCCAGTGCTCGCCTGGCTGAGCTGCAAAAGGAGTTGAACCTGCCCAAGAACCGCCTTATATGTGACATGCCCACCAGGTGGAACTCAACGTTGGCCATGCTGCAGCGGCTGCACACGCAGCAGAGGGCCATCAATGAGTACCTGTGCGACTACGGCACCAGGACAGGGTCAGGGGAGCTTGGTTTTTTTTCTCCACGCCAGTGGGGCATGATCAGGGATGCATGCACTGTCCTGGCACCATTTGAGGAGGCCACGAGGATGGTGAGCAGTGACAGTGCATGCATCAGTGACACTGTACCTCTTGTCCACCTGTTGGAGCACACGCTGCGTGGAATAATGGACAGGGCACTTGAGGCAGAACAGAGGCAGGAAGAGGAGGACTTCCTTGCCTCTCAAGGCCCCCTTTACCCAGACAGTGTTCCTTCTGTCCCACCCATCGCACAGGAAGAGGAAGAGGAGGAGGAGGAGGAGGATTGTGTCAGCATGGAGGTGGAGGCTGGCACTCAGCATCATCAGCAGCAGTCTTTTAGGGATGATTTACAGTCCCAAGAAACCAGTGGACTTGTACGTGGCTGGGAGGAGGTGACTGCGGATCATGTCGTCCTTAGTGACCCAGAGGACTCCGGAGCGAATGCCTCAGCAAACCTACGCTGCATGGCCTCCCTGATCCTGCAAAGTCTGCGGAAGGATCCTCGTATTCTTCGGATCAAGGAGAGGGACCATTACTGGCTGGCCACTCTCCTTGATCCACGGTACAAGGGTAAGGTTGCGGACCTTATGTTACCGTCGCAGAGGGAGCAGAGGATGAGACAACTCCGGGAGGCCTTGCAGAAAGGTCTGTGCAACGCGTTCCCAGAGACTGGGAGGTTACAAACTCCTGGTCCAGGACAACGAGTTGCTGAGGCTTCGGCCAGTCAAAGAAGGAGCGGTGGGGAAGGTGGCCGTCTGACCGATGCGTTCAGACAATTCTTTAGTCCGCAGCCCCAAAGTATGATTGGTTCCAGCAACCATCGCCAGCGTCTGATAAACATGGTGCAGGAATATGTAGGGGCAAGGTCAGACTTGGACACCTTCCCCACCGAAAATCCTCTGGCTTACTGGGTCTTGAGGATGGATCACTGGCCAGAGCTTGCACAGTATGCAATTGAGCTACTGGCCTGTCCTGCATCCAGCGTTCTTTCGGAACGCACATTCAGTGCTGCTGGAGGATTTGTCACGGATCACAGGGTGCGCCTGTCCACCGACTCGGTTGATCGACTGACTTTCATCAAGATGAACCAGTCTTGGATCACCACCAGCTACCACACACCTGATGCTGATATAACAGACTAATTGATTTTAACATGTCACGTCCCTTCAAGACTGATGCTGATGCTGAGTGCCTGTGCTGTTATGTTGACTGGCTATCCTCCTCCTCCGAGTCCTCAATGATACGATTGATGATGATAGCTTGGAAGATCATTTTTGTTTATGGGTGCCGCCACCAGTGGCTAAGGCCCAATTTTTCAGCCCCTGTTTTACAGGGGCGTGTACTTACAATTTTTTTAGCAATAATTTGCCATAGGGCTCATTGCTGTGCTCCAAGTACAGTATCTGTGAGGGGTTGTAGTGTTGTGCCACCAGTGCCTAAGGCCCAATTTTTCAGACCCTGTTTAACAGGGGCGTGTCATTACAATTTTTGAAGCAATACTTTGCAACAGGGCTCATTGCTGTGCTCCAAGTACAGTATCTGTGAGGGGTTGTAGTGTTGTGCCACCAGTGCCTAAGGCCCAATTTTTCAGCCCCTGTTCAACAGGGGCGTGTCATTACAATTTTTGAAGCAATACTTTGCAACAGGGCTCATTGCTGTGCTCCAAGTACAGTATCTGTGAGGGGTTGTAGTGTTGTGCCACCAGTGCCTAAGGCCCAATTTTTCAGCCCCTGTTCAACAGGGGCATGCAATTACAATTCTTGATGTAATAATTCACAGCAGGGCCCATTCCTGCACCCACCAAGAGTAAGTCTGAGGGCTTACAGTGTTGTGGCAACGCCACCACCACCACCACCACGAAAGGCCCAATTTTTCAGGCCCTGTTCAAAAGGGGCATGTAATTACAATTCTTGATCTAATAATTCACAGCAGGGCCCATTCCTGCACCCACCAAGAGTAACTCTGAGGGCTTACAGTGTTGTGGCAACACCACCACCACCACCACCACCACGAAAAGCCCAATTTTTCAGCCCCTGTTCAACAGGGGCATGCAATTACAATTCTTGATCTAATAATTCACAGCAGGGCCCATTGCTGCACCCACCAAGAGTAACTGTCAGGGCTTACAGTGTTGTGGCACCAGCACCACCATCAAAGCCCCAATTTTTACTACCACTGTTCAACAATTATATGTAATTAAAATTCCTGATATAATAGTTGACAGCAGGGCGTTCCAGCACCAACCAAGAGTAACTGTGAGTGCTTACAGTGTTGTGCCAACACCAACAACTAAGGGGCCTATTTCTGCAGAGTATATACGGCAGGTCCCTACTTTCAAACATCCAACTTACAAACGACTCCTACTTGCAAACGAAAGAAGACAACAGGAAGTGAGAGGAAATCTACCCCTAGGAAGGAAAATTCTCTCCTGTAAGAATAAATATGGGAGAAAGGTGTCTCCTCTGTACTGATGCTTTATCAGCAATCCTTGTTTCAAGAAAAACACCACATTTCAAAAACAGTTGTCATTGGGACGGAAAGTGAGGTGAAATGTTCTGAACAGGAGCACAGACAGCAAAACAAATGTTACAGGGGTGATAACCCTTACCTATGTTTCCCAAAAAGTTTAAAAATAGATTTTTGGGCTGGAGCTACACTTCAACAATGTACCTGTTCAAAATTACAAACACATTCTACATAAGAACAAACCTACAGTCCCTGTCTTGTATGCACCGCCTGTATACGGCTGTTCAGAGTATATAGGGCCTTTTTTATTTTATGTGCGGGGTTCCCCTTAATATCCATACAAGACCCAAAGGGGCTGGTAATGGGCTGGGGTAGGGGGGGGGGGGGTCATGGGGTAGCTATGCCATTTTTCTTAAAGATTTTCATCCATATTACCGGGACCAGACATTACATTAAAGCCGCAAGAAGTTTTAAATGGCTTTTTTTTCCTTTAGAAGTGTCATTTTGTGCAGGGACAGTTCTAAACACGGGAAACACGTGGCACTTCACAGGCATACTTTAGACACCCCCCAGGTACGATATTTAAAGGAATATTTGACTTTTTTTTTTCACTTTATGCATCATTAAAATGACTGCTCCCGAAAAACGACCGTTTTTAAAACTTCTTTTTGCATTGATACATGTCCCCTGGTGCAGAACCCGGGTTCCCAAACCCTTTTTAGGACAATAACATGCATAATAGTTGTTATAATTAGCACTTTAGAATTCGAACGTTCGCATCCATTGTATTTAATAGGGTTCTAATGTTCGTACGAACTTTCGGTCCGTTCGCGGGTTCTGGTGCGAACCGAACCCGGGGGTGTTCGGCTCATCACTAGTCAGGATGCACATTAATACCTACACATATTGTTGTTTGTTGGGGGATATTTGCTGTCATGTCTATTTTTGTGTATAGACTTTTAGAATAAAATTCATTACATTTTACTTCACTTTGTCAGTATTGTTCCACAAGGAGGTTTTGGCACCTTAAAAGTCCCACTATCCAACCAAGTTTTGTTCTATCTTTTTGGGATGTGGTGCCAATCATCAACTGACATACTTTATTAATTTATTCCCAATGGTCAGGCATTCTCACAGGTAAGTAGCTCTTTGCACAAGGATAGCTGGATAATAAGACACAGCACTAGACACATCAAAGGCTGGGACTTTAAACACCCTTATGGTCAGATGACACCCTCAGCATCATTTCAGGGACTTTGAAGGTCCTGGCAGAGATTCTGTGAGTACCATTGGAAGACCTGACAGGGATTCTGAGAGTAGAGGCTCTGGGAGTCCTGGCAGAGATTTTTAGAGTGCATAACACATGCACTTTTCTAGTAATCTCAGTTATGTATCTTTCCATCATAGACTTGTTTCACTTGCCCAAATTTGTGAGTTTTCCCTTAATGAAGGAGCAAATTTGGCATTTTCTTTTAATAAATTGACTTTTCCTTTAAACCCAAGGACAGATGGTATCACCAACAAGCATGCAATTAAAGTGAAACTAAAGGGAGGAATACTGCCCTCCCCAATGCTCCCTCGCCAATGCCAGCATCTCCTGTGTGCCGGGTTTCATCATTGGCCAAAATGGGATGATGTCCTTGCACAGGAGCTAGGTATCCCCGCACACAGAATTGGCCCAGCCACTGTAAGCTGAGATGCACGTGCACAGCTCAGTTTCCAGTCCTCGGATTGCTGTAAGCAGGCAGGTCGGTATGTATTCTTGCAGAGATACAATTTATGCCTCTTCTGCTATTAAATGCCTGCCTACTCACAGTGCATCATAGGAAAACTTAAAGCAGCAAAGTGAAGTTATATTAAATATTTATTTTTGGATGAAGAAGTCTTCCAGTCTTCTTATCTTTGCTTAAAGTGGTTATAAACCCACTTATGCAACTTGCACCTACAGGTAAGCCTAGATTATGGCTTACCTGTAGGTACAAGAAATATACAAGAAATACCTACACGGTTTAGGAGATATTTGCCAAAAGGTATACACCGTCAGAATCCCTCATTCACAAATCTGGCTTTGCCGGATTTGACGGCTCCCGCGTGCATGCGCGGAGGGACATCTTCACCCGCTCCGGCCAATCACAGCGCCGGAGCAGCGCTGTGATTGGCCGGAGCGGCGATACCCGGAAGTAATCTTACGGGTATCTGTGGAGAGATGGCTGCGGCTGGAGGGGGAGACGAGGACGGCTTCCGGGGCTTCGATCTAAGGTAAGTAATGCATAATGAGCTAGTATGCTAGTCATATTAGCTCATTATGGCTTTGTCTTGCAGGTGTTTTTTATTTTTTTTATTTCAGGGTTTACAACCACTTTAACGCTGTCCAAAATTGAAAATTTGTAGCTATTGTTCCACTTTAAAAACATGCAGAATATTAGGTATTTTGTGTCAAATTAATCCCTGAAAGGCCTATAGACTTGGACATTGATAAATTAATCCGTCCACATCACATACTGTACAGCAGAGCCACAACTAAACAGATAGCTTTCCAATACCTCCCCAGTCTGACTTCAGCTAACATGTAATTAAGAATGGGGAAATCCTGACCATTGTCAGCAGTGTTGCCATGAAACAAGTTTAAATAAAAATCGATCATGTTAGTTGCAGAATGAGCCAAAGAAATGTGATAAAAAAAAATAAAAAATAAAAATAACCAAAGTATTGTTAGGCTCCGTTCACATCTAGGCATTGCTATTTTACAGGCGTTTTAATGGGCGTTTTTGCAGCGTTTTTGTACAGGCGTTTTGAAATTGACAAGTCACCAATGAAAAGCAGTAAAATGCATGTAATCTGCCAAAAAAGAAGCTCATACATTTTTGAGCGACAAGTGTTTTGCTTAAGGCGACAGAACGTTCAGAATGGGATTTGTCTTGTTGGGCATTTTTAGAGCTGAGGCTTAGAGCAGAAAATCGTGGAAAAACGCCTGGATGTGAACGGGGCCTTAAGGTAATACCTCTAAAAGTACCCATAAATGTAGAAGTAGAATAGACATAGATATAGAATGTGGCCAGTCTACAGCAAACAGCTGTTTTTGCAAAGCAAACCAAACTGCTCTTTTGCAAACTGGCAAAGGGGTCTTTTAAACCCCTTTTGTGGGCAGAGAGGTCCCACACTTTCCATGGGTCCTTTAGAGCCATTACAACTCACTCAATGCCTGCCACTTACAGGCCTACCCCAATAATATTGGACTTGCTTAATAGGGCAAATATGTCACAGAGCGCAGGTTTAATTTTGTGTGTAGAGGATGACTATTGAACAAGTAAGGGGTCCAGAAGGAATACATTATTAAAGTGGAAGTAAACCCTCCTATCATTTTCAGGCAAGGAAGCTGCCATCTTGTTAAACCTCTGTTTAATCTTCAACTGACATGATGCTGCACATGTGATCAGTTATGACACCAGCCATTGGATGGTTTGACAGTTTGTTTGAGAGCACAACCAATGTGACAGTTAGCATTCCCGGCATGCCGGGAATGTAACTGCTTTTTGAAACTGTTAAATCGATGGGTTTACTTCCACTTTAACTGGTAAAAATAATTAAAGGAATAACTAACCGAGCAAGAAAGTGGGTTCAAAGGAATGCCCAATGGAGCAAGTAAGAAGTGCAAAAAAATACCCAGTCAAGTAAGAGGTCCAAAGGAAGACTCAACTGAGTAGGTAAGCAGTCCAAAGGAATACATAGATGAACTGGTAAGAGGTTCAAAAGGAATACCTTTTTGAGCAAGAAAGTGGGTCCAAAGGAATAACTGATTGAACTGGTATGGGGTCCAAAGGAATACCTGATGAAGCAAGTAGGGTGTTCAAAGACATACTCAAATGAGGAAGTAAAAAAGTCCAAAGAAATACCCATTTAAGCAAGTAAGGGTTCCAAAGAAATACTCAACTGAGCAAGTTATGGGTTCAAAGGAATACCTAAATAAACTAGTAAGGGTGCAAAAGGAATGGAGCACTGAACTGAGCAAGTAAGAAGTCCAAAGACATATCCAGTTAAGCAAGTAAGATGTCCAAAAAAGACTCAACTGAGCAAGTAAGTGGTTCAAAGAAATCCTTGAATGAACTGGTAAGAGGTCCAAAAGGAATACCTTATTGAATTTGTATGGGGGCTAAAGGAATACCAGAATTACCTAGTAAGGGGCCGAAAAGAATATCTAATTGAACTAGTTAAGGGTTTAAAGGCATCCCTGATGAACTGGCAAGAAATCCAATAGAATTAATGTTTGAGCAAGTGAGAGATCCGAAGAACCTCATAATCTAGTTCACTACATATCAGGCAGATTGCAAACACCCACCAAGCAAATTTCACCCTCTATTCTGCCAAATCACCTGTGCTAAAGATTTTGTAAAATTCTACCATCACAGACCTGTGATGACCAGAGAAAGATAACATGCCACAAATATAAAAACTCGTATCAACAAAGTGTGCACTGTGAAAACACATTACCAAGACAAACTTACGTTAGCTGAAGCTGTTTCCATTTGCAGATTAGAGCAATGTTTCTCAGTAAAGGGTGTTGTCTGGGTTCCCCCAGGGCGTAGGGTGACCACATTTCCAAACTACCATTCAGGGACACCCTCCCTTCCCAAAAATCAGCTTGTGCTGTAACGAATCACAGCACAGTGATTGGACACAAGAGGCGAGATTTATGATTTCTCCAATCACAAGCAGGGGGCGGGGATTGTGCTCCTCCAGGCATTCCCGGCCAGGACAAGTACTGTCAGTGAGTAAAGCAGTGATGTGGCTGGCTTTTTTGGGGCCATCAGATTGGCCCGGGGTTGGCTGTGTCAGTTTCATTCCAGGACACTGTATTGTCCTGGAATGAATATGTACGGGACAGACCTGCAAAATGCGGGACTGTCCCGGGCAATCCGGGACACGTGGTCACCCTACCAGGGCGCCGCAGGCAAAGGACCAAGCTTTCCCTGGATCAGCAGCATGAGTTGCCATTGTGCGAGTGGGCCCTCAGCGACACAACAACCAATGTGCTCTAGGACCAGGACACACAGCGTTATTCATTGCTATAGCCATGACAGCTGGTTTGCCTGCATCATGACAACACATTACTCTAATCCAGGGCAGGTGGCATGCAGAGCAACCTGCAGCATTCAGAAGAAGATGGAAGTCCACCTCCTCCGGACCTCTGGTGCGCTGCTGGAGACATAAGTTAGGGCTCTTATGTAAAGAGGGGACTATGTGATTGAGGGGCTCTGTGATTTGGGTACTATGTGATTGGGGGGCTCTGTGATGATGGGGGGACCCTTATGTGACAAGGGGTCTCATATAAGAGACTTTGGATGTATAAGCTTGTCTAGTGTGATGGGGCACTCATGTATAGGGGGGACTCTGATGTGATGGGTAGCCTCTGAAGTGAAGGGGGGACTCTGATGTAATGGGGATCCTCTGACATGATAGGATACCTTTGATGTAAAGGGGGCTCTGATGTGAAATTCATTTAATCAAGGTGGTTGTGTGCAATGTTCCAAGCTCAGGTTTCCCATTGATAAGTAACATTTTAGACTGGGGTGCAGTTTGGATGACTGAAGATTTTGGGGAGATTTTGGGTGCAGTGACTGAACAAAGGTTCAGAAACGCTGATTTAAATGGGGGTCATGAATGAAGTTTTATTGCGTATAACAGCCAGTTTGTTGGGTCTGCACCCCCATTGGTTTCTTCTGATGCTGTGTACATAAATAAATAACCCTAATCTCATAAGGCCCATACACACGATCTGACTTTTTGACAACAAACCTCCGACGGACCAGAAAAGCCCGGAGCAAAAAGACAGAATGCCATAGGCGAACTGAGTGAACAGGGTATGAAATGAGAGGGGATTAATGATTGGCTAAAGGAAATATGAAGGGGAGGGGAGAAGGCTAGATAAAAGGGAGTCCCCGCCCCTCTGAGTTAACACAGCGCGGGGGAAAGTTTCCCACCCACCCTCCCTAATGTGGAATAGTTGGAAGGATGAATTTTAATTTTGGTCAAAGTATGGTTTTCTGTTGTCAATTTTTCTTTACAGGTGGACGGATTGTCGTGGCAGTGGCGGGTGTTTGGTCTTTGCGGGAGAAGGAAGTACCTCAAAAAAGCAAGTGGTCAGGACCTATCGGTGGTATGGGTTCTGAGGGTGGATTCCAGCTAACAGGAGTTTAGCTGGATGAGTTGGATAATGGGGGCACTGCGGTCAGTGGTCGTCTCTGAGTAGCTGATCGGCTTGAGGCCTATGACCATTTTTAAGGTACCGCAGTGTCATGTGGTAATAAGAATATTAGTATGATGAGTAATATCGGGTTAATATTATTATGGTAATTTTGAGGTTCCTGCAAAGACCAACACTAGGAGGCAATATTTCTGATATGTTCTGGGTTTATGTGTTTTGATGGTTAAAGTTTTTGATAACTGATGGAACAGTTAAAATAAAGGAGGCTGCGGCCATGTTTTACTCCAAACATCAATGTTTGGTCTCTTTGATTAAGTATAAGTAAAGTATGGGGGTATAATGTGGTGGGCAGACCTGTAATACATCGGTTATACAATAGTCATGTTTTTGCAGACAATCCTACCGTGTGTACGCTCCATCGGACAAACTTTTTCGCTTTTTCATCGGACAAATGTTCGCTGTGAGAACAGACAAACTTTCCGGCAACAAATGTCCGATGGAGCAAATCCGATCGTGTGTACACAAGTCCATCGGACTAAAGTCCAAAGTACAAACACGCATACTCAGAACCAATGCAAAAGATCAGACAACAATAGCAGAAGTTGCCCAAAGGGTGTCAGTAAAGAGCTGAAAAACCACGTGATTTGGTGAAAGTTGGCTGAAAAAGTCCTGAAGTGTGTATGCATACCAAGTTCACGGGCAACGCCCTTCGGAGCAAAATCTGCGGAAAAGTCAGTTGGAAGTCCGATCGTGTGTATGAGACTATAAATGTATTACTAAATTTGTTGTGTCTAGCGTTTTCCCTTCATATAGTTATGATAAAAGACCCCTTCAGAGGAAACATTATCTTAAAATGCAAAAAGAAAATGTTGCAAGCAGGAACATTTTCCCTTTTATTCAATTCTTTCAACTTTGTAAACAACCAAATTCACTTTAAATTATTTTTGGGAGAAATCTTCTGGCAGCAGCCATTAGCATTGATGACATTACATGAAATTTTATCTGCAGTTGAGTAATCCTAATAATTAGCTCCAACGTTCAAACAGCAGTGTCCTCTCCCAGAGAACAGAAACATATGATTACGAACGCCTCAAGGTCTTCAACCCACTCACTGTGTACATGTATATTACACACTTTCATGTTTAGCGTTACTCATTAGAGAAACACTGAAGTCGCAGACTTCAAAATACCAATATTTTCTTTCCAAGTAGAGTTGATTTCAGCTTTTTAACCTCTTGTCACCCATATAATGCACATGTGTGGTGGTAAAGCGGGGTAGCTTTAACCACTTAAAGACCGGAAGGATTTGCCCCCTTAATGACCAGGCCATTTTTTGCCATGCGACAACTGCGCGGTCGTGCGGCGCTGTACCCAAACATAATTTGTATTTTTTTTCCCCACAAATAGAGCTTTCTTTTGGTGGTATTTGATCACCTCTGCATTTTTTTTTTGTGCTATAAACAAAAAAAGACCGACAATTTTGAAAAAAAAAACAATATTTTTTTACTTTTTGCTATAATAAATAATAATAAAAAATGTAAAAAAACAAATTTATTCATCAGTTTAGGCCGATATGTATTCTTCTGCATATTTTTGTTTAAATAAAATCGCAATAAGCGAATTTGATTGGTTGGTTTGATTGGTTGGTTTGATTGGTATATTGATATATATATTGATTGGTTTGCGCAAAAGTTATAGCATCTACAACAGGGGTCTCAAACTGGTGGCCCTCCAGCTCTTGCGAAACTACAAATCCCATGAGGCATTGCAAGGCTGACAGTTACAAGCATGACTCCCACAGGCAGAGGCATGATGGGACTTGTAGTTTCACAACAGCTGGAGGGCCGCTAGTTTGAGACCCCTGATCTCCAAAATAGGGGATAGATTTATGGCATTTTTATTATTATTTTTGTTTCTAGTAATGGCGGTGATCAGTGATTTTTAGCGGGACTGTGACATTGCGGCGGACAGATCGGACAAATTTGATTTTTTTTTGGGACCAGTGACATTTATACAGCGATCAGAGCTAGAAATAGCCACTGATTACTGTATAAATGTCACTGCAGGGAACGGGTTAACACTAGGGGGCGATCAAGGGGTTAGGTGTTCCCTAGGGAGGTGTTTCTAGCTGTGGGGGGAGTGTAGTGACTGGAGGAGGAGACAGATCACTGTTCCTAATCACTAGGAATAGCAGATCTGTTTATCCTCCCCTGACATGGGAAACTCTGTTTACAGATCCCCATTCTGTCTCTCTCAGGAGCGATCGCAGGTGGCCGGCAGACATCGCGGTCACTGGCCACGCGCATCGGCTTTGGCGTTGCGCCTCGGGCGCCTCCGGCAGGTAGGGACAAGGGGGTTCAAGTGCCCCTCCCCCCTGGAATCAGGGATTGGATCTTAAATTCATCACAGTTGCGTCGCTATCTGGGTGCGGGCAGCCCGCACCCGGGTGCCACCCGCCAGTGGGGTGACACCATCAAGGTGCTGTCAAGCCCCTCCACCAGTGTAGTGTGACTGTGGGCTCTTTTCCCTGCTCAGTCCAGCAGAGAACTCGGCGGCACTGTGGCAGGAGAAAGGCGAGTTGCTGGCTATCAGAAGTTTCCCCCACTCGACCCCCCTTTCTCCTGTCAGGGAGAAGAGACAGCAGCTCTCACTAGGTTCCCCGCCCAGCTTCCTGCCTGCTCCATTCCTTCCCCATTGGCCATAACTGAGGGCCAATCAAAGGAGATTAGGAGAGGAGAGCATCATGGGACATGTAGTCCCAAAGATTGGCGGCCCCATTTTCCACAGGGAGGAGGCTACAGCTTGATCAAGAGAGAGATTGAGAGACTGCAGCCTGAAAAAAAGCTGAGGGAGAGAATGCTACAGGACAAAGAACGAGGAGTGTGCTGGGCAGAAGCCAGAGAGAGCCACGCTGCCAGCACCACCAGAGAGAGAGCCACGCTGCCCAGCGCCACCAGAGAGAGAGAGCCATGCTGCCCAGCACCACCAGAGAGGTAGACATGCTGCCCAGCACCACCATAGAGAGATCCATGCTGCCCGGCACCACCAGAGAGAGAGCCATGCTGCCCAGCGCCACCCTAAAATGATGCCCCCCCCTGAAAAAAGTTCTGCTGACGCCCATGCGCGTGCCCCCTAGTGGTCCTAAAGCGGCCGACGTACAGGTACGGCGATTCGCCCAGGAGAGCCAACCTGCCACAGTACAATTGTGGCGGCTGGTTTTCACAGTGACTGAGCTGTCAGACAGCTTTAAGTCTAGCCTGAACCCAGAGGGACAGGCTTTTTATTATGTGACAGCCAATCACAGTGGTCACGTAATCAGGAAGTCCATCTCGCCCCCCTGAGCATAAAGACCCATTTAATGGGATGCCAAGGCTGGGTGAGAAGAGGTTAAACTCATTCAAGTAAATAGAAAAGGTCACCATTAAATCCAGTTATGTATTTACGGTAAATCACTCCTGGTTAGTATAAGTACCTAAATCTATCTTTCTACTGGAAAGAAGAGTGCACAGTGTAGTTAAAGAGGAGCTCCAGTTGTTTTTGCGTTTAATAAAAGTCATCAGGTAAAAAAAGTGTAGTTGCTGACTTTTAATAAACACACACTCACCTGTCCCAGAATCCAGTGATGTGGTTGCCTGAATCATCGCTTCTCTCCCTCTCCTCTCCCCGGCGCTGGCATTTCAGCCGTGGGCACTCGGCTGTGACAGCTTGCGGCTTGCTGAATGGTCGGACAGGCTTCTGGGACATGTGACATGTCACAGAAGACTGCAGAGAGGGAGGGGGAGGAGAACTTCCAAGGAGAACTGTCAAAACTACGTACCCCCCCCCAAAAAAAATGACATGCCAAATGTGGCAGGGGAGGGGGGGGGAGCAGTGCTTAAAGTGAAACTTCCTCTTTTGGGTGGATCTCCATTTTAAAGTATGTGTAGCACCCTCTAGTGTGCGACTAGTGTAGGTAAATTTAGTTTATGACTCATGGTAGCTGTGTGAGTCTGTAATTGGGTAGAGTTACTGCAGGTCAGGCTGGATGGCTCTACAGGCAGGTCTCTGGTACCTCCCCCTGGATCTAGAATCTTGGAGGAGCTTCTGGAAGTTAGTAGGTGGGGGTCAGGAGGTCCTGATCAGCATACTTGAGGGAATATGCCCAATCCCTAGGTAGAAGGCCTGGCAGGGTGGCTGGATCAGCCCTTAAATATTATGGCGCCTGGCCAGCAGGGGAGTTGGGTGGATGATGGAGTGCTGAGGTTGGACTCTGCCTCCAGACAGGAGCTGAGAAAAGGAAGGAGAGCCTAAATGAGAAAGCTCCATTACCTTTTGGTCTTGTACAGAAGACATCCGGACTGGCATGGGAGGATCTGAACAGTTGGAGGCCTGAACCCAGTGCCCCCTCAGTGCCAGACCCCAGTCTTGCCCAGTGCAGCGGGGACAAAAGGACAGTGTGAGTACACCCAGGGGCATACAAGGGGAGTGACTGCCAGATGTAGCATACTTTCCAGGGACAGCGTTGTGCTTAATCCCAATCCCTTGTCTTGGGGCATGCTTCGGAGCAGCCAGGTGGGCTGGTAGTCAAGGCAGCCAGGTGGGCTGGTAGTGTCTGCAAGTGTCAGAACAGAACAGTATGAGGTTCTACTGAAGAGACGTGATACTCCTGCATACAGTTTGCAACTTTGTGCTACGGTATTTTACTAAAGGGGACAGAGGGCTCCTGCGATCATATAGAACCTTGCCACTGATCCATAGAGACTGTGTTTATTCCGGATGAAGTACAGTCCAGGATCTTCATTTTTTTGTACACAGAGAAGGAAGTTTGTCATCATCTAATGTTTCTTCAAGTCAAGTTGGGCATAGGGTTGCCACCTCATCCCTTTAAACCTGAACACATATTAATTACACAGGTTCTGTGGCTGATTAAGGTGGTAATTAAACTCATTTAGTGTCTTACCTGCATTCAAGTAGCCTCAGAACCTGTGTAATTAATATGTGTTTGGGTTTAAAGGGAAGAGGTGGCAACTCTAGTTGGGCATTCCATAATCCCTATACCCTATCCTCACCCAAGCAGATTCTTGAATCAGCTCTCGGGTGCTGGCGCCGCCATCTTGGGCAAGGGAAACTGACAGTGAAGCCTTGCGGCTTCACAGCCGTTTTCCTACTGTGCATGCACGAATTGCGCTGCTTATTCTCAATGGGCGAGCTGAGGTGAACTCGGCAGAGAGTGGAAGCGGTTACCTGTCAAAACCATGTACCCGCTCCCCCCTCCCTGGTACATACTCCAAATGTGGCACCGGAGGTGGGAGGAAGGAGGCAGACAAGCTAGGTTGCCCTTTTTGGGGTGGAGCTCCACTTTTATATCCAGCAGCTCCTGCGGGGGTAGCGTTGCATATATCTATCTAAAAACATTTTTTTTTTGGATGGCATAGGAAAGGGTAAAAGCCAAACTACCTGTGTAGTGCCATGCCCCCTCCCCTCTTACACACACTGAAAGGGTTATATGCTCATTAAGTCATGGGGTAGAGGGATATGGTGTAATAGTTACTTTGCTCCTCACTCCTGCAGGCTCCCCATGTTGTGGGCAGGCCCTTGCCATCCTCACATACGACGCATGACTATGTGTCCTGCGTTGTGTTTGATGGCATCAGCATGCCACCACTGGCCAGAGCTCATTAGAGAAGAGGTTACAGGGGACTGTTCTCACAGCATGGAGGAAGGTTTCTGGAGCAACAAGTAAGGTAAGTATTACACCTTATTCCCCTATCCCTAGACTTAATGAGTATTTAACCCTTGCAGCGTGTGTGTGTGTGGGGGGCGGGGGACTCTCTGCAAGGGTAGTTTTTATTTCTGCCTGTAAACCACATTAAGTTGTTTTGCTGTTTGTGTCCCATTGTGGAGATTTCCTTCACTCCCTGTCCTTATTCGGGGCACATTTTTTCCCCCACACTGAATAAGTTAACTGCTTGTTTTTGTCTAGGGGTTCAGAGAGTCGAGATATACAGTATCTCACGAAAGTGAGTACACCCCTCACATTTTTTTAAATATTTTATTATATCTTTTCATGTGACAACACTGAAGAAATTACACTTTGCTACAATGTAAAGTAGTGAGTGTACAGCTTGTATAACAGTGTAAATTTGTTGTCCCCTCAAAATAACTCAACACACAGCCATTAATTTCTAAACTGCTGGCAACAAAATTGAGTACACCCCTAAGTGAAAATTTCCAAATTGGGCCCAATTAGTCATGTGACTCGTTAGTGTTACAAGGTCTCAGGTGTGAATGGGGAGCAGGTGTGTTAAATTTGGTGTTATCGCTCTCACTCTCTCATACTGATGACTGGAAGTTCAACGTGGCACCTCATGGCATAAGAACTCTCTGAGGATCTGAAAAAAATAATTGTTGCTCTACATAAAGATGGCCTAGGCCAGGGCTCAAAATTTCAAGTCCTAAGCCACTAGCCAGGTCTTAAGAGTTACTCGCCACCAGTTGCCCCACCCAACCCCTTCCCTGCCCCACCCCTAAGTCCACCCCTTAACACGCCCTTGTAAATTATCTCATAAAATTACACTGTTAAATGTTTTAAGCAGAATTACATTCCAAAAATGAATATTAACATAAAGCATATCAGTACCCATCAGTGCAGCCTCACTGTGCCCGTGAACGCAGCCTCACTGTGCCCCTTCAAAGGCAACCTTACTGTGCCCCATCAAATGCAGCCTTACTGTGCCCCATCAAAAGCAGCCTTACTGTGCCCCCTTAAAGGCAGCCTTACAGTGCCCCATCAAAGGCAGCCTTACATTGCCCCATCAAAGGCAGCCTCACTGTGCCCCATCATTGCAGACTCACTGTGCCCCATGAAATGCAGCCTCACTGTGCCGCATAAATTGCAGCTTTACTGTGCCCCCTGAAATGCAGCTTTACCGTGCCCCATGAAATGCAGCCATACAGTGCCCCATGAAATGCAGCCATACACTGCCCCATCAAATGCAGCCATACACTGCCACATCAAATGCAGCCATACACTGCCCCATCAAAGGCAGCCTTACTGTGCCCCATCAAAGGCAGCCTCACTGTGCCCCATCAAGGCAGCCTCACTGTGCCCCATCAATGCAGCCTCACTGTACCCCATCAATGCAGCCTCGCTGTGCCCCATCAATGCCGTCTCGCTGTGCCCCATCAAATGCAGTCTCACTGTGCCCCATCAAATGCAGTCTCACTGTGCCCCATCAAATGCAGCCTCACCGTGCCCCATCAAATGCAGCCTCACCGTGCCCCATCAAATGCAGCCTCACCGTGCCCCATCAAATGCAGCTTTACCGTGCCCCATGAAATGCAGCTTTACCGTGCCCCAGGAAATGCAGCCATACAGTGCCCCATGAAATGCAGCCATACAGTGTCAAGCGTGTGTGGCGGCAACCAGATGAGGAGTACAAAGACAAGTGTGCCTTGCCTACAGTCAAGCATGGTGGTGAGAGTGTCATGGTCTGGGGCTGCCGGGGTGAATGACAGATGATGGGGGGTGGGCGGAAGCTTCATTAAAAAAAATTAAGTTAAAAAAAGAACCTGATAGTTGTACAGCGGAGGGTGGGTGGGATGCAAAGGAGCCAAGTTACTGAAATGGGTGAAGATTTGCTTTAATTTACCGGGGATGATGATTCTTTATGCCTCTTGACCAACGCACAATGTATGTGGAACTGTGTCTACTTTTCAGTGGTATTGGCAACTCGCCTGATGTGTTGTGTTGTTCTGTTATGATGGACACTTCTTCATTTCACTTATTGGTCTAGACCAGCCTTTCTCAACCTTTTCAACACAGAGGAAATCTTGAAATAACTTTCTGGTCTCAGGAACCCTCTGCTAAAATGATTATATAGTATCTACAATTCATTATACATTAGTGTGATAGTCAGTGGGAAGAATGCTCCTTACACATGTGGTCATTTGGGAAGAATTACCCCCTTACAGATGAAATAGAAAAATCAATGGTGCCTGCATACTTAGATGTGCCTCTTTTAATCATCAACCATGTAAGTTGCTAAATGTTGTACCTTCATTAAATGTAACCATATTGCTACACTTAGAAGCGCCTCTCTTCTCTTTTATACTCTGTAGCTCCTGCTGGATTTTGCTTCTAATCCCCTTGTGGAGGCCGCCATTTGTGGATAGACATTCTATGGTTACACAACTTATCTCATTGCTATAATCTTGTTATATGGACTATAGACTGAAGGACTTATGAATAAATGGTTGTGGAACGAATCATTTGAGTTTCCATTATTTCTTATGGGAAAATTTGCTTTGATATACAAGTGCTTTGGATTACAAGCATGCTTCTGCAACGAATTATGCTCGCAATCCAAGGTTTTACAGTATCATGCATTGAGGTTCCCTGTGTTTAGAAAGAGTCATGCACATTTTATCATCTGTTGTGGTGTTCTGGCAGCTCATTCATAAGGAATGGGCTGCTAATGCATCACACGTTAACACGTGCCGTAATGCACACCAACATTAAAACACTACAGTGGAATGCTTAAAGTAGAACTTTACCCATAACAACTTGATAGAAAATAATGTTCTTTAGCAAGGAACATACATTCCACATTAATAACTATGCTACCAAAATTAGTGTGTCCTGCATTGCTTCTGTATCTTCTTGCCAGTGCTGCCATTTTGCTGAAACCCAGAGCCCCTGAGCAGCAGTACATTTGTAGGCTGTCAGCAGATTGGCCTCTAGTGGCTCTGATTTTTGTCACAGTGTTGAAAAATAGACAGCAACTGAGCATGTGGAGATCAGGGCAAACCAATGTATTACTGGATTTTAAACAGTACAGGAATACCTCGGATTGCAAGTAATTTGGTTAACGAGCGTTTCGCAATACGAGCTGTTATTTTTTTTATCCTGACTCGGTTTGCGAG
Source organism: Rana muscosa (assembly GCA_029206835.1). Taxonomy (NCBI): domain Eukaryota; kingdom Metazoa; phylum Chordata; class Amphibia; order Anura; family Ranidae; genus Rana; species Rana muscosa. The sequence continues at coordinate 62,896,913 of CM055128.1, forward strand.
CATTGTCTCGGTGTGCAGTGACCAGAGGTGCAGGGGGGGCAGTGACTCTCTGAGCTGCTTGGATGCACTTGGAGCCACTCGGAAACGCTCGGTTTCCGAGCGTTTCCGAGCCTCTCCAAGTGTTTCCGAGTGCATCCAAGCCGTTCCGAGCGGTTTTCAAGTGTTTCCGAGTGTCTCAGGTGCCCCCTCACCTCTGGCCACATGTGGTACTGCATACAATAGAAGTCACTGTGGAACAAATTATCTGAGTTTCCATTGACTTCAATGGTAAACTCGCTTTGATATACGAGTGCTTTGGATTACAAGCATTCTTCTGGAAAGAATTATGCTCGTAATCCAAGGCACCACTGTATAGGCACTTAGTTGTAATGTTTTTCATAGCTGTACCTGCAAAAGGGGCCAGCCTGAAGTGTAGCAGGAGATAATTTTCTGACTAGAATTCCACTTTAATGCCGCGTACACACGGTCGGAATTTCCGATGGAAAAAGTCAGATGGGAGCTTTTCATCAGATTTTCCGACAGACTTAGATAGAGAGCAGGTTCTCTATTTTTCCGTCGGAAATCCGACAGAGTTTTGCCCGGTCAAAAATCCGGCCGTGTGTACGCGGCATTAGTCTCGGTTCACACAGCGGCGGCTTCAAAGTCGTCCGACTCTAAAGCTGCCCTGCACAGCGTGACTACAGTGCGGCTTGCAAATGCTTTCTGTAATAGAAGTCAATGCAAGCCGATCCAAAGTTGCCCCCCCCCCCTCCCCCAAGTAGTACAGGAGCGACTTGAGTGCAATGGAACAGATTTTGCACTCTCCAGATTTAGTAAATAACCCCAATGTCTGCGTTTGGATCTGTGCACCGATCCTGCCCTCATGTCAGATTTTGACATACGACTGTGTCCGTGCAGCCGCTGCATCTGCATCGACTTCTATGGGCTGCCTGCACCTAGCTCTGAGGTGGATTCACACACAGCAGCTCAGATCAGGGGATGTGTCTGATCGCCCATTTGAATGAGCCCTAAAGAAGTATGTATTTCCTATGATTAGCAGCTCCATCTAGTGGCCACAATGCGGTATTTTCCCAATTCAGTGTATTATTATGAATGAAAAACATTTTACCTGGAGAGATCATAGCCTAATAACATTTGTTTTCACCTTTATTCACACAGAGGGAATTTGCATGCAGTTTCATAGGATGAATAGCTCTGCAGCTAGGTATAAAAAACAATAAAACAGTTAACTTTTTAACCACAGAGGAGCACTTATTCTGTAAGACATTTGGAAAAGCCATTAAATGTGGAAACCCAACACTCGATAACTCTGCAATGCCTCCCTGTTAAGTAGTATTTATGTAACTTGCCATTCAACAGGAGATTAAGAAATGTAATGTGCTACTTAAGTAAACCACAGCAGAAAATTGTGCAAGTGATATTTACAACGTCTCCCGGAGCTTCTGAGCCTTCTCTGGCCAAACATTTTCCGTGATACCATCGCTGTATTTTCATATATCACACAAATGATGAATTGTAATAGTCATTATAAATATTGCTTCTATAAACATTAGGCTATTAGGTTGGTAATGTTATCCAAACTATTGTTCCTCCTTTTAGGTCAACTTAAACTGTCCTTGAGCCCAGGTTCACCCTGAGCTGCGGGAATGAAGCCGTGCGAGTTCAGCTGAACTCCCGCATGTCGGTCCCGATTTCGGCCGCAATTTCACAGACATCTGTGCGGGTTTCTGCACAGATGTCAATGTAAATCGCAGCCTGAAATCGCAAAAAGTAGTACAGAAACTACTTTTTTAAATCGGTGCAGCGCCGTCGCACCAATTAGGATGGTGCCATTGATGGCAATTGCCGCCGATTTGACATGTGATTTGACATGTCAAATCACCTTTGTCAAAACGCTCCAGGGCTAAAGGATAATTGGCAAGTAGTCAGCAGTGCCAAGTCAGCAGTTTTGGCTGCCTTTTATTTAACTGCTTCAGTACGGGGCACTTTTCAGCTTTCAGCGCTGTCGCAATTTGAATGACAATTGCACGGTCATGCAACACTGTACCCAAATCTTTTTTTTTTCTTTTTTTTTTTTTTTGAGACAGATAGAGCTTTCTTTTGGTGGTATTTATTCACCACTGGTGGTTTTTTTTTTTTTTAAAACGATAAAAGACCGACAATTTGGGGAAAAAAAATAAAACGTTTTTCATAGTTTCTGTTATAAAATTTTGTAAATAAGTACATTTTCTCCTTCACTGATGTGCGCTAATGAGGCTGCACTGGTGGGCACTGATGAGGCTGCACTGATGGGCACTAAAAGGCTGCACTGATGAGCATTGATGAGGCTGCACTGATGAGCACTGATGAGGACGCACTGGTGGGCACTGATGAGGCTGCACTGATGGGCACTAAAAGGCTGCACTGATGAGCATTGATGAGACTGCACTGATGAGCACTGATGAGGCTGCACTGATGGGCACTGATAAGGTGGCACTGATAGGCACTGATGAGAAGGCACTAATAAGCACTGATAGGTGGAACTGATGTATCCTGATAGGCGGCACTTATGGGCACTGATACACGGCACGGATAGGCAACATTAATGGGCGGCACTGATGAGCAGGCACTGCTGGGCACTGAAAGTCAGCACTGACTGACATCACTGATGGGCACTGATTGGCTTTACTGCTGGGCACTGTTGGAGCTGCACTGATAGTCAGGGCACTGATTATCTATGCAAATCTCCCCTGTAAAGAAATGCCGCTGATCAGTGCTGTCAGTGTGAGGAGAGGAGAGCCGATAACCGGCATTTCCTTGTTTATATGTGATCAGCTGTGATTGGACAAAGAGGCTCATCATCGACTCTTTACCGAGATCGGGGATGTGCCGTGTCCCAGGGAAACAGTGCACAGCCGAAGTGACGCATTGCGCGCCCCTGCGGGTCGGAGAGAGTGGGAAGACGTCATATGACATTGTCCCAGAACGAGAGAGCCACCTTGCGCCTGTCATTTTTCTATATGGCGGGCGGGCGGGAGACGGTTAAAGCTCTAAGTACATATGTATATATACAAGAGACATGTGTATTCTTACTTAAATCTTCGGGGTATATTTATATAAAAAAAAATAAAAAATGCTTTTCATCCTGTAAAACGGCACATACATTCATTCTGTGGGAATAGGGGCAAAAACTATGTTTATATTCAGGTCGAATTACATTCTTTATAAAGAATAGTGTGAATTAGGGAAATACTGCATTATGTCCACTAGATGGAGCCGATGACCATAGGAAATAAGTATTTATTTCCTATGATCCTCAGCACCATCTTGTGGCCTTAGTCCATCTCTTCCCTAGGATATCTGAAAACTGTTAGATGTAAACCCTGCAGGTGAATTTATACAAAATTCACACAGTTATTTCTCCTGTGAAACTGCAGGTACATTTGTTCTGTGTGAATGGGGGCAAAAATTAATGTTCATAATAGTAGAGTAAATCAGGAAATTACTGCATTATGGCCACCAGATGGAGCTGAAGAATATAGCAAATGTAGTGGTACCCCCCTAAGGGCTGCTAATAGACTCTGTACCCCACTGATTACCTTGACTCTGCAAATCCTCCCTTACCTCTGACACCCTGAGTTCCGTCATGTCACCAGCTATGTAGTAAATAGAGATTCACACAATATTAAGGAAACAGTTAAAATATGTTTACTGTATTATCAAAACACAAGATACATATACATATATCAACTTTGTCAGTAATGGAAACACTCCTGTATACACCGCCCATTATCTCAAACGTATCAAATAAACACAATACATTGGTGTCAGTTTCCCTTATGCCCTGTACACACGATCGGATTTTTTCTGATGAAAAAAGTCTGATGGACTTTTTTCATCGGAAATTCCGATCGTGTGTGGGCCCCATCGGAATTTTTCCGTCGGTGTTTAGAAATAGAACATGTTTTATTTTTTTCCGATGAAAAAAAAACGATAGAAAATTACGATCATCTGTGTGGAACTCCGACGGAGAAAAAACCCAAGCATGCTCAGAATCAAGTCAACGCATGCTCAGAAGCATTGAACTTCCTTTTTCTCGACTCGTCGTAGTGTTGTACGTTACTCACCACGTTTTGGACGGTCGGAATTTGGACTGACAGTGTGTATGCAAGACTGATGGAAGACAGCTTGAACGGAATTCCGACGGAAAATTCCATCGGATTTTATCCCATCGGAAAATCCGATCGTGTGTACAGGGCATAAGTTGTGAATGGACACAAATATTAACTCAATCACAGGAGCCTATGTGAACAGGTTAACAGAAGGGTAAACACCCGAGACAATATATCTTATGTGTCAGATCTCTCCCTTCTGCCCCCTCAACTCACAGGCCAGCAAATCCTACACAATGTGGAGAAACAGTATAAACAATCTTATATTCAATCGGCAGTTTAATGCAATAAAGGCAGATGAGGGAAAAGATGATAAAAAGGTGAAAAAGGGTATTCCCTGAAATCCAGATATCTTCAGCTAGCCTCTTTATGTTGTAAATAAAGTAATCTAAAATGGCAATGTGTAGCAAAGCTGTGACTTATCCTGGTAGTATTATAACTTCCTTATTTAAAGATGTCATCTGATGTGGCTACTGAAATCAGTAATGTGTACTGAGCTCAGGCATCTGCTTGCTGTGTCCGGTATAATTTAGGATTTAACTCCCCCGCTTATCACAATGAAAAAAAAAGAATCCGCTCTGCTCAACAACTGTGATGTGACAAGAGTAAAAAAAAACGTCCCGCGGCAGCCTACGCCCAACAACTGTGATGAGACAAAACCGTAAATAAAAACTAATCCGTCCCGCGGCAGCACCCCCCCCCCCCCCCGATCAACAACTTTGGTGTCAGGGACTGAATGTCCCGCGGTGGGACTTTTAAAAGTTGGGAGGTATGTTTTATTGAGCAAGCTGAAGGTAGAAGCTGATTGGCCACCATGCACATCTGCACCAGATTTTGCACTCTCCAGTTTTAGTAAATCAACCCCTTTGTATTTCTTCAAGATCTGTGCAGTAATAACTTTCTGTAATAATAGTCTATAGTGGGTGGGGCCTGCTGGGTTTCTCCCACAGCTTTGCTTTCTGCATAAGCAATGTGCAGCACAGTGATGATGTCACCGCTACTTTTGCAAGGTAATACCACACCTGCCGAGGAACATGTAAAAAAAAATCGTCACCGAGCACTGTTTTGACCACCAATCTGGGGGGGGGGGGGGGTTTACCTGCTGGTTGCTGTTTCCTCCTCTTCATGCTTCCTGCTGTGCGGGAAAGGTGACACTCTCGCGGGACTGCGGGAAGGAGGAGCCTATGCGGGTAAAACCTGCAGAATCCGTGCCAGTTGGGAGGTATGTAATACATGAGTTTGCAAAGGTATTTGGTGCACACAGGGTGGATTTAAATCCTTATGTGGCAACTAAGGAATATATTTAAATGACATTTTTTGTGCCAAGAGTTCAACTTTACATTTCTGACATATTTGCAGAAAAATACCTGGAAGCTTCACAGTATTGTACACTTCCAAAGCCCAAATGGGGGTAAAATGGGAGTAAGGTCTGGAGTTCCCCCTGTTACCCTAATTGGTCTATATCAATGGTCTCCAAACTGTGGCCCGGGGGCCAGACGTGGCCCTTTTCTTGCTTTTATCCGGCCCTTGGGGCACTATTTTATTCACTGACACCAATGTAATCACTAGTGTAACTGGGACGAATTGTGCCCCATCACTCGTGTCTCTGGGAGGAATTGTGCCCTATCACTGGTGTCACTGGTGTCCCATCACTAGTGTCAATGGGCAGAATTCTTACCCATGACACAACAATGGGGCCCAATGACACCAGTGATAGGGCACAATTCCTCCCAGTGACACTAGTGATGGGACACCAGTGACACCAGTGATAGGGCACAATTCCTCCCAGAGACATGAGTGATGGGGCACAATTCGTCCCAGTTACACTAGTGATGGGGCACAGTGACACCAGTGATGGAGCACAATTCCTCCCAGTGACACCAGTGATGGAGCACAATTTCTCCCAGTGACACCATTGATGGAGCACAATTCCTCCCAGTGACACCATATATGGAGCACAATTCCTCCCAGTGACACCATTGATGGAGCACAATTCCTCCCAGTGACACCATTGATGGAGGACAATTCCTCCTTGTGACACCAGTGATGGAGCACAATTCCTCCCAGTGTCACCAGTGATAGGGCACAATTCCTACCAGTGGCACAAGTGAAGGAGCACAGTTCCTCCCAGTGACACCAGTGAAGGAGCACAATTCCTCCTAGTGACACCAGTGATACAGTGATAGGGCACAATTCCTCCCAGTGACACCAGTGATGGAGCACAATTCCTCCCAGTGACACCAGTGATAGGGCACAATTCCTCCCAGTGACACCAGTGATAGGGCACAATTCCTCCCAGAGACACGAGTGATGGGGCACAATTCCTCCCAGTGACACCAGTGATGGAGCACAATTCCTCCCAGTGACACCAGTGATGGAGCACAATTCCTCCCAGTGACACCAGTGATGAGGCACAATTCCTACCAATGACCCCAATGATGAGGGATTGTTTACGCTCATTGATGCTGGGACATTTTGTACTCCTGGTGGCAACAGTCAGGCCCTCCTAAAGTCTGAAGCAGAGTAAACTGGCCCTTTGTTTAGAAAGTTTGGAGACCCCTGGTCGATATAATTATCTCTTCCACCCTCCTAATTATATTGCCTGACATAGACCAAAACTGATTGTGTAAGTCTTGATGCATATACTATCCTAAAGAACAAAGGCAGTAATAAACAATTGTGCAACCCTGTGTATCTGCTTATGAGTAGATACACACCGTGGCACAATAGTTTATTATTGTTCTTGTTGTTTTGGACAGTAGATATATCAAGACTTGCACAATAGGTTTTGGTCTATGGTAGCCCCCATAACGAGGAGGGTGGAGGAAACTTTGTAAGATAATACTGCTCTCTAATCTGATTGGTGGACTGCTAGTTAAAGCCCAGCCTTAAAACAAATTAAAGAGAGACACAAGAACAAAAATATAATATATTGCAGTTTACCAGTCCTTAGGCTAGGTTCACACTGTAGCAGGTGGATGTGGGTGCGGGGCAGTGTGTAAATCGCACGTTTTCAGGTACACGCAGCCAAAACATGATGCTCTTTTGCAGACGCGCAGGGGTGCCATTCATTCTTATTGCCACCCCTACGCATCTGAAAACGCAGAGCATTTTTGGGTGTGGGAAATCGCATTGGTGCAAAGGTGCCCTGCGATTTCTGTGAGGCTGTGATTTTAAAAAGGTGCAAGGACAGCAGCTTATTCAAATTAAAAGCTGTATGTCGCCATACTCGTATATATGCCAATGCTTTCATGGAACTTCTTTGTGTTCAAAAATATGTCAAACGTATGCATAAAGGCATAAATGTATATACAAATATGGCTGGCTTTACACTACCTTTGGCTTCCAGCGTGTGGAAAAACGCTGCGATTTTACACTAGTGCATTTTTTCAGCTTCAAATTGTCCAAGTGCATGAGACCTTGTGGTAAAGAAATAGCATTGAGATAAATTTATAAAGAAATAGCTCCAAATCAGTGATAAGGAAAGTGGCGGTAAATAAGACCTCTCCTATGTTGGAGTAAATTGTTGATTGTATTGGACATGTATGTAGCGCTGCCCCCCACAGGAGCCACTTGGTAATTTGGATTCTCTGTTCTGCACCTCATCTCCAAGAACACCCTCAACTCCTCTGACATACCTGGTTGTATCAAAGTTACTGCAAGCACTTATAAGAACACAAGTACAGTAAAACCTTGGATTGCGAGCATAATTCGTTCCAGAAACATGCTTGTAATCCAAAGCACTTGTATAGCAAAGTGAATTTCCCCATAAGAAATAATGTAAACTCAAATGATTCGTTCCACAACAATTTATTCATAAGTCCTTCTGTTTATAGTCCATATAAAAAGATTATAGCAATGTGATAGGTTGTGTAACCATAAAATGTCCATCCACAAATGGAAGCCTCCACAAGGGGATTAGAAGCAAAATCCAGCAGGAGCTACAGAATATAAAAGAGAAGAGAGGCGCCTCTAAGTGTAGCAATATGGTTACATTTAATGAAGGTACAACATTTAGCAACTCGCATGGTTGATGATTACAAGAGGCACATCTAAGTATGCAGGGATCCGGGGTAAAGCTGTCCACATAGACCATCCCCCGCACCGCCGGCTCTCACCGCTGTCAGGTGAGAGGAGACCGGAGGTGTGTTCCCAGTACAGAGGAACACCGATCGGTCTCCTCTCCTTGTGAGTCCCCTCCCCCTACAGTTAGAATCACTCCCTAGGTAACACATTTAACCCCTTGATCGCCCCCTACTGTTAACCCCTTACCTGCCAGTGACATTTATACAGTAATCAGTAAATGATTATAGCACTGATTGCTGTATAAATGTGAATGATTTCAAAATAGTGTCAAAAGTGTCCGATATGTCCGCCGCAATATCGCAGTCACGATAAAAATCGCAAATCGCTGCCATTACTAGTAAAAAAAATAATAATAAAAATTACATAAATCTATCCCCTATTTTGTAGACGCTATAACTTTTGCGCAAGCCAATCAATATATGCTTATTGTGATTTTTTACCAAAAATGTGTAGAAAAATACATATCGGCCTAAACTGAGGAAAAAAAAAAAAATTGGGATATCGAAACGCAAAAAATATTGGTTTTTTTTTCGAACTTGTCACTCTTCTTTTGTTTATAGTGCAATAAATAAAAACCTCAGAGGTGATCAAATACCTCCAAAAGAAAGCTCTATTTGTGGGGGAAAAAATTATAAATATTTCATTTGGGTACAGCGTTGCATGACCGCGCAATTGTCATTCAAAATGTGACAGCACTGAAAGCTGAAAAATGGCTTTGGCAGGAAGAGGGTTTAAGTACCTGTTATTGAGGTGGTTAAAGTGTAATTTTTTTCCCAAAAAATTGCATTTGAATGACTGCTGCGCAAATACAGTGAGACATAAAATATTGCAACAACCACCATTTTATTCTCTAGGGCAGGGATGTCCAAACTTTTTTCAAAGAGGGTCAGATTTGATGAAGTGAAAATGCGTGAGGGCCGACCATTTTGCCTGACATTCCTTGAACCATTAAAATCCAGTCTAAGTGTGTACAGCCGAGCACTAATAAACTGCCCAACAAGAATTATCTTGCCTTTGTGGCTGTGTGTGGTGAAGAGATGAGCTTGGGTGTGTTATCTGTGTGTGTGTGTATATGTGTGTAATAAATATATATATATATATATATATATATATATTGTGAGGGGGTTAGCTCGGCAGTGGGTGTGTGTGACCCCCGGGATGGGCTCCCCACCCAAAAAACAGGCCCAGCAAACGGAGGTTGTGGTTTTCAAAATCAAAAAGGTGCGGTTTATTTTCTATTTACAGTGACAAAAACACAGCAAAGCCAAAAAGAAACATAAACAAAATAAATCCTGGTCAACTTGACCTCTGACTAAACATACAGGTTTCCTAACTAACAACTGGGATCAGCCTAGTGCTGTCCTAGTCCCTAAGTCCCTGGTTTTAAATGTCCAAGCAAATAGCCACACAGGCTTTGTCTCACCGCACAGGGGTTCACTCTCCCTAGACAGTCCACACAGGTCTGGTTCCAGGCATGAGCTAACACCTAATGAATCTGGGAGTTTTTATAGAGGCCTTAAATGAGCTGACAAGCTTCAGCTGGTCTCATCAACTCCCTGCCTGCACGACGCCCAGCCCTCTCTCTAGAGGTATGAGTCATCCATGAGCCCACTAGCCTCAGCTGGGCTTATACAACTCTCCACCTAGTTGTATAAGTCGGCGTAAAGCCTGAATCTGGGCGAAATATATCTACCCCCCTGGATGCAACCAGGTGACTTTACCTTCCTGCTGTCACATACCCCCCCCTCTTGTTTTAACCTCGGGGTTGGAACACCAGCAATCAGGCATTCATGTACTCGAGACAAAGCATCCACATTCCCCATTTGAACGCCAGGGCGATGCTTTACTGTGAAGTTGAATTCCTGGAGGGCCAGGAACCACCTATTCACTCTTCTATTTGTTTCCTTGTTTTGAGCCATCCACTTTAACGGAGCGTGATCCGTAACCATGTCAAAGTGCCTACCTAGCAGATAGTACCGAAGGGAATCTAGAGCCCACTTCACCGCTAAACACTCCTTTTCAACGGTGGCGTAATTTACCTCATGGGACTTCAACTTCCTGCTGAGGTAAACGACTGGGTGCTCTTCCCCGTTCCAGACCTGGGACAATACTGCTCCTAACCCCACATCTGACGCATCACTTTGTACGACAAAGTCTTTAGAGAAGTCGGGTGAGTACAACACTGGCTGGCTACATAAGGCTTGTTTCAAGAATTGGAATGCTGCCTCAGCCTCGGGGGTCCATTTAATCATGACCGACCCTTTCCCCTTCGTCAGGTTGGTTAGGGGCACAGCCTTAGAAGCAAAGTGGGGAATGAATCGCCGATAATACCCAGCGATTCCCAGAAAGGCTCGTACCTGCTTCTTGCTGTTGGGACGTGGCCAACTCTGGATGGCCTCGACTTTGTTGAGTTGGGGTTTTATTACTCCCCTCCCAATGGTGTACCCAAGATATTTGGCCTCCTCCTGCCCAATGGTACACTTCTTGGGGTTAGCCGTAAACCCCGCTTCCCGAACAGAGTCCAGGACTGCTTGCACTTTTGGCAGATGTGAGGCCCAATCTGTGCTATGGACAATTACGTCATCCAGGTAAGCCGCAGCATACTTCCGATGGGGCCTCAGCATCTGGTCCATTTTCCGCTGGAATGTGGCCGGCGCATTCTGTAACCCGAACGGCATTCTTTTATATTGGAACGCCCCGTCTGGGGTTACAAATGCGGTTTTCTCTTTGGCCGACTTGGCCAGGGGGATTTGCCAATACCCTTTTGTGAGGTCAAGAGTCGTCATGTATCGGGCTGTTCCCAGCCGGTCGATCAACTCATCTATACGTGGCATGGGGTAGGTGTCAAATTTTGTAACTTTGTTCAACTGACGAAAATCGTTACAAAATCGCCAGCTCCCATCCGGTTTAGGCACCAACACAATGGGACTAGACCAATCACTTTGGGACTCCTCTATCACCCCTAAGTTCAGCATTTTCTGTACTTCCTCCCGTATTGCCTCCCGTCGGGCCTCTGGGATCCGATAGGGTTTTAACTTCACCCTTTCACCGGGCGGGGTAATGATGTCATGCTCTACCCCAGATGTTTGTCCCGGCAGCTCAGAGAATACCTCCTTGTTGCGAAGCACAAACTCCTTAACCTCCTGTTGTTGGGGTTGTGACAAGGTGGCTGCTATTCCAACCTCAGGAATCACGCAACCAGTTTGAGCTGGTGACCAAGTGTCTGCGACTAGGGACTCTCTATCCCTCCAGGCTTTCAACAGATTAACGTGATAGATCTGTTCGGGCTTTCGCCTTCCTGGTTGTCTGACCTTGTAATTCACTTCGCTCACTTTTTCCATTATCTCGTAGGGGCCTTGCCATTTGGCAAGGAATTTACTTTCAACCGTAGGGACAAGTACCAGTATCCTATCCCCCGGGGAAAAGGTACGGGTCTTGGCTCCACGGTTGTACACTCTCTGCTGTGCTAACTGCGCTTGGGCCAAATGTTCCTTCACGATGGGCATTACCTGTGCAATTCGGTCTTGCATCAGGGCGACATGCTCAATCACACTCCTGTGGGGAGAACTCTCACTTTCCCAAGTTTCCTTGGCAATATCCAACAGCCCTCTTGGGTGTCTCCCATACAGTAACTCAAAGGGGGAGAATCCCGTAGAGGATTGGGGCACCTCCCTAATAGCAAACATCAGATAAGGAAGTAGACAGTCCCAATCCTTTCCATCTCTATCCACCACTTTCTTCAACATTTGTTTTAGGGTTTTGTTGAATCTTTCAACCAGCCCATCGGTTTGGGGGTGATACACAGATGTACGTAATTGCGTCACTTTGAACAATTTACACAGCTCCTTCATAACCCGGGACATAAAGGGTGTACCTTGGTCCGTAAGCAGTTCTTTACAAATACCCACCCGGCTAAACACAAGAGATAGCTCTTTGGCTATGGTTTTGGCCGAGGTATTTCGGAGAGGGATCGCTTCTGGATAACGGGTGGCATAGTCCATTATAACTAATATGTACTGGTGCCCCCTAGCGGACTTGATTATAGGACCTACCAAATCCATGGCGATCCTCTCAAACGGGACCTCAATGATGGGTAGAGGGACCAGTGGGCTACGGAAATGTGGCATCGGGGCCGACCTCTGACACACAGGGCAGGAGGAACAATAATTTTCTATGTCCTTCATCACCCCCGGCCAATAGAATCTCTGTAATACCCTCTCTCGGGTTTTCTCTGTCCCCAGATGACCTCCAAGAATGTGCCCATGGGCCAACTCCAACACCAACTTCCTGTAAGGTTTGGGCACCACAAGCTGCTCAACGGTTTCTTCTGCCCTTTTTGCCACCCGATACAGTAGGTCCTTCTCTACGCTGAAGTATGGGTAAGTGCAGGTATTATCTGGGTTCACTAACTCGCCATCTATTTTCACTACGTTTTCCCGTGCCTTTATTAGGGCGGGGTCTTTCAACTGTTCTGTGGCAAAGTTTTCCCTGTGAACCTCAAGATCAGAAAACTCCACAGACGGTAGGTTTTCGTCTGAGGAGGTGGGCTCCTCTCCAGTTTCTTGAGTCTCCCCTGCCAATACTGATAAGGGAAATTCCGGAGAGTCCTCACCACTCTCAGGGGAGTTCTGGCTATCACATTCCTGGTACATAGGGGCACCAGTGGGGGGCTCAGGATCATCCCACAGTTCCCAGAACTTCGGAAAATCCCTTCCCACAATGGCGTCATGCGGTAACTGAGATACTAAGCCCACTGGATGAGAGAGGGTACCTTTGGGGGTCTCGAAACACACTGTAGTCACTGGATACTCTCGGGTGTCCCCATGCACACAAATAACAGCTACCTTGCTATTCCCAGAGACCTCTGTTTTAACTAACTCAGCCTTTATCAGGGTCACAAGGCTACCTGAATCCAGCAATACCACAACATTTCTACCATTAACACACATTTTGCATAAATGTTTCTCAGTTCCTCGAATGGCAGTGCATGCGACTGTCGCACACAGCGACTGACGTCTGCCCGTCAGAAAGTCACACTGCATGGGTTCCTCCACAACCGGGCAATTGGCTGCAATATGTCCCGCTTGCCGGCAGCGGTAGCAAACGATCCTTCTTGCCGCCTCTTGAGCCGCTGATTTCCCAGGCTGTTCTCGCCAAACTTGGGGTAGAGCTCCCACCCTCTCACTCTCTCCACCCTCACCCCTTGGAATCCTCTTATCCGCCCCTGGGGGTGGTCTGGTCTTAGGGTGGAAAGTCCGAGTGTCTCTGGAAGAGGCCGTCAGGTTCTCTGTAGCCAAGTATTTCTCCACACGATCCACAAGACCATCGGCCGTCTCTGGGTCTCCATGGCTTACCCACTTTTGGATGGCAGTAGGAAGAGCTCTCAAAAACCGATCCATTACAACACGTTCCACAATCTTTGGTGCGGACAAAGTCTCTGGCTGTAGCCACTTTCTGCTCAGGTGAATGAGATCATACATTTGAGACCTGGGGGGTTTTCCAAGCTGGAAAGTCCAGTTATGCACACGCTGAGCCCGGACAGCCTGGGTGACACCCAGCCTTGCCAATATTTCAGCTTTTAGCATCACATAGTCTTTTGCTTGGTTAGGCTCTAGGTCATAGTAAGCTTTCTGCGATTCACCAGTTAACAGAGGAGCCACCAGTCCAGCCCACTGCTCCTCAGGCCACTTTTCTCTTTCAGCGGTCCTTTCAAATGTGGTCAAAAATACCTCTGGATCATCCTCTCCAGTCATTTTTGTCAATAAACGACTCACCCCAAAGGACGCGGTATTAGTGGGACGGCTTTCCTCACTGGTCTGCGGACGTTGCTGCATTACTGCTTCCATCTTTTGTTGTAGTCTCTGCTCTTGCTTCTGCAACAGGTCTATGAAGCGAGCCTCAGATTGCAGCTGGGCTTGTTGCTGAGCCTCCAGACTCTGTTGCAAAGTTGCGTTTGTCTGCTGCTGGGCTGCAAGGCTCTGTTGATGAGCTTGCTGCTGGGCTGCGAAGTTCTGTTGTTGAGCTGCAAGGCTCTGTTGATGAGCTGCAAGGCTCTTTTGCAAACCTGCATTTGTCTGCTGTTGATTGGCATTTGCTAGAGCCAGCTGCTTCAGTATCTCCTCCATGCTGGCTTAAAAAAAACTGCCACTGGTTCTCCACCAACTGTGAGGGGGTTAGCTCGGCAGCGGGTGTGTGTGACCCCCGGGATGGGCTCCCCACCCAAAAAACAGGCCCAGCAAACGGAGGTTGTGGTTTTCAAAATCAAAAAGGTGCGGTTTATTTTCTATTTACAGTGACAAAAACACAGCAAAGCCAAAAAGAAACATAAACAAAATAAATCCTGGTCAACTTGACCTCTGACTAAACATACAGGTTTCCTAACTAACAACTGGGATCAGCCTAGTGCTGTCCTAGTCCCTAAGTCCCTGGTTTTAAATGTCCAAGCAAATAGCCACACAGGCTTTGTCTCACCGCACAGGGGTTCACTCTCCCTAGACAGTCCACACAGGTCTGGTTCCAGGCATGAGCTAACACCTAATGAATCTGGGAGTTTTTATAGAGGCCTTAAATGAGCTGACAAGCTTCAGCTGGTCTCATCAACTCCCTGCCTGCACGACGCCCAGCCCTCTCTCTAGAGGTATGAGTCATCCATGAGCCCACTAGCCTCAGCTGGGCTTATACAACTCTCCACCTAGTTGTATAAGTCGGCGTAAAGCCTGAATCTGGGCGAAATATATCTACCCCCCTGGATGCAACCAGGTGACTTTACCTTCCTGCTGTCACAATATATATATATATATATATATATATATATATATATATATATATATATATATCTCTTTTGTGGCCCCAACAAATCCCTGAGCGCCGCTCAGGACTAAAGATGAGCTCGGGTGTGTTATTTGGATATGCCGTATTTATCGGCGTATAACACGCACCTTCACTTTAAGAGGGAAGTTTCAGGAAAAAACTTACATTTTAAATAAAGAATTGTGAAGCAAAATAAGGGTCAGTGCCCATGAATGCAGCCTCACCATTGCCATGAATGCAGCCTGATCAATGCCCATCTGCAGCCTCGGAGGGAACAGCGAGGGGGCGGGACGAGCACCAACAGATTACATACAGGAGAATCTCCTGTTTACATGGCGACCTCTTTAATACAAAGTCCCACCTCCTATGATAGACAGAAAAGTCGTCCAATGGCAGCCCAGGAGACGGGACTTCCTATTACAAATGGCGCAGAGTAAACAGGAGATTCTCCTGTATGTAATCTGATGGCACTCATCCCGCTCCCTCCCTGTCCCCTCTGAGGCAGCGGCCACAACAGATATATATATCCAAATTACCAGGGGGGCCACATTAAACTGGAAAGCGGGCCGCAATTGGCCCACGGGCCGGACTTTGGACATGCCTGCTCTACGGACTCTACTAAAAAAAAATATATATATATATATATATATATTGTGAGGGGGTTAACTCGGTAGCGGGTGTGTGTGACCCCCTGGATGGGCTCCCCACACAAAAACAGGCCCAGCAGACGGAGGTTGTGGTTTTCAAGATCAAAAGGTGCGGTTTATTTCTCTATTTACAGTGACAAAACACAGCAAAGCAAAAAGAAACATAAACAAAATAAATCCTGGTCAGCTTGACCTCTGACTAAACATGCAGGTTTCCCTAACTAACAACTGGGATCAGCCTGGTGCTGTCCTAGTCCCTAAGTCCCTGGTTTAGTAAATGTCCAAACAAATAGCCACACAGGCTTTGTCTCACCGCACAGGGGTTCACTCTCCCTAGACAGTCCACACAGGTCTGGTTCCAGGCATGAGCAAACACCTAATGAAGCTGGGAGTTTTTATAGAGGCCTTAAACGAGCTGACAAGCTTCAGCTGGTCTCATCAACTCCCTGCCTGCACGACGCCCAGCACTCTCCCTAGAGGTATGAATCATCCATGAGCCCACTAGCCTCAGCTGGGCTTCATCAACTCTCTCCCTAGTTGTATAAGTCGGCATAAAGCCTGAATCTGGGAGAAATATACCTACCCCCCTGGATGCAACCAGGTGACTTTACCTTCCTGCTGTCACATACCCCCCCCCTCTTGTTTTAACCTTGGGGTTGGAACACCAGCAATCAGGCATTCATGTACTCGAGACAAAGCATCCACATTCCCCATTTGAACGCCAGGGCGATGCTTTACTGTGAAGTTGAATTCCTGTAGGGCCAGGAACCACCCAGGGCCGGCCCTACCATGGGACCCGATGGTACCACGGTCCCAGGCGGCACTTTCAGGGGAGCGGCAAATCAGTGTTCAAACTGCTGCCTAAAAATCTCTCTGCGTTTTGAGCCAAGCTCAGCAAGGGGCAGCGGCGGGTGTCCTGTGATTGGCCGAGCAGGTTATGTGGGAGGGACGGACAGCAGACATGAGGCTTGTGATTCGCCTGGAGGAGCGGAGGAGCTGGACTGTGGGTAATCGCGCCAGCCCTGCATGCTCCCGGAGTCCTAACTAGCGCTGTGTGTCACAGGAGACCTGAGGTCTGTCTCTCTCATCTCCCTGTCAGCTGCCCGCGGCCCCCCTCTCTCTATCAGCCCCCCCCCTCCTTAGGTCTGTCTCTCTCATCTCCCTGTCAGCTGCCCGCGGCCCCCCTCTCTCTATCAGCCCCCCCCCTCCTTAGGTCTGTCTCTCTCATCTCCCTGTCAGCTGCCCGCGGCCCCCCCTCTCTCTATCAGCCCCCCCCTCCTTAGGTCTGTCTCTCTCATCTCCCTGTCAGCTGCCCGCGGCCCCCCCTCTCTCTATCAGCCCCCCCCCTCCTTAGGTCTGTCTCTCTCATCTCCCTGTCAGCTGCCCGCGGCCCCCCCTCTCTCTATCAGCCCCCCCCCCCCCTCCTTAGGTCTGTCTCTCTCATCTCCCTGTCAGCTGCCCGCGGCCCCCCCTCTCTCTATCAGCCGCCCCCCCCCCTCCTTAGGTCTGTCTCTCTCATCTCCCTGTCAGCTGCCCGCGGCCCCCCCTCTCTCTATCAGCCGCCCCCCCCTCCTTAGGTCTGTCTCTCTCATCTCCCTGTCAGCTGCCCGCGGCCCCCCCTCTCTCTATCAGCCGCCCCCCCTCTCCTTAGGTCTGTCTCTCTCATCTCCCTGTCAGCTGCCCGCGGCCCCCCCTCTCTCTATCAGCCGCCCCCCCCCCTCCTTAGGTCTGTCTCTCTCATCTCCCTGTCAGCTGCCCGCGGCCCCCCTCTCTCTATCAGCCGCCCCCCCCCTCCTTAGGTCTGTCTCTCTCATCTCCCTGTCAGCTGCCCGTGGCCCCCCCCCCTCTCTCTATCAGCCCCCCCCCTCCTTAGGTCTGTCTCTCTCATCTCCCTGTCAGCTGCCCGCGGCCCCCCCTCTCTCTATTAGCCGCCCCCCCCTCCTTAGGTCTGTCTCTCTCATCTCCCTGTCAGCTGCCCGCGGCCCCCCCTCTCTCTATCAGCCGCCCCCCCTCCTTAGGTCTGTCTCTCTCATCTCCCTGTCAGCTGCCCGCGGCCCCCCCTCTCTCTATCAGCCGCCCCCCCTCCTTAGGTCTGTTTCTCTCATCTCCCTGTCAGCTGCCCACGGCCCCCCCTCTCTCTATCAGCCGCCCCCCCTCCTGAGGTCTGTCTCTCATCTCCCTGTCAGCTGCCCGCGGCCCCCCCTCTCTCTATCAGCCGCCCCCCCTCCTGAGGTCTGTCTCTCTCATCTCCCTGTCAGCTGCCCGCGGCCCCCCTCTCTCTATCAGGCGCCCCCCCTTTTGAGGTCTGTCTCTCTCATCTCCCTGTCAGCCGCCCACTGCCCCCCCTCCTCTCTATCAGCCGCCCCCCCTCCTTAGGTCTGTCTCTCTCATCTCCCTGTCAGCTGCCCATGGCCCCCCCTCCTCTCTATCAGCCACCCCCCCTCCTGAGGTCTGTCTCTCTCATCTCCCTGTCAGCTGCCCGCGGCCCCCCTCTCTCTATCAGCCGCCCCCCCCTTTTGAGGTCTGTCTCTCTCATCTCCCTGTCAGCTGCCCACTGCCCCCCTCCTCTCTATCAGCCGCCCCCCCCTCCTTAGGTCTGTCTCTCTCATCTCCCTGTCAGCTGCCCATGGCCCCCCTCCTCTCTATCAGCCACCCCCTCTTCTGAGGTCCGTCTCTCTCATCTGCTCTGTCAGCCGCCCCCCCTTCCTCTCTATCAGCCACCCCCCCTCCTCTCTATCAGCCACCCCCCCTCCTCTCTATCAGCCGCCCCCCCCCTGAGGTCCGTCTCTCTCATCTGCCCTGTCAGCCACCCGCGGCCCCCCTCCTCTCTATCAGCCACCCCCCTCCTCGCCCCCCCTCCTGAGGTCCGTCTCTCTCATCTGCTCTGTCAGCCGCCCCCCCTCCTCTCTATCAGCCCCCTTTCCTCTCTATCAGCCGCCCCCCTCTTCCTCTCTATCAGCCGCCCCCCTCTTCCTCTCTATCAGCCGCCCCCCTCCTCCTCTCTGTCAGACCCCCCTCCTCCTCTCTGTCAGACCCCCCTCCTCCTCTCTGTCAGACCCCCTCCTCCTCTCTGTCAGACGTGTGGCAGGTGACGTCATGGCAAGGGACAATCCGCTACGTGTGGCAGGTGATGTTGTGGCAAGTGACATTCTGCAATGTGTGGCATCGTGGCAAGTGACCAGCCGCAATTTGTGGCAGATGGCATTGTGGCAAGTGACAATTCGCAACAAGTGACAATCTGCATCTGGTGGCAGGTGACGCGGCAAGTGACACACTCGGGGCTCCTACTTATTCGGCATTATGGTGAGTTGAACTATTTTATTTTATATAACAATAGAAATAATGCACTTCAATCATTTTTTGCGATTCGGCACGACATCGATTTAACTGACAATTGCGCGGTCGTGTGACGTTGTACCTAAACAAATAGAGCTTTCTTTTGGTGGTATTTGATAACTTCTGCGGTTTTTATTTTTTGTGCTATAAACAAAAATAGCGACAACTTTGAAAATTGTTTTTTATTTTAACTTTTGCTATAATAAACATCCAAAAAAAAAAATTTCTTCATCAGTTTAGGTCGATATGTATTCTTCTACATATGTTTGGTAAAAAAAAAAACGCAATAAGTGTATATTGATTAGTTTGCACAAAAGTTATTGCGTCTACCAAATAGAGGATAGATTTATGGCATTTTTATTATTATTATATTTTTTTTTACTAGTAATGGCGGTGATCTGCGATTTTTAGCGAAACTGTGACATTGCGGTGGACATATTGGACACTTGACACTTTTTTGGGACCAGTGACATTTATACAGCGATCTGTGCTATAAAAATGCACTGATTACTGTGTAAATGTCACTGTCAGGAAAGGGGTTAAATGTGTTCCCTGGGAGGTGTTTCTAACTGGGGGGATGGGGACTGACTGGAGGAGGAGAGAGATCTCTGTTCCTAATCACTAGGAACAGCAGATCTGTCTCTCCTCCCCTGTCAGAATGGGGATCTGTCTGTTTACATTGACAGATCCCCGTTCTGGCTCTATGGAGCGATCGCGGGTGGCCAGCTGACATCTCGGCCAACGGCCACGCACAGGTCCTTTTATACTCCTATATACATGTATAGAGCCATGACAGGTCCATTTTGGTTATCATGATATAAAATAATGAATATGGGGGCATTTTGGTGGGCGTGATTTTTCTTTTGGGGGGGGGGCAGCATTTCATTCTTGGTACCAGGCAGCACAATGTCTTGGGCCGGCACTGGAACCACCTATTTACTCTTCTATTTGTCTCCTTGTTTTGAGCCATCCACTTTAACGGAGCGTGATCCGTAACCATGTCAAAGTGCCTACCTAGCAGATAGTACCGAAGGGAATCTAGAGCCCACTTCACCGCTAAACACTCCTTTTCAACCGTGGCGTAATTTACCTCATGGGACTTCAACTTCCTGCTGAGGTAAATGACTGGGTGCTCTTCCCCGTTCCAGACCTGGGACAATACTGCTCCTAACCCCACATCTGACGCATCACTTTGTACGACAAAGTCTTTAGAGAAGTCGGGTGAGTACAACACTGGCTGGCTACATAAGGCTTGTTTCAAGAATTGGAATGCTGCCTCAGCCTCGGGGGTCCATTTAATCATGACCGACCCTTTCCCTTTCGTCAGGTTGGTTAGGGGCACAGCCTTAGAAGCAAAGTGGGGAATGAAGCGCCGATAATAACCCGCGATTCCCAGAAAGGCTCGTACCTGCTTCTTGCTGTTGGGACGTGGCCAACTCTGGATGGCCTCGACTTTGTTGAGTTGGGGTTTTATTACTCCCCTGCCAATGGTGTACCCAAGATATTTGGCCTCCTCCTGCCCAATGGTACACTTCTTGGGGTTAGCCGTAAACCCCGCTTCCCGGATAGAGTCTAGGACTGCTTGCACTTTTGGCAGATGTGAGGCCCAATCTGTGCTATGGACAATTACGTCATCCAGGTAAGCCGCAGCATACTTCCGATGGGGCCTCAGTATCTGGTCCATTTTCCGCTGGAATGTGGCCGGCGCATTCTGTAACCCGAACGGCATTCTCTTATATTGGAACGCCCCGTCTGGGGTTACAAATGCGGTTTTCTCTTTGGCCGACTTGGCCAGGGGAATTTGCCAATACCCTTTTGTGAGGTCAAGAGTCGTCATGTATCGGGCTGTTCCCAGCCGGTCGATCAACTCATCTATACGTGGCATGGGGTAGGTGTCAAATTTTGTAACTTTGTTCAACTGACGAAAATCGTTACAAAATCGCCAGCTCCCATCCGGTTTAGGCACCAACACAATGGGACTAGACCAATCACTTTGGGACTCCTCTATCACCCCTAAGTTCAGCATTTTCTGTACTTCCTCCCGTATTGCCTCCCGTCGGGCCTCTGGGATCCGATAGGGTTTTAACTTCACCCTTTCACCGGGCGGGGTAATAATATCATGCTCTACCCCAGATGTTTGTCCCGGCAGCTCAGAGAACACCTCCTTGTTGCGAAGCACAAACTCCTTAACCTCCTGTTGTTGGGGTTGTGACAAGGTGGCTGCTATTCCAACCTCCGGAATCACGCAACCAGTTTGAGCTGGTGACCAAGTTTCTGCGACTAGGGACTCTCTATCCCTCCAGGCTTTCAACAGATTAACGTGATAGATCTGTTCGGGCTTTCGCCTTCCTGGTTGTCTGACCTTGTAATTCACTTCGCTCACTTTTTCCATTATCTCGTAGGGGCCTTGCCATTTGGCAAGGAATTTACTTTCAACCGTAGGGACAAGTACCAATATCCTATCCCCCGGGGAAAAGGTACGGGTCTTGGCTCCACGGTTGTACACTCTCTGCTGTGCCAACTGCGCTTGGGCCAAATGTTCCTTCACGATGGGCATTACCTGTGCAATTCGATCTTGCATCAGGGCGACATGCTCAATCACACTCCTGTGGGGAGAACTCTCACTTTCCCAAGTTTCCTTGGCAATATCCAACAGCCCTCTTGGGTGTCTCCCATACAGTAACTCAAAGGGGGAGAATCCCGTAGAGGATTGGGGCACCTCCCTAATAGCAAACATCAAATAAGGAAGTAGACAGTCCCAATCCTTTCCATCTCTATCCACCACTTTCTTCAACATTTGTTTTAGGGTTTTGTTGAATCTTTCAACCAGCCCATCGGTTTGGGGGTGATACACAGACGTACGCAATTGCGTCACTTTGAACAATTTACACAGCTCTTTCATAACCCGGGACATAAAGGGTGTACCTTGGTCCGTAAGCAGTTCTTTACAAATACCCACCCGGCTAAAAACAAGAGATAGCTCTTTGGCTATGGTTTTGGCCGAGGTATTTCGGAGAGGGATCGCTTCTGGATAACGGGTGGCATAGTCCATTATAACTAATATGTACTGGTGCCCCCTAGCGGACTTGATTATAGGACCTACCAAATCCATTGCGATCCTCTCAAACGGGACCTCAATGATGGGTAGAGGGACCAGCGGGCTACGGAAATGTGGCATCGGGGCCGACCTCTGACACACAGGGCAGGAGGAACAATAATTTTCTATGTCCTTCATCACCCCAGGCCAATAGAATCTCTGTAATACCCTCTCTCGGGTTTTCTCTGTCCCCAGATGACCTCCAAGAATGTGCCCATGGGCCAACTCCAACACCAACTTCCTGTAAGGTTTGGGCACCACAAGCTGCTCAACGGTTTCTTCTGCCCTTTTTGCCACCCGATACAGTAGGTCCTTCTCTACGCTGAAGTATGGGTAAGTGCAGGTATTATCTGGGTTCACTAACTCGCCATCTATTTCCACTACGTTTTCCCGTGCCTTTATTAGGGCGGGGTCTTTTAACTGTTCTGTGGCAAAATTTTCCCTGTGAACCTCAAGATCAGAAAACTCTACAGACGGTAGGTTTTCGTCTGAGGAGGTGGGCTCCTCTCCAGTTTCTTGAGTCTCGCCTGCCAATACTGACAAGGGAAATTCTGGAGAGTCCTCACCACTCTCAGAGGAGTTCTGGCTATCACCTTCCTGGTACATAGGGGCACCAGTGGGGGGCTCAGGATCATCCCACAGTTCCCAGAACTTCGGAAAATCCCTTCCCACAATGGCATCATGCGGTAATTGAGATACTAACCCCACTGGATGAGAGAGGGTACCTTTGGGGGTCTTGAAACACACTGTAGTCACTGGATACTCTCGGGTGTCCCCATGCACACAAATAACAGCTACCTTGCTATTCCCAGAGACCTCTGTTTTAACTAATTCAGCCTTTATCAGGGTCACAAGGCTACCTGAATCCAGTAATACCACAACATTTCTACCATTAATACACATTTTGCATAAATGTTTCTCAGTTCCCCGAATGGCAGTGCATGCGACTGTCGCACACAGCGACTGACGTCTGTCCGTCAGAAAGTCACATTGCATGGGTTCCTCCACAACCGGGCAATTTGCTGCAATATGTCCCGTTTGCCGGCAGCGGTAGCAAACAATCCTTTTGGCTGCCTCTTGAGCCCCCGACTTCCCAGGCTGTTCTCGCCAAACCCTGGGCAGAGCTCCCACCCTCTCACTCTCTCCACCCTCACCCCTTGGAATCATCTTATCCGCCCCTGGGGATGGTCTGGTCTTAGGGTGGAAAGTCCGAGAGTCTCTGGAAGAGGCCGTCAGGTTCTCTGCAGCCCAGTATCTCTCTACACGATCCACAAGTTTACCGGCCGTTTCTGGGTCTCCATGGCTTACCCACTTTTGAATGGCGGTAGGAAGAGCTCTCAAGAAACGATCCATCACAACACGTTCCACAATCTCCGGTGCGGACAAAGTCTCTGGCTGTAGCCACTTCCTGCTCAGGTGAATGAGATCATACATTTGGGACCTGGGGGGTTTTCCCAGCTGGAAAGTCCAGTTATGCACACGCTGAGCCCGGACAGCCAGGGTGACACCCAGCCTTGCCAATATTTCAGCTTTTAGCATCCCATAGTCTTTTGCTTGGTCAGGCTCTAGGTCATAGTAAGCTTTCTGCGATTCACCAGTTAACAGAGGAGCCACCAGTCCAGCCCACTGCTCCTCAGGCCACTTTTCTCTTTCAGCAGTCCTTTCAAATGTGGTCAAAAATGCCTCTGGATCATCCTCTCCAGTCATTTTTGTCAATAAACGACTCACCCCAAAGGACGCGGTATTAGTGGGACGGCTTTCCTCACTGGTCTGCGGACGTTGCTGCATTACTGCTTCCATCTGTTGTTGTAGTCTCTGCTCTTGCTTCTGCAACAGGTCTATGAAGCGGGCCTCAGATTGCTGCTGGGCTCGTTGCTGGGCTGCGAAGCTCTTTTGCAAACCTGCATTTGTCTGCTGTTGATTGGCATTTGCTAGAGCCAGCTGTTTCAGTATCTCCTCCATGCTGGCTTAAAAAAAACTGCCCGCATTCTCCACCAACTGTGAGGGGGTTAACTCGGTAGCGGGTGTGTGTGACCCCCTGGATGGGCTCCCCACACAAAAACAGGCCCAGCAGACGGAGGTTGTGGTTTTCAAGATCAAAAGGTGCGGTTTATTTCTCTATTTACAGTGACAAAACACAGCAAAGCAAAAAGAAACATAAACAAAATAAATCCTGGTCAGCTTGACCTCTGACTAAACATGCAGGTTTCCCTAACTAACAACTGGGATCAGCCTGGTGCTGTCCTAGTCCCTAAGTCCCTGGTTTAGTAAATGTCCAAACAAATAGCCACACAGGCTTTGTCTCACCGCACAGGGGTTCACTCTCCCTAGACAGTCCACACAGGTCTGGTTCCAGGCATGAGCAAACACCTAATGAAGCTGGGAGTTTTTATAGAGGCCTTAAACGAGCTGACAAGCTTCAGCTGGTCTCATCAACTCCCTGCCTGCACGACGCCCAGCACTCTCCCTAGAGGTATGAATCATCCATGAGCCCACTAGCCTCAGCTGGGCTTCATCAACTCTCTCCCTAGTTGTATAAGTCGGCATAAAGCCTGAATCTGGGAGAAATATACCTACCCCCCTGGATGCAACCAGGTGACTTTACCTTCCTGCTGTCACAATATATAATGTTTGGGGGTTCTAAGTAGTATTCTAGCAAAAAAAATTTTTTTAACTTGAAACCAATAAATGTCAAAAAAAGGTTTAGTGTTTAAAGGGACACTAAAGCTTCCCTTTTTTTTGCAAAAAAATAACAAACATTTTATACTTACCTTCACTGTGCAGCTCGTTTTGCACACAGTGGCCCCAGTCCTGGTCTTCTGGGGTCCCTCGGCGGCTGTCTCAGCTCCTCCCCGCAAGGACTCCACACCTTAATGCCAGCGAGCTCGCATGGTGTGGAGTTATTGCGGGCGCGCTCCCGTGATACAGCGGCGGCCATAGCCGCCGACTGTATCACTCGGCCCCGCCCCCTGGCGCACCGCATCATTGGATGTGATTGACAGCAGCGCCAGCCAATGGCTGCGCTGCTATCAATCCATCCAGTGTAGCCAATCGGCAGCCAGGCTGAGAACCGAGGAGGATGACGGGGACGAGCGCGGGACTTTTGAGGGGCCAGGTAAGTAAAACAGGGGCTCGGTATTGTCGGATGTTTTTTCACCTTAATGCATAGGATGCATTAATGTGAAAAAACATGTACCTTTACAACCCCTTTAAGTGGAACTTTGCTCATTTAAACAGCAAAGTGCATTCCTTTGATCTAAAGGACAAATTGTTACAATGTTTATACTTGGTTCCACTGCTAAAGAATGTTGTGATACTTGGCAGACTGCCCGGGTTTTTTTTTCCCTTTCTTTTGATGGCTGTCGGCTTCAGCAGAGCAGAGAGAATTCTCTGCATAGAAAGAATCGGGAAATACTTTGTCAAGATCGCAAGGGGGAAAAGATCGTGATAACGATTCTTACGATTAATCGTGCAGCTCTACTAGAGAGCTTTTATTTTTTTGGGAGAGTGCATGTGATCAGCACAGGGCCAAGTAGCACTGTCCAGACAGAAAGTCAGGGGTCATGCAGCCTCATAGAACTATCAGAGGAGAATGAAAACTCCTCCTGCAAACTTTAACCAGTGCTTGGTTGGACACTGATGGAAGTCACAAGACAATAATACCAGTCAGCGCAGATCCCACAAACACTTCATGAATTGGGAAGCAATCTGTGTAACAGTAAAGTTGCACTCACAGCAGAAGAGTTGGTGTTCACATGTACATAATGCAGATTAGCCTCCTCTCACGGACTGTCCCATGAAGAAATGCCCAAAGAGCGGGGATGGATGGTCAGAAGTCCCACTGAACAGCTCAGAGAGCCACGCATGCATCCGGACCAGCCGGCGCCTCGTGACGTCAATCCCCGGCCTCGATAAGGAGTGAAACGCAAGTGAGCCGTCTCCCAGAGAAGAGTAGTGGAACCCAAGACTGCTATATACTGCTGATGAGAAAAGGTATTTAGAAGTTTATAGTTACTAAAATAATTGCATTTCCATGATCTGTGTACTGTGGGAGCAGGGCCGTCTTTTCGCATGGGCACGCTGCCCGGGGGCCCCACTTGCCTGGGGGGCCCCACCTGCCCAGCAACCCCAGCCAAGCATCATTCAGATGTAACGCTGCGCTGCGCATTGTGCCAGGGCTGTGCAGTGCGGCTCCCTCACAGAGACAGAGTGCCTTGCGATCAGTCCTGATATCAGTCAGCGACTCAGCGGCGGGCAGACTGTGTGCAGTGTGAGTCAGCTGTCACTGTGAAGAACGGAGCCGATGCTTTCTGTGTAGTTCAGGCTCTTCACAGGCGGAGTGATATCAAATGCACTCCGCCTGTGACAGATACAGGAAGCATTGACTCTGCTCTCTACTGCAGCCGAATGCTTCCTGTCACACTTCCGCGTCTCAGAGTACACACGCCAGCATTAATACCCACCAGCACCAGCAGTATCCACGCCAGCATTAATACCCACCAGCACCAGCAGTACCCACGCCAGCATTAATACCCAACGGCACCAGCAGTACCCACGCCAGCATTAATGCCCACCAGCACCAGCAGTACACACGCCAGCATTAATACCCACCAGCACCAGCAGTACCCACGCCAGCATTAATACCCACCAGCACCAGCAGTACTATTGACTTCAAGCCAATTATAAAGGAATTGGAGGAGAAGAAGAAGAGCCAACCAGTTGAGTCGGTAAATCCTCTTTCGGTGATGGTCAGGACGGCCATGACCCTGGAAAGAGACTCAGAGGTGGATACCTTGAAGTCGCAGATGTCCCAAGTATTGGGGATACTGACCTCCCTGATGGAAAAGAAGTCAAGGGAACTGAAGAGGGAAAGTCAGAGGAGGGAGCTGTTTCCAAATACCTCAGCGCCCGCATCCCTACAAGATTGGGGGGACATGACTTGTTTCAACTGCGGAGGGGTTGGTCATGCGGCCAAAGTATGTATCAGTCCAAATAAAAAAAAGATGAATAACCGCAAACCCCCGGAAAACTTCAGCGGGCCCCGGTGAGGGAGTCAACCGGGTGCCCATCATCTTCAGTGAACTCCAAACTGAATGAGAAGCACATGAAAAGAGTGGACAAGACCCCTCAGAAGAAACACAAGGTTCCTCAGAGGGAACGCACCCCAAAGAAAGGGAGTAGTGTCCTTCAGCGGGTAGTTACACCCATCAAAAGAAGGGAGATCAATGCATACCAGGCCCAAGAGAGACTTAAGTCCAAGGAGAAATGGAAGAAAGAAAGTCCAAAAGGAAAATGCAAAGATCAAAGGAAAGAGACCCCTTTGAAGCGATATCCAGAGAAGCTGGTGGGTCCCTCCCCGATAGTACCTGTTCAAGTGGAGGGAGTCTACACAAGGGCCATATTGGATACTGGGGCGCAAGTGACCCTGTTATACCGGGACTTTTATGACAAGCATCTAAGTCACCTACCCATCCAGAAGATTGAAGAGCTGGAGATATGGGGAATTGGGACAGAGAGTTTCCCGTTTGATGGCTATCTGCCTATAAAACTGACTTTCGACCCGTCCATAGCTGGAAAGGCTGAAGTGTTTGACACCTTAGCTGTGGTGTGCCCCCGACCGCCTGGAGCTAACAAGAGTTCCCTAATAATAGGGACCAACACGGATCTGGTCCGAAGACTTCTGGCCCCTCTGACAAGAAGGAAAGACCCCATAGTCACTGAGATCCACCCAATGTTGAAGACAGCCTACCAACGGCTGATCTTGGAACAAGAGGCCCCGGAAGAGGGGGTAGGGAAGGTCTGGAGGCTGGGAAGAAGGGGGATAGTGCTGCAGCCTGGTGAAGTAGCCTGCCTGAAAGCCACAGTGAAACTCACTTGGGAGCAGCCTGGCCCTTTTGTCATGTTGGAACCCGACCCAAGGGAAGAACATTCGGGCTTAGAAGTAATCCCAGAAGTGGTCCCGGTGAGGGCCCTGAAGAAGGCTCATTGTAAAGTGCCTGTGAGCGTCAGAAATACCACGGATGGTCCCATGGAAATCCCAGCCAGGCTGTTACTGGGCCGGGTGAGCCCAGCTACCCCAGTTGCTTCCTCAGATGTGGAGAAGACAGATGGAGAAAGTACTGTGTGGGAGAAACTTTCCATGGAGAATCCAAACCTGCCCAGGGCTTGGAAAGAGAGAGCCAAGGCCCAGTTGACCAGGTGGGAAAGGATCTTTTCCCAAGATGAATTCGATGTGGGGTGTGCTAGGAGTGCCACCCATCGAATCCGCCTCCAGGAAGACAAGCCCTTCAGGGAGAGGGTTAGGCAGGTTCCGTTAGCAGACCTCGAAGACTTGAGGGAGCAGCTCGCCGAGCTCAAGCGAACAGGGGTGATTCGAGAATCTAGAAGTCCTTATGCCTTCCCTATAGTGGTGGTCCGGAAGAAGAATGGGTCACTGAGGCTGTGCATAGACTATAGGACCCTCAACAGGAGAACCATACCGGACCAGTATACCACTCCGAGGATAGAGGATGCCCTACAGAGCTTGTCTGGAGCCAAGTGGTTCAGTGTTATGGACCTCAAGAGCGGGTACTATCAGATCCCGATGCATCCAGAAGACAAAGAGAAGACGGCTTTCATAACCCCGGTAGGGTTCTTTGAATTCGATCGGATGCCTCAAGGTCTGTCTGGAGCTCCAGCCACCTTCCAACGTCTCATAGAGAAGACTGTGGGAGATATGAACCTCATCGAAGTCCTCGTATACTTGGATGACATCATTGTCTTTGGAAGAACCTTGGAAGAGCATGAGGAGAGGCTGGAGAAAGTTTTGAAGAGACTGAGTGAGGAAGGACTCAAGCTCTCACCTGAAAAATGCCAATTCTATCAGTCATCAGTCAACTATCTGGGGCACATAGTGTCTGAAGATGGGGTAGCCACAGACCCCGAAAAATTGGAGGCAGTCACCTCCTAGCCCAGGCCTACCACTGTGACAGAGCTCAGATCCTTTCTGGGGTTCTGTTCATATTACAGGAGGTTTGTGGAGGAGTTTGCTCGGATAGCCAGGCCTCTGAATGAGCTGCTTAAGACGGAGGGGGAAGAGGACGACACAGGCCCCAGAAAGCCAGGGGAGTCAGTCAAGGACCAGTGGAACGAGAAGTGTGAGAATGCCTTCCAGATGTTGAAGAAGACATTAACCACTGCCCCTGTCCTGGCCTACGCAGACCCTAAGAAGCCTTATGAACTTCATGTAGATGCCAGTCATGATGGTTTCGGAGGAGGACTGTACCAGGAGCATGAAGAGCAGCTGAGGCCTGTTGCGTACGTGAGCAGAAGTCTGACTCCCTCCGAGAAGAACTACCGCACCCATAAGTTGGAGTTCCTGGCCCTTAAGTGGGCGGTAGTTGACAAACTCAGAGACTATTTGTATGGGGCGGAATTCACAGTGAAAACCGACAACAACCCCCTCACCTATCTTTTCCACCACAGCAAAGTTGGATGCCACAGGACATAGATGGCTTACGCCGCTGTCTGCCTTCAATTTCGGCCTGAAGTACAGACCTGGGGCTGGAAACCGAGATGCAGACGCTTTGTCTAGAAGATCTCACGTCCCCACTTACAGTACAGAAGACTGGACCCAAGTGGCACCCGACGGGGTGCGGGCCCTCTGTCAAGGGGCTGAACTCCAAGCCAGTGGCGGCTCAAGAGCAGAAGAGATAGGGGTTACCATAGTAGGAATTTCCAAGCAATACTGTGGAATAACCCAACTGGGGGAAGATAACTTGCCAAAATTGTCAACAAAAGAGTTGAGATCTGACCAATTGGAAGACCCCATGGGGAGGTTGGTCTTGGAGGCCCTAGAGAATCAGGATCCGAATAGACTCTTACGCCACCCTTCAAAGGAGGCTCGCCTATTGAGGAAGGAGTGGGACAGGTTGCAGGTGC